>CM057347.1:529481264-530681264 GCA_030015575.1 Agapanthus africanus | reverse complement strand
GAAGATGTAGATACTTGTGTATGGTATTTAGTTAATAGTAATGATTAAGAGAACTTGCTTTTCTTTCAGGTTACTCATAATTGGAAGTACTCCTAAGTTGAGTAATGCTAATCGGCCTCTCTCCATTTAGTTGACATGCACTGGAGACAGCTGCATGATTTGAATCTGGTTCCAATTAAATCAGTGCCTCTATTTCTATATTGGATATAGAATAGTTCATATCTTAACATTGTTAAGGTACGGGGAGTTGTCCGGCTTATGCTTAAAACCAGACTCTGGATAACTCATGGCACGTTTCTGTAATGGCTGTTTGTGGGTTAACCCGGGCTATGACGAGGGTTGACTTTCTACCATCCGGAAGATCAATAGTGATATTGTTCTTGACTCGCCACAGTTTTGATAAAAATGGATTTTTTCAGAAAACAGTAGTGGGAGTATGGTAGAACTGGAAGTGATTCGAGAACCACAAACGATTACTGAAAATTTAATAAGAACCTAAAGATTCAATCTGATTTGACATTCCATTAGCCACTCCGCAGATATGGTGGGTAACCTCAGGCACCCGAGAGGTACTCCGGTAGCCTCAAGAACGGTGACAGGGAGGTTCTTGTTTACCCAGATTTGCCGATGCTGTTGTTCCAGACTGTGAGACCCGGCAGGAAGATGAGTATAGCGTCGTTCTAAACTAGCTTTGGAAGTGTACGTGTATATGACTCTGCCAGAGGGTTATCGTAGTTAGTGGGAGCAGCGGAAGCATAGTGGACAAGTGGCTTATGTCTATTTATAGACTAAAGCAGATATAGCGGAGATAGATCATCTATTTCTGATGTGACAGTCATAGGTTTGACTTCATCAGAATAGGGGATGGATCTGTTAAGAAGGTAGTAGGGTGTGATGTCCTGGTATTTGGATGACATACACAGAGTAGGAAGTGATATTCCTATACTACGATCGGTTATACTTTGGTTGTCACACAGTGGTTTCTCCACATAGGACATGGATATTATATCAGATATTCTGGTTACTAGATTTATGGTTTTAGATCTAGATTTGGGTAGTTTCCCAATCAGGGTACTTAGACAGCATTCTAAAAGTATTTAGAATGGACGACTCCAGGCACGGTAGTGTATCTGCAGGTGATGGAGTCACCCTCTCTAAAGGTGTCTTACAGACTAAAGGGGAGAGGGATGTGCATGATTGGCAGATCACTTTCTTAGGCAATTGAGTTGATCATGAGATGTCAAGTACCACACCAGACGTTATTTTTGCAGTAGATGCAATAAGTTGATATTGATCCAATCCTGGAGAAACATTCGGAAGCAGTTTTAGAACATAAGTGGATGTTCTAGGGATTTGATAATGGCAACCTTCTTCGGGAGACAGTTATCATTCCAGGCTTCCAAGGTGACCTGAATGACAGAGTGATTGTCAGAGTTATAGTTTTCCCTCTAACGAGGGGCAGTATTTTGGACAGGTGATCCAAGCGGATACTGAGGGAGGCATGGCGCAGGATACTGATTGGTTTCAGTTGACGATACAGTCTAAGAAGTTTGGATTTGGAGTTCATTTATGAACTAGGTCCCATCAGATATCCAGACATATTCTAAGACAGGTATTGCTCATTTCGGGAAATGGCTTTCTCCGCGAACTTGAGATAAAGAGAGACATAGAAAGAAACATCAGAGCGGATCCACTAACTGAGGCTATTCCTCGAACGCAATAGTTTCACAAACGGGCTTTATGAGACTGATCAGTAGAGGAGTTGGGTGTTCGGTATCACACGGGCTGTGAGTATGCGACATTGCAATAATTAGCCTCGAGTGCAAGTAGGAGATTGTTGGATATAGTGCCCTCAGAATCAATTATTGGATCGCAGGCACGTGATTGCAATGATTGAGGGAGGACCTATGCCGGTAGGACAATCTTACTCAGGATGATTGTATACTATTTGGTTTGTCTCTATCATCGTGTACATACTTTAGGTGACATTGTGGTTCACTATTACATGTTGATGGAGAATAGTATGCTATCATGGTTTGTCTTTATCATCATGTCTGCTTTAGGTGACCTTGCAGGTCGCTATTACATGTTGATAGAGCCCTTAGGATTCTTGCTTGACTACCAGCAGTATGATGGCGATCATATACGTGAGAGTTGGGTAGTCTATAAGCACATCCTTAAAAAGGTCCCTAGTCGTGGGAGTTTCGAGACTGGGCATCGATACTCCATTAGTAGACTAGTGTATACAGTCGATACCTCGACGAGGGGCGGTGGCAGGTCTCACAAGCCATCGGTGTCAGTTGGATCACCTAAGATGTATACAGGTGCTCATTGAGTTATGAGTACACCGGACAGGACTCGCCGGGAACATACTAGTTGGTATTATACCTAGCGTCAGATAGCAGTTCCCTGGTGACATGTGTATAGGTTAGTTCATCGACCTGAGATCGTCATTTGTCTCGTGTGATTTCCCACTGTATTTTGATTACTACCCTACTACGGCTCAAAGGAGTCGTGCAAACATATTTTGGTTGGGTTCAGTCCCAAGCCATATGGAGGCAGTGAGCGGATCGGCAGGGGTTCGTCTCTCCCGGTATTGGGGGTGAGGTCGCGCTGTGTCTAGGAGAGCCATTACACGAAGTCCTTGGCCAAGGCAGGAGATTTACTGGTAGGTATTCCAGTAGTATCTCAGGGTGTTCTGGGCTACACTCCGACACGACTTGTACCGCTTTTGGGGGTCTGACTTTTACCAAACCCCTAGGCCCGACATGCGGTGCTCATAGACGAACGGACCGGACTGTACGGATATTGTCACTGACATGCTCAGTAGGGTGTCAGGATGAGTTCGCTCATCGACCTCGCTTTTGGTCAATACTTGGTAGCCCGTTATGTACGGCTAATACCTCTGACGTGCTAGTGGTTAAATCCACAGCCAAAGTATTGACGAGTCTTTAGAGTCCCCCACAGACAGTTTCTCAAGTTTCGGGCGAAACGTTGTAGAGGCCGTATGTTATATGGCAGGGTCCGATCATATACGTGCAGTAGTGCACGGATCATGATCGGGCGGATCATCCTAGTGGGCTTTGGTTTAAGCCGGATCCTAGTATTAGATTTGTTGGATTACTTTAGTCTCATCGCATTCGCATTCAGTTGGAATGCGGATGCAGGTATGTATATACAAGTGAGGGGTATCCTTGTGATCCGTCATGAGTTTACTTTAGATGTTGCCGGATCTTTTTGTTGGACCAAACATTTAGATTAATGTTTGTAATTGGAAATTGTGAGCTATATGTCATGATATGAAGCATTTATTGTGACACATGCACAAGTGGTGACTCATGGTCTCTTTCTTTGTGCATGTGTCACATAATGTGATGGATTTGTATTGAAATGATAAGGAGAGAGAGAAAGGCAACCATATGGTTGAAGTTTACTCTTGTATTATTCTTGATCTCTCTCACTCTCATTATCATTCCATAACAAAAGAAAAGGAGAGAAAGCCTTCTCTTCTTCTTCTTCTTCCTCTTTCTTCTCTAGCTCACCATTTTCATTAATGGCAACACCTCTAACCTCCATCCAAATCCATGGATGCAAGAGACAAAGTGATCACAAACATTCTCTACATCATCTTGGACACGTCGGCTAGCACACTTCGTGCCCGAGTTGCTTCGGATGAAGCGGGAGCCCGTAAAAAGAATCGATGATGTGGTGCCTTTTCCGACGAAGAGATCAAGACCGGAGTTGCCGCGAGGAGCTTGGGATGGTGGCCAAAGACCGAAGGACACGGATCGATCGGTATAGCATTCTATCCCTTCTCTAGATAGCTAGTTGTAGGTTAATGGTTCGATCCGGGTTTTAAGGATACGATAGCGCCAGTTTCTAGTTTGAAAAATGTTTCCGCATTTTGACCTCGTACAGATGGCCGGGGCGCTACCGTAGACTTACAGTTAGTTGAAGGACGTTTCGGTCCAAAAACCGGCTACTACTTATAGAGTTTTGGGCTTAGGAAGATAGCGAGCAGACATAGGCGTCGTCATCTATCGTTGACCCGGGCCGTGACTCGTCAGGCGTAGTATTTCTTCAGGAAGCGACCATTTATTGGCCTGAAAGGTCTTTCGCCATGCATGTCCATGAGTAGATAGGCTACACCCTGGTAGATCTTGTCTATGATATATGGGTCTTCATAGTTCGGCTCGAATTTTCCCCGTTTGGCACGATTGGGGATCATAGGTCTTTTGACCATTAGCACGAGTTCGTCTTGGCGGAATATTCTCAGCCTAATCAATCTTTCGTATGAGCGCGTCATCTTTGCTTTGTAAGCCTCCAGATTTTGTTGCGCTATGAGTCGGGTTTCATCAAGGGCATCGAGTTCCTCGAGCCGGAGGTGAGCATTTTCTTCGTCTGTTAGCTCGTAGTGAAAAGCTACTCGTAGAGAGGGCAACTCTATCTCAAGGGGGAGTACCGCTTCTGTGCCGAATACCAATGCATACGGTGTTGTGTTAGTGGTCGTTTTGAACGTGGTTCGATATGCCAAGAGAGCTTCATGCAGTCTCTCATGCCAGTCCTTCTTATTTCGAGACACCGTCTTTTTCACGATCTTCGTCAAGGTCTTGTTGAAAGCCTCAGCTAGACCGTTAGCTCGAGGATTATAGACTGAAGAGTATTTCCAGTCTATATTATGATGTTGTGCGAAGCGGCTGATCTTGTGGCTCCTATAGGCCGTCCCGTTATAGGAGATAATCCGTCTCGGAGTACCGAACCGATAAATAACGTGTGTCTTGAAGAAATGGAGGATATTCTCCGTCTTCACTTCCCTCAATGGTACTGTTCCCCTCCGAACGGCGGCCGCGACGACGCGAGGACGTCTAGCCTGAGATTCGGGGCAGATGCTATTTGGTTTTATCCGTCCACCTCTCCGAAGATGCCAAGTTGATTTATGGCACCGTGTATCGGAAGTTTAGACGGATGCGGCCGATGTAGCAGACTTCGTCAGATTCCCCCTCGCTTAAGGGGTTTTTGATTGTGGGGACGCTCTTCTCTGCAGGCGCAAGCCCTTGCAGTTAATTACGCTACCGCATCGCGGTAACAACTTTCTCCTTCTCCATAATTTCACTTCGTGTCGTGGGTGTTTGTTTTGTTTGTGGTTGCCCGTGGATTGTATACGGAGACTAAGTAATGTCGTCGCCCGTAGGACGTGGATTAGTCCAAATCCATATTTACTTAGATTTGGGTTTGGTGTTTTTAGTTTAAGAATACGTTAGCCGTATTGAGGCTAAGATCAACTTAAACATTCGTTAAGGATACGTTAGTCTGATTTGAGACTAAGATCAACTTAACGGGATCGTCTAGATCCATTTCCAGTTTAAGGACGTAGTGGTCCATTTAATATATGGCCGTCGGGACCGGTCACCTCTCTGACGACGTTGAAGGATTACAACGACATGTGTCAGAGGAGTTTGGAGATGTATCCTTGAACCAAAGTTGATTGGGGGTCTTATAGACCAATTTGGGACTAAAGTCTGTTTGAATGTTTAAGGATACGTTAGCCATATTTGAGGCTAAGATCAACTTAAACGGGATCGTTTAGATCTGACAAAAGAGCATTTAGGAGCTCTATTGTTCCAGTTTAGGGACGTAGTGGTCCATAGGTAGTTTAGGGACATTGCGGTCCATTGGTAGTTTAAGGACATTGCGGTCCATATTCCAGTTTAGGGACATGGGGGTCCGTGTTCCAGTTTAGAGACGTGGTGGTCCGTATTCCAGTTTAGGGACGTGGTGGTCTATGTTCCAGTTTAGAGACGTGGTGGTCCGATATTAGTTTAAGGATGTTTCGGTCCAACATTAGTTTAAGGACGTTTCGGTCCATCATTAGTTTAAGGAAATTTCGGTCCATCATTAGTTTAAGGACATTTCGGTCCACGAGTTTAAAGACCCCGCAGTCCATGTTGATGTGTGGTCGTCGGGACCCGTCACCTCTCTGACGTCGTTGAAGGATTACAACGATAGGTGTCAGAGGAGTTCGGAGATGTACCCTCGAACCGGAGGTAAATTGATTTAAGAGAGCAATCTTGCTCAGTCAATTTAATTTGAGAACTTACGGCCAAAATTGGGCCAAGTCCAGTTGGAAATGTTCAACATTTTATTTGCTTTTGATTTGCATCTCTTTTTATTTTTATTTGGGCTCTACCCATAAAGGATGCAAAGTATCAATTTATCTTGGGCTTTGCTCATTTATGAATGATGCAGGGCACCAATTTTATTTGGGCTATGCCCTTTTATGAATGATGCAGGGCATCAATTTAAATTGGACTCTGCCCTTTTATTGCTTTGCAATTTATTTAGGCCTATTAGGTCTTTTTGATTTGGGCCTGGCCCTTTAAGAAATGCATTGCATTTGTCAGGCGATTTGCGCCAATTAGAGAGCGCAAGCGCTTGTAGTGTTGACACGTGTCGCGCAGGCGCAGTGCGCTGCGCTAGTGCGCTGCGCTGCGCTGTCTGGTGAGTTGCGCCAATTACAGAGAGCAAAACTCTATCTTAAAACGCATAGCGCAAGTAGTTCAGATGTTGACACGTGGCGCTTTCCCAAGAGCGCAACAGCGCAATTTGGAAGTGCAAAGCACTATTTTATTTTTTTGTTTTTATTAAAAATCATTGATCTTGTTTTTAGATCTATGATCTGTTCATAAGAGAACTTTCCCTTTTCTCTAAAGGCTTTTTACCTTTATTGTTCTTGAGGAGTTCTTCAGAGTTCTCTCTCTTTTTTTTCCTGAAAATGTTGATGCCTTTGAATTGAGGCTTTAGGGTCCTTTTTATAGTGCCCATAAATTAGTTAATTTTGTTAAAGAGATCTTTCTCTGAGTGATTTGGGGAATTTTCCCCACCGTTGGAACTTTGATCCAAGGACTTCTATTTTACAGAAGAAAATCTTCTTGTTTTAGCAAGAACAGAAAAGATTTCTTTAGAATTTTAATTCTGTTTGGTGCAAATGCCCCAGCGCGTGACACGTGTCGCACAGCGCAACTGCGCTAGCGCATCTGCGCTGACACGTATCGCACAGCGCAGCGCAACTGTGTGAGCGCATCTGCGCTGACAAGATGCGCTGACACGTGTCACGCAGCGCAAAGCGCAGCAGTAACAACCCTAATTTTCTTATACACTTTTTCCTATACAAATTTTTAAATTAATTTTTTCAAAAATTCATAAAGGGGTATTTATTACCTGAGCACAAGACTTAAGTAATTGATTAGCAATTTAATTACAAGAAAGAGCTTGTAGCTCATTGGTAATACTTTGCATTGCTGAACCAAGCCACCAGAGTTCAAATCTCATACCCCATATTATTTTTAATATTTATTTTGTTTTAAATTTTTCTTCATGGTTGTGTCTCTTCATTTTCTAAACCCCCATGTACACTTCAAATTCCTAGATCGGTTTCAGAGACCTTTGAAATTCCCATTTACTCCATTTTAATGATTTTTTAATACATTTTTACATTAAAACTTTTCATATACCCTATTTACTCCATTTTAATGATTTTTTAATACATTTTTACATTAAAACCTTTCATATACCCTATTTACTCCATTTTAATGATTTTTTTAATACATTTTTATATTAAAACCTTTCATATACCCTATTTACTCCAATTTTTAATAATTTTATACATTTTTACATTAAAACCTTTCATATACCCTATTTACTCCAACTTTTAATGATTTTATATATTTTTACATTTTTTATTTAAAAACCCTTCACCTACCCTACCCTAACTACCCTATAAATAGACCCCTGTCCCCTACCTTCTCATTCCAAAACCATAGAATTACTCTCTTGAAATTTCCACAAGAAAAGTGTGCTTTGAAACCGAGTTCACGGCGAAGCGCTGACGGATTCCGGCGACGTTCTTTGAAGAAACCGGCGACGAAACCACACCTCGGCCTTTTTCCTAGTTCCTCTTTACTCTTTAGAAGAGTTTGAAACCCGTAAATCCCATTCTTCTCTCTTTTCTATTTCTCAAAATACGACTTTATGAAACCCGACGGAAATCGGAACAAACCGATTTTCGATTCGGTTTTTCTACAAAATCCCACTTGTCACCTAATCCATAATACCTAAACATATCCATGATGACTATTAATTACATAGAAATCAATTTAAACAAAGTTTCTCACATGAAATGATAACTTTCTTGTAATATCGTATTCTTTACATAAAAATACCATAAAGTTTATTTTTCTACTTCAAATCAATTCCCTCATTCCTAAACATGTTCATCTTGATAAATAAACTTGTAAAAATCAATTTGAATGAGTTTTCACATATGAAATGATAACGTTTTCAAATACCGTATTCTTGCGCTTTAATACCTTCAAGTTTAATGTATCATATTTAACCCCTAAAACTTCATTAAACTTTAAAATAAGTCACGAGGTAATGACCTACCTCTACACACACACAAATATAACCCTAATTGATAAACGTCAAAATATAGAATACGAAAATACAGGACTTTTCACTAAAATACCATATTCTTTAAGTTGTACACAATTCTAAATAAAAAACTTTTAAAATGAAAGCACGATATGTCATGGACATCGATCGTTTATCTAAACTGATTTTGTGGTGACTAGGCAAGTGTGTCTAGGCTAGTGGTTTTTAATTAGGCTCACTACTGTGGTTCCTTCCCACTTACCTGGCACTTACCTGGCCGCAATTGGCGGTGAAGAGGCGATTTGAGGCTTCTAATGACTTATCGTTTAGACCTTAGAAATAGGCTAGTTGGTTTAGGAAACCCTAGAAACTAAAATAAGGAAATTACATCTTTTACAAATAAATACCTCATATTTATAAAACCATTTTTTCTTAAATGAATAGTATTTATAAATCTTTGCAAAGCGCCGCTACAACCCACCTTTGGGGAACCCGTTAGGGATAGTACGGTTCATCGTGCACCCGTGGGCTAGTAGTGCGAGATTCAGACCTCCGCAAGGAGCATTCGGTCTCGAAAGGTTTAAAATACGGCATTTAAGAAAAATAAGATTTTGGAAAATAAAAAATATTTATTTAAAATTATTCTTGTATTAATATATATTTAATTATCATTTAAACACCTATTTTATCATAAGAAAAAGTTTCCATCTTTTTCTAAAAAATTACAAGTTTAAAAGTTACATTAAAATACCATGAATTTCAAATAAATCAATTAATACTTTTATTAGGATATATTCACTAGAATAACACAAATAAAATTCACACTCATTATAACTATAAAAACGAATAATAAATACTTGAGGTGTATTCTGAAAAATATATAATAGTACTTTTTACATAAAACCCCCTTAAGTTTTATAAATTAAAATAAGGCCCCTGACAAATATAGAACTTCAAATTATCTTTCTTAGTCTGACTCGGGTTAGAGTCTGACTATTTCTGACTTGAATTTGATTCAAGTCAATCTATATTCTTTTATATTCTAACTCAACATGAATACACGAATTCCTGAATCCAGTTAACAATCTATATATAACTTGACTGAACCGAACCATGGATATTCGTTCTACATGTTTCTCAGTATTCCATTTACATGACTCTACGGTTATAACCGTTTCCTGATATCATGGTTTCGGTCAGTCAGTTAATCAATCTAACAATCAATACAATTTTACAGGATAACAATACAAACAAGATATCGCGGGGTTTAAGGGGTAGATTGGTACGGAAGGTGTTAAAGGTGGCACGAGGTGGTCAGATTAATACACCTAACCTGAATCCTATTGCTGTTGTACCGTGGCATAACGGTTCCTTGTACTACACGTGCCCTAGTCTCTGGCAAGTGAGACTCCCCTCGTATACACTGGCATTCTTCTGTACCAAGCTACAAATAACAGCGTTAACATAACATTACAACAATAGTTTACACTTTAAAATGTTTCTTCTTATTCTGTCTTCTCTACTTCCCTCTTACCTTTGGGACTTACCGAGCGATCTGTTTGCTGACGACATTCTGTTTCTCTCTCCTTTGAATGTCGTCAGGTGACCTGGACCCGGCAGAAGTTGAACCAACCCAAGAAGACTTGGAGCAATTTGCCAAAGACCCAGCAGTATAATTTCATTGTACACTTTTCTTTTCAGTACTTTCCTTTTCCTGTTATGCCACTGTTTAGGCATCTTTATTTCAGTTGTATTTTTCTTTCCATGTATTGTACAAAGAATGTTATTAAATAAAAGTTGTTGTTCTTTTATACTCTTGTCTCTTGTGTATTTATTTTATATTGCTTAGATACGCTTAGCGTATGAACTTCTGAGTACATATGTAATACCCAGTTTTTCTTATACGCCTAAATCCGTATTTCTTTTTATCTATAAAATTTATTTATAATTATTTATTTATTTTCAAAATCCTATTAAACCCAGATCTTATCTTTCTTTTCCTCTGGCTCAGCCGTTTTCCTTTTATTGAATTTAAACCCAAAACAAATGTTATGTATATTTCTCCGTCTAAAGTCAGCCCTGGACCCAAATCCTAGTTCTAGTTATTTATCCTAAACCCTAAACCCAAATCCATGATTTAATTACATTTTTCTTTAATCCAAAATTCCCCAACCCATTTCCAATTTTCCAAACTCATTTCCTCAGTTTAAATTCCCTCGGCCCACAAAAATTAAAATTAATTAATAGGAATTTTGTTAAGCGCAGCCCGGCCCACTCCTTTTATCCCCATTTATTTTCCAAAAACCCCGGCCCGGCCCTCTGTTTCCATTTCCTATAATTCTTTCTATTTTTGCCAGCCCAACTCCCTTGGCCCGCGACTCAACCCGGCCCGGCCCTTACCCTAACCTCCTTCGTCCCCAATGGCTCATTCCCTCATTTCCGCACGCGTTTCCTTCGCGACCACGTCGCCCGCGTTTCTCGCCTCCGTCTCCGCCAACGCTCGCGCGCGTTACTCCCACTACGCGCACCTCTCTCCTCTCTCTCTTCTCTCGCCTCCATGTTCCCTTTCTTCTTCCCTCACGTTCTCCTCTCTCTCTCTCTTTTTCCGCTCCCCTCTCGAACCCACGCCCACGGCCGCACACACCCCGCCACCTCTGCCGGCACCCATCGCTAGCCTCCTCCTTCTTCCTCAATCCTCCTCGACTCAAACTCCCGTCTCCCTCTCAATCTCAAACCTCCTCTCTCTCTCTCACGAGAAAACCTTCAGCTCCGATCTCCGGCCACCTCTTTCCCGAGCACCGTCACCTGCACCCCCTCGTCAGAACCCACTGCATCCCGGCGACCACCACCATCATGACCCTCGCCATCATCCCTGCACCTTTCTCTCTCCCTCTCTATTCTCAACTCTCTCTCTTCCCAAATCTCTCTGTTTCTCTCTCTCTCAGTTTTCTCTCTCTCTCTCTCACTTATCACCCTGTGCACACTACTCTCTCTCCCTGCTTCTCTCTCTCATTTCTCTCTCTAATTCCTCAATCTCTTTATCTATCTTCACACACTATCTTTCCCTTACACACCCTCTCACTTTTCTGCAAACTCTTGTTCTCTCTTTAATTCTTTCTCTCTCTCAATATCTCTCCCCATCTGCAAATCCCTCACCCTCGGCCTCGACAGCATCAGCGATCCCCAGTCCCGACACCGCCTGAGCTCGCAACAACCCCCTCAAGCTCGAGCCAAACCCAAGCTTAGCCGAGATTTCGTTACGCGTTTGCTACACCGTGCCGGGACGTGTCACTACTGCTTTAACTGCCGCACCATCAGTTCACCGTGTCCAGGCAAGTATTTTACTTGCTTACATGCTATATACTCGAGTTACAAACTTAGACTACTTAGATTATCACGTTATGATGTTAGATCAATTAGGCGTCATAACTGTTCGGCGTGTGTTCCCAATGAAATTACTCATCAAATTTGACGGAACTAAATGGTATAGTTTGGCCCGTATAGCTGTGAATCTAATGGGTGAATTTCGTTGGAAAATATAACCGTTGACGACTAAAACAACTACCCTCAAGTTTACTCGTAAAACTGAAATTTTCCTGTACCTGAAAACCGTTAAAATCGCTATAAATTATATACATATTATAATGATGCGTTCGAGGGCTCAAATCGAAGCCGACTCAACGAACTTTAACCCTATACTAGTTTCCAGATATTCCTGTACTCAAACTGTGTTAATATTTGGATCGGAGTGCGACTCTGGACTGCAGTCCAGAGCGACTCCAGTTGTTGCTTGCTGTTCCGTAATGGGTACCACAGGATTTCCTCAACTCGTAGGTTACGGAACTCCGCTGTTTATTGTAGCTGAACCTGTTAGCTAGACAACACAAGTGGTTTCATTCTGTTACGTTATCATTTGTTATTTAATCTGCAATTTAAAAGATCGGGACGCATAACAGTCCCAACAGAACCAGAAACTGACATATTGGTATTGAATAGTGTATATCTCCTGATGTACAGACGCGATTGAAGATCCGTCTATTGCGTTGAAAGGATTACTAAAAACCCTAGATTTCATCAAACTGTAGCATCGCTAAAATCTGATCCTAACTGGGATTAAAATGCGTTGCGAAACGGACTTCTGATTCTGAAACCGGATTTCCAGCCGCGAGCGCTTAAAATGAAATGGTTATAATTAATGATCCTGGAACCCGATTGGCTTGAAACTAAATTCGATGGATGGACAACTGAACATACTAATTATTACCTGTTTATCGCTTCGCTAAACTATACACGTACGTTTCATGATAAATCGTACAAGTGATAGAACACTATTTTTATGACACCTTAATCATGCTTCATATACTGTTTACGTATCATATCATACCCATATCATTGCAGTGATAACCTAGTGATATCGTGTATTTACCAAGTGTTAGATTTTAGTGATGATTGTGGCAAGTACGTCAGTGTTCGTGTATCCGTGAATAAGTGAAAGTGATACGCACTTGTACGCAATCAGTGACCCTATTATTCTATTGCATTGCCGACGTCTGTGGGATGCGTGTACGTGTGACTATAAGTGGTATGGGACGCTTATGGAAGCGCTTGCACGGGTGTCACAGATAAGGCACCAGACACTGCCATTTATCTTAGGTATTAGTCGGGACGTGCTTGATGGAGGTCCTGCCTCCAGTTCTCGCGCAGACTTGTCACGGATCGATTAGTATTTAGGGTTATGGTTAGCGTTTGAAGTAGACCACGGGGTGTGGGGTGGTTTAAGTGTGAGTTCAACAGAATCTCGGGAGTCCCATGCCGGCTTATATATTTAGGGAGATATATGGAGATTTACAGGGTATGTGATTATCACCGTGATATACATGTTGGGCCCGTGGTCCCTTGCCCTTGGGTTCTACCCTTGGGTGGAGGACACTCGCGAGTGGTTGACTCTCACACTTGGACTGACGATAGGCTTAGTGACCTGTACAGTGAGACTTAGAGACTGATAGGGATACTGGCATTGAGATATCTTATTTACTGTGTTGACATACGTGGCATATCGTTCTACTGCTTTTACTGTTCCGCTGCATTGATTACTGCACATTCATATTCATGCTGTCATTGATTTACTGTTTCACATATCTATTACCACTGTTAGAATTGTCACATGATTTTATATATATTATATTGCTTTTGTGTCGCTCTGACGACCTGAGTATGCATGCTCAGTGTGAGGAGAAGATTTAGCCTGGACCAGGACTAGACGTATATTACAGACATCTCGATTT
Source organism: Agapanthus africanus (assembly GCA_030015575.1). Classification (NCBI taxonomy): domain Eukaryota; kingdom Viridiplantae; phylum Streptophyta; class Magnoliopsida; order Asparagales; family Amaryllidaceae; genus Agapanthus; species Agapanthus africanus. The sequence continues at coordinate 530,667,549 of CM057347.1, read as the reverse complement.
GATATCCAGAGTTATATCTATATTTGTCCCCCTCAGGTCAGTTCTTTACATTGTTTCCTTCAGTTACTGCATCTCTCTTTACCTGCGCATTATTTACTGTTTACCATGAAAAACTAGAAGCCGAAGTGTGACTACGGCAGGACATTTCCTTGACCGTAGGAGCATGGCTGGCCTTGTCTACCCCTCGTATTCCGTATTTTGGGAAGCGGGGCGTGACATAGTTTAGTTGGTATCAGAGCCAGGTTTTGCTTCGTTTGGGATTGCAGTTTTCCGTGTAGAGCTTGACAATCTAAGATATCCCTCAGTCTAGATTGTAAACTTGATACTCTTGATCCATATTCGCATTAAGCGTTCTGCTATCCATTCACTAGGGTTTTAGGTGACTTGGCAAGTTTCGTGGTTGTAATTGTGAATTACATCACGATTACACCATCATACTCTGTTTAAGTGACTTAAAGTCATACAGTTGATTCTCCACTTGTAATAAATTCATCATCTCTGATATTCTTGAATCCTTGTCCTATCCATATTATATTTTGATTAGTTGGCTTGTGACTTATATCGTTCTCAAAATTGTTGTCTCAGGATCATGTCTTCCAACGACTCTTCAACTATATCCGCTCCCCAGAATCAGACCATCGAGATTCTGAGTGCACTGCAAGGTTTAAAGGAAGCCCAGGAGCGAACAAACGACTTACTGGCTGAAGGACTGAGAAGACAGGCGAATCAGGCACCGGCGGGAGTCTCAAATCATAAAGGGATCCCTGTTAGAAGAGGAAAAGAGAGGAAGATGAAGCGTCAATTTGTTTCTCCGCGGCAGAAGCGGCAGAAGATCCCATGTTGTGGGTACTGTAAGAGGCCAGGACATCTTCAGAGGGATTGTCGCCGTGTCCAAGGGAAATGTCTGATTTGTGGATCCAGCGAACATCTCATCAACGGTTTCCCAGAAAGAAAATAACTACAAGGAGGAAACTCATCCACACTCCCCACTTCTGCCAAGTGAGGATTACTGCGTAGTTTGAACTTCGAGGATAAGGCGGACCCAGCCCAGAAATCAACTCGCGTGACGAAAATGCAGCGGTCTAGCAATCCAATAGGAACTTTCATGTTTTCCAATTTCAGTAATAATGTGGTCATCCTTTTATAAATATTTCTTTCCGTTTGAAATCTTGTATCTGTCGAACTTTTAGTTGAAGGCAATAAAACTTGAATCGTAATATATGTATCATTCTCTTGTCTTTCCCCTTATTCATACTATTCATTATCACAGCATTTTAATCTTGATTTTTCAGCTCCTGCCACCGCATATCTTTCTATGCTTCGTACACTTAGCTATTCTTCTTGATGTATTCCACTGCCTAATCATGATTCTTTCTTTTCAGGCTATGGCCCATCCTTGAGCAGCGCCGCATCTAGATGAGGATGCACAGTCATGCGTTTCCTTAGACCGCACGCTGATGAGTTCTGACGATGAGATCAACGGTCCTCAGGTCGATTTCGAAAACAACGATTCAGAGGATGAAGGAGCAGCCGCACCAGAGTTTGACATGATAGGTGATTCCGACGAAGAGGAAGAAGACCCTGAAGAGAACCCGATAGAGGAAGACCCCGAGGAAGAACCGATAGAAGAAAATCCAGTGGAGGAAAATCCCATGGAAGAGAATCCAGAAGAAGAGAATCACTTGGAGTCAGACCTCGATGAAGAAGCTCCAGCCGAGGAAGCAGAACCAGAAGTACGATACCCTGCGGTGGAAGAACTCCCAATGGCGATACCTGCGAGGCACTATGGAAATGGACGCCCCTACCTGAGTGCGCGAGCCTACCGCAACCTGCTGAATCACCACAACCGCGACTGACGGGATTTCTTTTTGATGTTGTCTTCTTGGGCCAAATAAAGCCTGTGTATAGTTTAGGGCCACCTTTCTTCTTTGAGAATGCTTGGTTTGGAATCTTTTGAAATGAAATAAATTGCTGAGTTCACAAATCCTTCGATCTTCTTAGTTCGCATGCTAGTTGATTATTCCTTATGTACAATTATTCTTCCTACTGAGATCTATCTACACTTACTCCTTACTTTGTCTTAACCCTCACTGAGATTAACTAGTACCACACCTGATGTTTTAGAGGTCCACCCTTCATCCTCCGTCTGTGCCTCGTTTGAGATCCTTCTGGGAGGAGAAAATTTTAAGGAATTTCAAGTTCGCTAACCCTTCAAATCTTGATTCATAGGCGGTGCCGACCTTTGTCCTCCCCATACCTTCACCTTGTAGTCCTTTGTTGCTCCCCCTTACTCCCTGTGCTAACCCGATCCCAATCTCCTTGATCTTCAGCCTAAAGCCACCATACTTCAACCTTTGAATGATCCACATTTCCTTGTAATCATTACCTTAGCTAGCCCTATACCTATTTGTATTCTTCCTATTACCCTAAATAGATATAGGGACTTTATTATTCGAGATTTGGTTTTCAGTAGTTGGCATTTATCGAAGAGTATGTGTTATTGACTAATTAGTTTTATGTATTGTAAGAACACTACTATTATCTTCAGTTTTCAGTAGCGCACCCTTACACCGTGCAAATTTTGTTCCATGTTTCTTAGATTCACTATACAAGTTTTCTAATCATTTTAAACCTATTTCTCGATACGCTATCCTAAAATGTTATAACCTAGCAACTAATTTTTTTACTACTTTATTGTCAGTACTTTATTTTCGGGCTTTGTGCCTATGATTACTATGTTAGAGGGTTGAGCCTTATACTTATTTTCCTGCTTGCTTTTGATAGACTTAGATGTGCACATATGTGGGTTTCGACTTTTATCGAACACATTTTGATTATTATTGTTCGTTATTAATACCTATATTCTCGTATACTCGTAGTTGCCCTTATAGTTATTCTTGCCTTATACCTATGTAGACCTACCTTTCCGTATGTGGTTCTTACTTATATATATTTCAAATTTCTTCGTCCACGTACTGTTAATAAATCTTTGGTGTTAGTATGCAATCTAATAGCTTTCGCTTATGTTTGTATAACTTATCGCTTATTTTAAATTTCGAGAACGAAATTTTTTGTAAGGGTGGTATGATGTAATACCCAGTTTTTCTTATACGCCTAAATCCGTATTTCTTTTTATCTATAAAATTTATTTATAATTATTTATTTATTTTCAAAATCCTATTAAACCCAGATCTTATCTTTCTTTTCCTCTGGCTCAGCCGTTTTCCTTTTATTGAATTTAAACCCAAAACAAATGTTATGTATATTTCTCCGTCTAAAGTCAGCCCTGGACCCAAATCCTAGTTCTAGTTATTTATCCTAAACCCTAAACCCAAATCCATGATTTAATTACATTTTTCTTTAATCCAAAATTCCCCAACCCATTTCCAATTTTCCAAACTCATTTCCTCAGTTTAAATTCCCTCGGCCCACAAAAATTAAAATTAATTAATAGGAATTTTGTTAAGCGCAGCCCGGCCCACTCCTTTTATCCCCATTTATTTTCCAAAAACCCCGGCCCGGCCCTCTGTTTCCATTTCCTATAATTCTTTCTATTTTTGCCAGCCCAACTCCCTTGGCCCGCGACTCAACCCGACCCGGCCCTTACCCTAACCTCCTTCGTCCCCAACGGCTCATTCCCTCATTTCCGCGCGCGTTTCCTTCGTGACCACGTCGCCCGTGTTTCTCGCCTCCGCCTCCGCCAACGCTCGCGCGCGTTACTCCCACTACGCGCGCCTCTCTCCTCTCTCTCTTCTCTCGCCTCCATGTTCTCTTTCTTCTTCCCTCACGTTCTCCTCTCTCTCTCTCTCTCTTTTTCTGCTCCCCTCTCGAACCCACGCCCACGGCCGCACACACCCCGCCACCTCTGCCGGCACCCATCGCTAGCCTCCTCCTTCTTCCTCAATCCTCCTCGACTCAAACTCCCGTCTCCCTCTCAATCTCAAACCTCCTCTCTCTCTCTCACGAGAAAATCTTCAGCTCCGATCTCCGGCCACCTCTTTCCCGAGCACCGTCACCTGCACCCCCTCGTCAGAACCCACTGCATCCCGGCGACCACCACCATCATCATCACCCTCGCCATCATCCCTGCACCTCTCTTCTCAACTCTCTCTCTTCTCAACTCTCTCTCTTCCCCAATCTCTTTGTTTCTCTTTCTCTCTCAGTTTTCTCTCTCTCTCTCACTTATCACCCTGTGCACACTACTCTCTCTCCCTGCTTCTCTTTCTCATTTCTCTCTCTAATTCCTCAATCTCTTTATCTATCTTCACACACTATCTTTCCCCTACACACCCATTCACTTTTCTGCAAACTCTTGTTCTCTCTTTAATTCTTTATCTCTCTCAATATCTCTCCCCATTTGCAAATCCCTCACCCTCGGCCTCGACAGCATCAGCGATCCCCAGTCCCGACACCGCCTGAGCTCGCAACAACCCCCTCAAGCTCGAGCCAAGCCCAAGCTTAGCCGAGATTTCGTTACGCGTTTGCTACACCGTGCTGGGACGTGTCACTACTGCTTTAACTGCCGCGCCATCAGTTCACCGTGTCCAGGCAAGTATTTTACTTGCTTACATGCTATATACTCGAGTTACAAACTTAGACTACTTAGATTATCACGTTATGATGTTAGATCAATTAGGCGTCATAACTGTTCGGCGTGTGTTCCCAATGAAATTACTCATCAAATTTGACGGAACTAAATGGTATAATTTGGCCCGTATAGCTGTGAATCTAATGGGTGAATTTCGTTGGAAAATATAACCGTTAACGACTAAAACAACTACCCTCAAGTTTACTCGTAAAACTGGAATTTCCCTGTACCTGAAAACCGTTAAAATCGCTATAAATTATATACATACTAGAATGATGCGTTCGAGGGCTCAAATCGAAGCTGACTCAACAAACTTTAACCCTATACTAGTTTCCAGATATTCCTGTACTCAAACTGTGTTAATATTTGGATCGGAGTGCGACTCTGGACTGCAGTCCAGAGCGACTCCAGTTGTTGCTTGCTGTTCCGTAATGGGTACCACAGGATTTCCTCAACTCTTAGGTTGCGGAACTCCGCTGTTTATTGTAGGTAAACCTGTTAGCTAGACAACACAAGTGGTTTCATTCTGTTACGTTATCATTTGTTATTTAATCTGTAATTTAAAAGATCGGGATGCATAACAGTCCCAACAGAACCAGAAACTGACATATTGGTATTGAATAGTGTATATCTCCTGACGTACAGACGCGATTGAAGATCCGTCTATTGATTTGAAATCCTTACTGAAAACCCTAGATTTCATCAAACTGTAGCGTCGCTAAAATCTGATCCCAACTGGGATTAAAATGCGTTGCGAAACGGACTTCTGATTCTGAAACCGGATTTCCAGCCGCGAGCGCTTAAAATGAAATGGTCATAATTAATGATCCTGGAACCCGATTGGCTTGAAACTAAATTCGATGGATGGACAACTGAACATACTAATTATTACCTGTTTATCGCTTCGCTAAACTGTCACGCCCCGCTTCCCACAGTACGCAAGATTGGGCACGTGACATAGCCAACCATGCTACCTGTGGGTAGGAAGTATCCATCCACAGTCACATTACGGCTGTAGAGATATCAAGAACAAAATAAAACTATCTAAAAACATGTCCACAATCCAGAATAACAAGAGTCAATGATAAATAAATGCGGAAGCAAATGATCTAATGCAATATCTGAAAGGTATGTCCCATAATGCGGGCTCACATCAGAAAATAAATGCAGGAAATAAAACTAACCACTACTGGACTCACAACTCAGCCTGCTGGCTGAAATACTCCTGCTCGGACTGCAACAGCGGTACGAAATCTGGGCCATGCAAAACCCAGACGTCAGCGCGTCACGTCATCAAGTAATATAATATGAACAGTGTAGCAGGCAATGCAGAACTAAACATGAATAAAGCAGTAATATGAAACAAGCGGTGCAGGGTAATGTGCAGTGGGTAACTAAACTGTTCTATCGGGTTTCCTAGTCTAAAGTCTTTGAAATCAATTTGATGAATCGTCGATGTAACTCAATAGTATCCCGTACATACCCGGGATCACGGCCACAATATTCTCGGCCGAAACCGAGACATGCCGCTAGGCACAAAACAGGAATGTGTACACTCGGTAGTACCCCGTACATACCCGGGATCACGGCCACAATATTCTCGGCCGAAACCGAGACATGCCGCTAGGCACAAAACAGGAATGTGTACACTCGGTAGTACCCCGTACATACCCGGGATCACGGCCACAATATTCTCGGCTGCAGCCGAGACATGCCGCTAGGCACAAAACAGGAATGTGTACACTCGAACAGGTAGTGAACTGTCGAGTTACAAGTCAGGTTCACCTTTGATTTCTTCATACCCCCAAGTTATGTGTGTCAGGTCAGGTATTCAGTAATCAAGAACTAATGCCAACACAGGATCAGGTAACAGCAGGTTTGTCTGGATAGACAACAGGAATGGTCCATGAGGACTCCATGTCAGGTTTGTTGGCATTAGGCATGAGATCAGGTAACAGGTCAGGTCATGGTACATCAGGTCAAGTCAAAAGTAAACGGTACCATGTCAGGTGCATCATGTAGCAATGTCAAGTCAAGGTACGAACATATCGTGGGTGTGCTCACAAACAGATATATAATCGAACAGGGTAATAACAGCAGGAAATAAGCAATGAGTTAAACAACAATCAACAGTTTCATTCGATCACAAGAGTGCAGTAATACAGTGCAGCCGTTTTATTATATTAACAGGTTTTGGGCACCCTTAGCGGTGCAATAGTTAAATGATAATGCGATACAGTTATATCAAGCCTTTGATTACGAATGTCCGAATATAATGGAACTACATGTGTAAAGGCTATCATCTATTAAACAGTAAAATGTGATTCACAGGTAAACTTAGTTATATGGTTTAAAGTGGCAAACTGTAATTTAGCCGGTTATGCATATTTGATAACCTAAACTGGAAATAAAGCATCATAGCAGTGAATCAAACGCAATCTATTATGTACGGGTTTATCAGGAAATAATTTATTTGACATGAAGCAAGGTATGTAAAGTGATTTACTAATGATGTATCATTAAACCACACATGAATGTTAAAGCAAGTTATAAAGTGGTAATAGCATGTAGCAAGTATCGAATACTTGCCTCGACGAAACGACAAACACGAAAACGGAACGTAACGTTGGCGGGGAAACACGCGACGGACGCATGGTTCACGGATTGAACCCAAATGACGAACCAAGGGACCTCACGGGTCAGAGCACTCCGCTGGATCGTCAGGACACGTCACCGGCACGGCCGGATTCCGGCGAACAGCGACAACAACAACGGAAAAATTAATGCACGGCCAAGGGATAAATCGGAGGGAAAATGGAAGGAGGAAGGGGAGAGAGGGCTTACTGGTGTTGCAGAGGGCGTGACAGCGATGGGGTCGACGGCGGTGGGGCACCGGCGAGGAGGTTGCAGGCGATGGGCTAGGGCTCGGGTATAGGAAACGGGAAAGAAGTGGAGAGGGAGAGGAGGTGGTCGGGGCTGGAGTGCGCAAGTGATGAGGAGGTGCTGAAGGTGGCGCTGGTGGCGACGACGAAGGTCGCCGGCGACGTCTCAGGCCGCACAGAGAAGGCACGGGGGGTATCTGGGGTTGCTGCGGCACTGTGCATACGGGGAGAAGGAGGAGGTGTCGAGGTTGGAACGAGGAGGCGAAGGCGAGGGCAACGGTGGCGCTGGCGCCGGCGTCGGGGCTGCGGCGGCGACGGTGAAGGCGGCTAGGGTTAGTGTTCGCGATGGGTTCTCGCGTGGGCTGCATCTCGTGAAGAAAGAAAAGGTGAAGGAATTTATATATTAGGGAGAGAGAGAAAGAGAGTTAGAGAGAGAAAGAGATAGAGAAAGGTAGAGAGAGAGAGACAGAGAAAGAGAGAGAGGAAGAGTTAATGGGGGCCCACGGGAAAACTGCCTCGCTGATTGGCTGGAATCAGTAAGGATTCGTGGATAAAATATTTAAAAGATTTTATAAACAGTAAGTATATTTTATAAACGAAATTTTTATATGGTTTAGAATATTTTATTAATTTGGGATTTTGGCGCTAAATGAAACATTTCCAAATCGCGCCCGGGTTGGGTCCAAAAATTTGAAATTTAAATAATAGGATTTTAAGCGGGTTCCAAATTTTAAAATGAAATGTTTTATGATTAAAAAGCATACCCCCAAGTCGGCCACCTGTACGCGCGCGTAGTCGTCCAAACTCGCTCGTTTCACCGAACGGGACGAGAATTCGATGCACGGACGCTACCACGCGGCTAGGGGTGTCGAGTAGGCCAAAATGGATATTTTTAATTTTAATTTAGGTGCTAAAATTTGTTATATACAGAAATGACCTTTCCAGATAAAATTTCACGGTAAGTGTCAAACAGGCAAGCTAAATGAAATGAGTAATATCTAATGCTCAACCAGTAACAGAAAATAGTAGTATTGGGCTCGGGTGTTACATAAACTATACACGTACGTTTCATGATAAATCGTGCAAGTGATAGAACACTATTTTTATGACACCTTAATCATGCTTCATATACTGTTTACGTATCATATCATACCCATATCATTGCAGTGATAACCTAGTGATATCGTGCATTTACCCAGTGTTAGATTTTAGTGATGATTGTGGCAAGTACGTCAGTGTTCGTGTATCCGTGAATAAGTGAAAGTGATACGTACTTGTACACAATCAGTGACCCTATTATTCTATTGCATTGTCGACGTCTGTGGGATGCGTGTACGTGTGACTATAAGTGGTATGGGACGCTTATGGAAGCGCTTGCACGGGTGTCACAGATAAGGCACCAGACACTGCCATTTATCTTAGGTATTAGTCGGGACGTGCTTGATGGAGGTCCTGCCTCCAGTTCTCGCGCAGACTTGTCACGGATCGATTAGTATTTAGGGTTATGGTTAGCGTTTGATGTAGACCACGGGGTGTGGGGTAGTTTAAGTGTGAGTTCAACAGAATCTCGGGAGTCCCATGCCGGCTTATATATTTAGGGAGATATATGGAGATTTACAGGGTATGTGATTATCACCGTGATATACATGTTGGGCTCGTGGTCCCTTGCCCTTGGGTTCTACCCTTGGATGGAGGAAACTCGCGAGTGGTTGACTCTCACACTTGGACTGACGATAGGCTTAGTGACCTGTACAGTGAGACTTAGAGACTGATAGGGATACTGGCATTGAGATATCTTATTTACTGTGTTGACATACGTGGCATATCGTTCTACTGCTTTTACTGTTCCGCTGCATTGATTACTGCACATTCATATTCATGCTGTCATTGATTTACTGTTTCACATATCTATTACCACTGTTAGAATTGTCACATGATTTTATATATATTATATTGCTTTTGTGTCGCTCTGACGACCTGAGTATGCATGCTCAGTGTGAGGAGAAGATTTAGCCTGGACCAGGACTAGACGTATATTACAGACATCTCGATTTGATATCCAGAGTTATATCTATATTTGTCCCCCTCAGGTCAGTTCTTTACATTGTTTCCTTCAGTTACTGCATCTCTCTTTACCTGCGCATTATTTACTGTTTACCATGAAAAACTAGAAGCTGAAGTGTGACTACGGCAGGACATTTTCTTGACCGTAGGAGTATGGCTGGCCTTGTCTACCCCTCGTATTCCGTATTTTGGGAAGCGGGGCGTGACAACATACGTAGCGGGCCTCGTCGCGTCCACTTCGCCGTACACTGGGAAGCGGGGCATGACAGCAACGCAACTGCGCTAGCGCATCCGCGCTGACACGTGTCGCAACGCACATCGCAGCGCAACTGCGCTAGCGCATCCGCGCTGACACGTGTCGCGCAGCGCAGTGCTTGAGCAACTGCGCTAGCGCATCCGCGCTGACACGTGTCGCGCAGCGCTGTGCTTGCGTAACTGAAGCGTTGCTTCCTTTAATTTTAGTTTAAATAGAGCTTTGCTCTGATTGGGTGCGCCTTCTTGGGCGCTGCGCTGATGCATCTGCGCCTGACACGTGGCGTGTTGCGCGCAACGCAAAGAATCTGAAGCGTTGCTTCATTTATTAAAATTTAGATTTTCAAGGTAGAGCTTTGCTCTGATTGGGGGAAGATGAAGCGTTGCTTCATCTCCCGCCTCAGAATTTGAACAGAGCTTTGCTCTAATTAGGGTAAACAAATGCCCCCCCCACCGTTGCGCTTACGTGGCGCCAAACGTGAGCGCAACGGTGGCGGAATTCCAACCATTGCGGCAACTTTGGAAGCTAAAAGGGCACTTGATGCCTATAAATAGGACCTTTGGTCATCAGCAGATGATTATCATCCTTAAGACTTTTACTTTCAAAACTCCAGAGCTTTACTCTTGCCTTTAGGAACTCTCAGAGTTAAATTTTCCTCAAAAGAAACTTTATAGGTAAAAATTAACCTTGAATTAAATTAATTTCAATTAATAGAGCTTTGCTCTCATAGATCTTTGATCTAAAGAAAACCCTTCTGGGGTTTCACCAATAGAGCCTTGCTCTCAAGAATCTGTTTCAGGGTTTCTTGACCCATGAACAGAACCTTGCACCTTTGTCAACACATAGATCTCTTTGATCTAAAAATGAGACGAACTCTTAAGAGTTTGAATATGGATAATGAAAATTGAAAATGGAGTTTTGTATTTAAAGGATTATATTATCTTTTAATAATAATGATCTCAAAGTTCTTGGGGGACTTCTTCAAATTTCCATTATTATGGCATCTGATAGGCGTCATCCCTATTCGTAGAGCATTGCTCTCGAGGAGTTTAACTCTCTATGCTCATTTTTTAACAAGAATTCGCCTAATCAGTCGGTCTGCTAATTTTGCTGATCTTCTTTCACAGGAACAATGGACGCCCATATGTATGCTCTTAACGAGATCATCTCTTACGGGGACATCCGCCGACTTGGCCGCTCTCAAAATCGAGAGTTCACAAATGCGGAGTGTGCTGAAATCATGAGCCGCTTCGACGCGTACAACGGTCCTCTGCTTCCCCGGCGTTCTTCCCTTCTTAAGCTTATTGTGGGAGCCATCTGGGAAGCGTTTCCCCTGTTCTATTCCGGTGTGCCGCTTAGGGTGCTGGATGCCGCTGAGGATAAGGTGCACTCGGTGTACCTGTTGAACTTTATCTCAAAGAGACAGCAAGACAGTCTTATCGATCTCTTGCACGAGGTCTTTCAACAGTCTGCCATACTCGCTGCTTATCGGAGGGTGGAAGACATCAGGGGGGACCCTGACGCTTATGTTCGCGAAAAAAAGCACACTAGGATGGTCCGCGAGGCTTGGAAAGTCATAGATAGGGTCGCTTTCGAGTTCATCAATCCATGTCCTGGGTTTGAGGTTATTCCCTTGTAATAATGTTTTTCGTTTATTGCTTTTATGATTGTAAGAACTTTTGGCAATATTAATGGGAAAAAAATTTATCTCAGCTTGTCTCTATTTTTCGTTCTGAATCTTTTGCTTATGCATTAACGAGTGTGTCTCGAACGCCTGATCAAATGTAAATCGGATGCTCTTTCTGTCGCTTTCTTCTTTCTTTTATTATCAGCATGTTGTCACAATTAGCAGATAATAGAGTAAGCACCATGATTTCTTCACGAGATAGCGATGGCTTAGGCCGCAGGTTCAGATCTGCCGCCCAAGACTTTTCAACTCTATGAGCCGTGAGGGTCTCATAGAGACTTTTCTCCCTACGGATCGAGAGGATCTCGTAGGTGGGTTTTCTCCTTAGGAATCGTGAGGATTCCTAAGTGTGTTCTCTTGAAAGTCGTAAGGATCTTACGAGAGAATTTATTCCCTTGCGAGTCGTGAGGACCCGCAAGTGATGGGTGAAGTTGTCCTTATCCGCATTTCACAGAGTCAGGAGTTGCTCTGGATGCTTCCCACGGGTTCACTGCCGTGTTCGGCGAGGACTAGGCTCCGCTCTGGATGCTTCGCACGGGTTCACTGCCGTGCTCTGCGAGGACCAGGATCCATTCTAGACGTTTTCTACGGGGTCAGGATTGACATAAGCCGCTTTCCACGTAGCCAAGAATTTTTGCTCTGGATGTTTCACACGGGGTCAGGATTGACATAAGCCGCGTTCCACGTAGCCAGGAATTTTTGCTCTGGATGTTTCACACGGGGTCAGGATTGACATAAGCCGCGTTCCACGTAGCCAGGAATTTTTGCTCTAGATGCTTCCCACGGGTTCAATGCCGTGTTCGGCGAGGACTAGGTTCCGCTCTGGATGCTTCGCACGGGTTCACTGCCATACTCTGCGAGGACCAGGATCCGCTCTGGACGTTTTCCACGGGGTCAGGATTGACATAAGCCGCTTTCCACGTAGCCATGAATTTTTGCTCTGGATGTTTCACACGGGGTCGGATTGACATAAGCCGCGTTCCACGTAGCCAGGAATTTTTGCTCTGGATGTTTCACACGGGTCTGGATTGACATAAGCCGCGTTCCACGTAGCCAGGAATTTTTGCTCTAGATGCTTCCCACGGGTTCAATACCGTGTTCGGTGAGGACTAGGTTCCGCTCTGGATGCTTCGCACGGGTTCACTGCCGTGCTCTGCGAGGACCAGGATCCGCTCTGGACGTTTTCCACGGGGTCAGGATTGACATAAGCCGCTTTCCACGTAGCCAGGAATTTTTGCTCTGGATGTTTCACACGGGATCAGGATTGACATAAGCCACGGTCCACGTAGCCAGGAATTTTTGCTCTAGATGCTTCCCACGGGTTCACTGCCGTGTTCGGAGAGGACTAGGTTCCGCTCTGGATGCTTCGCACGGGTTCACTGCCGTGCTCTGCGAGGACCAGGATCCGCTCTTGACGTTTTCCACGGGGTCAGGATTGACATGAGCCGCTTTCCACGTACCAAGAATTTTTGCTCTGGATGTTTCACACGGGGTCAGGATTGACATAAGCCGCGTTCTACGTAGCCAGGAATTTTGCTCTAGATGCTTCCCACGGGTTCACTGCCGTGTTCGGCGAGGACTAGGTTCCGCTCTAGATGCTTCGCACAGGTTCACTGTCGTGCTCTGCGAGGACCAGGATCCGCTCTGGACGTTTTCCACGGGGCCAGGAATGACATGAGCCGCTTTCCACGTACCCGGAATTTTTGCTCTGGATGTTTCACACGGGATCAGGATTGACATAAGCCGCGCTCTACGTAGCCAGGAATTTTTGCTCTAGATGCTTCCCACAGGTTCACTGCCGTATTCAGCGAGGACTAGGTTCCGCTGTGGATGCTTCACACGGATTCACTGCCGTGCTCTGCGAGGACCAGGATCCGCTCTGGACGTTTTCCACGGGGTCAGGATTGACATGAGCCGCTTTCCACGTACCAAGAATTTTGCTCTAGATGTTTCACACGGGGTCAGGATTGACATAAGCCGCGTTCCACGTAGCCAGGAATTTTGCTCTAGATGCTTCCCACGGGTTCACTGCCGTGTTCAGCGAGGACTAGGTTCCGCTCTGGATGCTTCTCACAGGTTCATTGTCGTGCTCTGCAAGGACCAGGATCCGCTCTAGACGTTTTCCATGGGGTCAGGATTGACATGAGCCGCTTTCCACGTACCAGGAATTTTTGCTCTGGATGTTTCACACGGGATCAGGATTGACATAAGCCGCGCTCCACGTAGCCAGGAATTTTTGCTCTAGATGCTTCCCACGGGTTCACTGCCGGGTTCGGCGAGGACTAGGTTCCGCTCTGGATGCTTCGCACAGGTTCACTGTCGTGCTCTGCGAGGACCAGGATCCGCTCTGGATTTTTTCCACGGTGCCAGGATTGACATGAGCCGCTTTCCACGTACCAGGAATTTTTGCTCTGGATGTTTCACACGGGATCAGGATTGACATAAGCCGCGTTCCACGTAGCCAGGAATTTTGCTCTAGATGCTTCCCACGGGTTCACTGCCGTGTTCGGCGAGGACTAGGTTCCGCTCTGGATGCTTCGCACGGGTTCACTGCCGTGCTCTGCGAGGACCAGGATCCGCTCTGGACGTTTTCCACGGGGTCAGGATTGACATGAGCCGCTTTCCACGTACCAAGAATTTTGCTCTAGATGTTTCACACGGGGTCAGGATTGACATAAGCCGCGTTCCACGTAGCCAGGAATTTTGCTCTAGATGCTTCCCACGGGTTCACTGCCGTGTTCGGCGAGGACTAGGTTCCGCTCTGGATGCTTCGCACAGGTTCACTGTCGTGCTCTGCGAGGACCAGGATCCGCTCTGGACGTTTTCCACGGGGTCAGGATTGACATGAGCCGCTTTCCACGTACCAGGAATTTTTGCTCTGGATGTTTCACACGGGGTCAGGATTGACATAAGCCGCGTTCCACGTAGCCAGGAAAATTTTTGTTGATTGTATCCGTATTTCATGGAATGAGGGTTTGACTCTTGGTGATCTGTATATCACCGAGCCATGGAACTGGGAGTTGTCGTTGTTCTGCTTCGCTTGAAGTTGTATCCGTTGTTACGAGACGAGTGTTGAGATAACCTCTAGGTCATTTGCGACCCGTCAAGATTTGGCTTCTTCTTATGATGAAACCTGGGAGAGGAGTATGATCCCTTCTTTGTTTACGCCCTTGGATTGTATACAGGGTTTGATGTAACTGTAAGTCCACGTTGCCCACCCCGGTGCTTGCGGGGAGGCGGAAAACGGAATAAAAATCGAATTTTTATGAACTTAGGCAACATGGACTAGACTATGAAGGATCTTTGCTAAACAAAAACAAGCTAAAGCTAACTAGAAACTAGCTAAGTGCTAGAAAGGTTATACCTTGGGCTTTATGTCCTTCTCTCCTTGCTCCTTGGAGTGGTGGAAGGAGGTCACCTTAGTCGTCTTCTCACGTCGAAGAAAGATCCACCCGAAAGCCTCGACCTTTGGCTTCAACTCCAAGCTAGAAGTAACTAGGGTGCAAGAAGTGCTAATCCTTGAACCCTAGATGAGAGTAGAGATTATCAAGAGAGGGTTTTTCTCAAGCTCAAGTGTTTCTCAACACATGAGAGGGGAGAGCTTGAGGGAGAGGAAGAACAAGAGAGAGAAAGAAAAATAATAGAATGAGAATAATATGAACCATTCTCACATATATGTGTGAATTATTGTAATTAGATAATTAGCTAGATAATTGTCATGGTTTAATCAAGACATGACCATTATCATTTCATTTTTAATGCAATTTGCAAGGATCAAAGAGCATCTTCCAAATGAAATGATGATGGTCAAAGTGTCAACAAGGTCAACAAGTCAAGATAGGTCAAATGGTCAACAACCATAACCATGCACAATTATTAAACTAATATCAATTAACAATAATACATACATAAGCATTAGGGTTAATAAAATGACAATAGTCATTAACCCTAATCAAAGTGCTCTCCCTCTGTCTCAAGCAACTGTGCATACGCACCCGTATTCGTGATCCGAGGAACACGAATACAAAGAGAAAAAACCAATCCCAAATCTATACTAGGATCTGGCTTAAACCAAAGCCCGCTAGTATAAGCTGTCCGGACAGCAAACGTGCACAAGTGCGCGGATGTGAACGAACCCTGTCGCAAAACCATGCGACCTCTACTCATTTTGCCTAAAGGCGAATAGCTCTCTGTGCGGGACTCTAAAGACTCGACACTACGCTGGCAGTGGGTTTAACCACAGACCGCAAGCGGCACTAGCTGTACGTAACGGTCCCCAGGTAGATGTCGATAAGAAGACTGACGAGGTGAACCCCATCTGAACTCTTACTGAGCCTGTATGTGACAGTCTCCGTACAGTCCGGTCTGTTCGTCTGATACATCGCATGGCGGGCCTAGGGGGCGGTGAACGTCAGTCCCCTAATAGCGGTACAAGTCGTGTTGGAGTGTAGCCCAGAACATCCTGAGATAACACTGGAAACCTACCAGTATATCTCGCTTGCCCTGGCCAGAGACTACTCGTGTAATGGCTCTCCTAGACACAGCGCGATGTCAACCCCCAATACCGAGAGAGACGAATCCTGTCTAACCGTCACTGCCTCCTAGTGCTTCGGGACTGCACCCAAAAACTACCTGTTTGCACGACTCCTTTGAGCCGTGGTAGGGTAGTAATCAAAGTGCAGTGGGAACACACTCGAGGCGAAGTGACAGTGTCAAGTCAGCGGACTAAGCTGTACTCATGTCACCTGGGAACTGATAACTGACGATAGGTATAATACCAACCAACAGTTCCCGACAAGTCATGTCCAGTGTACTCGTAACCTAACGAGCACCCGCATACTATCTCAAGTATGACGTACTGACGGCTGTGGGACAGACCGTCTCCCACACTGGGATGAGAAGCGCATATGCTAGTTTACTCCGGAGTATCGATGCCCTGTCTCGATAGTCCAACGACTAGGGACCTATATAAGGATGTGCTTATAGATCACCCAGCTCCCACGAGTGTGAGCGCCATCACAATGCTGGTAATCAAGCAAAGATCCTAAGGGCTCTACTAATATGTATATCAGCAATATGCTAAAAGAAACACATGCACATTGTTCCCCCAATCAGAGCAAGGCTCTGCTTGAATTTTGAAAATTCAAATTTTGAAGCAACGCTTCAGTTCCCGTGCGCTGCGCGCAACGCGCCACGTATCAAAAGTTGACACGGCAGCACAACGCCCAAGGCAGTACGTCCAATCAGAGCAAGGCTCTTTAAAAAACATAAGCAACGTTCAACTGCGCAAGCACACGGCTGCACGACACGTGTCTGCGCAGTTGCGCAAGCACAACTGCGCAAGCGCACGACAGCGCGACACGTGTCTGCGCAGTTGCGCAAGCGCTGCTGCGCAAGCGCACCGCTGCGCGACACGTGTCTGCGCAGTTGCGCAAGCGCTGCTGCGCAAGCGCTTCACTGCGCGACACGTGTCACGCGCTGGTGAGTTGCGCAACAACAGAGTGAAGATTTAAGGATATTTTTTCTGTTCTTGTTTAAACAAGAAGATTTCTTCTGTAAAACAGGGGCCTTTGGATCAAAGATCCAACGGTGGGGAAAATTCCCCAAATCACTCAGAAAAAATCTTTTTAACAAATTTAACTGATTTTTGAGCACTATAAAAAGGACCCCAGACCCCATTTCAAAGATATAGACAATTGGATTAAAAAAAAAGGGAGAAGAGAACTTCTTGAGAACACAAAGAAGAAGGTAAAAATCTTTGAAATAAGAGAAAATTCTCTTAAGGAATAGATCATTGATCTAAAATACAAAATCAGTGATCTTCGATAAATAAATAAAAAAATAGTGCCTTGCACTTGCTAGAGAACCTCTGGTTCTCTGAGATAGAAAGAAAGAAAAGATTTTTCTTCTTCTCTTTGATCTAAATTTAGATCAAGAAATTTAAAAGTGCTCTGCACTCCCTTCCTTGAATCTAAAAGATTCTTGGTGCTTTGCACAAATGCAATGCATTACTTGAAGGGCCAGGCTCAAATCAAAAAGACCTAGCAGGCCAAAATAAATTGCAAAGCAATAAAAGGGCTGAGCCCAAATAAAATTGATGCTCTGCATCATTCATAAAGAACAGAGCCCAAAACAAATTGATGCCCTGCATCTTTTCTGGGCAAAGCCCAAATAAAAATAAAAGGAAATGCAAAAGCAATATTGGACATTTTTTTACTGGACTTAGCCCAATCGTGGCCATAAGTCCTTAAATTAAATTGGCTGAGCAAAATGGCTCTCCTAAATCAATCTACATCCGGTTCGAGGGTACATCTCCGAACTCTTTTGACATCCATCGTTGTAATTCCTCAACGACGTCAAAGAGGTGACGGGTCCCAACGGCCACACACCCAACATCGGACCGAAACGTCCCTAAACTAATAACGGACCGAAACGTCCATAAACTAATATCGGACCGAAACGTCCCTAAACTAATATCGGACCGAGACGTCCCTAAACTAATATTGGACCACCACGTCCTTAAACTGGCGATGGACCGAAACGTCCCTAAACTAATAATGGACCGAAACGTCCATAAACTAATATTGGACCGAGACGTCCTTAAACTAACATCGGACCGAAACGTCCCTAAACTAATATCGGACCGAAACGTCCCTAAACTAATATCGGACCACCACGTCCCTAAACTGGCACAAGAGAGCCCAAATGCTCTTTTGTCGGATCTAAATGGTCCCGTTAAGTTGATCTTAGTCTCAAACTGGACTAACGTATCCTTAACAAACGTTTAAGTTGATCTTAGCCCCAAACACGGCTAACGTATCCTTAAATATTCAAATGGATTATAAAACTCCCAATCAACTCTGGTTCGAGGGTACATCTCCGAGCTCCTTTGATACATGCCGTTGTAATCCTTCAACGACGTCAGAGAGGTGACGAGTCCCGATGGCCATACATTAAATTAATCACTACGTTGAGTTGATCTTAGTCTAAAACAGGACTAACGTATCCTTGACGAACGTTTAAGTTGATCTTAACCGCAACGCGACTAATGCATCCTTAAACTGAAAACACCAAACCCAAATCTAAGTAAATACGGATTTGGACTAATCCACGTCCTACGGGCGACGGCATTACTCAGTCTCCGTATACAATCCACGGGCAACCACAAACAAAATGAACACACACGACACGAAGTGAAATTCTGGAGAAGGAGAAAGTTTTTACCGCGATGCGGTAGCGTAATTAACTGCAGGGGTTGCGCCTGCAGGGAAGAGCGTCCCCATAATCAAAAACCCCTCATCCTGAGGGGGAATCTGACGAAGTCTGCTACATCGGCCGCATCCATCTAAACCTCCGATACACGGTGCCATAAATCAACTTGGCATCTTCGGAGAGATAAACGGATAAAACCAAATAGCATCTGCCCCGAACATCAGGCATGGACGCCAAGTCTAGGCCGCCATTCGGAGGGAAACAGATTCTGGCACGCCCGGTGGGACCTCTTCCTCTTTCCACTCCACACTTCGTGTGTCGTCTTCGCGAACCAATCGCGGTTCATTAAATGGTTGTCTTTGGATTTCAAGTTACTAAGATTTGGTCTTTTACCTGGCGCAGAATTCAAGATTCAATGGCCTCTAGCTGTACCAACTGCTCGAAATGCCGCTGCAACGGACGCTCCACCTCACCAGGAGGTGTAGCATATGGGCCCCAAGCGGCTTCCTTCCTTACTCTGCCGGTAGACCAAGTGACCCAAGCCACCACCGGCTTGTTCTTCGGGACTATGATCCCACCTGCAAGCTTTTCTGCACCAATACCTGCACCGGAAGTGGGTAAAAAGTTGGTCTTCAACCGGCTCACTGTTCCGACAGCCTCTGTCAACGGGTCGCCCGCTACTAAACCGACAGCCTCCGTTTTCACCAGGCTAGGTCAGAACTATAAAGTGGCCGTCCCAAAGAGGGCAACGGCCGCTGCTTCGGAAGTCGTTAAAGCGGCTTCTCTCATCAGAGAGTCGGTCTTCACAAGATTGACGGTTCCCACTCCTCTCCCAGCTGGTCAAAAGGCATCAGTCTTCGACAGGCTGACATCGGCAATTACCCCACACTCAAACAGGGGGCAACAAGAAACCATCTTGATTTCCGAGCCAGTCCCAACGACTCGTCGTGCGCGACGTCGCCATTGGCGACGAGTGAGGAAAGCAGGGGGAAACTCCCCCTCAGGGATAACTCCACCCGCTCCAATGGTGGAAGTCAACGCTGCTGTTCCAACTGGGAACAGCTTTGAACTACTGAGGAGAGTGCGTAAGAACTCTCCAACCGCTACCTTGAAAAGATCTCCTCCACCTGCGGAGAGAGTTCCAGAAACAAAACAAGAACAGCCCCCTCAATGGCTATCGTCAAAGATATACAAGGTTTGGCGGAGGGTTCAAGACTCTGTGATTGACCCAGATCACTTTCATCGCCAGAAAAAGGCAAAGGTGGAAAAGGAAAAAACCCGCCCAGTTAAACAGCAGGGGGCAACAATTGCTAGTAGGCCCATTTTAACGGCTCCTTCAACCTCGATGGCCCACAAAAGAAGGAGGCCAGAGAAAGCTCCCGCCTCAGCGGCAAAGTTTAAAGGCGGTGAACCTAAACCTCCAAAGTCAGGGGGCATAACAGTTCATACGATTTATATGGCTTCTGGAAAGGAAGAAAGCCGCACTTCTACGGGTCACCGACCGCTCACCCGATCAGTGACCAAGGCTCAGGAGCAGCAACAAAAGCTCCAGGAGATGATGACCACAATTGCTGCACTCACTGGGCCAAAAGAGAACCCTGAGGCGTCCTTAGATGAGCGCCAGGAGGAAGAGACCGACGCCGAGTTCCTTCGCCGAGTACTGGAAAAGAGGGACAAAGAGGCTGCTGAACAAGCGGCCAACATACAGCGGATGGGCCTCCTCTTCCAGGACATGATAGGGATGATGATACAACAAGATCCTCCTACTGAAGAACCCCTAACCGTCCTTGGAGATGATAAGGGAGATACATTAAATCCGCAGCCCGCTCTATTAGCAGCTAAAGAGGATACAATCTCTAAGACTGATCTGGACGAATACATAGCCCAGCAAATAAAGGTTCATCATGCGGCCGAAGCAGCCGGCCACGTCGTAAAAACGGGGCGACCATATCCAGGCTGGTATGACCAAATCAAGTACCCGCCGGGTTACACAATTCCCAAGTTTCATGTCTACAAAGGGACTGGCAATCCCCATCAGCATGTTGCCCAGTTCAGGACGCTTTGCGGTAACACCGGCGGTGATGACAAGCTTTTGCTCCGCCAGTTCGTTGGAAGTCTATCAGATACGGCGTTCGAGTGGTACTCTGAACTCCCTAATGATTCTATTAAAACCTTCGCGGAGATGGAGCTGCTGTTTACCCAACGCTTTGCATGTGCCAGTGAACGTACCCCGATGACGGCACTGATTAACGCTAGGGTAAAACCCGGCGAGACATGGGTTCAGTACGCTATACGGTGGCGTAATCTATGGTCAACGTGTGAGCAGCGCATAGAAGAAGCCCCTGCGGTGGGAATGTTTGTTGGAACCCTTGATCCACAGGCAACCATCTCACAGTTTATGATGTTTTTCAAGCCGACTTCCTTCCAAGCTTTGATTGACAAACTAGCGCAAATGGACCAGATGGGTCATAAACCCTCTCTCCCAAAGCCAGATTCCCGAACTGACAAAGGAAAGGGAAAAGAGATCATTGTCGCTAATGCTCAACAACAACCGAACGACTTGAAGCCGGTTGATCGTCCAAACAATACGCGCCCTTACGTACCCCTTGAGGATAGGATGGGACGTCCTTATTCCTTTCCCCACGATAAAACGAAGAGGTTATTCGAGTTGGCATTACGCAACAGACTCATAAATCTGCCAGATCAAAACGTCCGTTGCAACTAAGTGACGTCAACGAACCTAATTACTGCCCCTATCATCGAGTGCTAGGCCATCCGATTGAGGACTGCTACGTTTTCAAAAATTGGCTTGAAAACCAGTATAGACAGGGAAAATTTGCGTTATCTGACAAATGGAAGGTGAATCCCCCGCAGCCCCACACCTCTAAAGGGACGAATACGCCGGGGGCAACATGCTCTGTCATTGAAGAAACTCCGTGGGAGGTTGTATTATCTTCAAAAACGAAGAGAATGCTAAATGATCTTCGGACATGTCCGGCGATCAAGTGGAAAAGCCCATTGGAACCGCAGGTCGTTGAGGGGATGTTAAAGCCACGTCCAACTCCAAAGACCAATGATGGGGGTTCAAGCACTAGTAGCCAGTCGTCAAAGTCTTCGAAGAAAAAGAAGAAGGCCAAGAAACCGGTGAAGCCTAGCGATAGGCGCACGGACTTGCAAAAGCAAATTGACGCGCTGGAAGAGTACAACCAGAAGGCGCGGACTCCCGTTACATTGCAAGAGTTCCTCAACCACGTCTTCCAAGCAGAAGATGAGGGAGGTAGTTCGTCAAATGAATCTGAAGAACATGTAGCAAGTTGCCATGTGATTTCCCATTTGTCCACAAGCGATGAGGAGACTCCTCGCGCTGAAAAGCTGGGGGCAGAGCCTGCACTAAAAATCCTGGAGCCGTCGGATGAAGCGATTGATGCATTCCTAAATCAGGCGTTTTTAAAGGGCAAAGCCGATCGGGATAACGAAGCGGTTATATTCGAAAAGGCCAAACGCCAGCGCCTTGGCGAAAGAATTGCGGTACTCCCGCTAGAACAAAATACACCCACCACAGATAAAATCAAGTTCAAGATAAAGAAGAGATTCGCTAAGGCTGTGTCGATAGGTATGAAGCTACCACCCTCCGAGAAAAACATTACGGGTGAAATGGAAAACCACCCCTCCTATTGCTTGTACCATCGGAAGGTGTCGCATCCCACCGAAGAGTGCAAAGTTTTCGGTAAGTGGTGGCAAGGATATGTTACTCACCGGCAACAGTTTAAGCGGGAAAAGCGCAAAGCCCGCCGAGAGCAGAACGGAATGATCAAAGTGCTTGATAAATCTAGCAGTGGTTGTTGCATGATTAACGCCGGTGGATCACAAGTGCCTACATTCGGGAGTGATTCTGATGAAGAGCTAGAACTTGCCCCTCTCTTTAAAGAGTCCGCTCCAGGAAAAGAAGAAGAACCGAAGGTTTGCGAGAATATACAGCTACGCAACCGGACGTTACCTGAAAAGAATCTTGGACCCTTAAACAAGAAAGACAAAGGGAAAGAGAAGGCCTCTGAAGACATCGCCTTGGATGATCGAGTTGCGGAAGAGTTAACCGCCAAGAACCCGCCAAAGAGGAATAAAGTGGATTACAACGTTTTAGCACATCTGAGGAAACTGCCCTCGCAGCTCAGCATTCTCGACGCCCTTTTGTTATCAAAAGAGGCGAGAGATTCATTGATTAAGGCACTCCAAGACCCGGAACAATTCCAAGCATGCCTGGCCGAGGAAAAGATGAAGGA
The DNA here is from genome assembly GCA_030015575.1 of Agapanthus africanus. NCBI lineage: Eukaryota > Viridiplantae > Streptophyta > Magnoliopsida > Asparagales > Amaryllidaceae > Agapanthus > Agapanthus africanus. The sequence continues at coordinate 530,644,583 of CM057347.1, read as the reverse complement.
TGAGTTGGAGGAAGTACACACGGCTGATGTTACTTTTAGCGATGAGGACCTTCTACTTGGGACTTGTGAACACAATCGCCCTCTCTATGTTTCGGGATACTGCCATGATATAAAGATAGGCAAAATTCTGATCGATAACGGGTCGTCTGTTAACCTACTCAACGTGCGGGTGTTGAAAGAAATCTGCATGAGCGTCCAGCACCTTGCTCGGGACAAGATCACCATATCCGGGTTCGACTCCCAATCGTCAAAGACTCTTGGATCTGTGATACTGACGCTACGCTTCGGATTACTCGTCACGGACATTAAGTTCCACGTCATAGATGCCAAGACATGCTACAACGCTTTGCTCGGCCGACCATGGTTACACGAGTACAACATCATCCCTTCTACACAACATCAGTGTATGAAGTATTTTAAGGATGGTTTCGAGTATACCGTGACGGGAGAACTGAACCCGTTCTCTGTGAACGAGGTCCGCAAATACGAAGATGCCAAATACTTCTTGCCGGATTTCGAAGACACAGAGAAGTGTCACAAGCCGGAAAATAAAACTAACGCCACCATCCCTGTCTTCGGCAGTGATACCGAGGAAGAAGAGGAGATCGTTTATTCGGGTCCGCCCCAACATAACAAGTTAGGACCGTCCACTCCTACATTGGTCTTTGGTAGTGACTCGGAGGATGAGGTCCATGTCGTATTCTCTGCTCGGCCTTCAATACGGGCTTCCGCTGATGAAGAGCGAAGTCTGCAGATAACCATGGTGCCGCCTAAACATCATAAAGAACTGAACGCACTTAATATCTACAGTGTAGAAGAGCTGCGGACATTCTATATCCCTCCCAGGCGAGAAAACGAGAAGGCAATCCTATTCTACCGTTCTGAAGAAAACAAGGTGGAAAAAGAAGTTTGGCATGGCGTGGATCCCACGCTCGACAGGCTTCAGCCTATCCGTCTTCCCAGATATTATACCGAAGGTTTAAAGAAGCTGCTGAAACGCCAGGGGATATCCTTCAGACAGACCGTTAGAAAGGCCAAATTCTATGACAGGGTCTGGAATGTTCCCGGGACCCAACGCAAACTGCCTAACGGGAGAATGGAAACAAAAGGGCTTGGGTACATCCGGCTAAAGAAACGAGAGCTAGTAAATAGCTGTTATGTCATGTATGACTTCGATGAAGATGCGGACGCTCAATGGGAGGACGCTAATCCTAAGCCAGTAAAAGTTCCTGATGAAAAAGTGCCCGGTCCATCATTTGAAGAACAAATGGACAGGCTTATAAGGGAAGATGGTCAAAAAGTCCGAGATGACCACAATCGCGAGACGGCCATCTATGAGAAAGCCAAGACGCAACGCCTTCTCCGACAGGCCGTGAAGGATGAAAAGGCCGCTCCTTGTCAACCTGCTACAAAAAAGGTTCGACGCGAAAGCAAAAACAAGTCAGAGGGCAGAAAATACGCTCAACAACCACAAGGCAGAGCTAAGAAACCACGTATCCGAGAGTCGAGCATTACTGACTTAGCCCTCATGAAGAAAATGGGTCGAGCATACTCATTTCCTCGGAACAAAACAAGGAAGATATTTGATCTTGCTCTAAAACATCAAATGCTTACGCTGCCAGAGTCCAAGCACCCCGAGCACGCGGGCGAGGTATTCAACCCAAATTATTGCTTTTACCATCGAGTAGTAGGTCATCCTCTTGAAGATTGCTTCACCTTCAAGAATTGGGTCGAAGATCAATATCAGCTTGGTAAATTCGCTCTGTCCAACAACTGGAGGGTAGCACCACCACAAAAGCACGAGCCTAAGGCCACGAAAGAAGAACCAGTTCCACATTGGGATTGGCAGAAAATTCGCACCTGTCGTATGATAACGATATTAAAAGAAGAGTCCAAGAATGTGGACAGCCTTCCCTGGTGCTTCGAAAACAGCAATGATGAGGTGATCTCAGAATTTCCCCCAGCTCCGAAAGAACTGGAGGACGGCATACATACCACTGCGGATAACCTCAAGAAAATTGAGTTGGGGACGATAAACGATCCGCGACCGACATTCGTCAGCAAACTGCTGTCCGAGGAAAAGGTGGCTGCGTTAAAGGACGTCCTTGTACAGCATAAAGATTGCTTCGCATGAAACTATTCCGAGATGCCGGGACTTGATCCAGAAGTTGCTGTACATAGACTGGCAATATCCCTGAGTGTCAAGCCGGTCAAACAAGCGCCGAGAAGAATGCGGCTTGAGCTCGAAATGAGCATCAACGCGGAAGTCAAAAAGCTGATAGACTCCGGCTTTATCCAAGAGGTTCAATACCCTGAATGGATTGCTAACATCATCCCAGTGATGAAGAAAAATGGTACGGTGCGCATATGCGTGGACTTTCGGGATCTCAACAAAGCCTGCCCGAAGGATGATTTCCCAGTACCAGTCACCGAACTAATGATAGACAATACGTCCACGCATGAGATTTTCTCATTCATGGACGGCTCATCAGGATACAATCAAATAAAAATGCACCCTGAAGACCAGAAACATACGTCTTTCCGGACTCCTTTGGGAATATTCTGTTACAGGGTGATGCCCTTCGGTTTAAAAAACGCCGGTGCAACCTACCAAAGGGCCATGACGAAAATTTTCGATAACCTTATACACGAAATTGTTGAATGCTATATCGACGACCTCGTTGTTAAAAGCAAATCATATGAGGAACATCTCGAGCATCTGAAGACTGTATTTCAACGTCTTCGACAATACAACTTGAAGATGAACCCTCTGAAGTGTGCATTCGGGGTTTCCTCGGGCAAATTCCTGGGATTCGTCGTTCGACACCGAGGTATCGAGATAGATCCGTCCAAGATCAAAGCAATCATAGGAATGCCTCCGCCGAGAACTCTCAAACAGCTGCGGTCTCTCCAAGGGAAGCTCGCGTACATACGACGATTTATAGCCAACCTCTCAGGAAAGTGCCGCCCTTACTGCCACCTGATGAAGAAGGGAACCCCGTTCGTCTGGGATCAAAAGTGCCAAAGCGCACTAGACGAGATTAAACAGTACCTGCAAAACCCTCCAGTGTTGGCTGCTCCAGTGAAGGGAAAGCCTCTCATTCTTTACACGGCCGCCCTTGAAGGTTCTTTGGGCGCATTATGGGCACAAGAGAATGACCAAGGGAAAGAAAGAGCACTTTACTATTTAAGTCGAGTGCTGCTGGGGGCAGAGAGCAATTATTCCCCCATTGAAAAACACTGCCTGGCGTTGATCTTCGCAATAACAAAGCTTAGACATTACGCATTAGCGCATGAAGTCTATCTCATTTCAAAGGTGGACCCTCTCAAATATCTAATGTCAAAGGCCATATTGACAGGACGACTCGCTAAATGGGCCCTACTCTTAATGGAGTTCTCGATAGCATATCGACCACTCAAAGCAGTAAAAGGCCAGGCCATCGCCGACTTCCTTGCTGAGCACCCGATACCAGCCGACTCTCCTTTAAACTGCGATCTTCCAGACGAACATGCGTTTGATGCGATCGATGGTGATAATACCCGATGGGAGCTTTATTTTGACGGAGCATCTTCCGTGAAGAAGCGCAAACAAAGTACCCCTATAATCAAATCGGGGGTAGGACTCATCTTTATAACTCCACAAGGAGGGATAATGCGCTACGCGTTCTCCCTGACGGAACCGAGGACAAACAACGAAGCCGAATACGAAGCTCTAATAGCAGGCCTCGAGATCGCCATTGACATGGGAATTGAAAACCTCCTCATATACGGAGATTCGCAACTGGTCGTTAGTCAAGTAAACGGCGATTACCAAACATGCAAACCGGAGTTAATAAAATACGGTGAAAAGGTGCAACAACTGCTAACCCAAATTCCCTCCTATACTTTGGAGAGCATACCACGCGCGGATAACAGCAAAGCGGACGCGTTGGCCAAACTCGCTAAAGAAATGGCTGACGAGAACCTCGATGACGTTAGAATCATGGTACAAAGTCGTCAGGTGCTCGCCCCCGCAGAAATACCTTCGGAATCACCCGAAGAGAAGGGAGTGACTAGACAAGCGACCTTGCAAATAAAAGAACATGAGAAGGTTGAGGATTGGAGGAAAGTCTTTATAGACTACTTCAAGTCCCACCAAATGCCCGAAGATGCGTCCGCAAGACATCAACTCATAAAACGAGCCCTGTCTTTCGCCTTCGTCAATGATACTCTATACAAAAGGTCATTCGATTCTCTGTGGCTGAGATGCTTAGGACCAGACGAATCGGAAAGAGTCGTTCAGGAAGTTCATGACGGAATATGCGGTTCTCACCAAGCAGGTCCAAAGATGAAGTTGAAGATCAAACGGATGGGCTATTACTGGCCCACGATGATTCAAGACTGCATCGAATATGCGAAGCAATGTCACTCATGCCAGATTCATGGGGACTTCATCCACCAGCACCCAAATCCGTTGCATCCAACGGTAGCTAGCTGGCCATTCGAAATGTGGGGGACTGATATAGTCGGCCCCATCGAACCAGCATCGTCTAAAGGACATCGTTTCATCCTAGCGACGACTGACTACTTCTCTAAGTGGGCAGAAGCAGTACCATTGAGAGAAGTGAAGACGGAGAATATCCTTCTTTTCTTCAAAACGCACGTCATATATCGGTTTGGAACTCCGAGGCGGATCATCTCCGATAACGGGCCAGCCTACCGAAGTCATAAAATCAGCCGCTTCGCACAGCAGCATAACATAGACTGGAGATATTCCTCAGTCTATAATCCACGAGCTAACGGTCTCGCCGAGGCCTTCAACAAGACCTTGACGAAAATTATAAAGAAAACAGTGTCCCGAAATAAGAAAGACTGGCATGAGAGACTGCAAGAAGCTCTTTGGGCGTATCGAACCACGTTCAAGACAGCTACAAACACAACGCCATACGCGTTGGTGTTCGGTACGGAAGCAGTACTCCCTCTCGAGGTAGAGTTACCCTCTCTACGAGTGGTAGTCCATTACGAACTGACGGACGAAGAAAATGCTCATCTTCGGCTTGAGGAGCTTGACGCCCTTGAAGAAACACGGCTCATAGCGCAACAAAATCTGGAGGCCTATAAAGCAAAGATGATGCGCTCATACGAAAGATTGACCCGACCGAGGACATTCCACCAAGGCGAACTCGTGCTAGTGGTCAAAAGGCCTATGATCCCCAATCGCGCCAAGCGGGGAAAATTCGAGCCGAACTATGAAGGCCCGTACATCATAGATAAAGTTTACCAGGGTGGGGCCTACCTACTCATGGACATGCATGGTGAAAGGCCTTTCAGACCAATAAACGGTCGCTTCCTAAAGAAATACTACGCTTAATGAGCCACAGCCTAGGTCAACGATAAATGACGACGACTATGTCCGCTCGCTATCTTCCTAAGCTCAAACTGTATAAGCAGTAGCCAACTTCTCAATAGCGGACCGAAATGTCCCTAAACTAACAGCGGACCGAAATGTCCTTAAACTAACAGCGGACCGAAATGTCCTTAAACTAATAGCAGACCGAAACGTCTTTAAACTACTACCGCAGCATCTTTAGACTGACGAGATATAAAAAAATATATAAAAATAAAATAAAATAAAAACGGTATGTCCATAAGCAAAAAGGGGCACGGATGAAAACCCGAAAGGGCTCCGTGAGTAAAAACAGCAGGGCTACCGGCGAGTGTTCGTGAAAACCCGAAAGGGCGCGACCTCGTAAAAAAAAAGAGAAAAAGGAAATAAAAAGAATAAAAAAAATGGTATGTCCATAAGCAAAATGGGCACGGATGAAAACCCGAAAGGGCTCCGTGAGTAAAAACAGCAGGACTACCGGCGAGTGTTTGTGAAAACCTGAAAGGGCGCAACCTCGTTAAAGAACACTTACAAGATCCTCTCGACCTTTTAAGGAGAAACCACCCGCGTGAGATCCTTACGACTCACAAGGGAGCAACGCACTTAGGGATCCCCACGGTTCCTAAGGAGAAAATACACTTGCGAGATCCTCACGACTCGTAAGGAGAACGCTCTTATGGGACCCTCACGGCTCGTAAGGTTTGAAAGTCTTAAGTTACAGAGATCTAAACCTGTGCTTAAGCAACCCCCACAACTTTCGATATTGCCCTATAAGTGGCTCAATACTGACCCTTGTATACAATCCACGGGCGCGAATAAACATTTCCCTAACCAAGGTCCATCCGTGACTGGGGATATGTTCGTATAACCCTTGTAAATCCTCTCGATTTGCAAAGAGAAAACCCTCCTGTAGGATCCTTACGACTTACAGAGGAACAAAACACTTAGGAACCCTCACGATTCCTAAGGAGAAAATACACCTATAAGATCCTGACGACTTATAGGGAGAAATAGCTTTGTGAGACCCTTACGGCTCATAAAGTCAAAAGCCTTAGTCGACGGGACCCTAACCCCGGTCGCTAAGCCTCCTTTGTTCGACAATGACAGAAGCAAATGATGATTCGCTCCTGGCAACATCCCAGTTGTAGCGGTGCTGATGCCAAAATCAGTGTCCAAGTTCAGGTTCTCGGCGAAAAGCCAGTAGACCGTACATGCATACGAAATAGCCGAAATGATGGGGCAACTTGCAATAAAAAAAACAGCAAGTAAAAATATATGCATGAAGAAATAGCCGAAATGATTGGGCAACTCGCAATAAAAAGCAGCGAGTGGAAATAAAATAAACAGCCGAAATGATTGGGCACCGCGAAAAATAGCCGAAATGATTGGGCGATCGCGACCTTCGCGATATAAAAGCTGAAATGATAGAGCATCGCGGAAATAAAACAAAAAAAAATAATGATGATAAAATTTTGGCCCTACAGTTAAGATCACATCGATCCCTGTATACAATCCAAGGGCGTAAACAAAGAGGGAACCATACTGTCCCAACAGACTCCGTCAGAAGACGAAGCCAGACCTCGACGGTTCATTTCAACCGAAGAAGCCAGTGTGTTTAGCAAATCCCTCGACTCATGGATACAAACACTCCTTGACGAGAGCCTCCTGATCCGCGTCGACCTGCAGAGCCACCAGCGCCTCCGTGGGAATCCTCGACTCGTTTCAAACCCCAAGGAAACAAATAATCCTTGGCGCTCGGGAAACAAATAATCCCTAGCAAATCCCTCGACTTACGGATACAAACACTCCTTGACGAGAGCCTCCTGATCCGCGTCGACCTGCAGAGCCACCAGCGCCTCCGTGGGAATCCTCGACTCGTTTCAAACCCCAAGGAAACAAATAATCCTTAGCGCTCGGGAAACAAATAATCCCTAGCAAATCCCTCGACTCACGGATACAAACACTCCTTGACGAGAGCCTCCTGATCCGCGTCGACCTGCAGAGCCACCAGCGCCTCCGTGGGAATCCTCGACTCGTTTCAAACCCCAAGGAAACAAATAATCCTTGGCGCTCGGGAAACAAATAATCCCTAGCAAATCCCTCGACTCACGGATACAAACACTCCTTGACGAGAGACTCCTGATTCGCGTTGACCCGCCGAACCACCAGCGCCTCCGTGGGATTCCTCGACTCGTTTCAAACCCCAAGGAAACAAATAATCCTTGGTGCTCGGGAAACAAATAATCCCTAGCAAACTCCTCGATTCACGGATACAAACACTCCGTGATGAGAGCCTCTTAACTCATGTCAACTCGCAGAGCCATCACCCTCTCCGCGAGCAAATTCCTGATTCTTCTCAATTTGTAAGATGAAGTCTCAGACAGCAAGGACTGAAAAGCTTGCTTCTTAAGCGATGGGGCCCTGCAAGTCAATCCAAAATGGTCCCTTGCATACTATTCACGGGTCTCACTCTCCGAAGTCGAATTTCGACGAGGAGGGAAACAACCGCTTACGAATTCTCTCGACTCGTAAGAGGGAAAATTCTCTTATAAGATCCCTACGACTTATAAGAGAAAACCACACTTAGGAATCCTCAAGATTCCTAAGGAGAAAATCCACCTATGAGATCCTCTCGATCCGTAGGGAGAAAAGCCTCTATGAGACCCTCACGGCTCATAGAATTGAAAAGTCTTAGGCGGTAAACCTGAACCTGCGGCCTAAGCCATCGCTATTTCCTGAGGAAGTCGGAATACTCGTTTTAGACATCCATCAACCATGATTATTAAGACAGCCTACTGACATTAAAAGAAAGAAGATGACAGAAAGAATATCCGTTCTACATTTGATCTGGCATGCGTGACGCATTCATTTATGCATGGACAGAAGACTCAGGACGAGAAATAAGACAAGCTGAAATAGAAAAGGGGAGGGTTTTCATTCATACCGCTAAAAGTTTTTACAAGCATAAGAATAATGCATAGGAAACATTGTTCAAAATATTACAACGGTATAACCTCGGATCCGGGGCACAGATTGAGGAAATCAAAAGTAAGGCCATCCAGAGTTCTTCTGGCCTTTCTAATTATTCTTATGCGCAGTCTTTCGCGCTCCTCGGTGTCGATATCATCGGCAAGCCCTTCCGGCCTTTGATAAGCAGCAACGATCGTCGTCTGCTGAAACACTTGATGCAGGATGTCAACGAGGTCGTTCCGTCGCTTCTTTGAGATCAGCCCTGTCAGGTGCACTGAATGTACCTTGTCCTCGGCATCATCCAGCGCATTGAGTGGTAGGGCCTCGTGAAGACCCGGAAGTGCCCTCCATATTGCTCCCAGCACGACTTTCAAAAGAGCCGAACGCCGAGGCAACAGCCAACCACCGCTTGCGTTCAGACGACCCATAACTTCTGCACATTCGGCGTCTGTAAACTCCTGGTTTTGTTGACGACCCTGAGCGCGGATATCATCGTAGGTAATGAACTCGTGCAGACTGTATAGATGCACCGCCGCCATTATGCCTGGAGAAAATATTACAGGAAGATCAACAATAGAAAAGCAATAATATACATGGATGACTAAATTCCTAGAGAGCAAAACTATGTTCAAAGATGAAACCCACTAGACGAGAGCTCTGCAATTTAAGATTGATCTAAGAATCGATTTTACCTGAAGTTCTTCTTAAAAACTTTAAAAAAAGGGAGCAAGGCACCGGAGTTCTTAAAGGCAAGAACAAAGCTCTGAAGTCTTCAAAAATGGAAATCTGGAAAATGATAAGTATCTGGAGGGGGACCAAAGGTCCTATTTATAGGCCTCAAGTGCCTCTTCGACTCCCAAGAGTCGTCACGGCAGTTTACCCTAATTAGAGCGAATTTCCGTTCGAATTCCGAGACAGGAGATGAAGCAACGCTTCATCCTTCCCCGATTAGAGCAAAGCTCTGTCTTGAAGAAGCGACGCTTCAGCACGGAAGCGCTAGCACAGTTACGTTGCGCTGCGCGCTACACGCCACGTGTCCAGCGCAAACGCATCAGCGCAGCACCCCAAAGCAGCGCACCCAGCCAAAGCAAAGCTCTGTTTCAAGCAAAACCAAGGGAAGCAACGCTTCAGCGGCGTATGCGTCGTGCGCTGCATGACACGTGTCGGCGTAGATGTGCTAGCGCAGTTGCGCTGCACTGTGTGCTGTGCGACACGCGTCATATCCTGGAGCATTCGCGCTAAACAAAAAGGTTCTGAAGAAATCTTTTCGGTTATTATCTTCTGTAAAACAGAAGCCCCTAGATCAAAGATCCGATGGTGGGGGAAATCCCGCCAAATCTTTCAGAAAAGGGATTTCCTCAACAAATTGAACTTGCTTCTTAATCTGCAAGATGAAGTCTCAGACAGCAAGGACTGAAAAGCTTGCTTCTTAAGCGATGGGGCCCTGCAAGTCAATCCAAAATGGTCCCTTGCATACTATTCACGGGTCTCACTCTCCGAAGTCGAATTTCGACGAGGAGGGAAACAACCGCTTACGAATTCTCTCGACTCGTAAGAGGGAAAATTCTCTTATAAGATCCCTACGACTTATAAGAGAAAACCACACTTAGGAATCCTTACGATTCCTAAGGAGAAAGCCCGCCTACGAGATCCTCTCGATCCGTAGGAAGAAAAGTCTCTATGAGACCCTCACGGCTCATAGAGTTGAAAAGTCCTAGGCGGCAGATCTGAACCTGCAGTCTAGGCCATCATTATCTCTGGGAGAAATGAAGTTATCTGTCAATAAGGTGTATTAAATATGTCATGCTGAAAAGAATGAAAAAGGCGAAGAAATGACACAGGACGTTACAAAAATATGTATCTTTTATTCATGAACATTGACTGGGTACAGGATACATTGTACTAAAGAATAAAAAAAATATATACATATATTTTACAAGTACAAATGATACAAGGAGAAATTACTGGGAAGGAAGCGTCTTGCATAGATTTAACAATTGCTCGCAAACTTCCTTCCACGTCTTCTCTCGATCGGCTACTACCGCCAGCTCTGCCTCCACTTGGGCTCGCTGCTGCAAGACCGACGCAAGCTGCTCCCTGACGACCTGATAGGAAGCTTCCCGACTTGGGGTATTGCGCTCAGCTACGTCAAGCTTCTGCTTCAAGTTTAGCCCATGGGAGATACGTTCCAAGAGACCCTCGAAGATAGTCTTCACTTGGGCAGCATTTGCCTCAACCTCAGCGCGCAGATGGGCCGTTTCGTTCGAGGTCTTTTGGCATTCCCTTAGTCTTGAAGCTGCTTCTTGTTCCAAGTGGCGGAGGTGCGAAGTGCTTTGCTCGAGCCAAGTTGTGCGTTGGGTGCTCAGAGCTAAAACTTCGGGAGAAGGGCGCGTCGACTCCAGCCGATATAGACAGGCCTCGATCCCCCTGCAGTGGTTAACCCAAGATTCGACGACGCCTTCGTTATGAAAATTTACGAGCGCCGCCAACATCGGGTTAACCTCCGCAGCAAAATCTACGGCAGAAGGGAGAGCGTCCATATTGAGCTCTTCAATGTACCCGCTCAGCATGCCCAAACTCATCACAGCACCCTTGGAAGATGGACGTCTCAAGAAAGGGCCTGCCGGTGAAAGGACGCGAGCCTCAAAGGGGACCGGAGCCGGAACAATAGCTGCAAAACAAAACATGGTTAAACGATGGTTCAGAAGATGTTGAAGGGTTACCAAAAAAGGAAATTTACTATACCAGCTGCAACGGGCGGCAAAGCCGGAAGGGCAGGTAGCACGGCAGGTCTTGCATCCCCTCCTTCGATTTATGGCACTGCAATAGAGAAAAGGAAAAGTCAGAAATTATCCCATTGCTAGAAAAAAAGGAGGTAAATAAAGATATTATAGTGAAAGTATACTCACCGGCGCCACCAGAGGGAGAAGCGAGTTCGGATGGGAAAGAGAAGTGTGGGAGCAACACTTGATATAAATGATCGAAGAGCACTCCTGCAAAGGCACAATGGTATAACGTTAGTACAAAGCTACATTTTTGAAAGATTAATGCATGAGTCGTGAATCCATACCTTCCAACATCCGGGATGGTACAAGGGAAGGCGGGGAGGTGACCACCGCCAAAGCAGTAGTCGACGGTGCCCCCTCGAGCAATGGAGCATCGGCACTGGCCGCACCTGCAAAGACAAGCTTGTCAGAAAAGATCGCAAGATATATAGAAAAGAGGGGGAACGCTGGTGACTCAAAAATTTACCCGATGAGCTACCAGCAGAAACTGAAGCAATCCCCTCATCCATCGACATGAGACCACCGCCCGTAGCCTCATCACCCGACTCGATGGGAACCGTTGTTGTGCTCGCGAGCCCGGGAGATGGCAAGGAACCATACGCGGGGAGGGCTATGATCGGAGTATTACCAGATTCCTGGGAAAGAGCGGTTCACTCCTCCTCAGGAATCGTGGCCGCCTCACCCGATACTCCCTCGGTTTCTGCGGTCACGGTTGTCTCGTCCACCGTCACCGCGAGGTCTCCAGCCTCGAGCGCTTCACCCCCTACCGCCTTCGCCTCGGTTAAGACAATCATCTCATCTACCGCCATGTCAGGAGCGGTATCAATGACCCTCTCGGCGGCGGATTCCTCAACCTCTGTTTCAGGTCCCGTGGCCCCAATGACGCGCCTCACCGTCGGCTCAGGTTCGGCAGGCACTGCTTCCGCCGTTTCCCTGGGTTCAACGGTCTCCGCCTCCCCCTCAGTCGGACTTGGTCCTGCAAGATGGAATGCATATGAGCCAATGGCTTTATAATAATTCTTACAACAAGGTTCTGAAAGAGATGCTACCTGAAGGGGATTTATTGTTTGCACTTCGGGCCGCACGCGCCACTTGCCTATAAGCAGTAGACAGGGCGACAGGGGCCTCTCCAGAAGGAGTGTCAGCGCGAGGAATGGTACTGGGACCCGCTCCCACGGCCAAAGCAGCTCTACGCGCCTTTGCTTCGCGTCTCAACCGCTTTCGCTCCTCCCGAGCCGTTGAGACGGATGCCACTAGAGCTTCCTTAATTGAGGTGTCCTCGTCCGTGAATAGGGAAGCCTCTAAGGTTTTCAGGGCATCCCTCGTCGTTTTGTCAAGCCGAGGCTCTTGCGGCAACTTTGACGAAGCCGGGACTTCAGTAACAGGCTCGGGAAGGATCCCCGCATCAACTGATATAACCCCTGCTAAGAAACGAAAGAAGGTTAGGTTGACCATCATAAAAAGACAACAAACTTTCCTTATAAAAGAGAAAGGGGTGAAACATACCAGCGCCTGCTAGGGCACGCTTCTCCTCCTCCTCCTGGAAGGTTTTCAGGGAGGCAGCAATAGCCTCTTCAGTAGAGACACCTGTTGAAAATGGAACAAATGTTAGTTAAAGATAATAATACAAGGTGCAATAAAATGACAAATGAAGCGTCTGATGATTACCGGACTCAGCGAGTTTGCTTAGCATCGCTTCGGCCTAGCCGATCGCTCCGAAGCTGCAATGGCGGCAGCCAGATTGGTGTCCGCAGGATCTACCACGAAACCCTCATTGCTGCCGTATTCACATATGGCCTCGGCGGGAGGAGCCGCAGGCTTTAAGCTGAGGATCGCATCGAGGGAAAGAGCGGACTTCTTCTTCTTCTGCTGTCCACCAGCTTTAGACCCACCCGGAGCGGATTTGCGCTTGGCAGCCACTTTAGGGCGGCGGGTCCCGATCTCTGCTCCTGCGCCGGACCCTGGTGATACCATATTAACCGTCTTCGTGGGAGCACGGGGCGCTGGCGGTGCATCCACCGTAGTAGGCAGTGGCAATCCCCGCGGGGGGCTCAACACGCGTGGTCGAACGACTCCAGCCTCTTTTAGCGGAGGGACGACCGGGAGCCTTGGCTGCAAGGGAGCCTTGCAATCACCACCAGGAGGCACACCCCTACGGTCGACCAGCAGGCGTTTCTCCATTAAAATGATTGGGCCCATAGCATGCGCATACCAGGCTACGTACGGATGGATTATTTTAGGGGCACAGCTAGGCTCGCTGATAAAAAAATAAGAGCCTGTATTGAGCCGGGTGAAATGATGCATAGCATTCCTTATTCCCCCTTGGTTGGCCGCGGGTGTTTCCAGAAAGGCTTCCATCGGGATCCCTTGATTGTAACTCGATTGTCGGGCAAATCGATGTGGGTTATACCTCATAAAGAGAGCCGTCTCATTCTGCCTAAATACTAGGTAGCCCGGCCGAATGGAGTAAAGGTGAAGGATTTCCCGAGCCTTCAGTACAGAAACCCCGCCCTTAAAGTCATCACGCAGCGACACCACTGACTTAGTGGTCTCGGAGCCTATGGTGATGACCTTATCCACAAAAGAGGTCTTCGCTCCGACTAGATGTGAACGCAGGAGCAGTCCCCTAGACTCCCGCGGAGGTGCAACCACAATTGAAGCCCCGACCAACCGCATGATTCTTGGGAGTCTGTATTTCTCAAAAAACGGAGGAGTCTTATGGGCACCAAACACCCCTCGCACATGCAGCTCCATCCAAGAAGTGAAGTAGTGCATCGGGAAGTTAGCAGGCTGTACCCCAGGCTCATTAGCATCCGCCGCTACGCTAAGTCCATTGTAGAGGTAAGCCAGCCCGGCGATCCCTACTGATAACTGTAAACCAGCCGCCATTCGATGCGCCGGGTAAAAGACAGAGGACCGCATGAGGCGTGGGTGCATGGGAAGCGCGAAGCTGCATAGCCATAGACCCAAGAACCCTATAAAAAAAGTCTCCTCGTCCATGCCAGAAACGGCGATCTCTGAGAAAGGGACGCTGGCAGTGCCGGGGAAATAAAAATCCCGCTGGTCATTTTCCGATGAAGGTCGGCGGTCCAAGCCGAAACCAAAGGGGTCAGCAAGCTGAGCGAACTTCTCGCCCTGCTCTGATAGGAACTCCGGGCGGATAAAACGAGCAATGAAATCCGTGAAACTGACGCCCCGGTCGCCCGATTCCAAATGGAGTTCCTCATAAATCTCCAACACCTTCACCAAGCCCGGGTGCTGATGCTGAATGGCAATTTCCGAAGTTAAGTCAAATACAAGCTGCTTGGTGGCGAAGACATACTCGTCAGGAGGAAGCAGCTCCTCGTAGTGTTCTCCCCTCATTGGCAGACCTGAAATCTCAGCAAACTCCTCCAGAGAGATGGAGACTTCCCTATCCGCTGTCAGGAAGGTATGGGTGGGGATATTCCATTGTTCGATGAAGGCCTTTATCCACCACGTCGGAGGAGAGGGATACTCGAAAAGCGAGACGTAGACAGCTGAGTATAAACCAATCATCGTCAGGAGAGCCCTCTTCGTCGCCAAAATGTAACAGGCCTATTGCAAATATCCGGCAAGCGGCCGCGGGATCAATCCAATGTTATAAGCCTGTCCCCAAGGGCGTGCTTCACCCTGACAGATTCGCCTCCCCAAGATATCTATAGCCGGCGGCGGCTGCACCGGAATGGCATCAATTGCAGGCTGAAGGAGGTCGTCGGCATTCCAATTTTTAACCTCCACGGCATACTCCACCGGGGGCTTGTCCGCATAAGGGATCGTAACTATGGGCTCAGAAGGCGAAGCGGAGCTGAAGCTGCGACGGCCTTGGATGATTTGGCTGTACCACCTTCCCCACAGGTGAAGTCTCTTGCACTCTGGATCGTGATCTTTAATCAAGGCGAACACCACCCGGTCCACCGGCGAATGGGGGAACCCTCCTTCCGAGCGAACAAAGGGGAAAGATAAGTCGTCAGACATGTTTCCTGTAGAAAGATAAAAAATAACCGTTAGTGTTCTGACACTTGGCATTTTGAAATCTTACTCAACACTGTGATGTAATGGGTAGGGGACAAAAAGAGGGACCCACAAAATCTGGATGACGGTACATCATTTAATAAGACAACCCCATCATTAGATGAGACTGTCAATTAATGAAAAGGTCCCCAAAAGAATATCCTCACTGATGGGAAATCCCTAGAGACAAGGAGAAATATTCTCTTTCAGAGCAAAGCTCAGTCACAGAGTGACATTTGTCAAACTCTGGTCTCAGGGGAACAAGATTCCTTAAAAGAGCATAGCTCTATGGTAATAGTGGAAAGATCCATCAATTTTATCTTTAGAGTTTTGGAATCTTGAAAAATCCATGAAAACTTATAAAACGAAATTTTTCTCCGTTTATCAGATCTAAAAAGATCTACATTTGATCTAAGAGCAATGCTCTGTTCATGGGTTAGAACCCATGGATCAGATCTCTGTAAATCTGTAAATTTTTTGAGAGCAATGCTCTGTTGAAGAAACCCCAAAGGGGTTTTCCTTTAGATCAAAGATCTATAAGAGCAAGGCTCTGTTAATTAAATTTAATTTAAATTAATTTAATTTAATTAATTTTACCTAGAGTGATTCTAAAACTAGAACTTTGAAGTTCTCACAAGAGTAAGGCTCTGGAAGTTCTTAAGCAAGAGCAAGGCTCTGAAATTCAAATTCTTGAAATTGGTAAAGAATTACCAAGGACCAAGGGTCCTATTTATAGGCGCCTGCGCCTTTTCAACTGACCCCCATGATCCAACAGTCAGGATCTTGCCACCGCTGCACACACGTGCGCGCCACGTGAGCGCAACGGTGGGGGGGCATTTGTTCCCCCAATCAGAGCAAGGCTCTGCTTGAATTTTGAAAATTCAAATTTTGAAGCAACGCTTCAGTTCCCGTGCGCTGCGCGCAACGCGCCACGTGTCAGAAGTTGACACGGCAGCACAACGCCCAAGGCAGTACGTCCAATCAGAGCAAGACTCTTTAAAAAACATAAGCAAGGTTCAACTGCGCAAGCGCACGGCTGCGCGACACGTGTCTGCGCAGCTGCGCAAGCGCTGCTGCGCAAGCGCACGGCTGCGCGACACGTGTCTGCGCAGCTGCGCAAGCGCTGCTGCGCAAGCGCACCGCTGCGCGACACGTGTCTGCGCAGCTGCGCAAGCGCTTCACTGCGCGACACGTGTCACGCGCTGGTGAGTTGCGCAACAACAGAGTGAAGATTTAAGGATATTTTTTCTGTTCTTGTTTAAACAAGAAGATTTCTTCTATAAAACAGGGGCCTTTGGATCAAAGATCCAACGGTGGGGAAAATTCCCCAAATCACTCAGAAAAGATCTTTTTAACAAATTTAACTGATTTTTGAGCATTATAAAAAGGACCCCCAGACCCCATTTCAAAGATATAGACAATTGGATTAAAAAAAAGGGAGAAGAGAACTTCTTGAGAACACAAAGAAGGTAAAAAATTTTGAAATAAGAGAAAATTCTCTTAAGGAATAGATCATTGATCTAAAAGAAAAAATCAGTGATCTTCGATAAATAAATAAAAAAATAAAAATAAAAAAAAAATAGTGCCTTGCACTTGCTAGAGAACCTCTGGTTCTCTGAGATAGAAAGAAAGAAAAGATTTTTCTTCTTCTCTTTGATCTAAATTTAAATCAAGAAATTTAAAAGTGCTCTGCACTCCCTTCCTTGAATCTAAAAGATTCTTGGTGCTTTGCACAAATGCAATGCATTACTTGAAGGGCCAGGCTCAAATCAAAAAGACCTAGCAGGCCAAAATAAATTGCAAAGCAATAAAAGGGCTGAGCCCAAATAAAATTGATGCTCTGCATCATTCATAAAGAACAGAGCCCAAAACAAATTGATGCCCTGCATCTTTTCTGGGCAAAGCCCAAATAAAAATAAAAGGAAATGCAAAAGCAATGTTGGACATTTTTTTACTGGACTTAGCCCAATCGTGGCCATAAGTCCTTAAATTAAATTGGCTGAGCAAAATGGCTCTCCTAAATCAATCTACATCCGGTTCGAGGGTACATCTCCGAACTCCTTTGACATCTATCGTTGTAATTCCTCAACGACGTCAAAGAGGTGACGGGTCCCAACGGCCACACACCCAACATCGGACCGAAACGTCCCTAAACTAATAACGGACCGAAACGTCCATAAATTAATATCGGACCGAAACGTCCCTAAACTAATAATGGACCGAAACGTCCCTAAACTAATATCGGACCGAGACGTCCCTAAACTAATATTGGACCACCACGTCCTTAAACTGGCGATGGACCGAAACGTCCTTAAACTAATAATGGACCGAAACGTCCATAAACTAATATTGGACCGAGACGTCCTTAAACTAACATTGGACCGAAACGTCCTTTAACTAATATTGGACCGAAACGTCCCTAAACTAATATCGGACCGAAACGTCCCTAAACTAATATCGGACCACCACGTCCCTAAACTGGCACAATAGAGCCCAAATGCTCTTTTGTCGGATCTAAATGGTCCCGTTAAGTTGATCTTAGTCTCAAACTGGACTAACGTATCCTTAACAAACGTTTAAGTTGATCTTAGCCCCAAACACGGCTAACGTATCCTTAAATATTCAAATGGATTATAAAACTCCCAATCAACTCTGGTTCGAGGGTACATCTCCGAGCTCCTTTGATACATGCCGTTGTAATCCTTCAACGACGTCAGAGAGGTGACGAGTCCCGATGGCCATACATTAAATTAATCACTACGTTGAGTTGATCTTAGTCTAAAACAGGACTAACGTATCCTTGACGAACGTTTAAGTTGATCTTAGCCGCAACGCGACTAATGCATCCTTAAACTGAAAACACCAAACCCAAATCTAAGTAAATACGGATTTGGACTAATCCACGTCCTACGGGCGACGGCATTACTCAGTCTCCGTATACAATCCACGGGCAACCACAAACAAAATGAACACACACGACACGAAGTGAAATTCTGGAGAAGGAGAAAGTTGTTACCGCGATGCGGTAGCGTAATTAACTGCAGGGGCTTGCGCCTGCAGGGAAGAGCGTCCCCATAATCAAAAACCCCTCATCCTGAGGGGGAATCTGACGAAGTCTGCTACATCGGCCGCATCCGTCTAAACCTCCGATACACGGCGCTATAAATCAACTTGGCATCTTCGGAGAGATAAACGGATAAAACCAAATAGCATCTGCCCCGAACATCAGGCATGGACGCCAAGTCTAGGCCGCCATTCGGAGGGGAACACACATATTAAAGTAGAGACAAACCAAGTAGCATACTACCATTTCGAGCAAGATTGTATATACAACTGTGAATATCCCAAGCTTCCATCAAATAATATACAAACTAGTATGATACAGTAATGGCCTCTAGGGCATATACACTAACAGTAACATCACCTGTAGGGCATAAATTTCATTTTTCATTTTGTTTCTTTTTCCGTGATACTCTATCATTTCAGCTTTTATATCGCGAAGGTCGCAATTGCCCTATCATTTCGGTTATCTTTCGCGGTGCCCTATCATTTCGGCTATTTATTTTATTTTTATTCGCTGCTTTTTATTGCGAGTTGCCCCATCATTTTGGCTATTTATTTTATTTTTATTCGCTGCTTTTTATTGCGAGTTGCCCCATCATTTCGGCTATTTCATGCATACATTCTTACTTGCTGATTTTTATTGCAAGTTGCCCCATCATTTCGGCTCTTTCGTATGCATGTACGGCTCGCTGGCTTTTTGCCGTGAATCTGAAATTAGACACCGATTTCGGCATCAGCACCGCTACTACTAGGATATTGCCAGGAGCGAATCATCATCTGCCTCTGTCGATGTCGAACAAAGGTGGCTTAGCGAACAGGGTTAGGGTCCTGTCGACTAAGGCTTTTAACTTTATGAGCCGTAAGGGTCTCACAAAGGTATTTCTCCCTACAAGTCATGAGGATCTTGTAAGTGTATTTTCTCCTTAGGAATCGTGAGGATTCCTAAGTGTATGTTCCCCTGTAAGTCGTAAGGATCTTACAAAAGGGTTTTCTCCTTATCAGTCGAGAGGACTTATAAGGGTTGTTCACCATATGGACATATCCCCAGTCAAGAATGGGACTTGGTTAGGGAAATGTTTATTCACGCCCGTGGATTGTATACAAGGGTCAAAACCTGAATCACTTGTAGGGCAATATCGAAGGTTGTGGGGGGTTTGCTTAAGAACAGGTTCAGGTTTCTGTAACTTAAGACTTTCAAATCTTATGAGCCGTGAGGGTCTCATAAGAGAGTTCTCCTTACGAGTCGTGAGGATCTCGCAAGTGTATTTTCTGCTTAAGAATCATGGGGATCCCTAAGTGTGTTGCTCCCTTGTGAGTCGTAAGGATCTCACGCGGGTGGTTTCTCCTCACAAGGTCGAGAGGGCCCTATAAGTTTTAGTTTTTTTTTTTAACGAGGTTGCGCCCTTTCGGGTTTTCACAAACACTCGCCGGTAGTCCTGCTGTTTTTACTCACGGAGCCCTTTCGGGTTTTCATCCATGCTCATTTTGCTTATGGACATACCTCTTTTTTTTTAACGAGGTCGCGCCCTTTCGGGTTTTTACAAACACTCGTCGGTAGTCCTGCCGTTTTTACTCACGGAGCCCTTTCGGGTTTTCATCCGTGCCCATTTTGCTTATGGACATACCTTTTTTTTTTTTAGCACCAGCCAAAGGATGGTGCGGTAGTAGTTTTAAGGACGTTTCGGTCCGCTTGCAAGTTTGAGGACATTGCGGTCCATCATTAGTTTAAGGACGTTTCGGTCCGCCGTTAGTTTAAGGACGTTGCGGTCCGTAATTAGTTTAAGGACGTTGCGGTCCGCCGTTAGTTTAAGGACGTTGCGGTCCGGGGTCGCCGTATTCGAGGCGAATCTCTAGTTTACTGACTTTTCGGTCCGTGGGGCCTTCCCTATTAATGAGCATGATGCCCCCGGCGTCCCCATCTTTCCCGATGCGTGCGGTTGTGGCGGGCTTACCTTCCAGTTTTCGGGGATGACGAACTTGCCTTGTTGGTATTGATCTTCAACCCAGTTTTTGAAGACGTAGCAATTCTCGATCAGGTGACCCAGTACTCGGTGATAGGGATAGTAGTTGGGCTCATTGACGTCATTTGGTTGTGACGGACGTTTTGGCTCCGGTAGATTTATGAGTCGGTTGCGCAACGCCAGCTCGAACAGTCCCCTTGTTTTATCTTGCGGAAACGAGTAAGGACGTTTCAACTTTTCTTGGAGGGGTTGCTCCTTGTTGTTTCGGCAAACAACCGATCTAGGGCCACTCAATTGCTGTTGAGCATTGGCTACGAGGGCTATTTTTCCCTTCCCTTTATCCTTTTTACTCGATCCTTTGTTTGCGGAGCCGAGATTTTTTTCGAGTAGCGTGCAATTGCATGGCTGAACGTCCTCACAACTTCTCAATTCTTTCATCTTTGAAATGAATTCCTTGAGGAGAGGGTTGAGGGCAGCCTCTTTGTCAGAGTCGCTTCCAAAGGTGATAATTTGCGATCCTTTGGAGTCGGCTATATGACAGTCGGCGGCGGCTCTTTTGCGCTCATCTATCGCACTTTTTCGACGTCTACGAGCTTCACATTTTGTCCTGTCGAAGTGTTGCTTTTGAGTGACATACCCTTGCCACCAACAGTTAAAGGATTCGCAGTCTTCAGTAGGATGTATGATCTTCTGATGATATAAGCAGAAGTTAGGATGCATCTCTACTCCACCGAAAGTATTTTCTTCAGAGGGCGGTAGCTTCATTCCCGCTGATAGGGCTTTGGCGAACCTTTTCCTCGTCTTGAATTTGTTTTTATCTGCAGTGGATAGCTTTTGATTTGACGGGAGTGTCTTGGCTCTTTCCAGTATGGCCATCTCACGCTCTTGATTGGCTTTTTCTTTCAGACGAATTTCATTTAGGAAGATATCGATCAACTCGTCTGCCGGCCGTAGAACTTCCGGCTCAGGGTTCGCCCTTGGTTGCTCGACGCAAGGAGCCTCTTCATCATCCGCCAGTGAATGAGAGATCACATGACAAGTCGCTACGTAGTCTTCGGATTCGTTTGATGAGTTTTCCCCATCGTTTTCGTCCTTGACAAAAGAACAAGCTGCCCCCATCGTGTCCGTCTTCTTCAGAATGTGCAGCTGGGGTGGATTTACCTTCCACTTTTCAGATAGGGCAAACTTGCCTTGTAGGTATTGATCTTCAATCCATCCCTTGAAGACGAAGCAATCCTCAATCGGATGGCTTGCCGTTTGATGATAAGGGCAATAATTGGGGTTATTCGTCTCGTTAGGTTGTGGCGGTTGCCTTGGATTCGGCAAGTTGATAAGCCTGTTGCGCACAGCCAGCTCGAACAGCTTCTTCGTCTTATCCCGCGGGAATGAGTAGGGGCGCCTCATTTTCCCAATATAGAACCGTCGTCTCTCTCCCGATTGATCTGCTAGCTTTAGGGTGCTGGGTTGTTGATGAGCATTCGCAACGAAGGTTGTCTTCCCTTTACCCTTGTCGTTCCGCGGTTCTGGCTTTGGGGGAGAAGGTCTGTGACCCATTTGATCCATCTGGGCCAGCTTGTCGATCAAAGCCTGGAATGTGGTCGGCTTAAAGAACATCATGAACTATGAGATAGTGGCATGAGGGTCTAGGGTACCCACGAACATGCCCACCGCAGGCGCTTCTTCAATGCGTTGTTCGCATTTCGACCACAAGTTTCGCCAGCGTATAGCGTACTGGACCCACGTCTCCCCCGGCCTTACCCTGGCATTAATCAACACTGTTATCGGGGCCCGTTCGCTGGCGCTCGCGAATCGCGGAGTGAATAGCAACTCCATTTCAGCGAACGTCTTGACAGAATCGTTCGGGAGTTCGGAATACCATTCGAACGCTGTTTCTGACAAGCTGCCGACGAATTGGCGAAGCATCAATTTGTCATCGCCTCCAGTATTGCCGCATAAGGCCCTGAATTGAGCGACATGCTGATGCGGATTCCCTATCCCTTTATATATGCGGAACTTAGGTATTGTATAGCCCGGCGGGTACTGTATCTGATCATACCAGCCCGGATATGGTCGTCCTGTTTGGACGATCTGACCGGCTGCCTCAGTCGCATGATGAACCCGGATCTGCTGAGCTATATATTCGTCCAGGTTGGCTTTGGAGATTGCCTCCTCCTTGGCCGTTGAGAGAGCTGGAGGAGGATTCGACGTTTCTCCCCTATCGTCTTCAAGGATGATCGGGGGATCTTCAGCAGGTGGATCTTGTTGAATCATCATGCCCACCATGTCCTGGAACAGGAAGGCCATTTTCTTTATGCTGGCTGCCTGTTCCGCAGCCTCTTTATCCTTCTTCTCCAGTATGCGACGAAGGAATTCGGCGTCAGTTTCTTGTTCCTGACGTTCATCCGAGGACGTTTCAGGGGTTTCTTTTGGCCCAGTGAGTGCGGCCATCATAGTCATCATCTCCTGGAGCTTTTACTGTTTCTCCTGAGCCTTGGTCACTGATCGCGTAAGCGGTCGATGACCCGTAGATATGCGACTGTCCTCCTTACCAGACGCCATATAGACGGTATGAACTACAATGCCCCCTGACTTAGGGCGTTTGGGTTCACCGCCTCTGATATTTGTCGCCGGCGCGGGGGTTTTCTCCGGCCTTCTTCTTTTGTGGGCCGTTGAAGTGAAGGGGGTCGTTGCAGTGGGCATCCTGGTGATCGTTGTCCTCTGCTGTTTAATAGGACGGTCCTTTTCTTTTTGCACCTTTGCCTTTTTCTGTTGACGAGAGTGGTCTGGATCAATCACGGAGTCTTGAACCCTCCGCCAAACCTTGTATATTCTTGAAGACAGCCATTGAGGGGGCTGTTCTTGCCGTGTTTCCGGAACTCTCTCCGCGGGCGGAGGAGATCTTTTCAATGTAGCGGTTGGAGAGTTCTTACATACCCTCCTCAGCAGTTCAAAACTGTTTCCAGTTGGAACAGCAGCGTTGACCTCCACCACTGAAGCAGGTGGAGTTAGCCCTGAGGGGGAGTTGCCCCCTGCCTTCCTCACTCGTCGCCAATGGTGACGTCGAGCATGACGAGCCGTTGGGACTGGCTCGGAGATAGAGACGTCTTCTTTTTGCCCTTTGTCCGGTCGAAGTGTTGCTGGTGTTAACCTCTCAAAGACTGAGGTTGTCCTTTGAGGGATGATATTCAACCTGTCGAAGACAGATCCTCGAGCAGGTGCAGGAGCAGGAATAGTCAATCTTGAAAAGACTGACTCTTTGACAGGGGAAGCCGCCTTGACGACTTCTGGAGCAGCGGCTATTGCCTTCCTTGGGACAGTCACCTTGGGATTCACAGGCTTCTTGGTGGGCCCCTCAGAGTTTTGATCCAGCCTAGCAAAGACAGAGGCTGTTGGCTTGGTAATGGACGACCCGTTGACAGGGGCCGTCATAGCAGTGAGCCGGTCGAAGACCGACTTCTTGTTCACTTTCGGTGCAGGTATTGGCAAAGGGAAGCTTGAAGGAGGGATCATGGTCCCGAAAAATAGGCCGGTGGTGGCCTGGGTCACCTGTTCAACCGGCAAAGCAAGGAAGGAGGCCGCTTGGGGCCCATATGCTACACCTCTAGGTGAGGTGGAGCGTCCGTTGCAGTGGTACTTTGAGCAGTTGGTGCAGTTAGAGGCCATTGATGCTTGAGTTCTGCGCCAGACAAAAGACCAAATCTTAGTAACTTGCAACCCAAACGCAACCATTAACAAACCGCGATTCGTTCGCGAAGACGACACACGAAGTGTGGAGTGGAAAGAGGAAAAGGTCCCACCAGGCATGCCAGAATCTGTTCCCCTCCGAACGGCGGCCGCGACGACGCGAAGACGTCTAGCCTGAGATTCGGGGCAGATGCTATTTGGTTTTATCCGTCCACCTCTCCGAAGATGCCAAGTTGATTTATGGCACCGTGTATCGGAGGTTTAGACGGATGCGGCCGATGTAGCAGATTTCGTCAGATTCCCCCTCGCTTGAGGGGGTTTTGATTGTGGGGACGCTCTTCCCTGCATACGCAAGCCCCTGCAGTTAATTACGCTACCGTATCGCGGTAACAACTTTCTCCTTCTCCAGAATTTCACTTCGTGTCGTGGGTGTTTGTTTTGTTTGTGGTTGCCCGTGGATTGTATACGGAGACTAAGTAATGCCGTCGCCCATAGGACATGGATTAGTCCAAATCTATATTTACTTAGATTTGGGTTTGGTATTTTTAGTTTAAGGATACGTTAGCCGTATTGAGGCTAAGATCAACTTAAACGTTCGTTAAGGATACGTTAGTCTGATTTGAGACTAAGATCAACTTAACGGGATCGTCTAGATCCATTTCCAGTTTAAGGACGTAGTGGTCCATTTAATATATGGCCGTCGGGACCCGTCACCTCTCTGACGACGTTGAAGGATTACAACGACATGTGTCGGAGGAGTTTGGAGATGTACCCTTGAACCAAAGTTGATTGGGGGTCTTATAGTCCAATTTGGAACTAAAGTCTGTTTGAATGTTTAAGGATACGTTAGCCATATTTGAGGCTAAGATCAACTTAAACGGGATCGTTTAGATCTGACAAAAGAGCATTTAGGAGCTCTATTGTTCCAGTTTAGGGACGTAGTGGTCCATAGGTAGTTTAGGGACATTGCGGTCCATTGGTAGTTTAAGGACATTGCGGTCCATATTCCAGTTTAGGGACATGGGGGTCCGTGTTCCAGTTTAGAGACGTGGTGGTCCGTATTCCAGTTTAGGGACGTGGTGATCTATGTTCCAGTTTAGAGACGTGGTGGTCCGACATTAGTTTAAGGACGTTTCGGTCCAACATTAGTTTAAGGACGTTTCGGTCCATCATTAGTTTAAGGACATTTCGGTCCACGAGTTTAAAGACCCCGCAGTCCATGTTGATGTGTGGTCGTCGGGACCTGTCACCTCTCTGACGTCGTTGAAGGATTACAACGATGGGTGTCAGAGGAGTTCGGAGATGTACCCTCGAACCGGAGGTAAATTGATTTAAGAGAGCAATCTTGCTCAGTCAATTTAATTTGAGGACTTACGGCTAAAATTGGGCTAAGTCCAGTTGAAAATGTTCAACATTTTATTTGCTTTTGATTTGCATCTCCTTTTATTTTTATTTGGGCTCTAACCATAAAGGATGCAAAGTATCAATTTATCTTAGGCTTTGCTCATTTATGAATGATGCAGGGCACCAATTTTATTTGGGCTCTGCCCTTTTATGAATGATGCAGGGCATCAATTTAAATTGGACTCTGCCCTTTTATTGCTTTGCAATTTATTTAGGCCTATTAGGTCTTTTTGATTTGGGCCTGGCCCTTTAAGAAATGCATTGCGTTTGTCAGGCGCTTTGCGCCAATTAGAGAGCGCAAGCGCTTGTAGTGTTGACACGTGTCGCGCAGACGCAGTGCGCTGTGCTAGTGCGTTGCGCTAGTGCGTTGCGCTAGTGCGCTGCGCTGCTGACATATGGCGCACTCTGGTGAGTTGCGCCAATTACAGAGAGTAAAGCTCTATCTTAAAGCGCATAGCGCAAGTAGTTCAGATGTTGACACGTGGCGCTTTCCCAAGAGCGCAACAGCGCAATTTGGAAGTGCAAAGCACTATTTTATTTTTTTGTTTTTATTAAAGATCATTGATCTTGTTTTTAGATCTATGATCTGTTCATAAGAGAACTTTCCCTTTTCTCTAAAGGCTTTTTACCTTTATTGTTCTTGAGGAGTTCTTCAGAGTTCTCTCTCTTTTTTTTCTGAAAATGTTGATGCCTTTGAATTGAGGCTTTAGGGTCCTTTTTATAGTGCCCATAAATTAGTTAATTTTGTTAAAGAGATTTTTCTCTGAGTGATTTGGGGAATTTTCCCCACCGTTGGATCTTTGATCCAAGGGCTTCTGTTTTACAGAAGAAAATCTTCTTATTTTAGCAAGAACAGAAAAGATTTCTTTAGAATTTTAATTCTGTTTGGCGCAAATGCCCCAGCGCGTGACACGTGTCGCACAGCGCAGCGCAACTGCGCTAGCGCATCTGCGCTGACACGTGTCGCGCAGCGCAACTGCGCTGACACGTGTCGCAGCGCACATCGCAGCGCAACTGCGCTAGCGTATCTGCGCTGACACGTGTCGCGCAGCGCAGTGCTTGCACAACTGCGCTAGCACATCTGCGCTGACACGTGTCGCGCAGCGCAGTGCTTGCGTAACTGAAGCGTTGCTTCCTTTAATTTTAGTTTAAATAGAGCTTTGCTCTGATTGGGCGTGCCTTCTTGGGCGCTGCGCTGATGCATCTGCGCCTGACACGTGGCGTGTTGCGCGCAGCGCAAAGAATTTGAAGCGTTGCTTCATTTATTAAAATTTAGATTTTCAAGATAGAGCTTTGCTCTGATTGGGGGAAGATGAAGAGCGTTGCTTCATCTCCCGCCTCAGAATTTGAACAGAGCTTTGCTCTAATTAGGGTAAACAGGTACTGCGTCTGCCCATTTGGAGAAGTAATCAGTTGTCGCCAAAATGAATCGATGTTCTCTGGATGATGCCAGTTCGATGGGGCCGATTATGTCAGTTCCCCACATTTCGAACGGCCAGCTAGCCACTTTGGGTGTAGTGGATTTGGATGCTGATGGATAAAGTCTCCGTGAATCTGGCACGCGCGGCACTGCTCCGTGTATTCGAGGCAGTCTTGGATCATCGTGGGCCAATAATAACCCATCAGTTTGATCTTCAGTTTCATCTTCGGCCCAGCTTGGTGAGAACCACAGAGTCCGTCGTGAGTTTCTTGGACGACTCTCCTTGCCTCTTCAGGTCCTAGGCATCTTAGCCAAAGAGAATCAAATGATCTCTTATACAGAGTATAATTGACGAAAGCAAAAGACGGAGCTCGTTTCATAAGCTGATGTCTTGAGGACGCATCTTCAGGTGTTCGACGGGATTTGAAGTAGTCTATAAAGACTTCCCTCCAATCCTTAGCCTTTTCCTGGTCTTTTATTTGTAGAGTCGTTTGCTCGGTCGCTCCCTTTTCTTCGGACGACTCCGGAGATATTTATGCCGGTGCGAGAACCCGACGACTTTGCACAATGATTCTCACGTCATCGAGGTTTTCGTCAGCCAGTTCTTTAGCGAGCTTGGCTAATGCATCCGCTTTGCTATTTTCCACACGCGGTATGCTTTCCAAGGTGTAGGAAGGGATTTGAGTCAGCAACTGTTGTACTCCTCTCACCGTACTTTACCAGCTCCGGTTTGCACGTTTGATAGTCGCCGTTTACTTGACTAACGACCAGTTGGGACTTTCCGTATATTAGGAGGTTTTCAATTCCCATATCGATAGCGATCTCGAGACCTGCTATCAAAGCTTCGCACTCTGCTTCATTATTCGTCCTCGGCTCTGTTAAGGAGAAGGCAAAGCGCATTATCCCTCCTTGTAGAGTCACGAAGATGAGGCCTACCCCTGATTTGATTATGGGGTGCTTTGTTTGAACTTTTTCATGGAAGATGCTCCATCAAAATAGAGTTCCCACCGGGTATCATTCCCGTCGATCGTGTCAAACGCATGTTCGTCTGGCAATTAGCAGTTCAAAGGAGAATCGGCAGGTATCGGGTGCTCAGCGAGGAAGTCAGCGATAGCCTGACCTTTCACTGCCTTAAGAGTCCGATAAGTTATAGAGAATTCCATCAAGAGTAGGGCCTATTTAGCGAGGCGCCCCGTTAATATGGCTTTTGACATCAAATATTTGATAGGATCCACCTTTGATATGAGATGGACCTCATGTGCCAACGCATAGTGTCTAAGCTTCGTTATCGCGAAGATCAACGCTAGGCAGTGTTTTTCAATAGGAGAATAGTTGTTTTCTGTCCCCAGACGAACTCGACTCAGATAATAAAGGGCTCTCTGCTTCCCTTGGTCGTTTTCTTGTGCCCACAGCACGCCTAAAGAACCTTCAAGGGCTGTTGTGTATAAGACGAGAGGTTTTCCTTTAACGGGAGCGGCCAGTACTGGCGGATTCTGCAGGTATTGCTTGATTTCGTCCAGTGCGTTTTGGCATTTATGATCCCAGACGAACGGGGTTCCCTTCTTCATTAGGTGACTGTAGGGGCGACACTTGCCGGAAAGATTGGCTATAAATCGCCGGATATATGCGAGCTTCCCTTGGAGAGACCGCAGTTGCTGGAGAGTTCTTGGCGGAGGCATTTCCATGATCGCCTAGATCTTCGACGGATCTATCTCGATGTCTCGGTGTCGAACGATGAATCCCAGGAATTTGCCCGAGGAAACTCCGAACGCGCATTTAAGAGGGTTCATTTTCAAGTTGTATTACCGAAGGCGTTGAAATACGATCTTCAGATGCTCTAAATGTTCCTCGTATGATTTGCTTTTCACCACAAGGTCGTCGATATAGCATTCGACGATTTCATGTATAAGGTCATCGAAGATCTTCGTCATGGCCCTCTGATAGGTGGCACTGGCGTTCTTTAGACCGAAGGGCATCACCTTGTAGCAGAATATGCCCAAAGGGGTCCAGAAAGCAGTATGTTTCTGGTCTTCAGGATGCATCGTTATCTGATTATATCCTGATGAGCCGTCCATGAAGGAGAAAACTTCGTGAGTGGACGTATTGTCTATCATCAGCTCGGTGACCGGTACTGGGAAGTCGTCCTTCGGGCAGGCTTTATTAAGATCCCGAAAGTCCACACATATGCGCACCGTCCCATTTTTCTTCATCACTGGGACGATGTTGGCGATCCAGTCAGGATATTGGACCTCCTGGATGAAGCCGGAGTCGATTAGCTTCTTGACCTCGGCGTTGATGCTCATCTCAAGCTCGAGCCGCATTCTTCTCGGTGCCTATTTGATCGGCTTGACGTCCGGAGATATTGCCAATTTGTGCACAGCAATCTCTGGATCTAATCCTGGCATCTCGGAATAATTCCATGCAAAGCAATCTTTATGCTGCATGAGCACGTCTTTTAGCGTAGCCACCCTTTCTTCAGACAACAGCTCACTGACGAACGTCGGCCGTGGGTCACTTGCTGTTCCCAAATCAATTTTCATGAGGTTATCTGCAGTGGTATGTATCCCATCTTCCAGTTCTTTTGGTGCCGGTGGTAATTCTGAGATTATCTCGTCATCATCGTTTTTGAAGCACCAGGGGAGGTCATCCATATTCTCGGGCTCTTCTCCTGACAACATTATCATATGACAAGTACGAGATCGCTTCCAAGACCGATATTGATCCGGTTCTACTCTCGCGGCTTTGGGTTCATGCTTCTGCGGCGGGGTTACCCTTCAGCTGTTGGATAGAGCGAACCCGCCTTGCTGATACCGGTCTTCTACCCAGTATTTAAATGTAAAGCAGTCTTCGAGAAGATGTCCTATTGCCCTGTGATAGGAGCAATAGTCCGGGTGTGAGACTTCGCCTGCTTGCTCGGGGTGCTTGGACTCCGGCAGTGTCATCATCTGATGTTTTATAACAAGATCGAATATCTTCTGTGTTTTGTCCTGGGGAAAAGAATATGCTCGACCCATCTTTTTCATAAGAGACGAATCCGGACTGCTCGATTCCTGATCGCGTGGTTTCTTGGACCCGCTTTGTCGCTGTCGAACGCCTTTCCCGTTCTTTGGTTTGTTTCTGCCTCTGCGTCGGGCCTTCTGTACAACGGGTTGACAAGGAGGAGCATTTTCATTTTTCACAGCCTGTTGAAGGAGGCGTTGCGTCCTGGCTCTCTCGTAGATAGCCATTTCGCGATTATGGTTGTCTCAAACCTTTTGACCAGCTTCCCTTATAAGCCTGTCCATTTTTTTTTCGAACGATGGACTGGGCATTTTCACAGCGGGAGCTCTTTCTGGTTTGGGGTTAGCATCTTCCCACAGATCGTTTTCTTCCTCATCGAAGTCATGTATGACGTAGCAGTCGCGGAGTAGTTCCCGTTTCTTGGATTGAACATATTCAAGCCCGATCGTTTCCATTCTCCCGTTGGGCAATTTTCGTTGTGTTCCGGGAACATTCCAGATCCTGTTATTGAACCGTGCTTGTCGCGCGGTTTGCTTAAGAGGTACACCTTGGCGTCTCAAGAGTCTCTTTAATCCGTCCGTGTAATATCTGGGCAAACGGATGGGTTGGAGCCTGTCAAGTGTAGAATCCGTGCCATGCCAGATTTCTTTCTCCACTTTGGTCTCTCCGGATCGGTAAAATAGGATCGCCTTTTCACCTTTTCGCCTGAGAGGGACGTAGAATGTCTGCAGTTCTTGCACACTATAAGTTTCAAGTGCATCGAGCTCTTTATGATGTTTGGGCGGAACTATGGCAATTTGCAAACTTTGATCTTCATCAGCAAAGGTTTGTATTGATGGCCGAGCAGAGAATACGGCATTGACCTCATCTTCTGAGTCGCTGCCGAAGATCAACATAGGAGTGGACGGTCCCGGCTTGTTGTACTGGGGCGGACCTGAGTAAACTATCTCTTCTTCCTCCTTGGTATCACTCCCGAAGACCGGAATGGTGGTGATAGCTTTGTTCTTCGGTTTGTGACATCTTTCCGTGTCCTTAAAGTCTGGTAAGAAGTATTTTGCATCTTCGTACTTGTGGACTACGTTCACGGAGAATGGATTTAGCTCTCCTGTCACGGTATACTCGAGACCATCCTTGAAATATTTCATACACTGATGTTGTGTAGAGGGGATGATATTGTACTCGTGTAACCAGGGCCGGCCGAGCAAAGCATTATAGCATGTCTTGGCGTCAATGACGTGGAACTTAATGTCCGTGACAAGCAGCCCAAAGCGTAGTGTCAATATTACAGACCCAAGCGTCCGTGATGACTGGGAGTCAAATCCGGAGATAGTGATTTTATCACGAGTGAGGTGTTGAACGCTCATGAAGATTTCCTTTAACACCCTCACGTTAAGG
Source organism: Agapanthus africanus (assembly GCA_030015575.1). NCBI lineage: Eukaryota > Viridiplantae > Streptophyta > Magnoliopsida > Asparagales > Amaryllidaceae > Agapanthus > Agapanthus africanus. The sequence goes on along the minus strand of CM057347.1, from coordinate 530,613,503 downwards.
AGATTGACGGAAGACCCATTGTCGACCAAGATTTTACCTATCTTGATGTCATGACAGTATCCGGAGACATATAGGGGACGGTTGTGCTCGCATGTCCTAAGGAGGAGATCTTCATCGCCGAAGGTGATATCGGCTGTGTGTACTTCTTCCAGCTCGTCCTTCATCTTTTCTTCAGCGAGGAAAGATTGGAATTGCTCGGGCTCTTGCAGTGCCTTGATCAAAGAGTCTCTTGCTTCTTTTGATAGCAGAAGGGCGTCGAGAATGCTGAGCTCCGAAAGTAGCTTTCTCAAGTGTGCCAGAACGTTGTAGTCCACCTTGTTTTTCTTTGGCGGGTCCTTGGCTGTCAGCTCTTTGACAGCTTGGTCATCAAGGATGATATCCTCAGAGACCTTTTCTTTTCCCTTATCTTTTCTATTCGACCCGCTGTTCGAGGGCCTAAGATTCTTTTCGGGCAGCGTACGATTGCGCTGCTGAATATTTTCACAGGTCTTCGGTTCTTCCTCTTTTCCCAAGGTGGACTCTTTAAAGAGAGGGCCAAGAGTCATTTCTTCATCAGAATCGCTCCAGAAGGTGAGAACTTGCGATCCCCCAGCGCCGACCATGTGACAGTTGCCGGTAGTTCTTTTATGCTTCTCGGTCGTATTTCTTTGCTCCCGACGAGCTTTGTGTTTCATCCGCTTGAAATGTTGTCGGTGGGCAATATATCCCTGCCACCATCTTTTAAAAGCGTTGCACTCTTCAGTGGGGTGCGCAATCTTTTGATGATATAAGCAGTAGTTAGTATGTGTTTCCGCTTCACCAAGAGCGTTCACTTCGGAGGGTGGCAGCTTCATTCCCATCGATATGGCTTTAGCGAACCTTTTCCTCGTCTTGAATTTGTCTTTATTTGCGACGGATGTCCTTTGATCTGGCGGGAGTGTTTCAACCCCTTCGTCCAGTCGCCGGCGTTTGGCTTTTTCAAATATGGCCATTTCACGCTCTCGAGCAGCTTTGCTTTTAAGAAGAGCTTCGTTCAAGAATGCATCAATCGTTTCGTCTGATGGACCTAGAAGTTCCGGTTCCGGATTTGCCCACAGTTTCTTTGTGTAAGGAGCTTCTTCATCATCTATCGACGAGTGAGAGATCACATGGCAACTTGCTATGTAATCTTCAGATTCATCCGACGAGTCTTCCCCATCATCTCCGTCCTCAAGAACGTGGCCGAGAAACTCTTGGAGTGTGACTGGAGTCCGCGCCTTCTGGTTATACTCTTCCAGCGTGACAATCTGCTTTTGCAGGTCCGTGCGCGTGTCACCAGGCTTCACGGGCTTCTTGGATTTTTTCTTCTTCTTTGAAGATTTCGACGGCCGGGTGTGAGTGCTTTGGCTATCACCACCGATCTTTGGAGTTGGACGCGGTTTTAACATTCTTTTGATGACCTCGGGTTCGAGTGGATTTTTCCACCTGATCGCCGGGCATGTTTGGAGATCCTTCAGCTTTCTTTTAGTTTTGGCAGAAAGAGCGACCTCCCATGGAGCTTCTTCTACGAAAGAGCATGATGCCCCCGGTGTATCCGTCTTCTTAGGAGTGTGTGTCCGAGGCGGGTTCACCTTCCAATTCTCGGATAATACGAATTTGCCCTGCTGGTACTGATCTTCTATCCAGCTTTAGAAGATATAACAATTATCGATCGGATGGCCCAACATTCGGTGATAAGGGCAATAGTTAGGATTGCTAATGTCGCCTGGTTGCGCTGGGCGTCTTGGCTCCGGCAGAGTGATGAGCCTGTTGCGCAGTGCTAACTCGAATAACCTCTTCGTCTTGTCTCGAGGGAATGAGTAAGGGCGTCTCATTTTATCTTCGAGAGATCGAGTTCTATTATTTTGGCGATCAACTGGTCTTAGACCACTGGGGTGCTGTTGAGCATTAGCGACGATGGTTGCTTTCCCTTTTCCCTTCTCGTTCAGTGGCTGCGGCTTTGGAGGAGACGGTCTATGACCCATCTGGTCCATTTGGGCCAGTTTGTCGATCAAGGCTTGGAACGTGGTCGGCTTGAAGAACATCATGAATTGGGAAATGGTTGCATGAGGGTCCAGAGTGCCCACGAACATGCCCACCGTCGGCGCTTCTTCGATGCGCTGTTCTCATTTCGACCACAAATTCTGCCATCGCATTGCGTATTGAACCCATGTCTCGCCTGGCTTTACCCTGGCGTTAATCAATGCTGTGATTGGGGTGCGCTCGCTAGCGCTTGAAAATCTTTGCGTGAATAATAGCTCCATTTCTGCGAAAGTCTTGACGGAGTCATTTGGAAGTTCAGAGTACCATTCAAACACTGTCTCCGACAAGCTGCCAACAAACTGACGGAGCAAAAGTTTATCATCACCTCCGGTGTTGCCGCAAAGAGCCCTGAACTGAGCGACATGTTGGTAGGGATTGCCTGTCCCCTTGTACACATGGAATTTGGGGATCGTGTATCCCGGCGGGTACTTTATTTGGTCATACCAGCCTGGATACGGTCGTCCAGTTTTAACAACTTGGCCGGCCGCTTCATTCGCCTGGTGAGCTCGTATTTGCTGAGTAATATAGTCATCCAGAGCGGCCTTGGAGATGGTTTCCTCTTTGGCTGCTGAGAGAGCCGGAGGAGGGTTCGATGTCTCCCCTTTGTCGTCTTCAATGATGATAGGAGGGTCTTCAGCTGGAGGTTCTGGTTGTAACATCATCCCAACCATGTCTTGGAAGAGAAGCGTCATTCGTTTTATATTAGCCGCTTGTTCTGCTGCTTCTCTGTCCTTCTTTTCGAGGACTCTGCGGAGGAAGTCGGCATCGGTTTCTTGTTGATGACGCCTCCGGGCTTTCTTTTGGCCCGGTAAGTGCGGCCATTTGCGTTAGCATTTCCTGAAGCTTCTGTTGCTGCTCCTGAGCTTTTGTCACGGATCGGGTGAGCGGTCGGTGACTCGTAGAAGCGCGGCTTTCCTCTTTTCCGGAAGCCATATAAACATTATGCACCATTATACCCCCAGACTTGGGGCGTTTGGGCTCAGCGTCTTTGTGGTCTGCCATAGTCACAGGGGCTTTCTCTGGCCCCCTTCTCTTTTGAGCAGTTGAAGTCGAGGGGGCCGTCACAGCGGGCACCCAGACAATTGTTGCCTTTTGTGGCTTGGCATGATGGTTCTCTTCTTGTTGAACTTTCACTTTTTTCTGTCGGCGAGGGTAATTTTGATCAATGACTGAGTCTCGAACCTGTCGCCAGACCTTGTAAATTTTAGAGGACAGACGCTGAGGGGACCGCTCCGGCTTCTTTTCTGTAACATTCTCCACGGGTGGAGAAGATCTTTTCAGTATGGCGGTAGGAGAGTTCCTGCGCACCTTGTTCAACAATTCAAAGCTGTTCCCGGTTGGAACAGCAGCATCGATCTCCACAGTTGGAGCTGGTAGAGTAAATCCAGACGGAGAGCTGCCCCCGGCCTTCCGTACTCGGCGCCAGTGACGACGGCGAGCATGTCGCGCAGATGGCGTTGGTTCGGCTATGGGGATGGCTTCTTCATGTCACCTGTTCTGGTGAGGCGCTGCTGGTACCAGCCTCTTGAAGACCGACATCCGTCGAGCAGCAGTGTCTAACCTGTCAAAGACAGACCTATGGGCGGGGGAAGTAGCTTTGAGGACTTTGACTGGCACGGGAGCCGGAGCAGTCAGTCTTGTGAAGACCGACCCTTTGGCAGGAGAAGCCGCCTTGACGACTTCGGGAGCAGGGATGGCTATCCTATTCGAAATAACCTTTTCTGGAATTGCAGGCTTCATCATGGGCCCACATGAACTTTGGCCTAATCTGGCGAAGACTGAGGCGCCGGAGCTGGACGACCTGTTGAGAGGGGTCACAGTAATAGTAAGTCGATCGAAGACCGACTTCTTTGGGGCTTCTTGCGGCAACATCGGGGCATTGAAGCTCATGGGTGGGATCATAGTCCCAATGAACAGTCCAGTGGTGGCCTGAGTTACTTGGTCCACCGGCATCATGAACAGAGAGGCCGCTTGAGGCCCGTAAGCTATGCCTCCTGATGAGGCGGAACGCGAGTTGCAGTTGCAGCTGGAACACTTCGCGCAAGTAGACGCCATTGATATTTCGTTTTCTACGCCAAGAAAGAAACCAAATCTTAGTACCTCGAACCCAAGGGCAACCATATCAAACCACGATTCGTTCGCGAACACGTCACATAAAGTGTGGAGTGGAAAGAGGAAAAGGTCCCACCGGGCGTGCCAGAATCTGTTCCCCACCGAAAGACGCGGACAAAGACGCGGCGGACGTATCGCCTGAATTTCGGGGCAGATGCTAATTGGTGCTATCCGTTCACCTCTCCGAAGATGCCAAGTTGATTTATGGCACCGTGTATCGAAGGTTTAAACGGATGCGGCCGATGTAACAGACTTCGTCAGATCTCCCCTCGTTTGAGGGGGTTTTGATTGTGAGGACGCTCTTCCCTGCAGGCGCAAGCCCCTGCAGTTAATTACGCTACCGCATCGCGGTAACAACTTTCCCCTTCTCCAGATGGTCACTTCGTATCGTGTGTGTTTGTTTTGTTTGTGGTTGCCCGTGGATTGTATACGGAGACTAATTTATGTTGTCGCCCGTAGGGCGTGGATTAGTCCAAATCCGTATCTTCTTAGATTTGGGTTTGGGAGTTGGGTTTAAGGATACGTTAGCCTCATTTGAGACTAAGATCGACTTAAACGTTTGTTAAGGATACGTTAGTCTAATTTTAGACTAAGATCAACTTAACGGGATCGTTTAGATCCAACAAAAGAGCATTTGGACTCTATTATTTAGTTTGGGAACATTACGGTCGATTAGTTTAAGGACATTACGGTCCAACGTTAGTTTAAGAACGTTTCAGTCCAATGTTAGTTTAAGGACATTACGGTCCAGGTTAAGGACATCATAGTCTATGAGTTTCAGGACCTCACAGTCCAGGTTAAGGATATCGTAGTCCATGAGCTTAAAGACCTCACAGTCCAGGTTAAGGATATCATAGTCCATGAGTTTAAGGACCTCACAGTCCGAGGTTAAGGACATCATAGTCCGTAGAGTGTTTGGTTGTCGGGACCCGTCACCTCTCTGAAGACGTTGAAGGATTACAACGACAGATATCAGAGGAGTAAAGAGATGTACACTCGAACCGGTGTGAGTTGGTTGACAGATCTGTAGTCCAATTTGGGACTAGGATCTGTTAAATATTTATGAGCAGACGGGCTCAATTAAATATAAGTTGAGGACTTATGACCAATATTGGGCTAAGTCCAATGAATGTTTAACATTTTATTATTCTGGCTATTGAGCCTTTATTTGGGCTTGGCCCTTTTAATAATGCTGAGTATTAGATCTTTTCTTTTGTCTTGTATTGAATGCAAAGCATTCAGCAGAGCTCTGGCTCATTAAAGAACAATTTGTGTTCTGTCAGCGCAACCTATGGTGCGCTAGGCGCTTTGCGCCGATCAAAAAGCGCAGTGCGTTTCTGCCACGTGGCGCATGTGTAAGGGACACGTGTCGCGCTTGGCGCTAAGCGCCGGATGATGGGTGCATTGCGCCAGTTTATGAGCGCTAAGCGCTAGTCCATGAGCGCATTGCGCTATTAATTTAGTGGGGCACACGTGAGTGACACGTGGCGCGCTTAGCGCTGAACGCCGGCCCATGAGCGCAGTGCGTTATTTCAGAAGCGCAAAGCGCAAATTGCATACGTGGTTGACACGTGGCATATTTTGGTGCTGAGCACCGGTCCAGAGAGCGTAGAAGCGTTGTTCAAGAGCGCAAGGCGCATTTCAATAGCGCAAAGCGCATGTTGATCAATTTTATGATCTGGAAACAAATTTATGTTCTTTTTAGAAGAGACTTTGTCTCAAGATTCAAGAACAGCAGTTCTTATTTTTGAAAGGGCTTTGCCTTTATGGATCAATGATCTGTGTGAAGAATATGGTCTTCTTTTATTATATGATGAGATCTTTTGATCTTTTTTATGAAAGACCTTGGTCTTTGTAGATCTATGATCTTTTAAGAAGATGATTCTTCTTTTTATGAGATGATTTCATCTCTATATTCATCGTTCATGATCTTTACCTTGAAGAAATAATCTTCTTTTGCTGAGAACTTGCTCTTCTTTCTTTTAATTTCTCAAAATTTATAGGGGGTTTCTCTATATCAGACTTGAAGTCTTTGGGCCTTTATATAGGGCCAGCTGATTTGTTGAATCAGTTAAAGAGATCTTTCTCTGATTGATTTGGGGATATTTCCCACCGTTGGATCTTTGATCCTAGGGCTTCTGTTTTACAAAAGGCAATCTTCCTGTTTTTAACAAGATTGGAAAATCTTTCCATAACAGAATTTTAATTCTGATTAATTAATGATTTATCATTATTATTAGATCTTTTGATCTAACGGTGGGGAATTTTATAATTCCAGCGCTGGCGCACCCATACTTTGCATGTGGTGCGCTGCTCAGAGCGCAGCGCATTTTACGCTAGCGCACCTACGTTTGACACGTGGTGCGCTGCCCAAAGCGCAGCGCAGCTTGCGCTAGCGCACCCGTGTCTGACACGTAGCGCGCAGTGCGCCTAGCGCTAGCGCACACATGGTGCACTGTCTAGGACGCAACGCACCTGGCGCTAGCGCATCCGTGTTTAACACGTGGCGCGCAGCGCGCCTAGCGCTGGATCTGAAGCGTTGCTTCAATTTTTGAATTTTGAATTTCAAAACAGAGCTTTGCTCTGATTGGGGGTGCACTGCCTAGGGTGCAGCGCATCTGGCGCTAGCGCATCCGTGTTTGACACGTGGCGCGCAGCGCGCCTAGCACTGGATCTGAAGCGTTGCTTCAATTTTTGAATTTTCAATTTCAAAATAGAGTTTGTTCTGATTGGGGGAAACAGACACCAAAGTCAGTGAAGGACATTCGAAGTTTCTTGGGTCTAACTAGATATTACAGAAGGTTCATTGAAGGATTTTTGAAGATAGCAACACCCCTGGCCAAGCTCACACGTAAAGATGAAGACTTTATGTGTTCAGAAGCATGCGAGCAAGGTTTCGTAGAACTCAAGTCAAGGTTGACATCAACGCCTATTCTCATCATACCGGATCGAACTGGAGGTTTTGAAGTGCATTGTGATGCATCCGGTAAGGGATTATGATGTGTTCTACATCAGCACGGTAAGGTTGTGGCTTATGCTTCAAGACAGCTGAAGATTCATGAGCGCAATTACCCGACGCATGATTTGTAGTTGGCGGCCGTAATCTTTGCTTTTAAGATTTGGCGCCATTATCTTCTTGGTGAACGAGTTGACATATACACAGATCACAAGAGTGAAATATGCGTTTACTCATAAGGAGCTTAATATGCGGCAGAGAAAATGGTTAGAATTGATGGCGGATTTCAACATCAACCTGCAATATCATCTAGGGAAGGTGACCGTAGTACCTGATGCACTTAGTCGCCAACCATTATCGATGAATCTCACCGCCCAGTGGAAACTTCAACAGGATTTGCATCAGATGGAGATTGAAGTAGTCATACCAGGTAACGCTTCAAGTTTGATGAATTTACAAGTTCAATCTACCATTGTCAATCAGATCAAAACAGCTCAAGCAAGTGATGCTAAGTTGCAAAAGATCAAAGAACAAGTGGAGAATGGACTCAGAACAGACTTCATCATCCATGAAGATGGATCTTTGAGATACGGCAGCAGATTGTGTGTACCAAAAGTTTCTGTTCGGGACGAGTTGATGAAGGAAGCTCACAGCTCTCCTTACTCAGTACACCCTGGAAGTACAAAGATGTGCAAAGATCTACGTCAAAATTACTAGTGGCATGGAATGAAGCGTGAAGTAGCCAGAAGCGTCGCTAAATGCTTGGTGTGTCAGTAAGTAAAGGCTGAATATCACAGGACTGCTAGATTACTTCAACCGTTACCGATCCCGGAATGGAAGTGGCAACACATCACAATGGATTTTGTGACTGCACTCCCTCGCAGCACAAAAGGTAACGATGCGGTATGGGTTATTGTGAATCGACTCACAAATTTGGCTCACTTAATCCCATTTCGAGTTGGCCAATCAACTGAGACACTAGCAAAGAAGTACATGGAGGAAATCATAAGACTTCATGGAGTACCGGTCTGCATTATCTCTGACCGTGACACCAGGTTCCGATCACAATTTTGGCAAAGTCTGCGAGCAAGCTTGGGAACAAGTTTGAACTTCAGCACGGCATATCATCCACAAACAGATGGTCAGTCTGAGCGAACTATTCAGATCTTGGAGGATATGCTAAGAGCGTGTATGCTAGACTTCGGAGGATCGTGGGAAGATCACCTACATCTTATGGAGTTTTCGTTCAACAACAGCTACCAAGCAAGCATAGAAATGACACCTTTTGCAGCACTTTATGGAAGGAAGTGTCGATCGCCATTAAGTTAGGACGACATCGGTGATAGGGAACTTCTTGGACCTGAGATGATAGCAGCAACTGTTGATGTGGTTCGTACTATCAAAGAAAAGATACACATAGCCTAAGATCGACAAAAGCACTTGGCTGATGCAAAGCGCCGTCATTTGGAGTTCCAGCCAGGAGAACATGTATTTTTGAAGATATCTCCGAACCGCGGAGTGATTCGTATTGGAAGACGGGGTAAGCTAACTCCAAGATATATTGGACCATTTGACATACTCGAACGGGTCGATGAAGTGGCTTATCGCTTGGCACTTCCACCTTCATTGGAAGGAGTGCATAATGTGTTCCACATATCCCAACTCAGAAGGTATGTGAGTGACCCCAGCCATATTCTCGATCATTCCGAGCACACTGTACAGCCCTAATTATCTTGTGAGCAGCAACCTGTTGAGATCCCGGACAAGAAAAAGAAGTCACTTCGGAACAAGGAAGTCAACTTGGTTCGAGTGATGTGGAGAAAAGACACTCCAGGAGAATCAACATGGGAAAGGGAAGATGAGATGCGTGCAAGATATCCTCACTTATTTGTAGACTAGTCCTTAAAATAAATTGTAAATTTCGAGGACGAAATTTTTGTAAGGAGGGTAGACTGTAACAACTCCAATTTTAGTGTACATAAAATTCATTTAAAGTTAATGTACAATTGGGGTATTTACAATTCCTGTGAAGGATATAAGTAATTGCTTTGATTTAGAACAGCAAGAAAGAGCTTGTAGCTCACCGGTAAGACCTTGCACTGCTGAACGATAGCACCAAAATATAATTCAGGACTTCAATTTCTTTTCTAAATGTCTGACTCAGACTGAGTCTCGATATAATCAAACTGACTTGAATATAATTCAAGTATATATTCAACATAAATCCATAAATCTATATATTCAATCTATTCAATCTACACAACTTGACCGAACCAAACCATGGATATACTCCATTTACAAGTTCATCCATTATATCCGTTCTATTACTAATATCATGGTTTCGGCAAGTCATCCATCTATATAATTTATAATACAAGACAATACAATACAATCAAGATATCGCGGGGTTTATAAGGGGTAGATTGGTACGGAAGGTGTTAGAAGTGGTACGAGACTGTAACCATAACACACCTAACCTGAATATCCATTGCCGTTGTACCGTGGCTGAACGGTTCCTTGTACTCCGTATACCTTAGTCTCCGGAATAGTGGGACTCCTCTCGTATACACTGGTATTCTTCTGTACCAAGCTACAAACAACAGCGTTAACACTAAATAACAACAATAAACATCTATACTCTATTCTATCTATTCTATTCTTGTCTATCTACGGGACTTACCGAGCGATTTGTTCGCTGACGACATTCTCTTTCTTCTTCTTTGGAATGTCGTCAGGTAATTCGGACTCACTGGAGATCGAGCCCAGCAGTGAAGACTTGGATCAGTTTACTGAAGACCCAGAGTTTTAAATTCACTTGTACATTACATTTCATTTGTGTTATGCCATTGTTTATGCATTGCTTTCATTCCATGTATTTCATTTCAGTTGTATTGTAAAAAGAATGTTGAATAAATAAAGTTTCTGTTTATTTACATCTTGTCTCTTGTGTACATTTTATTTTATATTGCTTAGATACGCTTAGCGTGTTTACTTCTGAGTAAATACGTCGCGTGACCCGTCGCGTCCTCTGCCCGTACACTGGAAAGCGGGGCGTGACAATCTCCGATTGACGGGTCAAACTGGTCATGCGAACTCGATGTGCAGTGTACGTATATTTTGAAAGGGTTTTGGATATATCGGGGGCCCCGCAGAGTTTTACGGGGGTCCCGCTATCCGGATAGCGGGCTAAGGGTCAAGGGGGCTAGCAGCCCCTTGCGGGGTACGGGGCAGCGCCCCGTTAGAAAAAATTTCCTAATGGGGGGCGTGCTTCTGGTGTGGAGTGCGCGAAAAATGAGGGGTGAGGAGCGTCTTAAAGACGCGTGCCAGGCGCCCGCGGGACGCCAGCGGGTCACGTGCGCAGCACGTACCCGCTGGTCGCCAGCGGGTCACATGCGCAGCACGCGACCGCTGAGCGCCAGGAGGTTACGTCGCTGAGCGCTCGCGGGTCGCGTGAGGCGCACGTGGGCGCTTAGCGCCGGCGGGTCACGTGCCCAGCACGTGACCGCTGGAAACACCAGCGGGAAAAGGGGCTTAACCCCTGTGTTAGGAGTTGAACTCCCAAGTGGGCTTTGGAGTTGAACTCCTAACAGAGATTATATATAGATTTGGAGTTAACCTCCTAAAAAGGGGTTGATTTATGGAGTTAAACTCCAACAGATCTTGAATGGGGTTAAAATCATAGAAATCTTTGAATCTTCTTTTGAACCTCGGATCCTCCTGGAATGGGATTTTTGGAGATGAGTATCCTTCTTCTTCCTCTCCGTTAGCTGGATCTTGGGGGAAAAAGGGGAGGTGGGACTTAAAATCTCCCCTTTTAGGGATTTGATGGCAGATCAGAGCTCCCCTTCAAGGGTTTTATGGTAAAAAACTATTTACTTTTTGAAAAGGAAGAGTTAAACTCTTGATTTAATTCAAAAAGGAGAAAAAGGTTTTAGAACCATGAGGAAGGAGAAGGAGACACAGACCCTAATTTTTAGGGAGAATGAATTATTCTCTTCATTTCATCATCATATTGCCTTTTACAGGCTTACAAATTTATGCATAGCCCCTTGGGCTTTACAAAATGGTATTTTACCCATCAAATGTCTCATGTGCTTACTTTTTTTTGCACATGAGCCATGGGTGTTCCCGCCAAAAAATATCTGCGCAAAAGAGCCCAAGGTATCAAATGGCAGCGATACGTTTAAGAAAATGTGAACCGGTATTTTCCAGACTGTATTTTGACAAACACCCAAATGTGAAATAGCTAAACGCTGATGGTATCGAAAGTTTCTCGAAAAATCATTCGATTTGATATATTATGGGCTTCATAATTCATCCGGAATCAAAAGTTATGAGCAAATATGCTATGCACGTGTAATCTAAGGAAGAAAATGCAAATCATTATTTTCCGGGCTGCATTTTGACAAACTCCCGAATGAGAAACAGCTAAATTCTGATGGTATCAAAAGTATCTCGAAAATTCCTTCGATTTGATATATTATGGGCCTCATAATTCATCCGGGATCAAAAGTTATGAGGTATCACGTGCCCACACATGACCGGGCATCACGTGCCCACGCGTGACCATGCATCACGTGCAGACACGTGACCATTTACAGGCATTTCCTGTAGGCACTGAATAAAATAAATAATTGAAAATAATTAATCAGAGGGGTCACGTGCCAACACGTGATAGGCTCTTAAACTCTCTGAAATAATAGAATTAAATTCTAATTAAATAATTAATCAGTGGGGTCACGTGCCAACACGTGATGGGTTCCTGAGCCCTCTAAACCAATAGAATTAAATTCTAATTAATTGGTCAATCAGTGGGGTCACGTACTAACACGTGATAGGCTCTTAAGCCTTCTGAACTAATAGAATTAAATTCTAATTAAGGGAAATCAAAAACCCTAGTTGGAAAAATATTTCCCTAGATCTTTCCAAACCAAAAAAGATTGTGCTCTGTAAAGTGGAGCACCGTGGTGATTAAAAATCATCAATTTATTGAAAGATTCTATACAAGGAAAGATTTCCCTGAAATTTGCCAGGAATAACAGATAAAAGATCTTTTGGATTAAAAATCCAATGGTGAATAAAATTCACTAAGTGATTTAAAAGAACATGTTGGTTACAAAATCAATTATAATCTTTCAATGAAAGATTGACTAAACAAACTGATTCTTTTCTTTCTCCTATAAATAAAAGCCAAGAAGGAAGAAAAAAGAGATACAACAACAGAGAGAAAAAAGAAGAGAATTTAATTCTCCAGAGAGAAAAGAAGATTTCCTCATAAGAGAAAGAAACCCTGGGTAAGAAAGGGAAAGAGATCATAAGCTCCACAAAATAAAAGGAGAATTTAATTCTCAATCTAAGAGTTTAACTCTTCTGAATAAGAACTTAGTTCTTCTTTTGGTTGAAGATCTGCAGAAGCAAATCTCCTCACAAGTTGAGAATTTAATTCTCATCGGGGAGATTCTGCCATGCAGATCCAAAACTTAGAGGGAGAATTGAGTTTGGGGAATTTAATTCCTCCAATTACTTAGGAATTTAATTCCTTCAACAGAAACATGGTTTAACCCTTAAAACAAGAGCTTAGTTATTCTTCATGGTTGAAGATCTGCAGAAGCAGATCTCCCCATAAGTTGAGAATTTAATTCTCATCGGGGAGATTCTGCCATGCAGATCCAAAAGTTAGAGGGAGAATTGGGTTTAAAGAATTTAATTCTTCCATATACATAGGAATTTAATTCCTCTAAATAAAATTAGGGTTTAACCCTATATAAGAATTTAATTCTTAAACAAAGTATTTAACTCTCTATGCACGTAAAGAGATCAGTACCCAACCTGGTCACGTGGTAACACGTGACCCTCATTCTCAATGAGTAAAAAAGAACGAACAAGACTAGGTCACGTGCCCCCACGTGACCCTTAAACAGACTCCTCAAAATGAGAAAGAACAAGTTTGGAGGCAATGCCTCACGTGTCCCCACGTGACCCCTGACAAACACCTTTTTAAAAGGGCAAATGATGGAAAAGAGAGGAATTAATACCCATTGCATTGGCACTATCACGTGTCCACACATGATGATTACAAAGACTAAGTGTTTAACACTTATCTGCAGATTTTGAGAGTAAAATAAAGGAGGTTTGGCCCATTCTCAGGCGCCTCACGTGTCCCCACGTGACCACCTCATTTCTAGTGTTTAACACTATTTTGAGCGCTTTTTCCCTAGTGTTTAACACTATTTTAAGCGCATCACGTGAGAACACGTGATCGCCAAATATTCTCTAGTGTTTAACACTATTTTAAAACTAAGCTTAGCCCAAATTGGCTAAGTTTTCCAGAGACAAATCTCCCTTTCAACTGAACCTTAAAATCTAGAGCTATAATGAATGGTTAGTGCTCAGCCAAAGACAAAATGTTGTCAGAGCCCCAAACCCCTGTTTAGCATTGCTAAATAATGGGGGGTGAATCCAGACAAATGTTCAACAGTCCAAACAAAGGTCTAACATTTTAAACCTAATTAGACTTAGCCCAAGTTGGCCAATAAGTCCTCAATTCAGATTTAACTGAGCCCATGTGCTCATAATCTAATTAATTGATCTTAGTCCCAAATTGGACTACAGATTTCCTAATCAACTTTGGTTCAAGGGTACATCTCTTCACTCCTTTGATATTTGTCGTTGTAATCCTTCAACGTCTTCAGAGAGGTGACGGGTCCCGATAGCCAATCATTCCACGAACTGTGGGGTCCTTAAACTCATGGACTATGATGTCCTTAACCTCGGACTGTGGGGTCCTTAAGCCCATGGACTATGATGTCCTTAACCTCGGACTGTGGGGTCCCTTTAAACCCACGGACTATGATGTCCTTAACCTCGGACTGTGGGGTCCTTAAGCCCATGGACTATGATGTCCTTAACCTCGGATTGTGAGGTCCTTTAAACATATGGACTATGATGTCCTTAACCTTGGACCACCATGTCCTTAAACTGGTAATCGACCGCAATGTCCCTAAACTAAACAATAGAGCCCAAATGCTCTTTTGTTGGATCTAAACGATCCCGTTAAGTTGATCTTAATCTAAATTTAGACTAACGTATCCTTAACAAATCTTAAGTTGATCTTAGTCTAAAATTAGACTAACGTATCCTTAACAAACGTTTAAGTTGATCTTAGTCTCAAATGAGACTAACGTATCCTTAAACCCAAACCAAAAACCAAATCTAAGAAAATACAGATTTTGACTAATCCACGCCCTACGGGCGACAACATAAATTAGTCTCCGTATACAATCCACGGGCAACCAAAAAACAAAACAAATACACACGACACGAAGTGACCATCTAGAGAAGGAGAAAGTGGTTACCGTGATGCGGTAGCGTAATTAACTGCAAGGGCTTGCGCCTGCAGGGAAGAGCGTCCCCACAATCAAAAAAAACCTCAACGAGGGGGAATCTGACGAAGTCTGTTATATCAGCCGCATCCGTTTAAACCTTCGATACATGGTGTCATAAATCAACTTGGCATTTTCGGAGAGGTAAACGGATAGCACCAATTAGCATCTGCCCCAAAATTCAGGCAAGACGAACCTACGCGGTCGCGTCTCCGTGTTTCAGAAAAGAACTATGGGCTTCACAAAAAAATTTCTTTTTGTCTATTTATTTTACATTCATGCATGAAAATTGCATCAAACTTATTTATTACATAATTTTTTTCTTGGCAAGGGGGAGACCGGCCACTTCATGTTCGGGCTTGACTTGGGCATGGGCCCACTTGGCCTGGGCTTGGGTCCAATTGGCTTGGGGTTGACTTTGACTTTGACTTGGTCAACTGGGGTATAATTTTTACCCTAAAAATGCAACTGTCCCGGAACAAAAAACGGATTAAGTAAAAAGTGCCAACTTCCGGGCAGTGATGCAGAAATGAGATTGGGAAGAGACCCTGGCAGGATCTTTCGAGAGTACTTCACGATAAAAACTTGAACCAGGATCGATTGTATCGCGCACACTCAGTGGGCCAGAGATTGCCATCGTCGACGTGATATATTACGAGTGACCATAATAATTAGTCAGGTGATCTTCAGAGAAGCACTAGAATGGGATTGTTTCCGTCATTACTCCGAATCGGGCTGTCAAGCCGAGGATTCATGCATTTGGCATTCTACAGAGAGAAAAGAAGACCTAAAAGCAGAAGACGCCAGACCGTGGGCATGAAGCAAGTAGACATTCTTACTCTGCCAGCCTTGGATGCACCGGCACTTGTCGGCATCGACATCAGTTATTTGTAATTTGCGCATTGGTGATTCGAATATCATGTATTCATCGTTTTGATTCCGGTATTCTGATGATTTAGTTTTATGATTGATATTTCCTATGTGCGCCATAGTTGCACTTGATTCGTATTTTTATGTATCGGTTGTACTGATTTTCGTTTTGCGCATACCCATTTGCATTCGATTTTTATTTTATGCACTCTGAGCTACTTGATTTGATTTCGTACATACGGTATGCACATGATTTTGACTTATACATTCGGCGTAGTTTACACCCATTTTCAGTACTTTGATTTATGTTTTGTCACGCCCTGCTTCCCAGTGTACGGGTAAGGAGACGCGACGAGACCGCTACGTATTTACTCAGAAGTAAACACGCTAAGCGTATCTAAGCAATATAAAATAAAAGTACACAAGAGACAAGATGTAAATAAACAACAACTTTATTTATTTAACATTCTTTTACAGTACAACTGAAATGTAAATACATGGAATGAAAGCACTGCCTAAACAATGGCATAACATAAATGAAAATATATACAAGTAAAGTCTAAAGCTCCGGGTCGAATGCTAACTGCTCCAGATCCTCAGTGCGGGGGTCGGTCTCTAAAGCGTTCGAACCACCTGACAACATTCCAAAGAAAGAAGAAAAGGAATGTCGTCAGCGAACAATCGCTCGGTAAGTCCCAAAGGTGAGTAGAGATAGAATAGACAGAAGAAGAATATAAGTTTTAATATTTTATTATATTGTTAACGCTGTTGTTTGTAGCTTGGTACAAAAAACACCAGTGTATACGGAGCATAAGGAACCGCTCAGCCACGGTACAACGGCAATAGATATTTAGGTTAGGTGTATTATGGTTACAGTCTCGTGACACTTTTAACACCTTTCGTACCAATGTACCCTTTATAAACCCCGTAGTATCTTATTGTATTGATTGTACTGATTGATTGTAGTAATTGGTTATATAGATAGATGACCGATTGCATTGTAATGTCTTGTAGTAAAAGGATGACTTGCCGAAATCATGATATCAATAATGGAATGGATGTAATGGATAGTCATGTGGACGGAGTATATCTATGGTTCACTTTAGTGAATATAGATTGATATAAATTGAATAGACGGATTCATGTTGAATTGTAGTTTATACTTGAACCACATTCAAGTCAGATTGATTAGTCTGTAACTCGGTCTGAGTCAGACACTTTGAAAAGAACTTGAAATCTTGATTAGTTTTGATGTTATCGGTAACTGCTGCACATGGACGGCAGGATTTATGTCTTTTTCCAAGACAATTACCGTGTTGATAACACCGTTTGTTAGGTTGTCTACCTTAAATAGGCAAGCAACCACATTCTCCGGCTCGCTGAGGCTCAAGAGAATTGGTCCCGCTTAAACCTATGTTTACTAGGGTCCTTATTGTAATTAAGCATAATTTGAGAGGTTTTTATGTAAAAATAGTTTGATATAATTTTCAAAATACATCTCAAGTATTTAATTATCATCTTTAGAGTTTTCATAGATATATATTTTATAAATGTGAAATTTCTAGTGAGTAAAACTTAGTTTTCATAGTATATGGTATTTTATTGAAATATTGGAATTGTTTTATATTTGGATGGTATTTTCATGTAATGGTGATTTCTTTTGAGAATTTGGAATATTTATATAATATAATTAAAATAGATATTTTGATAATATATATATATATATATATATATATATTTAATAAAAGTAATTTTATTTATTTTCTTGTAGAAATTTCATTTTCTAAAGAAAAATGTATAAAAATTTTATCGAGATCGAATGCTCCTTTCGGAGGTCTGCATATCGCTCTACTAGGCCCGAGAATGTACGATAATCCGCACCATCCCGAACAGGTTTCCCAAAGTGGGTTGTAGAGGCGCAATTGCAAAGAATTGTTTAATGCATTTTTTTATAGAAATGGTTTTGTAAGTTAAAGGTATTTATTTGCAAAGTCGTTTTATCCCATAACTATATTTCCAAATTTCAATCGTACTATGTTAGAGATGTGTGTTGTGATGAGGTAGGTCATTACCTCGTGAGTTATCTAAAGGTGATACAAGTTTTATGTCGTAAATGAAGTATGTGGTATTTTACCATAATAATACAATAAAAATTGCATACAAGAAAATTTTGAGATGAAACTTGTTTTATTAGGTTTGTTAATGTTTAATAAACAACATATAAGAGTATGTAATTTTATTTGTTAAGAAAAGTAGAGTTTTGAAGAAAAACCGAATCGGAAGTCGGATTAACTCCGCTTTCGTCGGGTTTTAGAATTTCAAGTTGTTATGGAAGAAGAAGAGAGGGGGAGAGGGACTTACAAGCTAGGGAACAAGAGGAGGAAGAAAGGAAACTAATGAAGGTTTCGGGGCGTCGTTTCGTCACCGGAAACTCCTCGGAACTTCGCCGGAACTTCGCCCTTCGCTAACTCCACTTGCACACAATTATGACTTGAAAGTTTTTGAGAGTTTTGGCTGGGAAATTCTGAGTGAGGATGAGTGAAGTATGGTGTGGTATTTATAGGGGAAACTAGGGTTTAGGGAGTGAAAGAAATGCGTTAAAATTTGCATTAAAAATTGGATTAAAGGAATTTTATTGCTCTCTGGAAATGTGCAGAGAGAATAAATAGTGTAGGGCGAGTGGGATAGGCCAAAGGTTGCTGGGGTGAAAAGATGGGAGCATTCCCGACGGTCAAGCCCGGCGGTGCCGGTTTTTTCAAGGGTTTCGCCGGCCCAATACCGGCGAATGGGCTTGGTTCTTTGGCCACGTGTCCCTGACGCTTGGTTTACCCTCGTGCACATATTTAAATAATCTGTAACTTATCATATTACGTGTTGTGCACGTGCAAACTCTTGGGATTCTAAAAGATTAAAAGAAATTAAAATAAAATGATATTGTGGCTGATGGGATTTGAACTCAGGTGTTTTGTCTCAGCAACGCAAGGTCTTTACCAGTGAGCTACAAGCTCTTTCTTGCTATTCAAAAGCAAAACAAATTCTTATAGCATTCACAGGATTTGCAAACACCCCAATTGTACATTAACTTTTAAACAATTTTCTGTACATTGAAATTGTAGTCGTTACATGTTTTGTGCACGCAGCTGCAGACGTTTACGGGTTCATATACCGCATTATATATAATTTGATTTAGTGTATGTCGTATACCGTTAATTCGATTTTGATACTCAAGATTCGTTTTCATGCACTATAGTGCACTGGATTTATGTTTTTGTGTACCCTGTGCACTTGAGTGAGATTCTTGCGCACACTTGGCGCACTAGATGTGATTTTGTGCACACCAGATGCACTAAATCGAGATTCTTCGTACATAATATATGCACTCGATATTGTTTTCATGCACACCCGTTGCACTTGACGGATGTTTTCGTGCACACCCGTTGCACTTAGTTTTGTTTCTGTGCACATTTATGGCACATGTATTTGATTTCGATTTCCGTGCGCACTAGACGCACGTGGTATTCTTTGTATACATTTTGGGATTGATTTCCTTTTGAGCAGCATATTTTTATGATATATACTATATGCTTTAATAACCGAGCAGGACTAGTCTGAGGACAGTACCTAAGTATTTTTGCATACATCGATATTTACCGAGGGAATTTTCAAAAAGGAGTTATAGTCTCAATATATTCCTATGTGTCCATGATGACACGAAACTTTACGATGAAAACCCTACTAAGTCATTTTCAAAAAGAGGGACGTGTATGTTAAACAAGGAATATACACACACACACATAGCTATTTTCTTCATACTGCACGTCCGCTACTTGTGCCGTGATTTGCGCATCGCACGGCGATTTGGAAAGGTTTTGCATGCACATTTATTCGGTTGTTCAGATAATTTCACAAGATGCGTACTATATATATGTTATAGTCTTAATTATATCATATTTGATTTTCGTAATGGATTTTGACATTTGTATTTTCGTCATAACTTCGATGATTGCGTGGCGCTTGACGGGGTTTCGATTTTGAGTTTTGCGCTCGTTTTCATGCGCATGCATTGCGTTATGATATGTTTTATGTATTCATGATTTTGGAGCCCCATGACTTGACTATTTTACTGAAATGTTTTTATATTTGAGGGGTTTAAATTTAAATTCGGAGACCGGATTTATTTAAGGGGGGAGAATGTAACATTTCAGAAAAATAAAATATTATTTTTGGAATTTAAATAAATAAAATAATAAATTTTATGAATATTATAAAGATATAGAAATTGGTTTTAATAGAGTAGTATGGTTATATACTTATAGTTTGAAGAATAATTGGAAAATCATATGAATTATTGATTTTGGAAGAATTTATGTGATTTGGATATTTTATAAATTATTATACAATTAATTGTATACAAGTTAATGCTAAACTTGATTAATATTTCACTAATTATGCATTAATCTTATTTATGTACATGGCATGCAACAAAACATGTTGCAAAACACTTGTTACATTTTTGTGTTATGAACCATGGCTTCTTCTCTTTTTAAATTGTTTTGTTTTAATATGGAAAGGTAAAAGATAAAAGAAAAAGAAAAGTAAAGGGTGACATGGAGATATTTTGTGATGTGGGTGACATGAAAGTATGGGCAAGGGAGAGAGGGGGGGTTTCTCTACACGGTTCACTTCACCATTCTCATCTTCATTACATTTTTCTCCTCCTCCTTCATCTACCTCATCCTCTACCTTCTCTACCATTCTCAAACACCCTCCAAAACACCACACCACAAAACACCATGCTCCCTTCACAAAAATCACTCCAAACCTCACTACGAACCCCATGGGTAGATCAAGTTGGGACTTTGAGGCACTTGGGCAACCCTAGAATTTTCTTTAGTTGCCAAATGAGATAATCCCTACACTTCTAGTTAAGTTTTTATTTTTTCTAATATCCTATAGTGGTTTAGAGCTAAACTAATGCGGATTAATGATGTTAGAATTTTCCAAGATGAGCTTTAGGGAATATTTGGAGTTGTAAAGGTGTTATTGAGGTTTAGCCATGACTACAACCCCTCTAGTGTCAAATCCTGAACCAAACTGAGTATATAAACCCCAAAGACTTGAACTTTGAATTTGTCGATATCAGATTTTTGTGGGAATTATGATGATATATTGAGATCTGCTATGACCCGGAGACTCTGAAAAATATTTAGCAAACACAGTGAGACAAGCAGGCCACCTAGGAGCTACACCTGAGACCCGAGACCCTAATTCAACACTAAGACCACAGATTTAACCTCATTGGCCGCAAATTGCGGCCTGTGTATGGGCATTTTGGTTCGTGCTTATTCCATGGCTCTTTTGTCTGATAATTAGACCCTCCATATATGCAAAATATCCTAATTTCACCTAAGGCAAAATCTGGAGGTGTTTTTCCAAGATACTGTTTTCGTTTTGTGATTTTTAATGACTTGAGTTTTGGTATTTGGGTTTTGACTTGGTCGATTGACGTTTGTATGTCGACGTCGAGAGTTGTTTGACTATTCTTGCATGCGTAGACCATAAGTTCTAATCTATGTATGTCTCGTTTGCCGTATCGATTTTCGGACTCGATTTTGATGTCAATATGACGTATTTGAACTGTAGGTACTTTCGCGTGGACTTCAGAACGACAAGGGAGAGAAAGACGTCATCGACTTCGGCAAGGCGAGGATTATAAATGAGTAGATGTATATCTACGGGGGAAGTCGGGTAGATGGCATATAGCACCCCCGCAACCTTAGAATAGGATGATCATCTATATTATGTATATATAGCAATGCGAGATGGATACTTAGCAAATAGGGTTTCTAGGAGACTTTAGGCTAGATTTTGCGTACTCATAGGAAAGTCTACCCCTAGTGTTATTTCCTTAATCGTGAGTCGTTAGTTATATTGTTGCACACACACACTTGATATGATATGTGTGTGTGTGTGTGTGTGTAAGATGAGGATATGATATGTTATATCGTTTTGAGTCGATATGATCGGATATAATGTTAAGAGATTATGATATACGATTTGAGTTTGAGACATGTATACATTATGATATATATTAAAGGATCGTTGGGCGAATTACACATAACATGCGATAACATGTGACTTGATGATATAATAGAATGTACGTGACTTTAGATCTGTACCCTTGATTATAATATTGTACGACGGATGATACCATACGAACTATATGATATATATGATATTTGACCCGTACCCTCGATTTAAGGATGCCGTACGATAGATTTTACCGTACGAGATCTATATGATGATTGATTCGCACTCTTGACTCGAGGATGCCGTACGATGGATTATACCGTACATGATTATATGAGGCTGGATCGCCGACTATTAGATATATCGACTCGGAATGTTATAGATTTCTTATCACTTTCGACTCGGTTCTTAGTTTAGTTTTTTAGTTACTTAGGTAGATATTAGAATAGACTCGAGTCATACCTATTTTCAAAACTAACGCATCGTAGGTACTTTCAAAGGGCAAACCGTGGGAAGCTACGGATTTTCAAAAGATATCTCTTTTCTTAAAACCACCGTAACCCCTACTTTTCCAAAAACGACGATTCGTGCTATTTTTAAATATGGTGACCGTATGACTCGTATATAGATATATATATTATATAATATTGCATTTACTGCTTACTTTCTGCTATGCTCATTTTATTCTCATTGCATTTTATATATACATGTGCTTCATTAGCGGTTATGATCTCATCTGCTAGGACTCTTGCACCATTATCGATGATGCGTATGTTGCACGTACACTTACTTGCTAGCTCATACACATCATCATCGGTAATTGCCATGCTACGTACACATTAGAAACTGTTACTTCATTTGTACAACCTGATAATTTGTAGCTTAGCAGTATTGTTTAGTATTCATGATCTCACATGCTAGTTTAGATACTGCATTTCTTACTTAGATGCCACATGCATTTATATATACATTCTGTTTATGCACTGTAGATGGGCTCTATGCCGATATTCATTGTTCATTATTAGCTCATGATTATGAGATTTCGATTTTCATGAGATTTCTGGATTTGGGAAACCACACGTGAATTTGAAAACTTATGATTTTTTAAAAGAAAAATGCAGTTTTCCTTAATATGATGTGTGGCGTCCACCATGAGATTTCTCGGTGCTGGAGCTATATGTATACCCGATTCGAGGAGCAAGGAGACACCGTCTGCAGGTATATGGTGGGCCCGGTGCGGTACCCCGGGACAAGAAGGCCATATAGAGATATGTTGTGCTCGGCAGGGGAGCACAACCGACCGGTGATAGTTGGCGCAGCGGATATCCGGAGGATACCGACCGTAGTCATGAGATCAGATGGATATGGGCTGATTCGGACCGACAGAGCCCGAGATAGTTGGCGCGGCGGCTATCCGGAGGATACCGACCATAGTCGTTAGATCAGATGGATATGGGCCGATACGGACTAACAGAGTCCGAGATATGAGGATTATGTGTAACATTTTGAAAATTCGTTTAGGTTAATTGTCCGATAATTAGTAATACAACTCGTGTTTTCCGTAAAAACCAAGATATAATTATTTTTCCACATAGACTTAAATATACCTATTTTAACTATATAATTGCTTGCATGAGTGCTTGACTAGTCACTTATTAATTACTAGTTTACTTAATTATTTTCCTTAATTATTTATTTTTAAATATTATTTTAAGGTTTCATTTATACACTAAATTAGTGATAATTACAAATTAGTATAGGTTAATACAAGTTTAGTGCACCATGACACACTAAACACTTATTGTAACTAGTTGTTTTCAAATAACATTTTTAGATGGTTCTAAATTTATGTAGAAAAGATAAAGAGAAAAAAATAAAAGAAAAATGAAGCATGTGAGCATTTATTGAGGTATGGTGCATGTTTTATTGGGGTATGGTCATCTCCCTCACTCACCTCACCTCTCCCCTCTCACTTTCGGCCAAGGGCAGCAGCCCCTCTCCAGTTCTTCACCTTCTTTTCATCTCAAAAATCCCACAAAAACTCACTCAAAATCCACAAATCCAACACTAATTTCTAGTTAAATCTTCACTAAAATTCCTTGATCAAATCTAAGTTTGGATCTTGAAGTAAGTTAGCATTTTGGGTGACCAAAGTTAGCATATTGATCTTTCCAAAATTTTGAGGTATAAAACTTACTCTAATTGTAACCTTGTTAATATTTGTTCTAATCAAATTTTAATTAGGTGTTAATATGGTTTTAATTGCAAAATAGGAATTTAAAGAGAAAGGTTTGTTTAAAAAAATTTAAGGTTTTTATCACTAATTTATGGTAGCAATGTGTAGTTAACATCTAATAGTGTATTATATATAATTCAGTTGTTAAACTTGCAAATCTTTGCTTTTAATTATCTTAATTAAATATTCATGCAAACTAATTTCATGTATAGTTTGTAAAAAGGTTAGATTAAAATTTATTTAATATTTGTGTGGCATAATTAAGATATTAAGTGTAAATTGTGGCCACTAGAATTGCTAAAACATCTAGTTTTGTACTAAAATGGTTAATTGTCGCTTACTAGGTTTTTAGAATAAATAGATTTTAATTAAGTTTGAGCTTGGAATGATCAACAACCTAATTTATAAGATATGTGATGTGATGTGAATGTGCGATTGGTACGATTGGGTTCAAGGTTTGGGGATTGCTAGGCATAGCGACCACTGGTTGTGGTTGTGGCAATGTCGTGCACGTTTTGTGCACTAAGTGCACACGAGTCTAACTTGTGGACGTTAATTCTTTCATATCGTTTATCTACGTGTCTCTTCAGAGTATCTAGCCTTATGTGTAGTATTGTGTAATTCTAGGATCGATTGCGGAGACGTCAGACACGGTGCGGAAAGGAAAAGCAGTGATTGGAGCAGATTAGCCGAGGAGTCCCGGTGAGTAGATGTACATATCTATGGGGGATCGTCTGGATGACGCAAGGCGTCCAATAGTTAGGATTACTAGTAGTGCTTGTATTTATATGCGTAGTCTCCTAGTCATTCATCTTATTTCATTACATCATCTTATATATATATATATATATATATATATATATATATATATATATATATATATATATATATATATATATATAATATTATCTCATAGGACACTTGCACCATTTCCATTGGTCCATGCCGCACGTACACTATTTTATGCGAACACACACGCCATTGGTAATTGCTATATCACGAACACTATAGAACTTGCTTAGAATTGGTATCTATGCATCTGCATCATATATGATATGTAGACTTGTAGTTGTATATTCATCTCATCAGGATTGGATACGTAGGTTTGCTAGTCATATATCTCATTACATTATCATTCATGCATAGTTTTCTAGTCACACGTCGTATTTCATATTATTGATACCATAGACATTCATCATCGCCGACATGTTCATATATTATGATTTTTTTGGAGATTTCCGTGTTTATGAGATTTATGGATTTTGGGGAAAACCGCAAGAATTTAATAAAGCTATTATCATTTTAAAAAAATTCAAGTTGCGGTTTTCTCGTGATATGATGTATATATCGTCCACCATAAGTTTTCCTGATTTCTGTTGGTTTTCGAGACCCTATTCGAGGAGTAGGATGAACCGTCTCGGGTACATGGTGGACCCGGTATGGTACCCCGGGACGAGAGTGTTTTTGTGGGGATGACGATGAACCTGGCAGGGGCGGACTACCTACCGGTGATGTCTGGTGCGGCGGATATCCGGAGGATACCGATCGTAGTCATGAGATTTGATGATATGGGCCGATCCGGACTGACGGAGCCCGAGATATTGATGATATTGTGTCGATACTTGACACGGACTTTTCTGTCAATTTCACTGATGATACTCCAGTTTTTATTATACAAAAGTTTTACTGAGATAAGAATACATATCTTCTCATATCAGTTATACCTGGATTTCGTGTTGATTATCCATTCATGTTGCATTCATGCTAGTGCATCGCATCATATTAGTATATGTAGGTTGTGACGCATTTACATGCATACTTACGATAGCCTTATTAGATGTTACTTACTACTCATGAGTTGGCAACTCACCCCCGTTGTGCCACAGTATCTTGCAGGTCTGACCCGTCAGCACAGTAGCAGCGGGCGTACTTCATCATTTTGCTTCATTAGCATTGACTCGCGGTTTGCTCGTAGGTGTGTTGCGAGAATATTTTGTTCCCACCTTGTGTACTATTATTATATCTAGTACACTCCATGTACCTTATCTACCATTTTTCACCAGTTGTATATTGGACTTAGATGGTGGGCTTGTGAGATTTGTATGTATTCTATTTTTTGTGTCGATGCTCACTTGAGCCGATGTGATGTTTTCTTATTTCTGGTTTTCAGATACTTATCTCATATTATGATGATATATATTGCATGTGATTGTGATTCCGCCATTGCCGAAGAGCTAGCTCCTGCTTGGGTATGCCTTTATTCATTACTTATGCATATTTTTGTATTGTACCCGTTTGGGGTCAGTATTTACAAAGGAAACTCTGCCGAAATTTTCGGCAAAATTTGATGCTTTTAAAATGTTTAATGCGGCCTTATTTTGTTAAAATCACTTTCTTTAAAATAAGTTTTCCTTCCCTCTTTTTATTTAACGGTTTAGATTTCTGGGTTTTGGCTTACTCAGATTACGTTACACCTCTAGACGTTGCGTAATTTAAGTGTCAGTCACGTTCGGTACATTCGGGTCGTGACATTATGTGTCGCTGATGGACACGGTTTTCATGATGTTTTCGAGTGTCGATACTTAGCACTCAGGTTTTATCATGATTTTAGTGTGTCGTTGCTAGACACACGTTGGATGATGCATTCATACAATAAACACATGACATGTTACTATTTCATGACACGGACACGATTACTTGATATTACACATATGCTTATATTATTACCTTTACTGCTACTCGATATTATTGTGTTATTATTACTATTATATTGTACTGTATGATCTAAGACATCGTCATACATTCGGTTTCTACTCGGTGATGTTTTCTACTCACGAGTTGGCAACTCACTCCAGTTGTGTCACAGTTTTCTTGCAGGTTAACCGCACAGATTCCTTTGCGGCTTGCTGGTACACCACTTTCTTCCGGGCAATTGGTTTGGTAGATAGGATTCACTTGTATCGTGACCATAATTGTACTTTTATATTATTCAGTTGTATCTAGTTAAAGGCTCCATCAACCAGACTATGCATATTTGTAGACTTAGAAAACGTTGTTGTATATTCTTTCGGATTTAGTGTCACGCCCCGCTTCCCGGTGTACGGAGAAGGGGACGGGACGAGGTCCGCTACGTATTTACTCAGAAGCAAATACGCTAAGCGTAACTAAGCAATATAAAAGAAAATACACAAGAGACAAGATATAATAAAAACAGCAACTTTTATTTATTAACATTCTTTTGTACAATACATGAAAATGAACTACAACTGAAATAAAACGATGCCTAAATAATGGCATAACAGGAAATGAAAAGTACTGAATGGAAAATGTACAATGAAACTAGAGCTCTGGTTTTTCAGCAAACTGGTCCAAGTCTTCTGCAGATGGCTCGATCTCCGCCGGGTCCAAACCACCTGACGACATTCAAAGAAGAAAGAAATAGAATGTCGTCAGCGAACATGTCGCTCGGTAAGTCCCAAAGATAAGGGAGAAATAGACAGAGAGTAAGAGAGAGAGAGAGTGTGGCTTTTAATGTTGTATTATAATATTGTAATTTTGTATTAACGCTGTTATTTGTAGCCTGGTACAGAAGATCCCAGTGTATACGAGGGGAGTCCCACTTACACCGGGGACCTTGGTAACCTATAGTACAAGACTTCGTCGATAATACCACGGAACAACGGCATGGATGTAATTACGTTCTTAAGTGACCACCTCGTGCCACGTTTAACATATTCCGTACCAGTCTACCCCTTAAACCCCGCAGTGTTTTGATTGTATTGTTTGTCTTGTAAATTGTATTGATTGTATAATTGATTGACTGACTGAAACCATGATATCGGTAAACGGATATAACTGTAGAGTCATGTAAATGGAATAACTGGAGAATCATATAAAAGGAATATACATATATATATATATATATATATATATCCATGGTTCGGTTCGGTCAAGTTGTATAAACTGATAATTGAATTCATGGATTCATGTGTTCATATTGAATTGGAATATTATAGATTGTAGATTGACTTGAATCATATTCAAGTCAGAATGATCAGACTCAAACCCGAGTCAGACAGTTAGAAATGTAAATCGAAGTCCTATAATTGTTAGGGTCCTTAGGGTAATTTATAAAACTTGAGGGGGTTTTATGTAAAAATACTTTTATATACTTTTCAAAATGCATCTCAAGTATTCATCATTCGTTTTTAGAGTTGTAATGAATGTGGATTTTATATTGAGCCATTTCTAGTGAAAATATTCTAGTTTTATAAATAAAGTATTTATATGTAATATTGATTTCTTTGAAGTTCATGGTAGTTTAGTGTAAATTTATTCTTGTGATTTTTAGAAAAAAGTGGAATATTTATATCATAACAAAATAGATATTTTAATGATAAATATACATATATTTATACAAAAATAATTTTAATAAATATTTTATATTCTAAAAATCTCATTTTCTTAAAATGTCGTATTTAAATCTTTCGAGACCGAATGCTCCTTGCGGAGGTCTGAATCTCGCACTACTAAACCCAAGGATGTGCGATAAACCGCACCATCCCGAACGGGTTCCCCAAAAATGGGTTGTAGCGGCGCTTTACAAAGATTGTAAAATACTAAATCTTTTAGAAAACGGTTTTATAAAGTAAAAGATATTTATTTGTAAAAATGTCGATTTTCCGTATTTTAGATTCTAGGGTTTCCTAAGTCAACTAGCCTATTTCTAAATGGTCTA
Organism: Agapanthus africanus; assembly: GCA_030015575.1. NCBI lineage: Eukaryota > Viridiplantae > Streptophyta > Magnoliopsida > Asparagales > Amaryllidaceae > Agapanthus > Agapanthus africanus. The sequence goes on along the minus strand of CM057347.1, from coordinate 530,585,139 downwards.
AACGACAAGTTGTTAGATGGCTCAAATCGCCTCTTCACCGCCAATTGTGGCCAGGTAAGTACAAGTGAGGAAAGGAGGGATCCGCTCACGAATCACCGTGAGTCGGGCCTTTTAAAGTTACCTTTCTCACTTGTCTAGCCTAGACACCACAAAATCAGGTTTAGATAAACAACCGATGTCCACAACTTATCGTATTTTCCTAATAAGAGGTATTTATTTAAAAGTGTATCAAAACTAAATGTTTTAGAGATAGTTTTATTAAGTATATGGTATTTAAATGTAAATTCTTGTTTTCTCGTATTCTAAGCTTTCAATGGTATCGTGTTAGGTTGTATGTAAGTGTGTGAGGAGGTAGGTCGTTATCTCGCGATTCACTTAAGGTATAGCAAGGTTAATGGGATTAAATGTGAAATCGAAACATTGTGCTATTTATGTGGAAAAAAATATGATAAATTGAGATAGCTACCATTTCATGTGATGAAACTTGTTCAAATTGTTTGATTAGTGTTTAGTAATCAACTTAAAGATGTTTAATTATGATTGCATTAGTGAGAAGTGAAATTTATAGAAAACCGAATCGGAAATCGGATTTGTTCCGATTCCGTCGGGTTTGTAATTCCGTATTTTTTTTGAATAGGGAAGAGAGAGAAAGAAAGGGACTTACGGGTTTTCGATTACACTAGAGTGAGGGGAACTAAAGGGATTGCCGATGCATTGCGTCGTCGCCGGTAGTTCCTAAAAACGTCGCTGGAATTTCCGCCGGAATATCGTCGGAGTTTCGCCGCGAGCTTGTTTTCAAAGTACACAACTCTTGGAAAATTTTGAGAGAGTGAGCTTAGAATTTTGGGATGAGATGGTAGAGAGTAGGGGATGTATTTATAGGGTAGGCTAGGGGTAAGGTAGGTGAAGGGTTTTTAAATAAAAAAAATGTAAAAATGTATAAAATCATTAAAAATTGGAGTAAATAGGGTATATGAAAGGTTTTAATGTGAAAATGTATTAAAAATCATTAAAATGGAGTAAATATGGATTTCAAAGGTCTCTGAAACCGATCTAGGAATTTGAAGTGTACAAGGGGGTTTAGAAGATGAAGAGACACAATATTGAAGAAGGGAACTCGGCCGTCCGGACTAGTTCGGCCGGCGGCGCCGGCCCGAGTCGGCCGAGTCAGGGCATGGGAAGGTGGGGGGTCGTCTAGTGTAGCCTCTGGTATATTTAGTTTTTCAGGTTCAGTTCAAGTTTTGGGAGTTATCTCAGGTGGACTGTTGGGCTTCCAAAGAATTTAAAACAAAATAATATTAAAAATAATGTGGGACAGGGGATTTGAACTCTGGTGGCTTGGTTCAGCAATGCAAGGTGTTACCAATGAGTTATAAGCTCTTTCTTGTAATTAAATTGCTAATCAATTACTTAAGTCTTGTGCTCAGACAATAAGTACCCCTTTATGGATTTTTAAAAAAAATATTTGAAAAAAACTTGTATAGGAAAAAGTGTATAAGAAAATTAGGGTTGTTACACTTAGAGTCACGCTCTTGTACTTATTCATTATTGTTTTTGGTTTCTAGATGATGGTTTGGTTTCTTTGTTTTATTTCTGTGTTTTGATTCTCGCTTTCGGCGTTGTATATTTATATCATTGTGTGGCTGTTTCCACCAATTGGCGAAGAGCTAGCTCCCGTTTGAATATGCATGTATTTATTATTGCTTGTATTGCTTTCGGGTTAAAATTTACAAAGGAGGTGATGCCCAAATTTCAAACGACGAAAAAGATTTTCAAGAATAGATACAAAATATTGTATTTCCTATGAAACTACTTATGTTTTAAAGAAAGAACCTGATTTCATTATGTCGTTATTTCAAAACTTCACCTCCACTATTTTTCCCTAAAAAGGTTTAGACTTCTTGGTTTTTGGCTTACTTAAATTAGATGGGGGTTCTATAGACTTCATATGATTCAAGTGTCAGTCACATGCGTTTTTCGGATCATGACTCTCTTGCATCTAGGGATGAGGACGCAACTTCCCATGCAGGTCACCAAGAAATCATCCTTCCCAGCGGTACAATACCCTTCTCGTCAGAGTCTTGACAGCGCACGGATCGTCAGGAGTTTGACCTCGAGATCGATGCTTCAGATGCCCAATACATTAAAGTAACTTTATAAAATACTTTCAGAGAGAAATGCTTTGTATTTTATTTACATACTTTTGTTCCAAAGTTAAAGTCCATTTATAGATGAAATCAAGGTGAAAAGGCCAAACAATGCCAGTATTTCTCATGCCTTGGGCAATAAAAGTTAATAACGGAAACAATATCAATTGTAATTAGGCTAATTATGATATTAATTGACCAAAAACCATGAATGAGTAAACATAAGGTTTAATGTAAAGTTAAATACTTAAATGGGAGGAGAATAATGTTGACCAGACTGTAAATAATAATTTCTTGGTTTTTTTTATATCTATCCCCAAAATTTGAATATTTCCAAATTTCACCCCTAAAATCTAGCATTTTGAAATTTCACACCCAAAAGTATTGAGCTGTCCAAATTTCACCCCAAAAATCTAGCACTTCCAAATTTTACCCCCAAACCTATTAAGTTGTCCAAATTTCACCTCTCAAATTTAGTATTTCCAAATTCCACCCCAAAACCATTAAGTTGTCCAAATTCCACCTCCAAAACCATTAAGTTATCAATAATTAAAACTTTATTTTTGTAAAAAGTTTCTTAATTTTCTCCATTTCGCAGTCAACTCTTTCTCCAAGATCACTGAGCTTAGCCTATGATACCTTAACCGCAAAATACTTGAATTAAACCGCCACTTGAATAGGAGTAACTTTAACTCATATTGTTGCTTCAAGCTGTCGTAGTTGTTATGGCAAAGTCACTAAGGAACTTGATTTTATCCATTAAAATGACAAATATTGGATGAAAACGAAATGTCCTAAATTTCGCTCCCAAGAGAATTCCTAATTTTGGAACTATGAGAAATCTAAAAACCCAGTCTTTATTTAACATAAGAAATAAGATAGCTATTTGAGTTGAAATTTGGACAACTTAACGGTTCTGAGGTAAAATTTGGAAATAATAGATCTTGGAGGTGAAATTTGGCCAACATAATAGTTTTGAGGTTGAAATTTGGAAATACAAAATCTTCGGAATAAAATTTCAACGGCTTAATAGTTTTGGGGGTGAAATTTGGAAATACTAGACTTTAGGGGTGAAATTTGAAAATATTGAAATTTTGACGATAAGATATAAAAAAAACCTAATTTCTTATAAAAATTGGTTCTTTTCTCTTTTAAATATATTTTTTAATCGAATTATTTCCAGCACATCTGTTTCTCTCAGAGTCGACCAACTCGCAAACAAAAACTATGTCATGTGTCGTAAGTCACAAGTTAAAACTAGAGATTATTTTACTATGTTTGCATGGTCGCAATTTAAGGAGAAAGGAAGAGAAAGGTATATGCAGTTGTACTTATGCTTGTTTTGTGATATATATATATATATATATATATTCCTTTTTTCATTTTGATTGGTATGGACTGATCAACCATGCTTTCTCTAGATTTATATATATGATAGGTTAACTGAAATTTTTGATTGGGGATATCTAAAAACTTAGAATAAATTGTGATTATTAATTATTTTTATACCTCTTGATATTTCTCTTTGTTTGATTGACTTAAACATAACACCTCAGTGATTTAGTTATGGTTGTTAATTTGGGAGTAACTACTGCAATGACCAAGGAATTTTTAACTTGGTTGTTGCATTTGTCTTTGAATAGAATTTGTTACAATTACTAAGTTAATTATTATACCAGCAAGCCATTTCTAGCCGCTTGGTAGAACTTTCAACACGTTATATGGCCAAAGGTTTAAGCAAGTTAATAATTAATCGTGCGGGGCACATTGCCCAATGGTGGGCAATAGGAGTTTGTGGACGGAGATCCGAGATCGAATACGGAATCTCCTATTTAGTACCTCCAGAGGGGTACACGGGGCCGATAGGCTTAGTTGCGGTAAAAAAAAAGGTTAATAATTAATCAAGACATTGCTGAAAAAATAGACAAGGAATATAATTTTATAAAAAAAATATTTCATAAACAATACAACAATATCTAAATCATATGCTTATATTTTCGGCCAGCCACACGTTAAGGATAATTTATATTTATTAACTGCTATCGTATGGTTAAGCATCATATATTTTATCTTGACTTTTATCTATTACGCTTAAATCTAATAGAATCTGGATACCAAATATTTCTTATATTCAAACATATTTAAATACTTTTAAAATCTTAAATAAAAGATATGAAATATTTAAATAATATTCTTGCATTAAGGTTAAAAATGTTACGTATATATATTATTTTTCCAAAATATATTTTTGTAAGATTTTGGTGGAGACAGAGTGTATTTTGATATTATCTTTAGTAGTATTAAAAGATAATATATATTTATAACCTAATATAAACTATACTATATATATACTATTATATACTTTACATTTTATAAAACAGAAAACTCTCTCTGCCTCATCTTTTCTCTCTCCCTCTCCACATAACATATCTCTCTCACTCCTCTAACTAAATCTCTCCCTCGTCAATTTATATATTCTCCCTTTTTGTTCTTCAAGTCCACACCCATTCCCGCCGACGCAGTTCCGCATTTTAGAACCCTAACCGAGCTATCAAAACCCGGTATTGATTTGTATAGTAACGTGTTGTTTTCGTTATCGCGTTTTGTTTCGATACAAGTTTACAACTTGCTATATGCTATGGTTTACGCAATTTACTTATATGTTGTCATGTTATTATTATCATCGTCATCATACAATTATATCTATATAATTTATACACCGTAATTATTTAATATTAATCGTTTTATAATATACAGTATATGTAAGTTTACAACTTAAGGCATGCTATATCTATATATATATATATATATATATCATCGTAATATTTCTTATTATTATCATTATACCGTTTATATCTAAATAATCCGTATATTATTAATTAGTTTATAATCTGCATTTTATAACGTTATGTAAAATATAGTTTGAAAATATTATAGTTTACACATAAAACGTTGTCGCCAAACGGATACGATAAATCTGGAATTTACTGTACACCTTATCTTATAAAATTCATTATAAATCATAAAAAATTTATTAGCACATGTTCTTTAGTTCGCTACGAAACTGACTCAGAATATTATAACCTGTGAAATATTTACTTACAAAATAAATTATTTAAATAATATAAACTGTAAATGAAAGTATCTCTGAACTATTGTCCAAAGATATTCTAGCAGCAATCTTTCAATTTCGAACGTTCATGGCTTTTTATAGAAACAACTCGAGATATTTTAACTTATAAAAATGAAAAGCTTATTGAATTAGTTTTGTTTTCGTATATGACACGTCTCTTTTGGAGGACGTTTGTTATTTTTAAGTTATTTTACAAATTAGGGTGATGCTGAATTTTTGAACGGAACTTTCTCATGCATGGTTAATCAACCCCACTTTTATAGTTATTAATCGGATTGAATATGATATCCATGTTGATACTATTATCTTGGTCTTATACGTGATATGATTACGTTATCCATGACATGCTTGTTGATCTATATCCGTTAGTGTTTAATGATATTCGGTTATAACTGTATTGCCTGTTGTATACCGTGATTTGATTGGAACATATGATTGTGAAGTAAATACCTTACCTGACTGATTACATCATCCCTGACATGCCTATACACAAATTCATGATTGGTACCCTACCATCCTGTTACCATTGCCGTTATCATGCTAATACCTATTGACTGTGATACTTACTGATACCAACAATCTTGACTTGTTATCCTGATAGACGTGACCTGTTGTCTAGATAGACATAACATGTACCTGATTGTTTCTGTGTTGGTATTAAGTAGACACTCAATTGATCTCTGACTTGAACACGAAATCTGGAGGAAATGGAAATCAAGACTATAACCAAAACGTAACTCAAAAGGATATTATTGTTTGCTGTGATTCCGAGCATGAACGGAATAACCATTGTTTATTGTACCTTGGTCCCGTGGGGAATAAACGGGATATATTGCACCGTGGTCTCTTAGGGAATGAACGAGATATATTCTGTTGAGTTACGAGGAGAATTGCATTAATTGGTTTCAAATACCGTTAGGATGGACAACCTAGAAACACAGACTTTAGGATACACATGACATACCTATAGCATGCTGCTATAACATCTGTGGTTGTTTGTTTATATTTATACCTTATTTTGCATGTGACATCCTGTATCTAATTATTACTATTATTATGATATTTATGACGCACTGACATCTGAGTTTTGTATGGCTCGGATGCTTGACTTAGCACGTAAGTATTTCGACACGATCGCCGATCAGTGAGGACCAACAGTGACATAGCTCTTATTGATGGTTAATTATTTTTTGGATCTTTATTGCTTCCGCTACTATTTTCTGTTATCGTTTGTGGCTATTGGATATGTTTAGAAACAGACAGTTATATTATTACTTTTGATTACTGATAGACAGCCGTAATGTGACTATTGGAGGATATTTACTTACCGTAGGTAGCGTGACTGGTTTTGTTACGTTACAGATTTTATATATTATGGGAAGCAGGACGTGACATGCAAGTTGAATGTTCCAAGAATACCTTGATGGGTCCGATAAAGAGGCTCATCAATTTTACGGATGTACCAATTGAGCCCTTAAAAAGGACTACCTGCTCATTCAAAGTATGCAGCAAGGGTGATATAAAAAGTAAAAAGGAACTTAAATAAATTTTCAGCTTTATTAGTAGGAAATAATAATCAATATTCATTTATTTGCCTAAATGATACCGATTGGTTCTATGGTGTAGTGGTTAGCACTCCAGACTTTGAATCTGGCGACCTGGGTTCGAATCCCGGTAGGACCTTTTATAATATATTTTTAAAAATTAAGTTTTTTGGTTTTTATACATCCCTAAAGAAAAGGAAGGATCAGGCGACCTGGGTTCGAACCCCGGTAGGACCTTTTATAATATATTTTTTAAAATTAAATTTTTTGGTTATTATACATCCCTAAAGAAAAGGAGATGGAATATTTTAGGACCTTTTTATATATTTTTGAAAATTAAAATTTTTGGTTATTATACATCCCTAAAGAAAAGAAAATGAGATGGAATATTTTAGACATTTTTTGAACAAGCCACTTGCAATCTCTTGGATGGATTTAGGTTTTGTGTAAGAGAAGTTATCGAAGGGTTTGCAGATGGCTTGCACCTACATGGGATCTGATTTTTTTTTTTTTAATTTTATATTTATGGTTATTATACGTATGGACAGGAAAGAAAAAGAGCTGAAAAATTTTAGACATTCTTCGGATAGCTAGATAGGATCCATATTCGGACGCGAATCTAATCAAAGCTGGATTTGAAGCTTTTTTTGTCAAAACTGGTTATCCACCGTCCTTATGTGTAATACACAGGCGGTCAAGATTTAATAAGAAAATAATATATCTTTAAGAATAATATTTTTTGTTTTATTTCAATCTCGTCCATCCATCTATTACACCACTAACAGTTGATAACCAACTTTGACAAAAAAGATTTAAATCCAGTTTTGACCCGATCCGCGTTCTCCATATTCTTATTTTTTTTATGACTGGACACATATGGCCAGCACAACATAGTAGGTATATTAAGCTACAGAACAAAACAAATTTCCTCCGATTAATCTTTCTTTTCGGTTTACCAGGATATTCATGTCTCTATGCAGTTCCATACAAGGGAAACACCCTGTTATAGAATTAAAAATAAAAATTTGGAAATATAGAAATGCAAGAACAAAAAATATCCTTCTATACAAAAATCTTTCATAAACGGAAATAGATTCAGCATATATACTAATAAATAAAAATTCATAAATCAATTTATAATTTTCGAGAAGAAAATCATAAAATGATTAATGATTCAGTCACTTGAGTACTTGACCTCACAGGCTCACACCAGCTTGCAGAAAATACATTTCAGAAATCAAACAGCTATAACAACAACAATTTCTTTTCTTCACCTACAAAATAATATTAATGATAATAAAATAAAATAATAAGAAAGACGATCGTCCAAGATGCTCGATACTCTCTATAATAGTCGTCGGTGTACTAAATTCTTATCCCGGCCGCCTTTGTTGATTTCTCTCTTGCTTAAATGCTCTAAAGAGATCAAGACCGGGAAAAAAGTTGGGCGGATTTATTCCAGGCATGCCAAACAGAGCCAATGGAAGCTCAATCCCCTTCCAGAATTTCGATGCATTCATGATGAGTTTGTACGTGATCAGCACAAGGCATACGAGCCTTGTTGTGCAGAATGTAGGACAGTTTACGATCCACTCAATTTTCACCATTCCACTGCTTCACAGAGCCAGACATTCGCTATATATTTCTCGCATAAAAAAAGGCTGGGTGTAGCTACAAAAGCCAAGAGACAAACAATTGTGTTAGCTAGTGTTACAAATTTCAAATTGTATAAATTAGTACAACAAAAATCCCAAACATTTAAGGTCCGCTATGACGAACCATCTTTTTTTTTGGTTCAGCTCCATCTTTTTGATTAAACTAAAAGGTTCCATTTTTTTCTTTAACTGTCTCTATGCAAGTTTGTTTTGACTTACCTCTGAACACCATTACTAAATCAATTACGGTTTATCACTCCAAAATTGGCACACTTATTTGCTTTATTGCATGTGCTCAAACCATCTCAAACGGCTCTTAGTCAATTTTGAAGAGTTTGAGGTTCAGATACTCAAATATACACAAAGTCTCCCTATTTCTTAATTATCAATCTATAAAACAAGTACTCTTGCTGATAAATTCGTTCATATAAGTCATATCATCATTTGCTACAAAGAAAAACATAAATCACTAAAGTGAGACTCAAAGAGCAAATACTTTGCAAAATGTACTGAGATATTTGCCTCGCTCTGCAAAATGAGCATTCGGAAAGACTCAAAGAGCAAATACTTCCTCAAGAGTGTCTATGTAGAATTTGGTATATAAAGTCCAAGTCCAACTACCGAAGAAAAACATATCAACCGAGTCAAAGTCCTCATCGTTCTGTTGGCTTTGCATGTGTTTTAGATTCCATGTTCCAACATAACAAAAGTATCCCCAACTCTTGCATTTTTCACATGAAACTCTCATTATCTTTGAATTCTGCTGGCTTTGCATGTGTTTGTAGCTCCTACTTGGACATAAAACATTTTTCAAACTTGGGCAAAGGTCTCAAACCACTCTATTGACCATTAGGGAGTTTAGAACTTGTAATGTTCTTTTTATCATCTACCTCTAGTTCTTCCTCTTCCAGCATTAGGTCAAAGGTTGTAATGACTTGAGGATGTATTGATCTTATTAGGTCGAGAAAGCGAGGGAGGGAAAAAATGCCAAATGGAAAAATAGCCATAAGCAATTTACTCGAAAAGGAGATAAAATGGATAATTGGAAAAGAAGAAGAAGAAGAGAGAGAGAGAGAGAGAGAGAGAGAGAGAGAGAGAATCTTGATTTAGAAAAACACAAGAGGTATGTCCGCCTAAAGGAGTAGATAATAATCATTAATGATGCTGAACTTAAAACAAATGGCAAGAATTCATAACGCCAACAAAAGAAAGTATCCCAATGGCTTCAATAAAACCTAGAAGAATTCATTGTGTGTCCCTCTATATCAAAATACCAATATCAGTTTAAGTAGTTGACCCTGCTCCAACTTTCCATAATGCCCGAACACAACAAACTTCTAATCTGACACCCACCAAAAACCCTGATCCTTTCCATTACCACGGAAGGATTTGAGTCTTGTTACAATTAGCTTCACACAGAACAATGTCAACCAAAATTCAAGGAAGCCCTAGGGTCAATACCGATCGATGTCATTGATCCCTCTAATACAAGTTCAATTTCACAACACAATATCAAAGAACACATAAGATAAACTTAAACCCAATTCCAAAGGGCCATTCATATCAAACATCAAATTTTACAAAATAACCCCATATCCTCATCAGATTCAAACTAAACCCATAAGACCCCAAATATAAAACCCACATCATAAATTCAGTACAAACAAAAAGATACAAATAAATCCAAAAGAAATAAAATTACCTGAAGTAGATGCGATGGAGGAGTGGAGCGAGGAGACAGCTGTATTAATGAAGGGAGAGTCTCCTGAATGAGAATAGCGAACAACCCACTTGGCTATTTGGTAGAATAAGAAGCTGAAAACAACATATGAAGCCGAAAACGACAGCAAGTTCTGCTGGAAGAAACAAAATTTAATTAAATCTGCATGGAACTATGGAAAGAAAAAAGAACAGGAACATCTGCAATAACCTCTTTGTAAATAGGAATTAATTCAGCTTATTTTTAAAAAAAAATGTTAGTCAGTGAGCACATATAATAAACAGAACTATAATTCATCCATTTGTAAAATTTGACAAGAAAATTATACAATAGTGTGACTTGACTTCACTCCAGAAAATTATATGCTATAACAACTACACCAATTTCTTTTCATCATCTATAAACAAAATAAACAACAGAGGATGATATCAATTTTTCTTGATAAGGAAGTAATCATCAGTATTTTAAATTCTTCAATCCCGACGCCTTTGTTGATTTCTCTCTCGCTTATATGCTCTAAGTAGATCAAGGCCGAGAAAAAAGTTGAGCAGATTCATTCCAGCCATGCCAAAAAGCGCCAATGGAAGCTCAATCCCCTTCTCAAACTTTGGTGCGTCAACAATGAGTTTGTACGTGATGAGGGCGTGACATATGAGCCTTGTTGTGAAGAATGTAACCCAATTGAGGATCCACTCAACTTTCACCATTCTACTGCTTGCATCGCGAAGCCCAGCCATTCGCCGTATTTTTCGAGCATGAAGAAAGATGGAGTGTAGCTGCAAAATCACAAATACCAGCATTATTGACTGGTGGTTTAGACTTTAGACTTTAGACATGCAAGCATTTGAATTAACTGCAAATTTAAGTTGTAGATCATGTGAAAAATTTAGCTGTTAGGTTTACTACAATGGAAAATGGAACATTTGGTGCATGCAACATTTTAGTCTTTCAAAAAAATTATATGGTGGATGTTGTTATTGTAGTATTTTATCACTTAGCATCACTGACGTATCTACAACTTAAGAAGTTAGGATAATTCACAGCAAGCTATCAAGCAGTACCAATATCTGGAACATATATGATATTTTAAGCCTGGGTATTGTCAGAAATTCAAAGTTCGAGAAGGGGATTGAACTTCCACTTTCTGAAATTCGGAATTTTTAGCTAAGCTCGGATATCTTCAGAAATTAGACATCATCTTAAAATACATATTTAACTGATAATTTACAAATTTTCAATCTCATAAAAGTATTCTCTATAGAAAATTTAAGAGTATATATCAGAGAAACTCTCAAATTGTACTAGCATACTGATTGCCCACCTATCTACAAACATCAAATCCACTGCAATATGATATTCATATTCCAAAATTGTCTTTCTGCATATTTTAATAACCCAATATATAGTTGCAACCTTCTCAAAATGATACTGTTACAGAATATGGGGGGGGGGGGGGGGGGGGGGAGCTCTACAACTAGATATAGGAAGGCTTGAATACATGTTACTCTTTATGTGTTATTTATATGTATAGATCTCTCAATTTAAAGATGTAAAATCTGCTAAGAAACGAACATAAGTGACAAAATGGGAGTTTATGGAGAAATTCTAATATACCTCGCAGAGAAGAGTGAGAATGAGATAGTTGATTGTGACGTTTCGGTAAAGAGCAAGAGTAAAGCACACAAGCAGTATCAGATGGTGAGCTAGAATGGATGGGATCCAACCACTAAATAGTCGATATCTGAGCATGTCCAATTGATCATATGCAAAGTAACCACAAGAAAAGCATAGTGCCGAATATGCACCTAGCCACGTGTTATTAACCAACTGAGCATGGTCGAACATGTTGTTAAGACCATTGACCATCCATTGATTAACCAGAACAAGGACAACTACATATCATAACAAAGAAACTAATTAGAAGAAAATTGAGGGTGCATCCTAAATTATTAAAGTAGATTTGAATGGCCTGGCTCAGATGCTCCTTAGAAGTGATTAAATAATTTAAAATAGATCAGTAATGAACTAAAGATAAATTTGTTAAATGATTCAGCAAGCTAGAAGTATAGGTTAAACTTGCAGCATAGAAACAATGGCATTGCGGTAGCATATGGAAGATATAGTACTAGTCACATTCTTGACATGGTTCGTTCTCTTATGAATACTTTTCTTGGCCTATTGGATTTCTTCATGCAACATTTATTAGATGTGGTGTCTGAACTAAACATGACACCCTTCAATATCTTAATGATTGCACTTTTTAATTTTGACCTCTTCAATGATAAGAGATTTATGGTTCAATTCTTCAAGTTGTTGAGAGAAAAAATTAGTGTGGCGCATTTGGTGACAATGAAAGGGTGGTTATAATATAAGATGATCGATTTTTTAGCCTATGTCTGGATCAATGATTAACTTTCATAATAATGGAAAGCAATTTTTTTAAAAGGCCAGGGAATTTCAACGAATCCTCCAAATTCTATTATCCCATTCAACAAGAATAACAAGAACCAATCAATGGAAGATATTCCCCAAATCTTTTTGAGATTGCTACATGAATCCCTCTCTCCATTCGTCTTAGTTAATATAATATCTGCAATTGATGATGCTCAATATTGGCGATCCCCAAGATCAGGACACGTGGCAGATGGCGTATCCCAGAACTTAGAAGAAAGGGCTCACAAAGGCCGATCAAGCCACCCCTGTACCCGGCCTGCATGCACAAGCTGGCCCTCTCGGAGCCCACTGCAAATTGGCCTCCTCGGCCCCTCAGCTCGTCCCGAGCTGCCACAAGACCAAGACTCCTCGGCCTTCTCGCTCGTCCCCGAGCCCCCCGGCCGAGGCCGTCTTCCTCGGTCCTCCGACCAACTCCACCGCTCACGGGCGTAACCGCCGCTCCGCAAATCTCGCCATGCGCGGATTCTCCGCCAACATCCCACGCTCCACGCCATCACAATCCCCATTAATGGACGATCCGCTCTCTACGCGAGCGTGACGTCGGGAGCGTAACTGCCGGCGAGATTCTCGCGCCTGCTGCTGCGTGCCGCCACCGCTATATAAACCCCCATCACAGAGGGGTCAAGTAAGCCATTTTTTATTCCACTTAGCCGTTATTCTGCTCGGATCTCGTGCTAACTTGATCGTCGGAGGGTCCTCAACCATCCCGGGACTTCTTTGCAGGTACTCGGCGCTAAGCTCCTCAAATCACCAATCTCCTCAAAACCCATTGAGACCCACACGCAACTAGAGATCAACTCCAAAATCCATCGGGAGATCGACGGAAGACAACATCTGACGGAGACCCGAAAAGGACCTCCATCAGTTGGCGCCGTCTGTGGGATACACAAACTCCATAAAAACATAGTTGGTCTTCCGATCTCCATCCACATGGCAAGTAATCGCCCTGAAAATTCAGGAACCAGCCGCCACCTTCCCCTCAACGGAGGCGCGGACGAACCTCAACCGAATGTCAGCGGCTCCTCCACCGGCCGCCGCCTCGCGGACTCTGATGGTCGCAGGCCCCTCGATACTTCCCATTCAACCTCCAAGTCCCACGTCGGAGAGCCTCGCCTCAGGCCTCGTCGCCCCCTGTCCCTACCGAGGCGGTGACGGTCAGCTCGACTGCTTCCAGGCATGACCGGCGCCCCCTCCCTCGACGGGGCCGTGCCCACGGGACCCGCCGAGGCAGCTCGGAGACCACCCTACCCCAGGGCCAAGGGACCCCGCCGGAAGGAACCAAGGCCTATTAAGAACTATGGTCATGACAACAAGGGGCCGGTCGAGCTCCTGCGAGGCTCGGCACCCCACGCCGGCAACAGACGCCAACGGCCGCCCGAGCAAAAAGGCTAGGGGCCACGAGCCCATCACCTTTGGCGACAGAGACCTCCACGGCATATCCGTGCCCCACAACGACCTACTGGTGATCACGGCCCGAATCCACCGGTACGAGGTCCGCCGGATACTTGTCGACTCAGGCAGCTCGGCAGACATCCTCTTCCACGACTGCTTTCTACGCATGGGACTCACCCCAGCAGACTTGAAACCGACCTCACGTCTTTTCAGGGTTCAACCACTCCATCCCGGCGCAAGGGGTGGTCACCCTGCAGTTCAATGTCGGGGAGCCCGGCCGCACACGTACGTTGCCTGTGAACTTCATCGTAGCAAAAGTCCCATCGGCCTACAACGTCCTCCTCGGCCGTCCGACGCTGAACTCCCTCCAGACCCAGATATCGACCTACCACCTGGCGATGACGTTCCCACTCGATCAGGGCGGGATAGGTCGGGTCTACGGGAACCAGCGGGTCGCGAAGATATGCCTTACCGAAACGTCTTCGTCCGAGCGGCCGGCCGACGACGCTGAGGTAAACAACGACATCAGGGGTTCCCTGGACACCCGAGACGAGCGGAAGGAGGTCCGGGGGACGCCGGTTGAACCTCTGACCGAGGTGCCCCTGACAGAAGGGGACCAGAAAAAAACCGTCCAGGTCGGATCACTCCTGACGGAGACTCGGCGGGATGACCTGGTCAGATTCCTCAGAAATAACTCCGACGTCTTCGCCTTGGCGCCTGCTGACATGCCTGGGATTGATCCCAAAATCATCTCCCACAAGCTCGGGGTCGATCCTGCGGCCCGACTCGTCAGACAGAAGAAGAGGAGCTTCGCCCCGGTCAAACAGAAGGCTATCGAAAAGGAGGTTGATCGGCTTCTCGCCGCCAACTTCATCAGGAATGTACCCTATTCGAAGTGGCTGGCGAACGTAGTTCTGGTCAAGAAGTCAAGCGGGAAGTGGCGCATGTGCGTCGACTTCACCGACCTCAATAAGGCCTGCCCTAAGGACAACTATTCACTCGCTCGGATAGATCAGCTCGTCGACAGCTCAGCCGGCCACGAGCTGTTGAGCTTCATAGATACTTTCTCCGGCTACAACCAAATCCGTATGAGTCCGGAAGATGAAGATCTCACCGCATTCACAATGGACCGGGAGGTATATTGCTATAGGGTGATGCCCTTCGGCCTCAAGAACGCCGGGACCACGTACCAACTGTTTGTCAACCGCATGTTCAAGCCACAGATCGGCAGGAATATGAAAGTCTACGTTGACGACAAGCTCGTCAAATCTGTCTCGTCGGCCGATCACGCCAGGGATCTGGGCGATGCCTTCGAAGTGCTCCATAAGTTCAAGATGAAGCTAAACCCCGCCAAGTGCGCATTCGGAGACACCGGGGGAAAGTTCCTCGGGTTCATGGTCACTCACCGTGGAATCGAAGCTAACCCAGAGAAAATCGACGTTGTCCTCAACATGGTCGCGCCCAAGACCAACGTCGAGATCATGCGGCTCACGGGATGAGTCGCCGCTCTGAGTCGTTTCATGTCCAGGTCAAGGGGGAAATGCCTCCCGTTCTTTAAGGCTCTGAGAAAGATCCCGAGGTTCGAGTGGTCAGAGGAGTGCCAAGCCGCCTTCGACCAATTGAAGAAGCACCTCACGACGCCACCACTGCTCACCCGACCAGTTGAAGGAGACGAGCTGTCGTTGTATCTGGCGGTATCCGACCAAGCAGCAGGCTCGGTGCTCGTCCAGAAGGCCGATGGAGCGCAGAAACCGGTGTACTATGTGAGCCACGTATTTAAGGACGCAGAAACGAGGTACCCAGCCATAGAGAAGAATGTCTTAGCCCTCGTGGTGGCCTCAAGGAAGCTGCGGCACTACTTCCAAGCAAACACCATCATCGTCCTCACCGAGCGCCCGTTGGGGGCTATCCTTGCATCACCAGAATCCTCGAGCCGCTTAGAAAAGTGGAGGTGGGAACTATCTCAGTTTGATATAAAATATCGCCCTAGACAGGCCATCAAAGCGCAGGCCCTGGCCGATTTCATCGTTGAATGCACCATCCCTAGCAAGAAACCGGAGTCCACGCCGCCCCTCACAACTCAGTGTCCCATCGCGGGAAGGCCTGGCTCGGTTCCTGAGTGGGTCATCTACGTCGACGGGTCTTCAACCGAGGAAGGCTGTGGTGCCGGCCTCATTATCCGGGGCCCGAACGAAACAGAAATGGAGTACTCTCTGAAGCTCGGTTTCAAGGCCTCGAACAACGCGGCAGAGTACGAGGCCCTCCTGACCGGACTGCGCATGGCCGCCGGGCTGGGACTGAAGATAATTCGAATCCACAGCGACTCAGCCCTTGTTGTCGGTCAAGTGACCAGCCGCTTTGAAGCTCGGGAGCCTCTGATGATGAAGTACCTGGACGAGGTGAGGAAACTCCGGAGGAACTTTGACGAAGTCCGAGTAGAACAAATACCCAGGCAGCTAAATGCCCAAGCCGAAGCCCTGAGCAAGCTGGCTTCGTCATACTCGACCAACAATAAGCGGTCTATCCTCTTCGAAACGTTATCTCAGCCCAGCGTGGAAGACGGAGCGACAACACTCCACGTATATGCGGCGCAGGAGGGCGACCAAGATTGGAGGAAGCACCTCGTGGAATTCCTGAAGGACGGTATGCTCCCAGAAAATAGGGAAGCCGCCCGCCGTCTCTGGGCCAAAGCCCGCCACTTCGTCTGGAGCAATGGGAACCTCTACAAGAAGGCCTTCACTCAGCCACTGCTCCAGTGCGTTGACCCCCACGAAGCCGACTACGTCCTTCGGGAAATCCATGAGGGGGTTGGCGGTGCGTACCAAGGGGCCCGAATCTTGATCCAAAAGGCGTTGCTCCAGGGGTACTACTGGCCCACTATTCACGAGGACGTCCAGAAGCTAGTCAGAAGATGCAAGAGCTGCCAGCTCCACGGCAACATCCCTCGCCTCCCCGCTACCGAGCTGACTGCCCTAACATCCTATGGCCGTTCGCCCAGTGGGGATTGGATATGATCGGCCAGTTCCCTACCGGTACAAGCGGGCACAAATACGTTCTCGTCGCAGTAGACTACTTCACCAAGTGGATCGAGGCCGTCCCCATCAGGAAACCGGCCGCCGCCACAACTATCAAGTTCCTACAAAACAATCTGATACTCCGGTTCGGCATCCTGAGATGTATCATCACCGACCACGGGACGAACTTCGAGAACGAGAAAGTGAAGGATTTCTGTAAAGAATACCATATCCTCATGAAGTTTGCCGCGGTCGCGCATCCCCAATACAACGGACAGGCCGAAGTCGCTAACCGAGATGTCCTCCGGGGCCTCCGGACCCGCCTAGAAGGACGACAAGGCAGTTGGGTCGAAGAACTACCCCGGGTCTTGTGGGCCCTGCGCACGTCAAAGAAGACTCCCACCGGGGAGACCCCTTCAGTCTCTGCTACGGGACCGAAGCAATGGTCCCAGCGGAGATCGAGCTACCCAGTCACCGGGTCGAGCACTTCGATGATGATACAAACACTTCGGCGCTACGGACCAACCTGGACATCTTGTTGGAGAAGAGAGACCGGGCCCAGATCAAGGCTGCCGCTTATCAACAACAAACGGCCCGATACTACAACGCTCGAGTCAAGCACCGCTCCTTCAAGACCGGGGATCTGGTCCTACGGTGAAACGAGTTCATTGACCAAGGCAGGTTTCACAAGTTCTCCCCGAAGTGGGATGGTCCCTTCCTCGTCTTTGAGGCGCTCCCCGGCGGAGCCTACCGCCTACAAGACGCGGACGGACGCAAGCTCCTGCGGCCTTACAACGCCGAGAAGCTCAAGCTATACCAATGAGGTCAAGGCCAGCAAGTGTGTACCCCCCTTTCTTCGCAAAGATGATGTAAATGTTCTCTAAAAATCATGTTCATTCTGTTGGGGTAAAAATTTACACCCCGGTTGACCAAGTCAAAATCAAAGTCAACCCCAAGCCAAGTGGGCCCATGCCCTGGTCGAGCCCGAACATGAAGCGGCCGGCCTCCCCCACGCTAAGATAAAATTTTTGTAATAAATAATTTTGTTGCATTTTCTTTTATTTTATTTTCGGATAAATGTAAGAAAAATAGGCATAAAGCCAAATTTTTGTAAAGCCCATGGCTTATGTGCAAAAAGAAATGGCACATGAGCCATGGGATAGGCCAAATGCCATTTTGTTAAGCCCAAGGGGCTATGTGTAAAATGTATGGCCTATAAAGGCAAAGATAATGAAATATCTCAACAACTTTCTCTCTCTCCAAACAAAAAAGTCTCAGAGCTGAGCTCTTTCTTCCATCTTCAAGGTTCCAAAACCTTCTTCTTTCTCTTGAATTAAATCAAGAGTTTTACTCTTCCTTTTTAAAAACAAATTAGTTTTTCACCACAAAACCCACAAAGGGGAACTTGGATCTATCATTAGATCTGAAAAAGAAGAGATTTTGAGATTTCACATCTCTTGATCTTCAAGATCCAGCAAGCAACATGAGGAAGAAGAACATCGTTCACTAAACCCAGAAAAAAAAACACACAAACTCAGGAGTCCAACTCCTATCTGATTTCTCTTCTGAGAAATTTGTTTTAGCAGCGCGCAGCGCAAGTGCGCAAAGCGCCCGCGTGCCGACACGTGGCGCGCGCGCGCTTGCGCACCTGCGCGCTTGAGCAAGTGCGCAAAGCGCCCGCGTGCCGACACGTGGCGCGCGCGCTTGCGCAAGTGCGCAAAGCGCCCGCGTGCCGACACGTGGCGCGCGCGCGCTTGCGCACCTGCGCGCTTGCGCAAGTGCGCAAAGCGCCCGCGTGCCGACACGTGGCGCGCTTGCGCACCTGCGCGCAGCGCTCATGCGCAAAGCGCCCACGTGGCGACACGTGGCGTGCTTGCACCTGAGCGCACAGCACCTAAGCGCACAGCGCCCAAGGTGCTGCCCCACGCATCCTTTGGATGCCCTTTTCCCCTTTATTTATATATACATGTATATATATACATATGTATACAAATGTACACATACACATACTCCGCCACACTCTCCCCCTCAAAAAAAAATTTTCGGGCCGGGGCGCTGCCCCGAACCCCGCAAGGGGGCTGCTAGCCCCCTTGACCCCCAGCCCGCTATCCGGGTAGCGGGACCCCCGTAAAAACTCTGCGTGGCTCCCGATATATCCAAAACCCCCCTTTCAAAACAGAACACACGTACACTGCACATTGAGTTCGCATGCCCTGTTTAACCCGTTAATCAGAGGTTCCCTCGCCCCAAAGGCGAGGGGTAATTAACGGCAGCTTAGTCCGCGGCTGCCGGAGATTCGGATCCCCACAATCATTAAACCCCGGCCTACCCTAGGCAGGGGGAATCTGTAGTACGCCTGACAAGCGTGCGCGTATTCCCATCTCAATGGGGTGACGAAAAATACCCCTACAGATTCTGGCACGCCCGGTGGGACCAATCTCTCCTCCCATATTTCGGGTTAAACGTTCGTATGAACTCAATCAATATACATATCGATTGCCACTGAAATGATGTTCTTTTTTCCATGCAGCAATCAACCTTCGACGACAATGTCTCCCCAGACGAATTCAGCTTCCAACGTGACCCCGATTCCGTACGTGGTCAAGATCAACGCTCGTGTGGTTCTCCCCGCGAGCCTCAGTCGACAGTGGGAGGAACCGCCCCGCCAGTTTGGCTCCGTCATCATCTTCCCTGCCGGAAGCGCTCATCTGGCGGAGATCCCGGCGGAACAGGTGGCCAAGCCGGTCTCAAGGGGTAAGAGGCCGAATGTCGTGATCGCCAAGGCACCACAACCGAAACTTAAGGCTGTATCTGAACGATTCTCTGGTGCTCCAGCGGGGTGCAAGAACTTCGGTACAAAGGGCAAAATCAAATGTTGCGGACGAGCTCAGGCGATGACTCCAACATATGCACAATCGAGCGTATCTCCAAGGCCCTCCATCGCCCGGTCTGCGGCGTCTTCCCAAAGAGCCAAAGTCTGCCAGATGCTTAGAACAGAAAAGTTAAGGCAGAAGCGGTTCAGGTATCGAGCCAACAAGAGGGCCAAGGCTTCGGCCAAATGGAATCATGTGAAGTTCCAAGTGCAGGGTTGCCCCGCGACGACGGCTGAGTCGGATGTAAGAATCAGCAATTCCTTCGAGCCTCTGAAGTGGGTTCAGAAAAACGCCATGACCGCCAGAATCAAGAAGACAGCGGTCCGAACAGTGCCACAAAGAGACGTGTCCCGGCCCCAACAGAAAAAGTATGACACTGTCTCTTCAAGAGTCTATCAAGCACTCTGGGCCGCACGAAAGCAGCGGGGCAAACCCAGAAAAGAAGCACCAGCACCATTCAAGAACCTGGTTAGGTCAGCCGCCTTCAATCGACTACCAGCTACCGAAACAAGGGGGTCAAGACAGCAATCCATGAAATCAGCTGCCAATGATAGAAAGACGGCCGGATATATCATCCATACAGTTTATATGGCAGGCGGGCGCCCCAGCGACAACCTTCGCAGCAAAAGCAAGGACGGGGCCACCACATCCCAAGCCCAATCTAGCCTGAATGTGGTTGCCGCCGCCCAAGAACAGCCGCCCCCGCTAGATGAAGAAAACCCTCTCGATGAGGATGATAGGCAGAAAGACCCCTCGGTCCATGCAGAGTCAAGCTCGGACAGCGAGGAAGAGCCGACTTTCCGCCCCAGGACTGCGGAGCAAGAGCTGCTTCAAGAGCTTCGAAAACAGCTCAGGAGCAAAGATAAAGAGATGGCCAAGCTCTATTCGAAGATTGACGACTTAACGAACGTGGTGATGCAGCTTACGGCTCAAATTGCTCGAGCACCTCCCAATCAAGCACAAGCCGCTACTAATCAGCCGGGTGATGACAATCCGAGGCAGCCAATGCCTGTTCCTTTAGGACCAAGACTGGTCGAGCCGCATGAAAGCCGGCCGCACTCCGCTTCTGGGGACGCCTTGGCCCCTGATAGCACTATCTCGCTAACACAGGATCGGATAATGGATTTGGTCACCAGCAAGGTTAAAACATTGGTGGCCGAAGCTGAAACTCAGAAAGAAATCGGCAGTAGTGGCCGGCCATATCCCGCGCAATACGATCTGATCGAGTTCCCAAGCGGCTACGTCATTCCTAAGTTCGGAAGATTTGATGGAACGGGGAATGCAAATCAGCACGTTGCCCACTTCAAAGCATCGTGCGGAAATACAGGGGGCAATGACGCGCTCCTTCTTCGTCAATTTGTCAACAGCCTGACCGGTGTCGCTTTCGACTGGTACGCGAGCATACCAGACGGGTCCGTCATTACCTTTGCCCAAATGGAGTCTCTGTTCCGGCAAAGATTCATGAGCGTCAGTGATAAAATCTCCATTGCCGACCTTGTGAGGACCAAGCCGGGGAAGAATGAAAGCAACACTGACTTTATCGCCCGATGGCGTAATCTCACGGTCAAGTGCGAACCGCCGCTGGAGCAGGACCAGTCCGTCAGCCTTCTTATTGGGAACCTCAGTAATTGGATGGTCCCATTCTTGTGTACAGCGGGCCTCAAGACATTTCAGGAGCTAACCAAGAAAGTTCAAATGCTGGAACGCTCGAAGCAAGAGTCCCCGCCGGACTCTCAGAGAGACAAAACCTGGAAAAGCAAACGGGACGACAACCGTAGAAGCGGTAGTTCCAGCAGTACCAATGTCTTCAATGCGTCCGACAGTGAAGAAAAGCGAAGGGCGGCCGAATCCAAAACTAACCGGTCTCGAAAGCCATTGCTGGGAGGAGATGGGCCCACCCTAGAGGAGAAAAAGAACAAGGTTTACTCTTTCAGAAGGGACAAGGTTCGCAAGATATTTAAAGATGCCTTGAACAACGGCCTACAACTGCCAGAGTCGAAAAGACCCCAAGAAGCAAAAATGACCGACAATCCTCTGTATTGCCCGTACCACCGAGTAGTGAGCCATGCGATCGAGGATTGCTATATCTTCAAGGACTGGGTCGAGAAGCAGTACAAGGCTGGAGAGATCGAGCTGTCTAAAAGCGTGTTGGTGAACAACCAAGTTGCAACCACCAACTTTATACAGACAGAAGTTGAAGCCTTCTGGGAGCAGATAGCCGAACCCGCTGCCTTGAGAAATGAGATGGACTCATCGCGGTCTCCATGGAGAACGCACATATCTAATAAGACGAAGAAGATGCTAAAGCTGCTTCAGAAAGAGCCCAGGATGGAATGGGAAGGACAGAAGAAGCCTACCAGTCCAGCTGCCAATGCGGCTCCATCAGGCTCAAAATCCAAGAAGCTCAAGAAGAAGAAAAGTGCAGCTCGGCGCAAAAAGGAGTCTGCAGGGAGATCGACCATTCAAAAATATATCGATTCCCTCGAAGAATATGAACAAAGGGAAAGAACATTGATACAATTGAAGGAGTTCTTCCCTGTGCAAGCGGCTGAAATTCTGGAGGAGTTAGAAGAAGACTCCAATGAAGAAATCCCAGTAGTGACCTGCTACGCCATCCATCTTGGCAGTGACTCCGAGGATGAGCTCTGTTTTCCTGAAGAGGATGAGGAGCTCGCCACAACGGCCAATCAAATCCAGCTTAGAAGCGGCAGGGCTCTACCGCCAAATCAGGGCAACGCCCTAAAAGGGAAGGAAAAACAAGTCGCTAATGAAGAAGATGGCAGAGAACCGATTGATGAAAACATAAGTCCTTCCTCGGTGGACTATAATGTCTTGGCGCATCTCCGGAAGCTTCCGTCTCTCCTGAGCATCTACGACGCCTTGGTCCTATCTAAGGAGCTTAGAGATGTTCTCATCCACGCTCTACAAAACCCCGAGCGGTATCAGGCTCACTTTGCGGAAATTAATATGAAAGAAGCACAGCATGCTTTGCATGCCGCCGCAGTCACATTTAAGGATGAAGACTTGCTACTGGGAACGGCTGAGCATAATCGGCCGCTTTACGTGACCGGGTACAGCGACGGAGATCGAATTAATCGCATATTGATTGATCCGGGGTCCTCAGTGAACATCATGAATTTGCGAACTCTGAAGAGTTTGTCAATGGACGTCCGACACCTGTCAAGGGAAAGGATTGTCATTCAAGGGTTCAACCAAAATTGCCAGCAAGTTCTAGGGTCTATAGCTTTGCCAATCAAATTCGGGGATCTGCAAACTGAAGCTAAGATATACGTGATCGACGCCGACACGTCTTATAAGATTCTCTTGGGGCGGCCATGGCCCCACGATTATGGCGCCATTCCGTCAACTCTCCATCAATGCATGAAGTATACTAAAAATGGCGAAGAAAGACGCATTGATGGAGACATCCAGCCGTTCGGTGTGCATGAAGTCCGATATGAAGATTCTCGGTACTTTACGAACCACCAAAATGCTAACCACAACTGACTAAGGATAGAACGGCCCCAAGACTCGAAAGCAAATCTGCGCTGGCTATCACTTTCAAAAGCAAAAATACCCAAGTGCGCCCGCATTTCGGCAGCGACACTGATGAGTCCGATGCTGGAAGCCCGTCCTTCCGCCAAACTCGCCCTCATTTCGGCAGCGATACGGACGAATCTGTTACTGAAGGCCCATCTAGCAGCAAAGTCTGCCCTCATCTTGGCAGTGACACTGAAGAGTCAGAAGAAGAGGACCTGCCGTGCAACAGCTGTGCAGATCGGCCCCCCGTGCAGCAAGCGAAACTACGAGAGACCTTCGAAGTCGCAGAAGGGTCCCTAGCCATCACAAGGGTGCCGGAACGGATGTGCAAAGAGCTCGACGCATTGTCAGTCTCTACCGTGGACCAGCTGGAAACTTTCTACGTGCCCGGGAGGAAAAATGGACAGAAGGGCATCCTGTTTTACAGGTCAAACCCCGTTGTGCACCCGGACGACCTTTCTAGCGTGTGCCTTCCCTATGAGAGAGGCATAAGAGCCGTCCTCAATCCCAGATACTATGCGCCCGAGATGCGGGAATACTTTAAAAAGTGCGGATGCCGGTTATATCAAACGGAGTCCGAAGCAAAGTTTTACGAAGGGCTATGGTATCCGCCCCAGGTCCGAGCACTCATCGATGGACGAATTCCAGATAGACGGGGCATAGGCTACATTCAACCTGATTCCAAAGCGTGCTACATGATCCATGTTGGTGAGGCCAGCGAAAGATCAAATGATGATGACGAGATAGCCGAGCCAGAAGAAGCTCCTCAAGAGCTCGAAGATGGCGAACAAGCAACCTTTGATGAGCTAGCCGAGATTGACTTAGGAACGCCCGATAATCCAAGGCCGACCTACATCAGCTCACTCTTGTCGGAGGAAATGAAAGAGCAGATAATTGCCCTGCTGCGTGAGTTCGTCGACTGCTTCGCGTGGACGTACAAAGAAATGCCTGGCCTTTCTCCTGAGGTAGCCGTGCATAAGCTGGCTATATCTCCTGATGCTAAGCCAGTCAAACAAGCTCCTCGAAGAATGAGAAGGGAGTTGGAAGAAAAGGTCATCGAGGAAACCAAGAAACTCATCGATGCCGGCTTCATCAGGGAAGAGAAATATGCAGACTGGATCGCATGCATAGTCCCAGTGAAGAAGAAAAATGGGCAGATCCGAGTTTGTGTCGATTTCAGGGACCTCAACAAGGCATGTCCTAAAGACGATTTCCCGCTACCGGTCATGGAAATGATGGTCGATGACACCTCAAATTACGAACTGTTCACCTTTATGGATGGCTCGTCTGGATATAATCAGATCAAGATGTCGCCTGAGGATGAGAAGCACACAGCATTTCGAACCCCGATCGGAATATATTGCTACAAGGTAATGCCATTCGGACTGAAGAACGCAGGTGCTACATATCAAAGGGCAATGACTAATATCTTTGATGACCTAATCCATAAAGTCGTCGAATGCTATGTTGATGATCTGGTCGTCAAGACTAAAGCCAAGGCCGATCATATCCAAGATCTCAGGACCGTTCTCACCAGACTGAGAGAATACGATCTGAAGATGAATCCTCTGAAGTGCGCTTTTGGCGTGTCATCGGGAAAATTCCTGGGCTTCATAGTCCGACATCGAGAGATCGAAGTTGACCCATCAAAGATAAAGGCTATCATGGAGATGCCCCCTCCGAAGAGTCTGACGCAGCTAAGATCTTTTCAAGGCAAGCTTGCTTATATACGGAGGTTTATCTCAAATTTATCAGGGAGATGTAGGCCCTTCTCAAAGCTCATGAAGAAAGGAGCTCCTTTTATCTGGGATACCGAATGTCAAGCAGCGTTCGAAAGCATCAAACAATACTTGTTGCGCCCTCCAGTGCTGGCCGCTCCCATTCCAAATAAACCGTTGATTCTCTATACTGCCGCGCTAGATGAGTCACTCGGTGCGCTCCTCGCCCAGAATAACGAGGAGGGAAAGGAAAATACCCTCTACTACCTCAGTCGAACTCTAGTCGGGGCGGAACACAACTATTCCCCAATCGAAAAGCAATGCCTGGCTCTGATATTTGCTGTGAAGAAGCTAAGGCACTATCTGCTGGCTCATCGGGTTATGCTGATCTCCAAGGTCGACCCGCTCAAACACTTGATGACCAAAGCAAGCCTAGCCGGCAGGATGGCAAGATGGGCTGTCATGCTACTTGAGTTTGATATAGTTTATACTCCTCAGAAAGCAGTAAAAGGGCAAGCCCTTGCAGACTTTCTCGCTGCTCATCCCATACCAGAAGGGTCGCCGCTAAATTGTGAGTTACCCGACGAACAAGTGCTACACCTCGAGGAAGATGGGCCATGTTGGGAGCTCTACTTCGATGGAGCCTCATCAATAAGAACCTCCAGTAAATCAAGCATCCCGAAGATAAGAGCAGGGATAGGATTGGTGTTCATCACACCATCAATGGGAACCCTACGGCGTTCTTTCGCTCTCACCGAGCCTCGGACAAACAACGAAGCTGAGTATGAAGCTCTGATAGCTGGTTTGGAGCTTGCCGTAGAAATGGAAATCCGTCGGCTACGAGTCTACGGTGACTCCCAGCTTGTCGTCAACCAAGTAAGCGGTGACTATAAGATATACAAACCCGAGTTAGCTCGGTACAGAGGTCGAGTGGTGGAACTCATGAAACGGTTCACTCATATTGAACTAACGAGAGTCCCTAGAGCGTTGAACGGAAAGGCTGATGTACTCGCTCGCTTGGCCAAGGAGCTGGCTGATCCTGACATGGACGAAATTCTGATCACAGTCAGGAGCCGGCAAATCCTACCCCCTGTCTCTCTACGAGAAAAGGAAAGCGCGGAACAGAAGAGCAATCCCGCCGAAGAAGCTTCGATCGTTCAAGACGAGCCCGATTGGAGAGAACCCTTCATAGAGTACCTCCGATATGACAAGCTTCCCGAAGAAAAATCTGCGAGGATTCAGCTGAAGAAAAGAGCTCTCCGATACGTGTTTGTAAATGACACGTTATACCGCAGGTCATATGACCAACTCTGGCTCAGGTGTCTGTCATTGGCCGAAGCCCAAAAGGTCATGAAAGATGTTCACTCGGGCGTTTGCGGTGCTCACCAATCTGGCCCCAGGATGCGACTGCAAATTAAACGGCTTGGGTATTATTGGCCCACCATGATACGGGACTGCGGAGAGCATGCAAAGAAATGTTATATCTGCCAAATTCACGGTGATTTTATTCACAAGCATCCCAATCCATTGCATCCTACGGTGGCGTCGTGGCCCTTCGAAGTCTGGGGCACCGACATTGTTGGCCCAATTGATCCTCCGTCATCCAAAGGCCATCGGTTTATACTGGCCGCCACAGACTACTTCTCTAGATGGGCTGAAGCTGTCCCGCTAAAAGAAGTCAAGACAAAAGATATTCTGACATTCTTCCAGCATAACATTCTATACCGCTTCGGTACACCAAGAAGAATCATATCTGACAACGGGCCTTCTTTCAAGAGCTTCAATGTCTCAAGGTTCGCTACTCAGCACAAGATAGACTGGAGATATTCCTCCATCTATAATCCAAGAGCCAATGGGCTAGCCGAAGCCTTCAATAAGACTCTATGCAAGCTCCTGAGGAAAAATGCTTCAGCCAACAAGAGAGACTGGAATCTCAAGCTTCACGAGGCATTGTGGGCATATCGTACCACGCACCGTACTCCAACTCAGTCCACTCCATACTCATTGCTCTTCGGAGTGGAGACGGTCCTCCCCCTCCAAGTCGAAGTTCCAAGCTTAAGAATGGCCGTTCAGCATGAGTTGACAGAAGAGGAAAACGTGCTCCTTCGACTTGAAGAACTCGATGCCCTCGAAGAAAAGAGGCTCGCGGTGCAGCAAAACCTGGAGCTATACCGAGCCCAAATGTCACGGGCCTATGACAAGATAACTCGTCTCCGTGCTTTCAAGAAAGGTGAATTGGTGTTGGTCCTCAAAAGACCGATCATCCTCAATCGACATGCCAAGGGAAAATTCGAGCCAAACTGGGAAGGACCATACGTCATTGAGAAAGTGTTCGACGGAGGATCCTACCAACTAATAAGTGCAGAGGGAGAAAGGCCCATGCCACCCATCAATGGACGATATCTCAAGAAATACTACACATGAATGCTCCAAGTCGCAGGCGAATTGAGCACATCAGCCCTACGGTCTGGATCAGACATCCTGCAAAACCGTATACAATCCACGGGCGTAAATGACCCCTATTTCTCCCAAATCCTGCCGGTGAGACTACTTTAAAGTCCCACCAGCGGCCAAAAAAAAAAAGAAAAAAAAGAAAAAAAAAGAGAAAAAGAAAAAAAAAAGAAGAAGAAATAAACGGTATGTCCACAAGCAAAACGGGCACGGATGAAAACCCGAAAGGGCTCCGTGAGTAAAAACAGCAGGACTACCGGCGAGTCTGTGAAAACCCGAAAGGGGCGCAAACTCGTGAAAAGAGATGAAATACACTCGCAAAGTCCTCTCGACCTTATGAGGAGAAAACCCCTGCGTGAGATCCTTACGACTCACAAAGGAGCAACACACTTAGGAATCCTCACGATCCCTAAGGAGAAAATACACCTGCGGGATCCTTACGACTCGTAGGGAGAAAATGCTTTTATGGGACCCTCACGGCCCATAAAATTGAAAAGCCTTAGGTGATAGGGACCCAAACCTGTCTCCTAAGCCATCGTTCCCCAACGGGCAACGGCAAATGATGATTCGCTCCTGGCATTTCGCTTCAGTGTTAGCGGTGCTGATGCCGACCAAAAACCCAAATCCCAAGTCCTCCCGAGGCAAATGATGAGTTGCTCCTGGCATTATTCCAGTGCAGCAATACTGATGCCAAACAAGATCCAAATTCCAAGTCTCCAAACGGCGAATGATGAGTCGCTCCTGGTACCATATTCCAGTGCAGCGATGCAGACGCCGACAAAGTACCAAAATTTTTTCCGGCCCTACGGTCTGGATCATACATCCTGCAAAACCGTATACAATCCACGGGCGTAAAACAATCCCAATTTCTCCCAAATCCTCTCAGGGCAAATGATGAGTTGCTCCTGGCATTATTCCAGTGCAGCAATACAAATGCCAAACAAAAACCAAAATCCCAAAATCCTCTCCATGACAGATGATGATTCGCTCCTGGTACCATATTCCAGTATAGCGATGCTGATGTCAACCCAAATCAAAATCAACAAGTCAACTTCCACTCCGACACCGCAAGAAGTGGAGCAAGTCAAGTGTACCCCTGGCATTGCAAGAAGCAGAGCAAGTCAAATCAAGCATCGACCGTCCACGTTGCTAAAATGGCAGAACCAACCGTCCACGTCGCTAAAAGGGCAGCATCGACCGTCCACGTCGCTAAAAGGGCAGCACCGACCGTCCACGTCGCTAAAAGGGCAGAACCGACCGTCCACGTCGCAAAAAGGGCAGCACCGACCGTCCAAGTCGCAAAAATGGCAGCACCGACCGTCCACGTCGCTAAAATGGCAGAACCGACCGTCCACGTCGCTAAAAGGGCAGCATCGACCGTCCACGTCGCTAAAAGGGCAGAACCGACCGTCCACGTCGCAAAAAGGGCAAAACCGACCGTCCACGTCGCTAAAAGGGCAGCACCGACCGTCCAAGTCGCAAAAATGGCAGTACCGACCGTCCAAGTCGCAAAAAGGGCAGAACCGACCGTCCACGTCGCTAAAAGGGCAGCATCGACCGTCCACGTCGCTAAAAGGGCAGCATCGACCGTCCAAGTCGCTAAAAGGGCAGCACCGACCGTCCAAGTCGCAAAAAGGGCAGCGCAGGATTCCTACAAAGCGGGAACCAGATAACTCCGGGCCAGGGAAAACGTCTATCACGGACACTCCGTCTCGGAGACATGTCAAGCAACGACCGTCCATGTCGTAAAAAAGGGCAGTGCCAGCTTCCCAAAAAGCCGGAACCAAATCGAGTCGCCTCCACGTGAAAGAAGATCCATCAATTTCATGCACACGACCCACATATGTGGTGTGTATTTATTGATGGGGGGCAATTTGTTGGGGTAAAAATTTACACCCCGGTTGACCAAATCAAAATCAAAGTCAACCCCAAGCCAAGTGGGCCCAAGCCCAGATCCAGTGGGCCCATGCCCGGGTCGAGCCCGAACATGAAGCGGCCGGCCTCCCCCACGCCAAGATAAAATTTTTGTAATAAATAATTTTGTTGCATTTTCTTTTATTTTATTTTCGGATAAATGTAAGAAAAATAGGCATAAAGCCAAATTTTTGTAAAGCCCATGGCTTATGTGCAAAAAGAAATGGCACATGAGCCATGGGATAGGCCAAATGCCATTTTGTTAAGCCCAAGGGGCTATGTGTAAAATGTATGGTCTATAAAGGCAAAGATAATGAAATATCTCAACAACTTTCTCTCTCTCCAAACAAAAAAGTCTCAGAGCTGAGCTCTTTTTTCCATCTTCAAGGTTCCAAAACCTTCTTCTTTCTCTTGAATTAAATCAAGAGTTTTACTCTTCCTTTTTAAAAACAAATTAGTTTTTCACCACAAAACCCACAAAGGGAAACTTGGATCTATCATTAGATCTGAAAAAGAAGAGATTTTGAGATTTCACATCTCTTGATCTTCAAGATCCAGCAAGCAACAGGAGGAAGAAGAACATCGTTCACTAAACCCAGAAAAAAAAAACACAAACTCAGGAGTCCAACTCCTCTCTGATTTCTCTTCTGAGAAATTTGTTTTAGCAGCGCGCAGCGCAAGTGCGCAAAGCGCCCGCGTGCCGACACGTGGCGCGCGCGCTTGCGCAAGTGCACAAAGCGCCCTCGTGCCGACACGTGGCGCGCGCGCTTGCGCACCTGCGCGCTTGCGCAAGAGCGCAAAGCGCCCGCGTGCCGACACGTAGCGCGCGCTTGCGCAAGTGCGCAAAGCGCCCGCGTGCCGACACGTGGCGCGCTTGCGCACCTGGGCGCAGCGCTCATGCGCAAAGCGCCCGCGTGCCGACACGTGGCGCGCTTGCGCCTGAGCGCACAGCACCTAAGCGCACAGCGCCCAAGGTGCTGCCCCACGCATCCTTTGGATGCCCTTTTCCCCTTTATTTATATATACATGTATATATATACATATGTATACAAATGTACACATACACATACTCCGCCACACTCTCCCCCTCAAAAAAAAATTTTCGGGCCGGGGCGCTGCCCCGAACCCCGCAAGGGGGCTGCTAGCCCCCTTGACCCCCAGCCCGCTATCCGGGTAGCGGGACCCCCGTAAAAACTCTGCGTGGCTCCCGATATATCCAAAACCCCCCTTTCAAAACAGAACACACGTACACTGCACATTGAGTTCGCATGCCCTGTTTAACCCGTTAATCGAAGGTTCCCTCGCCCCAAAGGCGAGGGGTAATTAACGGCAGCTTAGTCCGCGGCTGCCGGAGATTCGGATCCCCACAATCATTAAACCCCGGCCTACCCTAGACAGGGGGAATCTGTAGTACGCCTGACAAGCGTGCGCGTATTCCCATCTCAATGGGGTGACGAAAAATACCCCTACAGATTCGAATAAAGAAACGTCGGAACATCTCGAATAGAATTCTATCTTTACAATCCAAAGCCCTTGTCAAGAGGCGGCCGCGCAGCTTCACTGTCCGGTTATCCTTAGTGGGCTTCCTACAGCCCCTCCAACGCTAAGGATCAAAGTCCTCCTTAAAGGCAGCTCAGCAGCTACCCTGCTCGGCTATCCCCGGCTGGTAGCTTCCTACCACGACCGACAGGGATCAAAGCCTTCCCAGAGGCAGTCGAGCCCGAGGAGCCCTCGCTCGGCTATCCTTCAAGACAAAAGCCCTCGCCCAGAGGCACCGGGTGGTGACCCCGCCCGGCCAAGGGTCCTTGGTAGGCTTCTTACAGCCCCTCCCGTGCTAAGGACCAAAGTCCTCCCAGAGACAGTCGAGTCCTTGCTCGGCTATCCCCGACTGGTAGCTTCCTACCACAACCGACAGGGATCAAAGTCTTTGCTAAGAGGCACCGGGCAGTAACCCTGCTCGGTCCCCGTCCTGAAGGA
Source organism: Agapanthus africanus (assembly GCA_030015575.1). Taxonomy (NCBI): domain Eukaryota; kingdom Viridiplantae; phylum Streptophyta; class Magnoliopsida; order Asparagales; family Amaryllidaceae; genus Agapanthus; species Agapanthus africanus. The sequence continues at coordinate 530,553,607 of CM057347.1, read as the reverse complement.
TCAAAGCCCTCGCAAGAGGCAACCAAGCGGCTGCCCTGCTCTGTCATCTCCGGCTGGTAACTCCCTATCCATGACGCCAGGGATCGGAGCCCTCGCAAGAGGGCATCCAAGCGGCTATCCCGCTCGGTCATCCCAGACTAATAGTTGCCTACCCACGACGCTAGAGATCAAAGCCCTCGCCAAGAGGCAACCGCGCAGCTTCACTGTCCGGTCATCCTTAGTGGGCTTCCTACAGCCCCTCCAGCGCTAAGGCCAAAGTCTTCCCAGAGGCAGTCGAGTCCTTGCTCGGCTATTCCCGGCTGGTAGCTTCCTACCACAACCGATAGGGATCAAAGTCTTCGCCAGGAGGAACCGAGCAGTAACCCTGCTCGGTCCCCGTCCTGAAGGATCAAAGCCCTCGCAAGAGGCAACCGAGCGGCTGCCCTGCTCGGTCATCTCCGGCTGGTAGTTGCCTACCCACGACGCTAGAGCTCAAAGCCCTCGTCAAGAGGCAACCGCGCAGCTACACTGCCCGGTCATCCTAAGTGGGCTTCTTACAGCACCTCCAACGCTAAGGACCATAGCCCCCGACGAGGGGCAACCGAGCAGCTTCCCATTCATGCTCGGCACAAATACGGCGAACAGCCCTCCGCCCATCACATGCAGAGAATCCGAAGCCCCAATAAGGGGCGTCAGATCTATCCAAGTCTGCGCGACCCCCCCTCGACTTCGGGGCCAGGGAGACGCCTCCTCGGCAGCGCTTGGCACGCTTGACAAGTGATCGAAATCAACTCGACGAACGATCGCTAGACAGATGGCCGACCTGACGTGAAAGCCCAACAGCGCAAGCGGGGATATTTTACAAGCATTCTTCACAAACAGAAGATAAAGTGCAAACCGATGAAACCAAGGAAAAAGTTTTATTATCAAGCGCAAAGTCTTTACAAAGGGTATTTCGGGCTCCCCAGCCTTACAAACTGCCCGGAGGCTTACAAAAGAGGGACGAGAAAATATCAAAAAGGCCTAAGTCGCAAACCCCCCTGCACCTCGCTTCCCCTCATCACTAGGGGCTTCACCACCGGAGGTTTCGCCACCAGGGGCGCGGCTCACTTCCCTCATCATTGTCAGCCGGAGGCTTTGCTACCGGGAGTGGGAGCCGAGCACGGAGCTCGCCATCGACGAACTCGGGAAGCTGCTCCTTCACGGCATCCAGAGCCTTATTCCACGCGATGGCGGAATACTCACCAAGCTCGGCGTAAAACTGCTCTGACACCTTGTAATCAGCCACAGCTTTCCTAGACCGAGCCTCGGCAGTCTGGACCGCCAGAAGCGCCGCCTCGGCATCCCTCCTGCTGGCATCTCTCTCCTTCTCCATGGCCGCGAAGCGATCGGCCAGGTCCGCCAGCTTCCTCTCGGCAACCCGGTGGGATGCACTCAGACGACGATGGACGCCCCGGTTCGCCGAGGCGAGCTCCGCAGCCTCCGCACGGGCTGCCAGGACATCGGCCCTAGCCCTCTCCAGACGCAGGTCACGCCGCACGACCTCGACCTCCGAAGGAAACATTTCTACTGGCCTCGGTGCGTGGAACGCTCTCTCGGCCTCCATACGAGTAGCAATGGCGCAATGTTGAAGGACCTGACGGGAAGCGGATAAGAAACTGAGAGACGCTCAGGCCAAAAAAAGGAAGGCCAAAAACAACGCGTGGAGGAGTTCATACCTGGACCACCCCTTGGGCTATGACCTCTATTTGGGCCCTCAGGGTGCCATACGAAAGTCTTCCTCCTACCGACTCTTCTATCCCGGCGAGCAGGCCGGCAGCGACGAAAAGCCCAGACGGAACCATAAAGACGGCATCACCCTCCTGCACGGGGATCCCCTCAGGGACCATCGACGGCGACGCACGAGAAATTGTCCTTTTCCTCTTAAGGGGGACCCCGTCCTCGCCCTCACCTCTGTAACAACCGAGCCCAATGCTACTAGTTTCTGTTACCGTATGAATGGTGTATGGTATTTATTTCATTGATCCTAATTGACTGTTGCTAGTATAAATTTTTACCCGACAATTCATTTCTGCATATAACAATTTAAGGCATCTAAAATGAAATTAAAAATATTTGACATAGCCTGCTTGACACCCCTAACCCTGTTGTAGCGTCCTTACATCATGTTCTCGTCCCGTTCAGTGAAATGGGCAAGTTTGGACGGCTACGCGGACGTGCGTGTGTCCGTTTTGGGGATATGCTTTTTGATTATAAAATACTTCATTTTAAATTTTGGATCCCGCCTAAAATTTTCTTATTTCAATTTTAAATTTTTGGACCCGACCTGGGCGCAATTTGGAAATATTTTACATTCGCTCCAAATCCTAATTTCTAATATTTTTAACCGTCGAATATATAAAATATAACCCCAGATAATATTTCCTATCATCTTAAAATCTTTTTTAAAAGTTTTTCTAACTGTAAACCCCACCAATCTTTTTCTTTCTTTCCTATTTTGGCCACGAGCCAATCAGCATCCACTTTAACCCCGCGGGCCCCACCATTTTTCTTTCTCTCTCCCTTTCTCCTTCTCTTTCTCTCTCTTCTCTCTCTCACGCAGGCGCTAGGTGCCAAGATTCTCTCTCCTCTCTCCGTTTCTCTCTCCTCTCAATTTCTCACCTCCTCTCTATCTCTTCTCTCTCGCTTTCTCTCTCTCTCTACCCGTCTCTCTCTCCGTCTCTCTCTCTCCCCTATATATTTTCCCCTTCCTCAAAACTTTCTTCAGCAGAACCCAACCCCGTGAACCCTAGCCGTCTCGTCCCCCCTCATCTTCGCCCCAACGCCGACGCACTCATCGCCGGCCTCCTCGCCTCCTCGCCCTCGTCATCTCCACTGCATGTCCTTCCTCATCTCCCTGAACACCCTGCACGTGAGGCTGTGCCCGCTGCACACGTCTGCGCCGCCGGGAATCGCTGCCGACGACCCGTCTCCGTGCCCCTGGCCCTCGCGCACACCCCCTCCATGAGTGATGCTTCCTCTCCTCTTCTTCTTTCTCCTTCTCTCCGTCCTTCTCTTTTCTCATTCTTTTGATCTATGGGTTTTGGTCACTGCCCTGTAGGTGGTCGGCCGGAGATCTGTCGACGCCGTCGAACGTCGCGACCTCTTCACAATCCACTGTAAGCATCATTCTCTCATCTCCATCCTCCTCCCCCTATTCTTTCCTTCTTTCTTGCATATATGTATCCTTGGTGGCTTACTGTTCATCTGTTCGCCGGAATCCGGTGATGCCGACGACGTGTCCCGACGATCCAGCGAGATACTCTGATCTGTGTGGTTCCATTGTTCGTTGTTTGGGTTCATTCCGTGAACCGTGCGCACGTCGCGAGATTTCCCCGCCGACGTTTAACGTTCCGTTTTCCCGATTCGCGACCCGTCGAGGCAAGTACACCTTGCTACATGCTAAATAATATTTATATATACATTGATAACACCCTAAACCTGCAGTTTAACTTAGTACTATAATTTCTCATTTTCGTGTTCAATGTCGTGTTATATCATTTTATCTTCCAAGCTTGAAACCTACCGTTTGCAATTACTTTATTAAACCTAATAATCACATTTACCTGTTTAATCACATTTTTACTATTGACATAGCCTATGGCATTTCTCTCTATAGTTTTACTCCATTCGGACACTCGTGTGCATTTAACCGGTAATAGCTGTGATTTCATCAATTGAACCTTTATATAAATCATTGCACCCCTAAAATTCTTAAACTTGTTGACATGATTAACGGCCATAATTGTCATACTGTATTCTTATAATGTTGAAATCATCTCTGTGACACAACTGATAACTGTACTGCTAATGGAGTGAATCTGCCTATTGCTTAATTCATTGCTTAGATCATGTTGTTGATAACCATGCTTGATTATGTAACTGATTATGAGCGCACCTATAGTATCGTTTACATCTTGACATGACTTGCTTCATCATATTGTTTGACCCGACATGGTACCGTATACTGCTTGACTTGACCTGATGTACCATGACTTGACTCGTTACCTGATCTTGTGTCTAATGCCAACAAACCTGACTTGTAGTCCTCATGGACCATTCCTGTTGTCTATCCAGACAAACCTGCTTATCTAATCATGTGTTGGCATTAGTTCTTGATTACTGAATACCTGACTTGACATACACATATAACTTGGGGGTATGGGGAAATCAAAGGTGAAACCTGACTTGTAACTTAACAGTTCGCTACTTGTTCTGATCAGTTTTAGAGGCTAGGCCAGCCTTGAAATGATGCTGCTGACATCATTCATCTGTACATATTCCTGTTTAGTGCCTAGCGGCATATCTCGGTTTCAGCCCGAGAATCTGGGTCGTGGTCCCGGGTATGCACGGGATACTATTGAGTTACATCGATGATTCACCAATTTGATTTCAAAGACTTTAGAACAGAAAACCTGATAGAACAGTTTAGTTTACCCACTGCACACTACCTTGCACTGCCCTGATGTATATTACGGTTACACCTGCTTTATCATTCATGATTATATTTGCATTGCCTGTTATCCTGTTTATATGTTATTACTTGATGACATGACGCGCTGACGTCTGGGTTTTGCATGGCCCAGATTTTGTACCGCTGTTGCAGTCCGAGCAGGAGTACTTCAGCCAACAGGCTGAGCTGTGAGTGTCAGCAGTAGTTAGCTTTTCTTTCCTGCATTTTATTCCTGATGTGAGCCTGCATTATGGGACATACATTCCAGTTATTGTATTGGATCTTTCGCTTCCGCATTTTATTATTCTTGACTCATGTTTTCTTGGATTATGGACATGTTTTAGATAGTTTTATTTTGTTCTTGATATCTCTACAGCCGTAATGTGACTGTGGATGGATACTTCCTACCCACAGGTAGCATGGTTGGCTATGTCACGTGCCCATTTTAGCGTACTCTGGGAAGCGGGACGTGACATGGTTCTTTTGGTATCAGAGCCATAGGTTAGTCGGGTTGATTCTTTTTGTAGTTGGGTATTGTACCCAATACACCAATCAGAATATCCGTGTTTAGGAAACATGTCCTGCCACCTTGCCGTTTACCGTTCTTGAATCAAGTTCTTCCGGGTTATATCTTCTACGATGTGCAAACTTTCTTTGCATATCGACTCGAAACCTGATTCCTTGTTATCTCTAGGACTTAGGCGACTTGGGTGGAGTTATGTAATTGTGGCTATGATACCGCGGCATAGTTACAATGTGGCACTCTATTTAAGTAACTTGGAGTTCTAGCCTTGATCTATATTTTGAATCTATCATCATGCTAATGTTGGATGTTTTGATTTCAGGAATATGGCAGATAAGAATTTGAAGACGTACCAAAGGCGTGTGGACGAAGCCGCCATGCTTGGAGTGATAAGAGGAATGCTGGAGAATCAAAAGAGACAGACCGAGCTGATCCAGCAGCAAGCGGAATCGTTTCAGGAAGGTTTGCAGATCGTTCAGCAGTCTGTGAACAATGTTGGAGCTAAACCAGTTGACCGAGTAGGGACTGTAGCAGATTTCAGGCGTTTGGGTCCGTCTGCATTTACTGGTTTGGAGGAGCCGTTGCCAGCGGAGCAGTGACTAGTTGACACAGAGAATTTGCTTATTACGGCACAGATTCCAGATGAGAAAAGAGTTGATGTGGTACGCATTCAGTTAGTGGACTATGCCCGAGAATGGTGGCTTGTGGAGGAGAACCGCTTGCCCAAGCCGATCAAGTGGGCGGATTTTTCAAAGAGTTTCCTAGAGAAGTTCTTCCCGCGGACCGCACGGGAGGAAATAGAAGAGAAGTTCATCGGGCTAAAGCAGAATGGAGCACCCGTAGATGTGCATGCAGCAGAATGGACAAGACTCAGTAGATTCGCTGGACCTTTAGTTGCCAACGATGCAGACAGGGCACGGAGGTTCATGCGCGGCTTGGATGTGGACATCCAGAGGCAGATTGTCTCCCTGGGTTTGACCACTTTCTCACAAGTACTTGCGGCAGCCCGAGAGCAGCAGAGTCTATCTGGGATGAAGGGGAGTTTGCAGCAGACAGCAGTTGCGGTAAGGAAGCCAGCATTTGTACCAAACCGAGCTCAGGGTCGCAGAGGTATTCCAGTGGACCGTCGAGGTGTAGCACCCATGAAGAAGCCTGTTGTCATCGATCGAAGAAAGAGCATGACTTGTAACTACTGCAATTTACCTGGCCACGTGCAAAAGGATTGTCGAAGGAGGCTGGGACTCTGTTTGGTTTGTGGAGCGGCAGATCACGCTGTCAGCGCTTGTCCGTCGAAGCTTCGTACGAGGGATGATATTCAGAAGCCTCCGCAAAGACCGTTCCAGGGACAGAAACAGCTGACTCAAGGACCTAATCAGGCTCGAGCTTTTACCTTGACAGCTGAAGAAGCTAAGACGTCAGGAGAAGTTGTTTCAGGTATTCTACTCGTTCATGGTTTTCCCGCATTAGCGTTATTTGATTCTGGTGCATCCCATTATTTTATGTCATCCAAGTTTATAACTACACACTCGATTACCTGCACAACCCTGTCTAGTTTCTGGGACATACACACTGGGAATGGGAAAATCATATCTAATAGGGAATGTAAAGATTGTACAGTTGTTGTGTGCGGACGGGAGCTTTTTGCAGATTTCTTGGTGATTGATACGGGCAGCTACGAGGTCGTCTTGGGAATGGATTTTCTTGGCACTTTCCACGCTCACATTGATTGTAGGGCAAGGAAAGTAATTTTCCAGATTCCCGCGCATCCCGAGTTTAGCTTCACTGGAGGAAGCAGTTCTGTCGGGCCAGTCGAGTTTAGGGCTAGGCCGACAAATAATATTCTTGCATCAATGAAAGTTGATAAAAGTGAGGAACCAGCTGTCGTTCGTGATTTTATGGACGTGTTTGAAGATATATCGGGATTACCGCCGAAGCGAGACGTGGAGTTCGCAATTGATCTTATTCCTGGTGCAGCGCCAGTATCCAAAGCGTATTATCCAATAGCACCAGTGGAGTTGGAAGAAGTCAAGAAACAGGTTGCTGAACTGCTTGAGAAGGGTTGGATTCGGAGCAGTAACTCGTCTTGGGGAGCTCCAGTTCTTCTAGTAAAGAAGAAAGATGGCACGAGAAGGATGTGCATCGACTATCGAGAATTAAACCGGGTGACTATTAAGAACAAGTACCCGATCCCTCGCATTGGAGAACTTTTTGAGCAGCTTAGTAGCGCGAGGGTATTCTCGAAGCTGGATTTGCGATCCGGATATCATCAGGTCCGAGTAAAAGCAGAAGATATTTGCAAGACGGCGTTCCGAACTCGGTATGGACATTACGAGTAATTAGTAATGCCCTTCGGAGTAACGAATGCACCGGCAATATTCATGGACTTGATGAACCGAATGTTTTCACCATTCTTGGACCAGTTTATTGTGGTGTTCATCGACGACATTCTGGTTTACTCGAAGAGTTTTGAAGAGCATGCAGAACATTTGAAGATCGCACTGCAGACGTTGAGACAGGAGAAGTTGTATGCGAAGATGAGCAAGTGCGAGTTTTCGCTGGAGGAAGTAAAGTTTTTGGGGCATGTTGTGTCTGGCGATGGAATCGCCGTCGATCCCGAAAAGATTGCAGCAGTTCGTGATTGCCCGATTCCAAAGAATGTTGCGGAGATAAGAAGTTTTCTTGGACTCGCCGGATATTACAGAAGATTTGTGGAGAACTTTGCTCGTCTGGCGGAGCCGTTAACCAAGCTTACGCGCAAGGAGGTACCTTTTGTATGGACGGAGAAGTGTGCGTTAGCTTTTGAGACGTTGAAGCAGAAATTGATAACCGCCCCTATTCTGACCGTACCAGACAATTCCGGAGGATTGGTGATTCACAGCGACGCATCTGGGAAAGGATTGGGATGTGTTTTGATGCAGCATGGGAAGGTTGTAGCGTACGCATCGAGACAGTTGAAGACCCATGAGAAGAATTACCCAACTCATGACTTGGAGCTTGCGGCTGTGATTTTCGCTTTGAAGATTTGGAGACACTACCTTTTAGGCTAAAGGGTCGAAGTTTTCACGGATCATAAGAGCTTGAAGTATGTGTTCACGCAGAAGGAGCTTAATATGAGACAACGTAGATGGTTGGAGCTGATGGCTGACTACGATCTTGATCTTAAGTAACATCCGGGGAAGGTTAATATCGTGCCGGATGCGCTTAGTCGGTTACCAGCAATTCAGGTGTTAACTACGCAGAAGGAGCTCGTTGAAGATTTTCGAAGATTTGACTTGGAGGTTGTGCTACCGCATTCTTCGGGACAGTTGATGCAGCTGCAAGTACATTCATCGTTGATCGAGAATATTAAAGCAGCGCAATCGCAGGATCCTAGATTGCAAAGGTTTCGAGAACAGGTTGAAGCTGGACTACGAACAGATTTGTTGATCCACGAAGATGGTTCGTTGAGGTATGGTAGCCGTTTGTGTGTACCAAAGGGAGATACTCGTGAAGAACTTATGAAGGAGGCACACAGTTCAGCTTATTCTGTACATCCAGGAGGCACAAAGATGTACCGAGATATTCGACAGCATTTCTAGTGGGAAGGCATGAAACGGGAGATTGCTCGCTTTGTGGCAAAGTGCTTGGTGTGTCAGCAAGTTAAGGCTGAACATCAAAGGGTTGCTGGTTTATTGCAACCACTTCCGATTCCTCAGTGGAAGTGGGAACATATAACCATGGATTTCGTGACGGCTTTACCGCGGAGTCCAAAAGGCAACAATGCGGTATGGGTGATTGTTGATCGATTGACCAAGGCAGCTCACTTTATCCCTTTTCGGGTTGGTCAATCAACAGAAACTTTGGCGGAGCGGTACATGCAGGAGATTGTAAGATTGCATGGAGTACCGGTAAGTATCGTGTCCGATCGTGACACTCGGTTTTTATCACACTTCTGGAGGAGTTTACAGGAAAGTTTGGGGACTCGATTGAAGTTTAGCACAGCTTACCATCCTCAAACTGATGGTCAGTCGGAGAGAACAATCCAAACTCTTGAAGATATGTTGAGAGCATGCATGTTGGACTTCAAGGGGTCTTGGGAGGATCATCTACATTTGGTGGAGTTTTCTTACAACAACAGTTTTCAGGCAACTATCCAGATGGCTCCGTTTGAAGCTTTGTATGGTCGTAAATGCCGTTCACCAGTTTGTTGGGACGATGTCGGTGAACGAAAATTGTTGGGACCAGATTTGGTTGTGCAGACAGTTGAGAAAGTTAATACTATCAGAAATCATATGAAAGCAGCTCAAGACCGACAGAAGAGTTGGACAGATACGTCGAGAAGACCTCTAGAGTTCGCCGTGGGTGATTTGGTATTCTTGAACATATCACCAACTAGAGGGGTGATTCGTTTTGGAAGTCGAGGAAAGCTCAGTCCTCGATTTGTTGGACCCTTTGAGATCTTGGAGCGTGTTGGCGAGATAGCGTATCGTTTGGCGTTACCGCGGTCCTTGGCGAATGTGCACGATGTGTTTCACGTATCTCAACTCCATAGGTATGTTCGAGATGAAACGCATGTATTGGATCATTCGGAGCTGACGGTGCGAGAAGACTTGACTTTCGAGGAGCGACCGGTTGAAATTGTGGATCGAAGGGAAAAGGTTCTTAAGAACAAGGTGATCCCTCTTGTACTTGTTTCTTGGGGTAATCGCTCGCATGGAGAGTCCACTTGGGAACGAGAAGATGAAATCCGTCGGAAGTTTCCTCATCTTTTCTGGTAGTTGTTTGTCATCTATCTTTGTATTCTTAAAATTTCGAGGACGAAATTCTTTTGTAATTGGGTATAATGTAACAACCGAGCCCAATGCTACTAGTTTCTGTTACCGTATGAATGGTGTATGGTATTTATTTCATTGATCCTAATTGACTGTTGCTAGTATAAATTTTTACCCGACAATTCATTTCTGCATATAACAATTTAAGGCATCTAAAATGAAATTAAAAATATTTGACATAGCCTGCTTGACACCCCTAACCCTGTTGTAGCGTCCTTGCATCATGTTCTCGTCCCGTTCAGTGAAACGGGCAAGTTTGGACGGCTACGCGCACGTGCGTGTGTCCGTTTTGGGGTATGCTTTTTTATTGTAAAATACTTCATTTTAAATTTTGGATCCCGCCTAAAATTTTCTTATTTCAATTTCAAATTTTTGGACCCGACCTGGGCGCAATTTGGAAATATTTTACATTCGCGCCAAATCCTAATTTCTAATATTTTTAACCGTCGAATATATAAAATATAACCCCAGATAATATTTCCTATCATCTTAAAATCTTTTTTTAAAAGTTTTTCTAACTGTAAACCCCACCAATCTTTTTCTTTCTTTCCTATTTGGCCACGAGCCAATCAGCATCCACTTTAACCCCGCGGGCCCCACCATTTTTCTTTCTCTCTCCCTTTCTCCTTCTCTTTCTCTCTCTTCTCTCTCTCACGCAGGCGCTAGGTGCCAAGATTCTCTCTCCTCTCCCCGTTTCTCTCTCCTCTCGATCTCTCACCTTCTCTCTATCTCTCTCCTCTCGCAATCTTTCTCTCTCTCTCTATACCCGTCTCTCTCTCTCCCCTATATATTTTCCCCTTACTCAAAACTTTCTTCAGCAGAACCCAACCCCGTGAACCCTAGCCGCCTCGTCCCCCCTCGTCTTCGCCCCAACGCCGACGCCCTCATCGCCGGCCTCCTCGCCTCCTCGCCCTCGTCATCTCCACTGCATCTCCTTTCTCCTTCCTCATCTCCCCGAACACCCTGCACGTGAGGCTGTGCCCTCTGCACACGTCTGCGCCGCCGGGAATCGCTGCCGACGACCCGTCTCCGTGCCCCCCGGCCCTCGCGCACACCCCCTCCGTGAGTGATGCTTCCTCTCCTCTTCTTCTTTCTCCTTGTCTCCGTCCTTCTCTTTTTTCATTCTTTTGATCTATGGGTTTGGGTCACTGCCCTGTAGGTGGTCGGCCGGAGATCTGTCGACGCCGTCGAACGTCGCGACCTCTTCACAATCCACTGTAAGCATCATTCTCTCATCTCCATCCTCCTCCCCCTAATCTTTCCTTCTTTCTTGCATATATGTATCCTTGGTGGCTTACTGTTCATCTGTTCGCCAGAATCCGGTGATGCCGACGACGTGTCCCGAAGATCCAGCGAGGTACTCTGACCTGTGTGGTTCCATTGTTCGTTGTTTGGGTTCATTCCGTGAACCGTGCGCACGTCGCGAGATTTCCCCGCCGACGTTTAACGTTACGTTTTCCCGATTCGCGACCCGTCGAGGCAAGTACACCTTGCTACATGCTAAATAATATTTACATATACATTGATAACACCATAAACCTGCAGTTTAACTTAGTACTATAATTTCCCATTTTCGTGTTCAATGTCGTGTTATATCATTTTATCTTCCAAGCTTGAAACCTACCGTTTGCAATTACTTTATTAAACCTAATAATCACATTTACCTGTTTAATCACATTTTTACTATTGACATAGCCTATGGCATTTCTCTCTATAGTTTTACTCCATTCGGACACTCGTGTGCATTTAACCGGTAATAGCTGTGATTTCATCCATTGAACCTTTATATAAATCATTGCACCCCTAAAATTCTTAAACTTGTTGACATGATTAAACGACCATAATTGTCATGCTGTATTCTTATAATGTTGAAATCATCTCTGTGACACAACTGATAACTGTACTGCTAATGGAGTGAATCTGCCTATTGCTTAATTCATTGCTTAGATCATGTTGTTGATAACCATGCTTGATTATGTAACTGATTATGAGCGCACCTATAGTATCGTTTACATCTTGACATGACTTGCTTCATCATATTGTTTGACCCGACATGGTACCGTATACTGCTTGACTTGACCTGATATACCATGACTTGACTCGTTACCTGATCTTGTGTCTAATGCCAACAAACCTGACTTGTAGTCCTCATGGACCGTTCCTGTTGTCTATCCAGACAAACCTGCTTACCTAATTCTGTGTTGGCATTAGTTCTTGATTACTGAATACCTGACTTGACATACACATATAATTTGGGGGTATGGGAAAATCAAAGGTGAAACCTGACTTGTAACTCAACAGTTCGCTACTTGTTCTGATCAGTTTTAGAGGCTAGGCCACCCTTGGAATGATGCTGCTGACATCATTCATCTGTACATATTCCTGTTTAGTGCCTAACGGCATGTCTCGGTTTCTGCCCGAGAATCTGGGTCGTGGTCCCGGGTATGCACGGGATACTATTGAGTTACATCGATGATTCACCAATTTGATTTCAAAGACTTTAGAACAGAAAACCTGATAGAACAGTTTAGTTTACCCACTGCACACTACCTTGCACTGCCCCGATGTATATTACGGTTACACATGCTTTATCATTCATGATTATATTTGCATTGCCTGTTATCCTGTTTATATGTTATTACTTGATGACATGACGCGCTGACGTCTGGGTTTTGCATGGCCCAGATTCTGTACCGCTGTTGCAGTCCGAGCAGGAGTACTTCAGCCAACAGGCTGAGCTGTGAGTGTCAGCAGTAGTTAGCTTTTCTTTCCTGCATTTTATTCCTGATGTGAGCCCGCATTATGGGACATACATTCCAGTTATTGTATTGGATCTTTCGCTTCCGCATTTTATTATTCTTGACTCATGTTAGCTTGGATTATGGACATGTTTTAGATAGTTTTATTTTGTTCTTGATATCTCTACAGCCGTAATGTGACTGTGGATGGATACTTCCTACCCACAGGTAGCATGGTTGGCTATGTCACGTGCCCATTTTAGCGTACTCTAGGAAGCGGGGCGTGACACCCTCTGTGTCCCGTCTGGGGCTCGGATGACCGTGGGCGTCTCTGACCGCCGCCGGAACAATCACCAGGAGCCTCCAACGAAGCGGACTGCCCTATCGCCGGCAGAACGTTCGACGCAGGACGTGGGCCAGCCAGGGGAACGGCCGCGTCGCTGGCCTCTTTCTGGAACGAGCGACCCAAAGAGTGAGAACGTAACATGTATCCCAAAAAAGAAGAGCCCCGAGCAGCCAAGACTTAGTAGAAAGGAAACATGAATGGGTAGGGGCCCTGGAACGGGCTCCACCCCTGTTTATCACCACGAGCGACCTCATCCAACGGCGCTCTTCATCTCCCGCCAAAACGCATTCTCGCGTCCAACGGCTCCGATTGTTCCACTTGTCGTTCCCACACTGGACCGCACCCTTTCAGGCGTCGCAGGTCTGCACACGTCGCGTCAGCCAACCGGCGCTTGACTCGTGGACCGTCACTTTAATGGCAGGATGCACGAACCGGCGCACCTTCCTTAAATACAGAGATCTCGCCCTGATTCGCTAGTAGAAAAGACAGCTCACGGCCCGGGGACGCGTCCCGACGAAACCTTAGGAGGGAGCTCATCCCGGACGGCCCGGCAGTCCACTCCTGACCCGACCCGCTAGCTGGTCGGGACAAGAGTGGGGGACTAATGATGATGCTCAATATTGGCGATCCCCAAGATCAGGACACGTGGCAGATGACGTGTCCCAGAACTCAGAAGAAAGGGCCTACAGAGGCCGACCAGGCCATCCCTGTACCCGGCCTGCAAACACAAGCTGGTCCTCCTCGGAGCCCCCTGCAAATTGGCCTCCTCGGCCCCTCGGCTCGCCCCGAGCTGCCACAAGACCAAAACTCCTCGGCTTTCTCGCTCGTCCCCGAGCCCCCGGCCGAAGCCGTCTTCCTCAGTCTTCCGACCAACTCCACCGCTCACGGGCGTAACCGCCACTCCGCAAATCTCGCCATGCGCGGATTCTCCGCCAACAACATCCCATGTTCCACGCCATCACGATCCCCATTAATGGGCGATCCGCTCTCTACGCGGGCGTGACGTCGGGAGCGTAACTGCCGGCGAGATTCTCGCGCCTGCTGCTGCGTGCCGCCACCGCTATATAAACCCCCATCACAGAGGGGTCAAGTAAGCCATTTTTTATTCCACTTAGCTGTTACTCTGCTCGGATCTCGTGCTAACTTGATCGTCGGAGGGTCCTCGGTGGTACCAAACCACCCCGGGATTTCTTTGTAGGTACTCGGCGCTAAGCTCCTCAAATCACCAATTTTCTCAAAACCCATTGAGACCCACACGCAAAAAGAGATCACCTCCAAAATCCATCGGAAGATCGACGGAAGACAACATCTGACGGAGACCCGAAAAGGACCTCCATCATCAATTAAATTAGCAAGTATCACACGCCCATTTAGGTCGCTCGCTTGTCCTCGGCTTCTAGATTAGCTAGCTAGGATCATATAAATCCAATTTGGAGTATGCATATCCCCACATGTACCGTAACAAAGTAAACCATGATGCGAACCCAAAAAATAGTCCCAATGGCTACAATAAAACCTAGAAGAATCCAATATCGCTCTCGATGAAATTGCCAATACTACTCCATACCCCAAATGCGTGAAGCCAGCAAAAGTTTGATCTATCCACAAACCCAAAACCCAAATTCTTTCCATTAACGCGCATAGGGATTGAAGTCTTGATACACTATATTTTTTCACATAAAACAATAGTAACCAAAACTAAAGGAAGCCCTAAGGCCAATCCCCCACAACTGAGTTCAATTTAATAAAGTTCGCTATTCCTATCAAGCATCAAAATTTTACAAAATACCCACAAGCCCCAATCCTCATCAGATTCAAACAAAACCCATAAAGCCCCAAATACAAAACCCACATCATAGATTCAATATTATCCAAAAAATACAAAATACCCAACAAAGTTTTTTTTAAAAAAGAAAATACCTGAGCAAGAGGTGATGAAGGAGTGAAGCAAGGAGACAGTGGTGTTGACAATGAGAGGGTCTCCAGAGAGAGAATAGCGAATGACAAAATTGGCTGTTTGGTAGAAGAAGAAGCCAAAGATGACAGCAAGAAGCTGTCTTCGCTTGTTGAAGGATATCTCGAATACAACTGAGACTCCCCATAGAAGCAGCGTCGCCCAAAAGAACACTGTCGTGTCTCTGCCGCTCGTTCTCGCCATTTTTTTCCTTTGCCGTCTCTCAGGATACAGCTCAAAAGCTTTGATGAATGGTGGTAGATCGAATTTTACCAGACTTTGGGGGCCTTTTAGCTGAAAAGGTGTAGGCGTTTTCCTTTTACGGATAACACCCTCTATTTTGAGTTTATTAATCGACGTAACAATGGCTAAGTATCAACATTAATGTAGAAAACAAGAAAAAAATTTGTCATTGTTTTTGTTTGGGGGATATAAGCGCAGAACAAATGTTGTGATTTTCTTTTTCTGTCTCTTTTCGGATATGGTGTTGTGTGCAGCTTGTTTGAACCAATGCATCTTTCCTAACATCAAGAAATTTTACCAGCATTGTGTTGGATATAGCTGTTCTTAAGACAATTATTGTAATTAAAAGAGAACCTATATGAGAGAACGATCTTACTCAAGATGATAATATGCTATCCGGTTTGTTTTTATCTTTCTTGTGATGCATTTTATTCATTATCACGTATCGTTTAGACATGAGATAAAACCCTTAGGATTTTGCTTGACTATCAGGATGATAATGCAAATCATATTAATAGGGCCTGCGTAGTCGATAAGCACATCCTTAAATGTCCTTAGTCGTAAAAGTATCGAGACTGAGTATCGGTACTCCAGTTTAAACTAGCGTGTACGTTTTCTGACCCGGTTGGAGAACGATATATGATCCTGCAGCTATTGGTGTTTGACATCAAGGATTGTATACAGATGCTCACTGGATGAGTTATGCTAGACGGACTCACCGAGAACTCTTGTAACGACCCCAATATTACTATACCTTCGTATTTTCTTTCTTTAGTAAAATATCGTATTTATTTATTCTTAGTATTTTCCGTATATTTTGTTTTCTATTAAATATATTATTTTATTATTCCATCTATTTTTTCTAAATACATTTCTTTAAAACTAAATCTTAATCTTTTTCAAATTAAACACAAGATCTAAGCCAGTTCATAACCTAAATCCAATCGCATTATCATTTTCTTTTATAAAATTATGAGCCCAAAAACCCACTTTCTTTTCAAGCAACAATATATATCTAATTATTCTTAAACTTGTGCATGAACAGCATTATAGCTCATTGGTTAAATCTTTACATTATTATTTGATAGGGCACATATTCGAATCTCAAGCCTTATAATCATTTTTATCATTTTTTTTACTCTCTCATAATCTACAAATGAGACATTTCATTTTCTTTAATTTCCAAATGATCAGGCGCCCCTTCAATTTCTCTTTAACTCCCATTATGAATTCATATTAATTTGAATAAGTATGACATAATTCTTTTATATACCCATCTTAACTTTTATTCTTCTTTCTCTTCAAAAAATTAGAAAGAAAAACAACTTTTCTCCTTTCTTTCTTCCTCACAAAATATTATTCATTTCATTCTCTCTCTTCATCTAGAGTACTCGAAGAAGAAAATGAAGAAGCTTTCAAAAAGTCTCGTTAGTAACGCGAGACTATTGTAGAATAGATAAGTCCGGTGACGATACTGGCTTGTGCATGTAAGTTCTCTCCGTCTCTCCGTCTCTCTTTTTTTTCTCCTTCTCACTCTCTTTATCTTGTTTCCTCTCTTTGCCTAGACTTGCATGATTATCCATAACCTTTATTTGATTTTTAGTAAAAAAAAATTAGCTATGAAAAATATGTGCATGAATAATTGTCTATGCATTCTACATGTTATGTTTAGATACTTATAGTATTTATGCATTAGTCTATAGCAATTGTCTCGTGCCAATATCATTCTTTTAAATGAAAGTAATGTTGTAAATAGTATCTCATTGGAATTTAAAAATGATAAATGTAAAAGGTTTTATGGTGGTTTCATGAAAAGTCGTATGCATTTCTTTTATAACCCGATCATGTGATTGAAATATCGATGATATTCCATAATTTGTGTAACAACCCTAAACTTTCTGTACAGATTTTTTTTCTCAGAAATACAGAAAGGAGCCCCCAAGCCTGAGCACAAGTTATAAATTTAAATTGCTTTAATAACAAAAAAGCACTTGTAGCTTACTGGTAAAGCCTTGCATTGCTATGATATAGCCTCTGTGTTCGAATTCCTTTAACCATATTATTTTTATTGTTTTTTCTTTTAAAGTTTTAGAAGCTCAAAAGTTTGCACGTGCACTACACGTAAAATGAAAAATCATTGAAAAATCAAACATGTGCACCGAGTTATATAAAGCGCCTAGGACACGTGGCAAAAATCCCACAGCCCACCAAGCCAAGATGGCTGGCGAGATTTGCTTGGGGGGCCGGCGCCGCCGGTCCCAACCGTAGCAAATGCTACAAAACTCTGCCCTAGCGCCCCTTGGACTCCCCCCACTACTCCTATTCTGTTTGATTTCTCTGCATTTATCCAGAGAATGATAAATCGTCTCTTTAATCCATTTTAATGCATATTTTTAATCATTCTTCAATTCTCAAAACCCTAATTTCTCTTATAAATACAATCCTACACGTTAACCCTCATTCAGAATTCCATTACCACAACTCTCTAAAATTCCTAAGTCCAAGAAGTTGTACAAGTGGAGTTAGCTCAAAGCAAAGTTCTGGCGACGTTTCGGGACAAATCCAGCGATGAAACGACTCCACGACGCTTTCGAAAGTTCCTTCTACCTCTTCCCTCTTCTTTCAATCAGTAAGTTCCCTCTTCCCTCCCCTCTCTCTATTAAAAAGAATCATATTTTCAACACTCGTCGGAAGCACAGTTAATCCGACTTCCGATTCTCATTTCTTTAAAAACTCAATTTTTATTAAACAATAAATTAACCTTTTTATTATATACTATTTAGTAACCATTAAACAACAATTGGACAAAGTTTCAATTCAAAATATTATGTTAAACAAATTCTATTTCACATTTACAGTAAAATACCCTTAAGTTTACATACGACATCACCTTATCTTTTTGCTCATATTACTTTTAGAAAACTCACAAGATAATGACCTAGCTCATCACAACACTCATTCTTGATATAGCGCGATGGCTTTTGGAATATTTGTTTGTGGGATAAAATACGAAATTATTTTTAAATACCATAAACTTTCAAAAATCGTTTTCTTTAAAATTGTATTATTTAATTTCTTGCAAATGCGCCTCCACAACCCATTTTGGGGACCCCGATCGGGATGGTGCAGGTTATCACACATCCTCGGGCCTAGTAGAACGAGATGCAAAACTCTTCACGGAGCATCCGATATTGATAGAATTTTTAAGAAAAACATGATTTCTATTTAATAAATAAATTCTATTTTTAATATATATATGTGTATATATTATCAAAATATCTATTTTAAATATCTTATATATATTCCATGTTTTTCTAAATAAAAAAAACACAAATTTCATGAAGCTACTATTACAAATCAATACAATTCCAATGTTACACTAAAATCCCATATACAATGAAATCTAGATTCTATTCACTAGAAAACTTCATTTTATAAAAAATACAACTATGAAAACCCTAAAGACGGTGATTAAATACTTGAGGTGTATTTTGAAAACATGTCAAAACTATTTTTCATAAAACCCCCTAAAGTTATATTAATTTACAATAAGGACCCTAGTAAATTTAGGTTTAAGCAGGACCAGTTCTCTTGAGTTTCAGGGAGCCGGAGAATATGGGTGCTTGCCTATCTAAAGTAGACAACCTAAAAACAGTGTTATCAATACGATAATTGTCTTGGAAAAAGACACAAATCTTGCCGCCCATGTGCAGCAGTTACCGATAACACCAAAACAAATTCAGGACTTCAATTCTGTTTAAAGAGTCTAACTCAATCTGAGTCCCAGTCTAATCTGAAAATAATCCAAATCCAATCCATCATTGAATACAATTCAAGTATAACTCCATTTCAACATGAATCCATTTATACCAGAATTCAATATACATCAACATGAACATGATTGAACCGAACCATGGATATACTCTGATTACATGACTATTCATTTATATCCATTCCGCTTACTAATATTATGGTTTCGGCAAGTCGTATATCTATTAAACAAAACAATATAACTTAATACAATATACATTACGGGGTTTTAAAGAGGTAGATTGGCACAGAATGTGTTAAAAGTGGCACGAGATGGTCATTAAAAGGCGTAGCTATACATCCATTGCCGTTGTTCCGTGGTTTTATCGACGGAGCCTTATACTACGGGTTACCATAGTTCACGATGTAGGTTGGACTCCTCTCGTATACGCCGGCATATTCTATACCAAGCTACAATCAACCGCGTTAACATAACAAACTCACAATACACCAGTTATATTCTCATATCTGTCTGTTCATCTGTCTATTCTATTCATACTTTTCTTTGGGACTTACCAAGTGATTGTTCGCTGACGACATTCCTATTTCTCTTCTTTCTTTGGAATGTTGTCAGGAGGACCCGACTCTGAGGAGTTCGAGACCAGCCAGGAGCACTTGGAGCAGACCACTGAGCAATACGACCATTAGGCTTTACTTGTACTCGCTTTACCTTCAGTTCATGCCATTGTTTGGGCATTGCTTTCCATCCTTATATTTACATTTTCAGTTGTATTGTAAAGAACTGTTTGATAAATAAAAGTTTCTGTTCATTTACATTTCATATCTTCTTGTATATATTTACATTATATTGCTTAGTTACGCTTAGCGTGTTTACTTCTGAATAAATACGTAGCGGGCCAGTCACGCCTCCTTACTGTACACCGGGAAACGGGACGTGACAATTTGTGACATAATATTTATAGAATTATCGGTGTATTTTCTTATGTATATTCTCAATTAGAATGTTAGTAAGTATAAAGAAAACAAAGTTGCAGATTAATACCATAGTTTTATTGTTTTTAAATACGATCCCAAATATCTTTATCTTTACAATATTTTTTTAGAATTAATCTACACTTCTGGAAATCCTTGGAATATTGGTATAAAATAATAGATAGAATTACAAATTTACAGTAAAAAATTCATATCAAACCGAATAACAGTTTAGAAGTTGTGCATTTTTTTATTGACCGTTTTAAAACCAGAAAACTGCCATTAAGGCTCTTCTTCAAGAGACTATAGCTCTATAATCGTTGATCCAAATTAAGTGTTTTCAGGTGTTTTGAATATCTACATCGAAAGATATAGATTTTCTTAGTTTTAAATTTTTACTGAAAACCGGCGTAAAATATAGAAAACTGCGTTATAATATTAAGCGACGAATCTGGACAAAATCTGTCCTGATTCGCACACTATTTTTAAATAGGACATAATCCGAACTCCTGATATCCGTTCGTGACAAAATTTAGATGTGTAAATGCACAATTGATAGAGCTATAGTTTCATGTATATTATATTATTAAAAAATGCATGAAACAAGCTGATATAGGTTTTACAATATAACATATAGTTGCGGTCCGGAAATCTGAATTTTTGTTTTAAATGCTGATGTTAAAATGATCATAACTAGAGCTTCAGAAATTCAAATTGCATGAATATTAGTGTTTTAGATAAGTACATCGAAAAACCTACAATTTTCTAATAATTTCCGTAACTTAAAACCTGATGGAAATTGACCTAAACTATATTTTAAAAATATGCGACGGTGTTAAACAGATTCTGATCTGCTCTGCGCGATGAAACGAAAATGGGTATATCTTCCAAACTGGTAGTTATATATAGACGTGACTGGAACTCACGCGTGCATAACACTTAGATCTATATTTTTGTTTATATTCCTAACTTGATTGACTTGATAAATTAGTCGTATACAATACTTCCTTACAATATTGTTTATGGTCGTTATTTGAATAATATACTTGACCCGTAATTAGATATTATATATTTGACATAATTCAATTACATATTAGACCCGACTTGACCGAACCATGAATATAACTTGACATGAATACCTGAATATAAGTTGAATCTGAACGTGTACTCTTTATATTCATGGATTCGGCTGAGACCTGTAACTTGAACTATAAACTACAATACGCGGAGATAAGGGGTAGATTGGTATGGAACGTATATCGTGGTACGAGAGGTTACTTTAAAAGACACTTAATATGAATTCACGTGTTGTTGTCCCGTGGGTTATGACGGGATCTTATACTACATGTTAGCTTAGTCCATGGGGTATGTTGGACTCCTCTCGTATACATGAATAATTTCTTTATCAAACTATAAATAATCACGTTAGAATTGTTAGTGATATATGTCCTAAAGGTAATTATTGTATCATACTTGATTGTATATTACTTAATGGGAGCTTGGGATATACACGGATATAGTAACAGTCTTGCTCAAAATGGTAGTATGCTACCTGATTTGTTTCTACCTCAATATGTACATGTGTTTTCTTAGCATATCGCTTATACATATTGGTAGAGCCCTTAGGATCTTTGTTTGATTACCAGCGTTGTGATGACAGTCATGTTTCCTGATTTAAAATCAAGAAAGCCTACAGAAGAGGCATCACGTGCTAACACGTAACCAGCAGTCACGTTTTGGCACGTGACATTTAAAAGCAGCGGCAAAGGCACGTCAGTCCCCTGATCAAATCAAGAAAAAGGCTTCAGAAAAGGTCACGTGCTCACACGTGACCAGGGGTCACGTGTTGGCACGCGACATTTAAAAGCAGCGGCAAAGGCACGTCAGTTCCCTGATCAAATCAAGAAAAAGGCTTCAGAAAAGGTCACGTGCTCACACGTGACCAGGGGTCACGTGTTGGCACGTGACGGCTGAACAGCGGCTAGGAGACAAAGCGCAGAAAGTAGAGGAAAGCTCGTTCCAAGGGGTCACGTGGCCACACGTGACCAGGGGTCACGTGGCCACACGTAACCGGCTTTCAAAGCCTATTTATTTAACAGAATCAAATTCTGAAGAGATCATTCAAATCTTTCCAAAGGAAAATGATTTAAAGGTGGTCACGTGGCCACACGTGACCGGCTTTCAAAGCCTATTTATTTAACATAATCAAATTCTGAAGAGATCATTCAAATCTTTCCAAAGGAAAATGATTTATAGGTGATTAAATATCACCTATCTATGGAAAAATCTTGAACTTGGAAAGATTTCTCCTTAAAATCTAACCGAAATAACAAAGGGAAATCTCTGGATTTAAAATCCAATGGTGAATAAAATTCACCTAATAATCTAAAGGACCAGATGAATGATGAAAACAAATCAAATCCCTCAATGAAAAATTCATCAAAACTAATTGATTCTGCTTCTTCTCCTATAAACAGGAGCCAAGAGAAACACAGAGAGATAGACAGAGATTGATACATAGAGAGAGAGAGAGAAAAATAGAGCCTTGAGACTTTGGAGGAATTTGGATCTTCTGCAAAAGAAAACCTTAGGTAAGAAGGGGGAGGCTTTCAAAAAAAAAGAGAATTTAATTCTCGAAAGAGTTTAACTCTAATATTAAAAAGAAGAACTTAGTTCTCTCTTTAGCAGAGGATCTGCAAAGTGCATATCTCCCCACGAATTGAGAATTTAATTCTCATTGGGTTGAGATCCTACCATGCAGACCCAAAGTATAGAGAGGGAATGGATGTTTGAGAATTTAATTCTCATAGAATTATAGGAATTTAATTCCTTCGATTTAAAATTAGGGTTTAACCCTATGTCATAGGAATTTAATTCCTTCAAAATGAATAGAACTAGGGTTAACCCTAGTTAAGAACTCAAATCTGTCAAAATAACAGGAATTTAATTCATCTAAAGTCTATTGCTAGGGTTTAACCCTATGAAGAATTTGATTCTTAAAAAGATAAACACATCTTCAAACAGGCAGGATCACGTGCTGCCACGTGACCCCTGTAAAGAGCCACCGCTAAAAACTTTGAGGCAACGCCTCACGTGCTTCACGTGACCCCCAAAGCGCGCAAAGAAAAAGCAAAGGAAAAGAAGCTCTGGGGCTCCCTCACGTGTCACCACGTGACCCCTAAGGAATATTCTAACAGATCAAAGCGCGGGCCCCCATCACGTGCCCACACGTGATGGCCTTTAGAATTAAAAGTGTTAAACACTTATCTGTAGAACAAAATAAAGGGAAACAGGGCGCTATCACGTGCTACCACGTGACCCCTTGGCTGAAGCTTTAACGGACAAGCACCAAAATGCCCATCACGTGACAGCACGTGATGCCCCAAAGTATTCAATAATTTTGACAGAATAAAATAAAGGGAGGGCGCCCTCACGTGCTACCACGTGACCCCTCTTGCCTTAGTGTTTAACACTAAATTGGAACCCCTGAATCCAGTGTTTAACACTGTTTTGCCTTAGTGTTCAACATTAATTAAAGAGCTTTCTTGCAGTGTTTAACACTGAATTTCTTAGTGTTTAACACTAAATTAAATCTCTGTTAACAGAGTTTAACATTAATTTTCTTAGTGTTCGACACTAAATTAAAATCTCTGTCACCAGTGTTTAACACTGATTATCTTAGTGTTTGACACTAATTTGAGATCTCTGTTGCTAGTGTTTAACACCGATTTGTTTTAGTGTTTAACACTAATTTGAACCCCCTGTTGCTGGTGTTTAACACTAACTTTAGCCCAATTGGCTAAGTGTCTATAGGCAAAAGCCTCTCCTTTAATGAACCAACAGAGGGCCAATATCCTAAACATGATTGGACTTAGTCCAAGCTGGCCATAAGTCCTCAATTCAAATTCAACTGAGCCGATGGGCTCATAATATAATTAATTGGTCTTGGTTCCAAATGGGGCCAAAGATTATTTAATTTACCTCGGTTTAAGGGTACATCTCTTCACTCCTTTGATACGTGGCGTTGTAATTCCTCAACGTCTTCAAAGAGATGACGGGTCCCGATGACCACATATTGATACGGACTGTGGGGTCCTTAAACTCATGGACTATGAGGTCCTTAACCTTGACCGGGATGTCTTAAAACTAACGACGGACTGTAGAGTCCTTAGATCCATGGACTATGACGTCCTTAACCTTGACTGAGATGTCTTAAAACTAACTTTGGACTGTGGAGTCCTTAAATCCACGGACTATGAGGTCCTTAACCTTGACCGCAACGTCTTAAAACTAACATTGGACCGTAATGTCCTTAAACTACCCATGGACCGCAACGTCCATAAACTACCCACTGACCGTGATGTCACTAAACTAAACAACAGGGCTCTCTTAATTGCCCTATTGTTGGATCTAAACGATCCCGTTAAGTTGATCTTAGTCTGAAAATTAGACTAACGTATCCATAACAAATGTTTAAGTCGATCTTAGTCTCGAATGAGGCTAATGTATCCTTAAACCCAAACCCCCAAACCCAAATCTAAGATAATACAAATTTGGACTAGTCCGCGCCCTATGGGCGACGACATAACTCAGTCTCCGTATACAATCCACGGGCAACCAAACATAAAATAAACACACATGACACGAAGTGACCATCTGGAGAAGGAGAAAGTGGTTACCGCGATGCGGTAGCGTAATTAACTGCAGGGGCTTGCACCTGCAGGGAAGAGCGTCCCCACAATCAAAAAAACCCCTCAAGCGAGGGGGAATCTGACGAAGTCTGCTATATCGGACGCATCCGTTTAAACCTTCGATACACGGTGCCATAAATCAACTTGGCATCTTCGGAGAGGAAGACGGATAGCACCAATTAGTATCTGCCCCGAATTTCAGGCAAGACGCCATGTCTTGGCCGCCATTCGGAGGGGAACAGATTCTGGCACGCCCGGTGGGACCTTTTCCTCTTTCCACTCTACACTTCGTGTGTCGTGATTCGCGAACCAATCGCGGTTCGCCAATGGTTGCCCTTAGGTTTCGAAGTACAAAGATTTGCTGCAGAAAGCAAAGAATCAATGGCCTCCACTTGTGCGACATGCTCGGACTGCAATTGCAACCAACGCTCCGCTTCGCCAGGAGGTATAGCCTACGGACCCCAAGCTGCTTCGCTATTCACAATGCCCGTGGAACAGGTCACTCGAGCCACCACAGGATTGTTTTTGGGGACCATGCTCCCGCCGACAAGCTTCACCACTCCGGTGCTGACAACGGAAGCTCCCAAGAAGTCGGTCTTTGATCGTCTTACCCCTGCCGCGGCCCCTCTCAACGGGTCGCCCAACACCAGTGCCTCGGTCTTCTCCAGACTGGGCCAGAGCTCCTGTGAAACCGCAATGGGCCTGCAAGCCCAGAGAAGGTTGCTCCTAAGAAAATAACCAGTCTCGCTCCTGAAGTCGTCAAGGCGGCTTCTCCTTCCAAAAAGTCGGTCTTTACAAGATTTACTGTTCCAGCTCCCACTCCTGCTACCCAAAGGACATCAGTCTTTAACAGGCTGGCACCAGTAACGACCCCCCACCTACACAGGGAGCAAGACGAGACTATCGCCCTCACCAAACCGGTTCCATCAGTACGACGCGCTCGACGTCGTTACTGGCGCCGAATGAGGAAGGCCGGAGGCAACTCCCCTTCTGGGCTAACTCCTCCAGCCCCGATGGTAGAAATTAATGCTGCTGTTCCAACTGGGAACAGCTTTGAGATGCTAAATAAGATGCGTAGGAATTCTCCTACCACGGCGCTAAAGAAGTCTCCCCATCCGCTGAAAAGGGCTATAGAAGTAAAGCCAGAACAGCCCCAGTCTCCTCAACGGCTGTACTCCCGAATCTATAAAGTCTGGCGGCAGGCCCGAGACTCGATGATCGATCCAAATTTCTCCCGCCAGCACAAGAAGCTGAAAATCCAACAGGAAGCCAGTCACCAGGCTAAGCCACGAAAAGCTGTCTGGGTGCCCACCTCAACGGCCCCCTCAACTTCCACTGCTCATAAAAAGAGGAGGCCGGAGAAGATCCCCGGGTCTGCAACGAGAGCTAAAAGCGCTGAACCTAGACGCCCTAAGGCTGGGGGCAGGATGGTCCACACTGTGTACATGGCGTCGGGGAAGGAAGACAGCCGTGCATCTACAGGTCATAGACCGCTTACACGGTCAGTAACCAAAGCTCAGGAGCAACAGCAAAAGCTCCAGGAAATGATGAACGCAATGGCCGCGCTTACTGGGCCGAAAGAAAGCCCCGAGGCGTCCTCGGATCAGCAACAAGAACAGGAAACCGACGCCGAGTTCCTCCGGAGGATGTTGGAAAAGAAGGATAAAGAGGCTGCGGAACAAGCGGCCAATATAAAGCAGATAACCCACTTATTCCAAGACATGGTGGGAATGATGATCCAACAAGACCTACCTGCTGAGGATCCTCCGATCGTCCTTGAAGATGACAGGGGAGAAACGTCAAATCTATCGCCGGCTCTCTCAACGGCCAAGGAGGAGACAATCTCTAAGGCTGACTTGGACGACCATATAGCCCAGCAAATCCGGGTTCATCATGCGACTGAGGCAGCTGGTCAAGTCGTAAAAACGGGGCGACCATATCCGAGCTGGTACGACCAAATCAAATATCCGCCAGGTTATACAATACCAAAATTCCACGTGTATAAGGGGACCGGCAATCCCCATCAACATGTTGCCCAGTTCAGGGCCCTTTGCGGTAACACCGGCGGTGATGATAAACTGTTGCTTCGCCAGTTTATGGGCAGCTTATCAGAAACAGCGTTCGAATGGTATTCGGAACTTCCGAACGATTCTATCAAGACGTTCGCTGAAATGGAGTTGCTATTCACTCAGCGATTCACGAGCGCCAGCGAACGCACTCCAATAACGACATTGATTAATGTCAGGGTAAAATCAGGCGAAACGTGGGTCCAGTACGCTATACACTGGCGAAATTTTTGGTCGAAATGCGAGCAACGCATTGAGGAAGCGCCCGCGGTGGGCATGTTCGTGGGAACCCTAGACCCTCACGCAACTATCTCCCAGTTTATGATGTTCTTTAAGCCAACCACATTCCAGGCTCTAATCGACAAGTTGGCCCAGATGGACCAGATGGGTCATAGACCGTCTCCCTGAAGCCCAAGCCTCAGAGTGACAAGGGTAAAGGAAAGGCAACCTTCGTCACGAATGCTCAGCAGCAACCTAGTGCCCCAAAGCTGGCGGATCAACTGGAAGAAAGACGCCAGTACTATAATGAGAAGATGAAGCGCCCCTACTCGTTCCCACGGGATAAGACGAAACGGTTATTCGAGCTGGCAGTACGCAACAGACTTATAAACCTGCCAAATCCAAGGCGACCGCCACAACCCACTGAGGTGAATAACCCCAACTATTGCCCTTACCATCAAACGGTGAGCCATCCGATTGAAAATTGCTTCGTTTTCAAAGGATGGATTGAAGATCAATACCTCCAGGGGAAGTTTGCACTATCCGAAAAGTGGAAGGTGAACCCACCACAGCCGCATACTCCTAAGAAGACGGACGCACCGGGAGCAACCTGTTCTTTCATTGAGGAAGCTCCATGGGAAGTCATGCTATCAGCTAAAACCAGAAGTATGCTGAGTGACCTTCATGCGTGCCCAGCAGTCGAATGGAAGAACCCGCTTGAACCTCAAATCATCGAAGGGATATTGAAGCCGCGCCCAATTACAAAGATTCGTGGTGATGGCCCAAATACTCACACCCGACCGTCAAAATCTTCGAAGAAAAAGAAGAAGAAATCCAAAAAGCCCGTGAGGCCTGGAGACAAGCGCATGGATTTACAGAAATAGATTGACGCGCTGGAAAAGTACAATCAAAAAGCGCGGACTCCCGTCACGCTACAAGAGTTCCTTAACCACATCTTTCAGGAGGAAGGAGATGGAGAGAGCTCATCGGATGAATCCGAGGGATATGTGGCGAGTTGTCATATGATTTCCCACTCGGAAGATGAGAAAACTCCTGGCACTGAGAAACTGGGGGCACAGCCTGAGCCAGAACTTGTATGGCCAACAGATGAAATGATCGACGCCTTTCTAGACGAGATTCGTTTGAAGGGTAAAGCCGATCAGGAGCGTGAGATGGATGCATCGGAAGGAGCCAAGCGCAGGCGACTAAACGAAAGAGTCGAAGCACTCCCGCCAGATCAAAAGACATCTGATACGAATAAAAACAAGTACAAGATGAGGAAGAGGTTCACCAAAGCCATGTCAGTAGGGATGAAGCTACCACCTTCGGAAGAGAACGCGTTCGATGGGGCGGAGAAGCACCCTAATTATTGCTCGTATCATCGGAAAATTTCACACCCCACTGAGGAGTGCGACGCTTTTAAGGTGTGGTGGCAAGGATATGTTGCTCACCGGCAACATTTTAAGCGCATGAAACGCAGAACTCGTCGGGAGCAAAGAAGTACAACCGACAGGCACAAAAGAACTACCGGCAATTGTTACATGGTCGACGCCGGAGGATTGCAAGTTCTAACCTTTAGGAGCGACTCTGATGAGGAAATGGTTCTGGGCCCTCTCTTTAAAGAATCCGTTTTAGGGAAAGAGGAAGAACCAGAGGCCTGCGAAAACATTCAACTGCGCAATCGCACGCTCCCGGAAAAGAATCTCGGGCCCGCAAATAGAAAAGATAAGGGAAAGGAGAAGGTCACTGGGGATATCGCCTTAGATGACCAAGTCATGAAAGAGCTGACTGCCAAGGACCCTCCCAGGAAGGGTAAGGTGGACTACAACATCCTAGCGCACCTAAGGAAGCTACCTTCTCAGCTCAGCATTCTCGATGCCCTCCTATTATCAAAAGAAGCGCGAGATTCATTAATCAAGGCGTTACAAGAACCCGAGCAATTCCAAGCCTTCATCGCCGAAGAAAGGATGAAGAATGAACTGGAAGAAGTGCATACGGCCGACATCACTTTCGGTGACGAAGACCTCCTCCTCGGGACGTGCGACCACAACCGTCCCCTATATGTCTCTGGATACTGCCATGATAACAAGATAGGCAAGATCCTGGTGGATAATGGATCCTCCGTCAATCTCCTTAATGTTCGGGTGTTGAAGGAAATCTGCATGAGCGTACAGCACCTCGCTCGTGACAAAATTACCATCTCCGGTTTCGACTCCCAGTCGTCATGGACTCTCGGATCCGTGATACTAACATTACGCTTTGGACTACTCGTCACGGACATCAAATTTCACGTCAGACCTGCTACAACGCCTTGCTCGGTCGTCCTTGGTTACATGAGTACAACATCATCCCTTCTACACAGCATCAGTGTATGAAGTACTTTAAGGATGGCTTCGAATATACCGTAACAGGTGAGCTGAACCCATTTTCCGTGAACGAAGTCCGTAAGTACGAAGATGCGAAGTACTTTTTGCCAGATTTCGAGGATACAGAAAGGTGTCGCAAGCCGGAGAACAAAGCCACTGCCACCATCCCTATTTTCGGGAGCGATACCGAAGAAGGAGAAAAGATAGTTTACGCGGGTCCATCCCGACGCAACAACCCGGGACCGTCCGCCCCCATATTGATCTTCGGAAGTGACTTGGAAGATGAGGTTAATACCGTGTTCTCCAGTCGGCCGTCAATACAAGCATCCCCTGGCGATGATCAGAGTTTGCAAATCACCATGGTGCCGCGGAAACACTACAAGGATTTCGACGCACTTCAAGCTTACAATGTGCGGGACCAGCAGACGTTTTACGTCCCTCCCAGGCGAAAGGGTGAAAAGGTGATCCTACTCTACCAATCCACAGAAACGAGAGTGGAGAAAGAGATATGACATGGCGCGGATGCTACACTCAACAGGCTCCAACCCATCCGTTTGTCCAGATATTACACAAATGGACTAAAGAAGCTATTGAAGCGCCAAGGAGTACCCTTAAAACAGACTGTTCGACAAGCTCGGTTCTACAACAGGATTTGGAATGTCCCTGGGACTCAGCGCAAATTGCCCAACGGGAGAATGGAAACGCTTGGGCTTGGATATGTGAGATCTGGGAAACGGGAGCGAGTCCACGACAGCTGCGCCACATATAACTTCGATGAGGAGGAGGACACCTCATCGGAGAATTCTAACCCCTCGTCAAAATTGGATCCCGCAAGTGAAGTGTCGAGTCCGTCATTTGAAGAACAAGTGGACAAGCTTATCAGGAAAGCAGGTCAAAAGGCTCGGGAAGACCACAACCGCGAGATGGCCATCTACGAGAAAGCCAGGACGCAACGTCTGTTTCAACAGGCTGCTAAAGACAAAGATGCTCCTCCCTGTCAACCCGTTGTACAAAAGGCCCAACGCAGAGGCAGAAATAAATCAAGAAGTGGAAAGAAGAGCCGACAACAACGACGCAGGATTAGAGAGTTACGTGATCGGGTATTGCGCGGCCCGGATTTGTCCCTCATGAAGAAGATGAGTCGAGCGTATTCCTTCCCCCGAGACAAGACGAAGAAGTTACTCGAGCTCGCTATAAAACATCAAATGATCGCACTTCCAGAGTCTAAGCACCCTGAGCAAGCTAACAAAGTTTCTTATCCGGCCTATTGCTCTTATCACCGAGCCATAGGACACCCTATCGAAGACTGCTTCATCTTCAAGAACTGGGTCGAAGACCAGTACCAGCAAGGCAGATTTGCTTTATCCAGCAGCTGGAGGGTAACGCCGCCACAAAAGCACGAACCCAAAGCCGCAAGAGCAGAACCAGATCCACATCAATCTTGGAAGCGGATTCGCACCTGTTACATGATTACGATATTAAAAGAAGAGCCCGAGGACATAGATGAGCTCCCTTGGTGCTTCGAAAACAATGACAATGAGGTAATATCAGAATTTCCACCGGCTCCGAAAGAACTGGAAGATGGCATACATACTACTGCAGATAACCTCAAGAAGATTGAGTTGGGATCGGCAGATGATCCGCGACCGACATTCATCAGCGAGCTGCTATCTGAAAAAAGGGTGGCTGCGTTAAAGGACGTGCTTCTACAGCATAAAGATTGCTTCGCGTGGAACTATTCCGAGATGCCGGGATTAGATCCAGAGATTGCTGTGCATGAATTAGCAATATCCCCGGATATCAAGCCAGTCAAGCAGGCACCGAGAAGGATGCGGCTCGAGCTTAAGATGAGCATCAACGCCGAAGTCAAGAAGCTGATCGATTCTGGATTTATCCAAGAAGTCCAATACCCTGACTGGATTGCCAACATCGTCCCGGTAATGAAGAAAAATGGGACGGTGCGCATATGCGTGGATTTCAGGGATCTCAATAAAGCCTGCCCGAAGGACGATTTCCCAGTACCGGTAACCGAGCTAATGATAGATAACACGTCCACTCACGAGGTTTTCTCCTTTATGGACGGTTCATCAGGGTACAATCAGATAAAGATGCATCCCGAAGACCAGAAGCACACCGCCTTCAGGACTCCTTTGGGTATATTCTGCTACAAGGTGATGCCCTTCGGTTTAAAGAACGCCGGTGCCACCTATCAAAGGGCCATGACAAAGATCTTCGATGATCTTATACATGAAATCGTCGAGTGCTATATCAATGACCTCGTAGTGAAGAGCATGTCATACAAAGAGCATTTAGAGCATCTGAAGACCGTATTTCAGCGCCTACGGCAATATAATTTGAAGATGAATCCCCTCAAATGCGCGTTCGGAGTCTCCTCGGGTAAATTCCTGGGATTCATCATCCGACACCGAGGTATCGAAATAGATCCATCTAAGATTAAGGCAATCATGGACATGCCACCTCCGAGGACTCTCAAACAGCTGCGGTCCATCCAGGGGAAGCTCGCGTACATCCGGCGGTTTATCGCCAACCTGTCAGGCAAGTGCCGTCCTTACAGTCACCTGATGAAGAAGGGAATTCCATTCGTTTGGGATCACAAATGTCAAGGCGTACTGGACGAGATCAAGCAGTACCTGCAGAACCCCCCAGTGTTGGCTGCTCCGGTTAAGGGAAAGCCTCTCATTCTTTATACAACCGCCCTCGAAGGTTCTTTAGGCGCCTTATGGGTGCAAGAGAATGACCAGGGGAAAGAAAGAGCACTCTACTACTTAAGTCGAGTTCTTCTGGGGGCAGAAAGCAATTACTCCCCAATCGAGAAACATTGCCTGGCGCTAATCATTGCGATAACAAAACTCCGGCACTATGCATTGGCACATGAAGTCCGTCTTATATCAAAGGTGGACCCCCTAAAATATCTAATGTCGAAGGCCATATTGACGGGGAGACTCGCTAAATGGGCCTTACTCCCGATGGAGTTTTCAATAACCTATCAGCCTCTTAAGGCAGTGAAAGGCCAGGCCATTGCCGACTTCCTTGCTGAGCATCCAGTACCTGCCGCTCTCCTCTAAATTGCGATTTGCCGGACGAACATGCATTTGACACGGTCGACGGTGGTGATACCCAATGGGAACTTTATTTCGATGGAGCATCTTCCATGAAAAAGCGCAAACAAAGTACCCCTATAGTCAAGTCAGGAGTAGGCCTTATCTTCGTAACCCCACAAGGAGGGATAATGCGCTTTGCTTTCTCCTTAACGGAATCAAGGACGAACAATGAAGCCGAATACGAAGCTTTGATAGCGGGCCTCGAGATCGCCATTGACATGGGAATTGAAGACCTCCTTATATACGGGGACTCTCAACTGGTCGTTAGTCAAGTAAATGGTGACTACCAAACGTGCAAACCAGAGTTGGTGAAGTACGGCGAAAAGGTGCAACAACTGTTGACCCAAATTCCCTCCTATACTTTAGAAAGCATACCACGCGCGGAAAGTAGCAAAGCGGACGCGTTAGCTAAGCTCGCTAAAGAATTGGCTGACGAGAACCTCGATGACGTTAAAATCATGGTACAAAGCCGTCGAGTGCTCGCCCCAGCAGAAATATCTCCGGAATCATACGAAGAAAAGGGAGCGACTGAGCAGACGACCCTACAAATAAAAGACCGTGAGAAGGCTGAGGACTGGAGGGAAGTCTTTGTAGACTACTTTAAGTCCCACCGAATGCCCGAAGAAGCGTCCTCAAGACATCAGCTCATGAAACGAGCTCTATCTTTCGCTTTCGTCAATGATACTCTGTATAAGAGGTCGTTTGATTCTCTGTGGCTGAGATGTTTAGGACCCGACGAAGCAGAAAGAGTCGTTCAGGAAGTTCATGACGGAATCTGTGGTTCTCATCAAGCAGGCCCGAAGATGAAGTTAAAAATTAAACGGATGGGTTACTACTGGCCCACGATGATCCAGGACTGCCTCGAGTATGCGAAGCAATGCCACTCATGCCAAATCCACGGGGATTTCATCCACCAGCATCCGAATCCACTACATCCAATGGTGGCTAGCTGGCCATTCGAAATGTGGGGGACTGACATAGTCGGCCCCATCGAACCAGCATCGTCCAGGGGACATCGTTTCATCCTGGCGACGACTGATTACTTCTCCAAATGGGCGGAAGCAGTACCGCTGAGGGAAGTGAGGACGGAGAATATCCTCTAATTTTTCAAAACGCACATCATTTATCGGTTTGGAACTCCACGGCGGATTATCTCCGATAACGGGCCAGCCTACAGAAGCCATAAGATTAGCCGCTTCGCGCAACAGCATAATATAGACTGGAGATACTCCTCAGTTTATAATCCACGAGCTAACGGTCTGGCCGAGGCCTTCAATAAGACCTTGACAAAGATCATAAAAAAGACGGTGTCCCGAAATAAGAAGGACTGGCACGAGAGACTGCAAGAGGCTCTTTGGGCATATCGAACTATGTTTAAGATGGCCACGAACATGACGCCGTACGCACTGGTATTCGGTACGGAAGCGGTACTCCCCCTCGAGATAGAGCTGCCTTCACTACGAGTGGCAGTCCACCACGAATTGACAAACGAAGAAAATGCTCACCTTCGGCTTGAGGAGCTTGATGCCCTTGATGAAACCGGCTCTTAGCGCAACAAAATCTGGAGGCCTACAAAGCAAAAATGACGCACTCGTACGAAAGATTGACCAGGCCGAGGACATTCCGCCAAGGCGAACTCGTACTAGTGGTCAAAAGACCTATGATCCCCAATCGTGCCAAGCAGGGAAAATTTGAGCCAAACTATGAAGGCCCGTACATCATAGACAAGGTCTACCAGGGTGGAGCCTATCTACTCATGGACATGCACGGTGAAAGGCTTTTCAGGCCAATAAACGGCCGCTTCCTAAAGAAATACTACGCTTAATGAGCCACAGCCTAGGTCAATGATAGATGACGACGACTATGTCCGCTCGCTATCTTCCTAAGCTCAGACTTTATAAGCAGTAGCCGGCCTTCCCCTGATTGGACCGAAACGTCCTTAAACTAACGAGGGACCGAAACGTCCTTAAATTAACGACGGACCGAAACTTCCTTAAACTAACGATAGACCGAAACATCCTTAAACTACTACCACAGTATCCTTAGGCTGACGAGATGAATAAAAAAAAAGAGAAAAAGGAAAAAATATATAAATAAAAAAAAACGGTATGTCCATAAGCAAAATGGGCACGGATGAAAACCCGAAAGGGCTCCGTGAGTAAAAACAGCAGGACTACCGGCGAGTGTTTGTGAAAACCCGAAAGGGCGCAACCTCGTTAAAAGACACTTACAAGATCCTCTCGACCTTGTAAGGAGAAACCACCCGCGTGGGATCCTTACGACTCACAAGGGAGCGACACACTTAGGGATCCCCACAATTTCTAAGGAGAAAATACACTTACGAGATCCTCACGACTCGTAAGGAGAACTCTCTTATGGAACCCTCACGGCCCACAAGATTTGAAAGTCTTAAGTTACAGAAACCTAAACCTGTTCTTAAGCAAATCCCCCACAACTTTCGATATTGCCCTACAAGTGGCTCAATACTGACCCTTGTATACAATCCACGGGCGCGAATAGACATTTCCCCAACAAAGTCCCACCCGTGACTAGGGATATGTCCATATGGTGAGCAACCCTTATAAGTCCTCTTGGCTTATGAGGAGAAGACCCTTTTGTAAGATCCTTACGACTTACAAGAGGACATGCACTTAGGAATCCTCACGATTCCCAAGTAGAAAACACACCTACAAGATCCTCACGACTTGTAGGGAGAAATACCTTTGTGAGACCCCTACGGCTCATGAAGTCAAAAGCCTTGGTCGACAGGACCCTTAACCCTGTTTACTAAGCCACCTTTGTTCAACATCGACAGAGGCAAATGATGATTCGCTCCTGGCAACATCCCAGTTGTAGCGGTGCTGATGCCGAAATCGGTGTCTAAAATCCAAGCTTGCAGCAAAAAAGCTAGCGAGCCACACATGCATACGAAATAGCCGAAATGATGGGGCAACTTGCAATAAAAAGCAGCAAGTAAAAATGTATGCATGACAGATAGCCGAAATGATTGGGCAACCCGCAATAAAAAGCAGCGAGTAAAAATAAAATAAATAGTCGAAATGATTGGGCACCGCGAAAAATGTCCGAAATGATAGGGCAATCGCGACCTCCGCGATATAAAAGCTGAAATGATAGAGCATCGCGGAAAAAGAAATAAAATAAAAAAAAGGTTTTAATTTATGCCCTACAGGTGATGCTCCATCACACCCTGTATACAATCCAAGGGCGTAAACAAAAAAGGGATCATACTTCTCCCCCAGGTTTCATCATACGAAGAAGCAAAATCTCGACGGGGCGCAAGCGACCTAGAGATCATCCCAACACTCGTCTCGTAACGACGGACACAACTTCAAACAAAGCGGAGCAGCGGCAACCCCTAGTTCTATGGCTCGGCGATATACATATCACCAACAGTCAAACCTCCATTCCGTGAAATGCGGATACAATCAGCAAAATTCCTGGTTACGTGGAACGCGGATAACGTCACTCTTTGACCCCGTGGAAAACGTCCAGAGCGGATCCTGGTCCTCGCAGAGCAAGGCAGTGAACCCGTGTGAAGCATCCAGAACGGAGCCTAGTCCTCGCCAAGCACGGCAGTGAACCCGTGTGAAGCATCCAGTGCAAAAATCCTGGTTACGTGGAACGCGGATAACGTCACTCTTTGACCCCGTGGAAAACGTCCAGAGCGGATCCTGGTTCTCGCAGAGCACGGCAGTGAACCCGTGTGAAGCATCCAGAGCGGAGCCTAGTCCTCGCCAAGCACGGCAGTGAACCCGTGTGAAGTATCTAGTGCAAAATTCCTGGTTACGTGGAACACGGATAACGTCACTCTTTGACCCCATGGAAAACGTCCAGAGCGGATCCTGGTCCTCGCAGAGCACGGCAGTGAACCCGTGTGAAGCATCCAGAACGGAGCCCAGTCCTCGCCAAGCACGGCAGTGAACCCGTGTGAAGCATCTAGTGCAAAATTCCTGGTTACGTGGAACGCGGATAACGTCACTCTTTGACCCCGTGGAAAACGTCCAGAGCGGATCCTGGTCCTCGCAGAGCACGGCAGTGAACCCGTGTGAAGCATCCAGAGCGGAGCCTAGTCCTCGCCAAGCACGGCAGTGAACCCATGTGAAGCATCTAGTGCAAAATTCCTGGTTACGTGGAACGCGGATAACGTCACTCTTTGACCCCGTGGAAAACGTCCAGAGCGGATCCTGGTCCTCGCAGAGCACGGCAGTGAACCCGTGTGAAGCATCCAGAGTGGAGCCTAGTCCTCGCCAAACACGGCAGTGAACCCGTGTGAAGCATCTAGTGCAAAATTCCTGGTTACGTGGAACGCGGATAACGTCACTCTTTGACCCCGTGGAAAAACGTCCAGAGCGGATCCTGGTCCTTGCAGAGCACGGCAGTGAACCCGTGTGAAGCATCCAGAGCGGAGCCTAGTCCTCGCCAAGCACGGCAGTGAACCCGTGTGAAGCATCTAGTGCAAAATTCCTGGTTACGTGGAACGCGGATAACGTCACTCTTTGACCCCGTGGAAAACGTCCAGAGCGGATCCTGGTCCTCGCAGAGCACGGCAGTGAACCCGTGTGAAGTATCCAGAGCAGAGCCTAGTCCTCGCCAAACACGGCAGTGAACCCGTGTGAAGCATCTAGTGCAAAATTCCTGGTCACGTGGAACGCGGATAATTTCACTCTTTGACCCCGCGGGAAAACACCCAGAGCGGAGCCTGGTCCTCGCCAAGCGCGGCAGTGAACCCGTGTGAAGCATCCAGAGCAAACACCGGACTATGGAGTCCTTAAAATCCACGGACTATGATGTCCTTAACCTCGACCGTAATGTCTTCAAACTAACAATCAACCACCCTGATTCTGTGCTGACTCTACCTTGGTTTAAGGGTACATCTCTTCACTCCTTTGATACCTGACGTTGTAATTCCTCAACGTCTTCAAAGAGGTAACGGGTCCCTGCAACCAAACATCGGACTGTGGAGTCCCTAAATCCACGGACTATGAGGTCCTTAACCTTGACCGTGATGTCTTAAAACTAACATCGGACTGTGGAGTCCTTAAATCCACGGACTATGAGGTCCTTAACCTTGACCGTGATGTCTTAAAACTAACATCGGACTGTGGAGTCCTTAAATCCATGGACTATGAGGTCCTTAACCTTGACCGTGATGTCTTAAAACTAACATCGGACTGTGGAGTCCTTAAATCCACGGACTATGAGGTCCTTAACCTTGACCGTGATGTCTTAAAACTAACATCGGACTGTGGAGTCCCTAAATCCACAGGCTATGAGGTCCTTAACCTTGACCGTGATGTTTTAAAACTAACATTGGACTGTGGAGTCCTTAAATCCACGGACTATGAGGTCCTTAACCTTGACCGTGATGTCTTAAAACTAATATCGGACTGTGGAGTCCTTAAATCCACGGACTATGAGGTCCTTAATATTGACCGTGATGTCTTAAAACTAACATCGGACTGTGGAGTCCCTAAATCCACGGACTATGAGGTCCTTAACCTTGACCGTGATGTCTTAAAACTAACATCGGACTGTGGAGTCCTTAAATCCACGGACTATGACGTCCTTAACCTTGACCGCAATGTCTTTAAACTACGATACTTTGAGCAACCCCTGACCCCGTGAAACACGGATAAGGGCGACCACATCCAGCACTTGCAAGTCCTCACAACCTGTAAGGAAGAAAAACTCTCTTCTGAGATCCTTACGACTCTCAAGGGAAAACCCGCTTAAGAATCCTCATGATTCTTAAGAAGAACTCACACCTATGGGATCCTCTCGACCTGTAGGGAGAAAAAAACTCTTTATGAGACCCCCGTGGCTCATAAAGTGCAAAAAGTCTTAGGAAGCAGATCTTAACCCTGAATCCTAAGCCATCGCTGCCCCGCAAGTAGGCCAAGATAAATTGTCCGCAGAATACATTCAATAAAAGAGACACATCATTGAGAAGAAAAATGTATCTTTTATTCATAAACCAAAATGGATACAAAGTACAATTCATGAAAGAACAAAAGAAAATACTCTCATCTGTGAGTATATACAAAAAGCAAGGAAAAGATACAAGTCTTCAAGCCGGTGGGCGATTTAGCAGCTTGGTCAGCTCATCCTGCTTTTGTTGGGCCACGGCCTCATGGTTTAAAATCGCCAGAAGACGGGCCTCCGCCTGAGCCTGCTAGGCCTGATACGAAGCGAGCCGGCCTTCAAGCTCTTTCTCGGTGGCCTTATGAGCCTCGACCCTTTCACGAGTGAACGTGGCAGCTTTATCAAGAGTCACCACCTCCCTGATAGACTCTTGAAGCACCCGCCAGAGTTTATACACTTTGTTGGCCTTGGCAGTAAGACTCGCCTGAAGCTTGCTCAGCGCCTTAGAAGCCAGCTCCCTCCCCGAGAATTTACGGCCGAGCCCTTTTTCTCGCACAACAATATGTTCACCACGTGTCGCCCTATCAGGCCATGTAAGCTCACTTTTGCGACCGCAACCTTGGAAACGGGACATACACGCTCAAGACCATATAAATGGGCTTCCAGTCGATAGCAATAATCGATCTAAAACGCGCTCACATCACCTGGTATGAAAAGCAACGAGAAAATTTTCGATGTTTATCCTATCGAGCATGTGTTCGCAATCATATGAACATCCGAAAAAGAAATAAAATTCGAAGCTTTAATGTGCATGCGACATGATGACAGTGTTGATAATTAAAGGAAGTTTTCATAAAAAGAACACAAAGTTTATTTATGCAAGCGAAAACATACATACGAGTACCGAGCCTACATGGAAGTTCAGCATAAAGCATACAAAAAGAGGACTAATTTAAAAATGCTACGCTAACGAGAAAAGGTCACCAAACACGGGATCAATGGCACAAGGGTTAACAAAGCAGAGGACAAAATTCTCCATCTCTCTCTCTGCTTTCTCCAGCACATCAAAGCGACGGTTCTCGCGAGGAGTCGCTCCCTATCGATTGGCGCCATGTTCGTCCGCGAAAGCAGACATAATAGCTTGCCGGGCCTTTATCTGGCTCAGCAGATGAATTGAGCAATCCTTCAAAGCCTGAGTAATCAGGCACGCTTCGTGAAAGCCCTCAAGCTTTTCTTCAGCCGCGTCAAGCATCGCCAGGGTCATCTCCGCCGGGTGAGGAGGGATGTCGGCAAGCACGGCCGCGAGAATCATCCGGAGCCAGAGGGACCCTATCGGGAGGGGGGACCCCCTACGGATCGAGAGTTCATACATTGCCGAGTCGCATTCGTCGTCGGTAAGGAGTGGATTCACCAACCGGGCAGCAAAGTGGGGGATCATCTCCTCGATAGGAACTTCCCATGGCTGTCGACGAGAATGAGGGCGATTGCAGGCCATGGCGCTCGGTTGTTTCTCAAGACAAATTACACCAAAATAGGAAAGAAAAAAATATAAATCTCTCTGTGAAGGGAAAAGAAGGCCATAGCCTCAGATATAAAGAAGTGCATTAAGTGTTGAGCGCGGAAAATCTTGCATGATGAAGCTATTTCCAAGGCCCAAAAAAGGAAAGGCATCGAAAATCAGGGGGGTGGAACTATTTCCAAGGCTCCTTTTCTGCATCTGATATTGTGCACTAAAAATGTGGCATAAATTTTTTTTTTAACAGTCCCATCAAAGGACCCCACGTGCAGAACACGTGAGCCCCAAACTTGACGTGCACTAAAAATGGAATAGCACCATGCATATTAAAAGCATCAGCAACAACAATAGCGAAATGATAAAATCCCACAGAAAGGCATGCAAACATACAAAGACATAATAGAACTTATCATTCATACTTCAAGAAGGTCATACAAAATAAAGAGAACACGTTTACAATGGTAAGACTTCAGACACGGGGCACGGATTGAGAAACTCAAGCTTAACTTTGTCCAAGATCCTCTAAGCATTTCGAACCTCCCGAGTATGTTTTCTCTCACGATCACAAGCGTCGGGGTCCTCACGAATATCCTCCACCCTCCGATAGGCGGCAAGTACGGCCGACTGCTGAAATGCCTGGTGCAAGAGATCAATGAGGTTGTCGCGCCTTCTCTTCGAGATTAGACTCATCAGATACACCGAATGTATCTTGTCCTCGGCAGCGTCCAATGCCCTGAGCGGTACACCGGCGCAGAAGAGAGGAAGCGCCTCCCAAATTGCCAGCACGATGAGTCTCAAAAGAGGAAAGCGACGGGGGAGTAGCCGATGGTTGTACTCGTCAAAGCGGCTCATAATCTCAGCACACTGAGCATTGGTGAACTCCTGGTTCTGATTGCGGCCCAGTGCACGAATGTTCCCATAGGAAATGATTTCGTCAAGACCATACATATGAGCATCCATAATACCTGAAATAAAACTCATGAGAATTGTTACAAAGCTTCTGCTGCATTGATTACAGAAGGACAGTTTAGGGCAAGGAAACCCTAAGAAGCCTCTATGAGGAAGAACTTAGTTCTTCACAGGAATTGAATTCCTTTTGGAAAGGGGAATTAAATCCCCAGAAATTTTTTTCTGTGAACGGAGTTAAACTCCATGGATTTGAACTGTCATCATCATCTCCTTGGAGGATCAGATGAACCCTAAAAGAGATTTACTGCTGAAGATTAATTGGTTTCATGGGTTCATATTTAGAGGAATGAAACCCTCGCTATGGATTTAAAATCCAGAAGGACATGAGAGTTCATCGTTCGTTCGAAAGCATTACCTGAAGAAAAGAATTCTTTTCGAACAGAGTTAAACTCAGAAAATTGTTCAAGGCAGAGAACTAAGCTCTAGAAAGGAGAATTAAATTCTCAGAAAAAAAAGTATGCAAGGAAGAAGATGAGCAAAGTGGAGGCTCTTCTGAAAGGACATGGGTATTTATAGGAGGTGATGAAAACGCTTCATCTCCCCAAATCCCTAGAGGAACCAACGGTCGCAAAAAGTGACAGCGTTGCACTCACGTGCAGACACGTGAGAACAACGCTGTGGGGGTATTTGTTTCCTGATTTAAAATCAGGAAAGCCTACAGAAGAGGCATCACGTGCTAACACGTGACCAGCAGTCACGTGTTGGCACGTGACATTTAAAAGCAGCGGCAAAGGCACGTCAGTTCCCTGATCAAATCAAGAAAAAGGCTTCAGAAAAGGTCACGTGCTCACACGTGACCAGGGGTCACGTGTTGGCACGCGACATTTAAAAGCAGCGGCAAAGGCACGTCAGTTCCCTGATCAAATCAAGAAAAAGGCTTCAGAAAAGGTCACGTGCTCACACGTGACTAGGAGTCACGTGTTGGCACGTGGCGGCTGAACAACGGCTAGGAGACAAAGCGCAGAAAGTAGAGGAAAGCTTGTTCCAAGGGGTCACGTGGCCACACGTGGCCAGGGGTCACGTGGCCACACGTGGCCATGGGTCACATGGCCACACGTGACCGGCTTCCAAAGCCTATTTATTTAACAGAATCAAATTCTGAAGAGATCATTCAAATCTTTCCAAAGGAAAATGATTTAAAGGTGATTAAATATCACCTATCTATGGAAAAATCTTGAACTTGAAAAGATTTCCCCTTAAAATCTAACCGAAATAACAAAGAGAAATCTCTGGATTTAAAATCCAATGGTGAATAAAATTCACCTAATAATCTAAAGGACCAGATGAATGATGAATACAAATCAAATCACTCAATGAAAGATTCATCAAAACTAATTGATTCTGCTTCTTCTCCTATAAATAGGAGCCAAGAGAAACACAGAGAGATAGACGGAGATCGATACATAGAGAGAGAGAAAAATAGGGCCTTGAGACTTTGGAGGAATTTGGATCTTCTGCAAAAGAAAACCTTAGGTAAGAAGGGGGAGGCTTTCAAAAAAAAAAAGAGAATTTAATTCTCGAAAGAGTTTAATTCTGATATTAAAAAGAAGAACTTAGTTCTCTCTTTAGCAGAGGATCTGCAAAGTGCATATCTCCCCACGAATTGAGAATTTAATTCTCATTGGGTTGAGATCCTGCCATGCAGACCCAAAGCATAGAGAGGGAATGGATGTTTGAGAATTTAATTCTCATAGAATAATAGGAATTTAATTCCTTCGATTTAAAATTAGGGTTTAACCTTATGTCATAGGAATTTAATTCCTTCAAAATGAATAGAACTAGGGTTAACCCTAGTTAAGAACTCAAATCTGTCAAAATAACAGGAATTTAATTCCTCTAAAGTCTATTGCTAGGGTTTAACCCTATGAAGAATTTGATTCTTAAAAAGATAAACACATCTTCAAACAGGCAGGGTCACGTGCTACCACGTGACCCCTGTAAAGAGCCACCGCTAAAAACTTTGAGGCAACGCCTCACGTGCTTCACGTGACCCCCAAAGCGCGCAAAGAAAAAGCAAAGGAAAAGAAGCTCTGGGGCGCCCTCACGTGTCACCACGTGACCCCTAAGGAATATTCTAACAGATCAAAGCGCGGGCCCCCATCACGTGCCCACACGTGATGGCTTTTAGAATTAAAAGTGTTAAACACTTATCTGTAGAACAAAATAAAGGGAAACAGGACGCTATCACGTGCTACCACGTGACCCCTTGGCTGAAGCTTTAACGGACAAGCACCAAAATGCCCATCACGTGACAGCACGTGATGCCCCAAAGTATTCAATACTTTTGACAGAATAAAATAAAGGGAGGGCGCCCTCACGTGCTACCACGTGGCCCCTCTTGCCTTAGTGTTTAACACTAAATTGGAACCCCTGAATACAGTGTTTAACACTGTTTTGCCTTAGTGTTCAACATTAATTAAAGAGCTTTCTTGCAGTGTTTAACACTGAATTTCTTAGTGTTTAACACTAAATTAAATCTCTGTTAACAGAGTTTAACATTAATTTTCTTAGTGTTCGACACTAAATTAAAATCTCTGTCACCAGTGTTTAACACTGATTATCTTAGTGTTTGACACTAATTTGAGATCTTTGTTGCTAGTGTTTAACACCGATTTGTTTTAGTGTTTAACACTAATTTGAACCCCCCTGTTGCTGGTGTTTAACACTAACTTTAGCCCAATTGGCTAAGTGTCTATAGGCAAAAGCCTCTCCTTTAATGGACCAACAGAGGGCCAATATCCTAAACATGATTGGACTTAGCCCAAGCTGGCCATAAGTTCTCAATTCAAATTCAACTGAGCCGATGGGCTCATAATATAATTAATTGGTCTTGGTTCCAAATGGGGCCAAAGATTATTTAATCTACCTCGGTGTAAGGGTACATCTCTTCACTCCTTTGATACGTGGCGTTGTAATTCCTCAACGTCTTCAAAGAGGTGACGGGTCTCGATGACCACATATTGATACGGACTGTGGGGTCCTTAAACTCATGGACTATGAGGTCCTTAACCTTGACTGGGATGTCTTAAAACTAACGACGGACTGTGGAGTCCTTAAATCCATGGACTATGACGTCCTTAACCTTGACCGAGATGTCTTAAAACTAACTTTGGACTGTGGAGTCCTTAAATCCACGGACTATGAGGTCCTTAACCTTGACCGCAACGTCTTAAAACTAACATTGGACCGCAATGTCCTTAAACTACCCATGGACCGCAACGTCCTTAAACTACCCACTGACCGTGATGTCACTAAACTAAACAACAGGGCTCCCTTAATTGCCCTATTGTTGGATCTAAACGATCCCGTTAAGTTGATCTTAGTCTAAAAATTAGACTAACGTATCCTTAACAAATGTTTAAGTTGATCTTAGTCTCAAATGAGGCTAATGTATCCTTAAACCCAAACCCCCAAACCCAAATCTAAGATAATACGGATTTGGACTAGTCCACGCCCTACAGGCGACGACATAACTCAGTCTCCGTATACAATCCACGGGCAACCAAACATAAAATAAATACACACGACACGAAGTGACCATCTGGAGAAAGAGAAAGTGGTTACCGCGATGCGATAGCGTAATTAACTGCAGGGGCTTGTGCCTGCAGGGAAGAGCGTCCCCACAATCAAAAAACCCCTCAAGCGAGGGGGAA
Organism: Agapanthus africanus; assembly: GCA_030015575.1. Taxonomy (NCBI): domain Eukaryota; kingdom Viridiplantae; phylum Streptophyta; class Magnoliopsida; order Asparagales; family Amaryllidaceae; genus Agapanthus; species Agapanthus africanus. Next base: position 530,509,293 of record CM057347.1, on the reverse strand, counting down.
TCTGACGAAGTCTGCTACATCGGACGCATCCGTTTAAACCTTCGATACACGGTGCCATAAATCAACTTGGCATCTTCGGAGAGGTAGACGGATAGCACCAATTAGCATCTGTCCCGAATTTCAGGCAAGACGCCATGTCTTGGCCGCCATTCAGAGGGGAACAAGTCATACTAGTGGGGGCTGGGTAATCTATAAGCGCATCCTATACATGTCCCTAGTCGTATGATTATCAAGACGGGGCATCGATACTCCACAGTAGACTAATGTATACGCTTCTCATCCCAGCAGGGGAGATGGTCTGTCCCACATCCATTAGTACGTCGTACTAGAGATAGTATGCAGGTGCTCATTAGGTTATGAGTACACTGGACAGGACTCGTCGGGAACTGCTGGTGGGTATTATACCTATCGTCGGGTAGCAATTCTCAGGTGACATGAGTACAGCTTAGTCCGTCGACTTGACACCGCTACTTCGCCTCGAGTATGTTCCCACTGTACTTTGATGGCTACCCTACCATGGCTCAAAGGAGTCGTGCAAACAGGTAGTAGTTGGGTGCAGTCCCGAAGCACTTGGAGGCAGTGGCGGTTAGATATGATTCGTCTCTCCCGGTATTGGGGGTTGATATCGCGCTATGTTCGGAAAGCCATTACACAAAGTTCTTGGCCAAGGCAGGCGGGATTTACTGGTAGGTATTCCAGTAGTTTCTTAGGGTGTTTTGGGCTACTCTCCGACACGACTTATAGCGCTATTAGGGGTCCGACGATTACCACCCCCTAGGCCTGATATGCGATACTCTTAGACGAACAGACCAGACTGTATCAAAGATTGTCACATACAGGCTCAGTAGGAGTACGGATGAGTTAGCTCATCAGTCTTCTTATCGACAGTTACCTGGGTAGCCGTTACGTGCAGCTAGTACCGCTTGCGGCTTGTGATTAAACCCACTGCCAGTGTAATGTCGAGTCTTTAGAGTCCAAAATAGAGAGTTTCCCTGTACCGGGCAAAAGGTGTAGAGGCCTTATGCTTTTTACGGTAGGGCTTTGATTACGTACGTGCACTTGTGCGCGTATGATGATCAGGCGGATAATACTAGTGGGATTTGGTTTAAGCCGGATCCTAGTATTATATTGATGGATTGTTTCGTCTCTTAGTATTCGTTTTCTTCGGAATACGGATGCGGGTATGTATATATGGATGAGGGGCATTTTCGTAATTCCTCAGGATTGGTTTCTAGAAGGGGGACACCTATTAGGGTTTTATTCTTTTTGGATTAAACAAAATGGGTGGAGGAAATGAGGTGGATTTGAGTATTGAATCTAGCATGGCTGCTTGGTGACTCATAGTCATGAGTCACCATAAGATATTTGTGAAGGTTTGAAGATATTTTATAGTGATAAATCTCATAAAATATCTAATATTCTTCATTCTATCTTAAGAGGGCAGCCAAGCTCAAGTCCTATGTTCACAGCTCCTCTCTCATTTCCTCAAGCCTCTTCTTCTTCCTCATAACCCTAGAACTCTCATGAGTTGAGAAACCTATGGTTCCAAGAGACAAATCACTCTATCTTCTCATTCTACACAACCTAGGACATCTAGTGTAGCGAGCTATATGCCGTAGTTATCTCGGATTTGAGGTAGGAGCTCGGACTATAGACTCTCGGGTGGATCGTCTTTGACTCGAGGACACCGTCGAGGTTACTTCGATCCGTTCTGATCCTCGGAGCCTACGATGACGAGGAGGACAGCGAGAAGACCCAAAGGACACGATACTACGAGGTATAATATTCATCCGAGTAGTTAAACCTCAAGTTGTTTGCTAGCTAGGGTTTGTGATCGATCCTTAGTTCAAGTCGGTGTTGCGAAGCCCGTAAAAATCATTTTTTGCTATTTCCGCCTCCCCGCGAACACGTGGGGTGCGCGACATCGACTTACAAGAATAATCATACCTACACATTGACATTCACTTCATGTTCACTATATCTATACTACACAGCCATTTCTATACTTGTTTGCTATACTCATGTTCCATTGTCATGCTTACATAGTTGCCATTATTTACCATGTTATATACAATTACTATGTTACATAGATTTGCCATGCTTATATTAAATGACATATTTAATCACCATATCACACTCAGTCCATTGGTTCATGATATCCTTTTCCAACTTGTCACTATACCTTTACATTTTACATTCATGTTTTTTTAGGACTTACCGAGCGCTGGTTCGCTGACAGGCATTCCACCCATCTATTTATTTTTTGAAATGTTCGTCAGATGAATTTGGGACAGAGAATTTAGAAGAAGTCAACGAGGAGTATTTTCATCTCACATCTCAAGTGGACGAATAATTTTGTTCATCTTCGCGGTTATTACAGCTTTCCTTTTAGTATACCACATGTTTAGACTATTTACCTTCATCTTATATTTATTATTCAGACATCTTGTATCAGTTGAAAATTATGAAATCTTGAATGTAATATATCGATATTGGATTTTATTACTCTTGTTATTCTTACACATTGTTATATTACTTACTCACACTTAATGTATTTATTAAGGGAAATGACCTTCTCGTAATAAATACGTTGCAGGTTTACCACGTCTCCATTTCCGTCTACTAAGAAGCGGGGCATGAAAAGTTTTATTGGTGTCCCATGCAGGTCCGTTCTGCATAAAGTCGGAAGCAATATACCATAAGATTTATGAAATTCAACAACTTTTACATTCCCTTGAATCTCATCTTATTCCTTGAATCTATCTTAAACTTCACTTTCGAATTCCTTGAATATAACCTCTCGGCTTTTGAATCCTTATCTCCAGTTCACCGTTCTACTTATATCTCGTAGGCTTATTAGCTTAGTTGGTTAGAGTATCGATCGAAAGAGTTCGAAGAAGACATCATCCTTAGTTTTTCTAGTACCTTATTGTGACATACTTTGTAACAACCCTAAACTTTCTGTACAATTTTTTTTAAAAATACAGAAAGGGGTACTTTTGCCTGAGCAAAAGTTATAAGTTTGTTTTGCTTTTTAACAGCAAGTAAGAACTTGTAGCTCATTGGTAAGACCTTGCACTGCTGAACCAAAGCACCAGAGTTCAAATCCCTTCCCCCACATTATTTTTAATATTGTTTTCTTTTAAATTTTTAGAAGTCCAAGGGTCTACACGTGCATAACTCGTAAAAACCCCACTTCACACTAAAAACAAACTGTTTCAGGGCGTAGACTAACCGACGACGGACTCAGGAGACCCCCGACCCGGCCTGACTCGGCCGGATCGGGCCGCCGGCGGCGGCGACTCGGCCGGCGGAGGCGGCCGAGTCGGCTCCGATACGGAGTCGTCCAACATGAAAGTTGTGCCTCTTCAACTCCCCATCACTCTTGCATACTTTAATTTCTTGGATCAGTTCCAGGACTCTTAAAAAACCCATTAAACCATATTTTTAATACATTTTTAATACAACTTTTCATCTACCCTAACTCTAGTTTTACCCTATAAATACCACCCCTAAATATATACCCCCTCACTCACAATTCTGTCCAAAACTCTCAAGAAAACTCTCTAGAATTTTGTATACAAGTGGAGTTAGCGAAGGACAAAACTCTGGCGAAATTCCGACGACGACCCTAGGAGCTCCCAGCGACGAAACGACGCACCGGCGCCTCCTACCGCTTCCTCTCCCTCTTTTCTTGACTTTAAACCCGTAAGTCCCTCCTCCCCCTTCTCTATTCCATACTAAAACTTTGTAAAATTAAAACCCGACGGAAGCGGAGTTAAATCTGACTTCCGATTCGGTTTTCCTTATAAAGTTCAATTTTCCTTAACACAACCATACTAAACTCTTACATCTTGACTATTAATCATTAACAAAACATGTTGAACAAATTTCATACCAAAACATTTCATTTTGTAACTTTTACCGCTCTTTTTCAATAAAATACCATGTAGTTTAGTTTCGACTTTAAAACATCATTAATCTTGCTATACCTTTAATTAGATCACGAAGTAATGACCTACCTCCTCACAACACTCATATGCAATATAGCACAATACGTTTCGGGAACATAGAATACGGGAAAACAAAACTTTACATATAAATACCATTTACTATTAAAACCGTTTTCTACAAGATTACGTATTTTTATAAATCTTTGCAAAACGCCGCTACAACCCACTTTGGGGAACCCGACTGGGATGGTGCGGATTATCGCACATCCCTGGGCTTAGTGTTGCGAGATGCAGACCTCCGCAAGGAGCATTCGGTCTCGAAAGATTTGAAATACAAATATCATAAGAAAATGAGATTTCCAGAGAATAATAAAATTATTTATATATACATACATACATACATACATACATACATATATGTATTATCAAAATACCTATTTTTGATATAATATAAATATTCCAACTTTTCTAAATCAAAAGGATCACTTTACATGAAAATACCATGAAAGTCCATATAAGTTCAATATTACAATTAAATACCCTATATTATGAAAAATAGGTTTATTCACTAGAAATGTCACAAATATAAAATCCACAACTATGAAAACTCTAAAAACGATAATTAAATACTTGAGGTGTATTTTGAAAATCATACAAAATTATTTTTACATAAACCCCCTCAAGTTTTATAAATTACAATAAGGACCTTAGTAAATATAGGTTTAAGTGGGACCAGTCTCTTGAGTCTCAGGGACCCGGAGATATGGGTGCTTTCCTATTTAAGGTAGACAAATTAACAAACGGTGTTATCAACACGGTAATCGTTTTTGAAAAAGACACAAATCCTGCCGCCCATGTGCAGCAGTTACCGATAACATCAAAACCTTATTCAGGACTTCAATTTTTTTTCTAATTGTTCGGACTCAGATTGAGTCTCATTATAAATAATCTGACTTGAATATGATTCAAGTACAATCTACAATACTACAATTCAATATGAATCCATGAATGTATATATTCAATCTATTCAATCTATATTGACTGAACCGAACCATGGATATACTTCCATTTACATGATTCTCCAGTTACATCCATGATTCTCCAGTTACATCCATTTACTGATATCATGGTTTTGGCAAGTCATCCAATTATACAATCTATATTACAAGACAATACAAGTCTTCCATTTACATTTACAAAACAGTACAAACAACACATTTACAATCCATCTATACAAGACAATACAATACAACAATGCAATCAAGACATCGCGGGGTTTTTAAGGGGTAGATTGGTACGGAAGGTGTTAGAAGTGGCACGAGACTGTAAGATTTAAGACACCTAACTTGTATTTCTGTTGCTGTTGTACCGTGGCATAAACGGTTCCTTGTACTTCCATTTGCCTTTAGTCTCTGGTATATAGAGACTCCTCTCATATACACTGACATTCTTCTGTACCAAGCAACAAACAACAGCGTTAACACTAAATACAACATTACATCAATATAATACAATTTTAAAAGTTATACACACACACACTCTCTCTCTCTTTCTGTCTTTTCTACTCTTCCTTATCTTTAGGACCTACCGTGTGATTTGTTCGCTGGCGACATTCTCTTTCTTTTTTCTTTGAATGTTGTCAGGTGTTTCAAACCTTCCAGAGATCGAGCCTAGCACTGAAGACTTGGATCAGTTTACTGAAGATCCCGAGCTGTAGTTACACTTGTACACATTTCATTTCAGTACTTTCCATTTCTATTATGCCACTGTTTAGGCATCACTTTCATTCAGATGTACTTACTTTTCCATACATTATACAAAAGAATGTTAATAAATAAAGTTGTTGTTCAATATTGCCTTTGTCTCTTGTGTACATTTACTTTTATATTGCTTAGATACGTTTAGCGTGTTTACTTCAGAGTAAATACGTAGCGGCCTCGTCGCGTCCCCTTCGCCGTACAGCGGGAAGCGGGGCGTGACATACTTCTTAAAGGAATTTCGGGGATGAAATTCTTTTGAGGAGGGTAGATTGTAACATCTGCACCATGATTTCATCCCTTTGAATCCTTTCTCGTTTTCTCCAATAACCGTGTCTCGACATGAAGAAAATGAAACTGTGAACCCTTCATCTCCGTTTGATCTTATCTTGTTGATTACTTATTGTTTTCTGAAATCTTATATCCTTAACTCTGATAGTAGGATTCGAGCGACTTAAATAGAGTTATATGATTGTAATTATGAACTGCGGTGTAGTTACAATACGGTACTCTATTTGAGTGACTTGAAATTCTACCTTTGATTCTCTTTTCGCTTAATTTAACTATTTTCTCCTGCATATCCTTATCCTTGATTATCGAATCCTGTCTTCTTTATTAACTTATATTCTTCCATGATTTTAAATTCGATTTTCATTCTTTATCTTTATATCCAATTCCTATTTATGTTTCTTCTAATCGAGTACTTACTCGCGACATTCTTAAAAACTACTCTTGCTTATCCCAACAACATCTATTCTGATTTTCAAAACTCCTCGTTTTCCTGATGGTCTTATCATGATTTAATTAAAGTACCGACTGATATAGTGCGACGACGAAACGCGACTGCCTTATCTTAACTTAGTTCCTTATTCTGTGATGACATCCTTCTTGAGTAATTTTGATGACAAAATTATTTTTAACGAGGGTAGAATGTAACGACCCCAATATTACTATACCTTCGTATTTTGTTTCTTTAGTAAAATATTGTATTTATTTATTCTTAGTATTTTCCGTATATTTTGTTTTCTATTAAATATATTATTTTATTATTCCATTTATTTTTCCTAAATACATTTCTTTAAAACTAAATCTTACACCTTTTCAAATTAAACACAAGACCTAACCCATCCCATAACCCAAATCCAATCTCATTTCCATTTTCTTTTATAAAACCATGAGCCCAAAAGCCCACTTTTTTTTTCCAAGCAACAACATATATTTCATTTTTGTTAAATTTGTACATGAACAATTTTATAATTCATTGGTTAAGTCCTTACATTATTATTTCACAGTCCATATGTCCGAATGTTGGGTCTTGTAATCATTTATATCTATTTTTTTACTCTCTCATAATCTACAAATGAGACCTTTCATTTTCTTTAACTTTCAAATAATTGGGCACCCTTTCAATTTCTCTTTAACTCCCATTATGAATTCATATTAATTTGAATTAATATGACATAATTTTTTTATATACTCATCTTATCTTTTTATTCTTCTTTCTCTTAAAAAAATTAGAAAGAAGAACAACTCCTCTCATTTCTCTCTTCCTCACAAAATATTATTCATCTCCTTCTCCCTCTTCATCTAGAGTCCTCGAAAAAGAAAATGAAGAATCTTTCAAAAAGTCTCGCTAGTAAAGCGAGAATAACGTCGGATGGACAAGTCCGGTGACGATACCGGTTTGTGCATGTAAGTTCCCGCCGTCTCTCCATCTCCCTCTTTCTCTTATCCTTCTCACTCTCTTTAACTTATTTCTTCCTTTCGTCAAGACTTGCATGATTATCTGTAATCTTTGTTTGATTTTTAGTAAAAGAAATTAACTATGAAAAATATGTGCATGGATAACTGTCTGTGTATTTTACATATTATGTTTAAATACTAGTCTATAGTAATCTTCTTCTAATATCATTCCTTTAAATGAAAATAATGTTGTAACTAGTATCTCATTGGAATTTAAAAATGATATATGTGAAAAGTTTTCATGGTGGTCTCATGAAAAGTCGTATGTATTTCTTTTATAATCCGATCACATGATTGGAATATCGATATATCCTACAATTTGAGACATGATTTTTACAGAATCAATGGTGTATTTTATGATGTATATTCACAATTAGAATGTTAGCAAGTTTAAAGAATACAAAGTCGTAGATTAATACCATAATTTTATTGTTTTTAAATATGATCCCAAATACCTTTATCTTTAAAATAATTTTTAAGAATTAATTTTCACTTCTTGAAATTCTTTGAACATTAGTATAAAATAATAGATAGAATTTCAAGTTTATGGTAAAAATTTCATATTAAACCGAATAACGGTTTAGGAGTTATGTAGTTTTTTATTCACTGTTTTTAAACCAGAAAACTGTCATTAAGGGTCTTCTTCAAGAAACCATAACTCTCTAATCGTTGATCCAAATTAAGTTTTTTTAGATGTTTTGAATATATACATCGAATGATCTAAATTTTCTTAGTTTTAATTTTTTACTGAAAACCAATATAAAATATAGAAAACTGAGTTATAATATTAAGCAACGAATCTGGACAGAATCTGTCCTGATTCACACAGTGTTTTTAAATATGACATAACCAAAACTCCCGATGTCCGTTCGTAACAAAATTTAGATGTGTAAATGCATAATTGATAAAGCTATAATTTCCTGTATATTAGATTACTTAGAAATGCATGAAACAAGCCGATATAGGCTTTGCAATATTATATATTGTTGCGGTCAAGAAATCTGAAATTATGTTTTAAACGCTAATAGTAAAATGATCGTAACCAGAGCTTCAAAATTCTAAATCACGCGAATCTTAGTGTTTTGGATAGATATATCGAAAGCCCTACAATTTTCTAATAATATTCGTAATTTGAAACCTGATACAAATTGACCCAAATTATATTTTAAAAATATGCGACGGTGCTGGACAGATTCTGATTTGCTTTACGCGATGAAACAAAAATGGGTATATCTCTCAAACCGGTAGTCGTATTTAAGCGCGACTAAGACTCACGCGTGCACAACACTTATATATATATATTTTTAATTCCTAATTTGATTGACTTGATTGATTAGTCGTACACAACACTTCTTTACAATATCATTTATGGTCGTTATTTGAATAATATACCTGACTCATTTCATGCTATTCGAATATGTTTATCTTGTTTTTCTCGATTTTTGAATTGTTGCATGTACATGAATACATAATTAGATATTATATATTTGACATAATCCATTTACATACTAAACCTGATTTGACCGAACTATGAATATAACTTGACATAAACTTGACATGAATGCCTGAATACAACTTGAATATGAACTTGTACTCTTTATATTCATGGATTTGGCCAAGCCCTGTAATTTGAACTATAAATTACAATATGCGGGGATAAGGGGTAAATTTGTATGGAACGTATATCGTAGTACGAGAGGTCACTTTAAAAGACACCTACATGAATTCACGTGCCGTTGTCCCGTGGGTTATGATGAAATCTTGTACTACATGCTAGCTTAGTCCATGAGATAAGTTAGGCTCCTCTCGTATACATGAATAGGTTCTTTATCAAACTACAAACAACCACGTTAGAATAATCATACCTACACATTGGCATTCACTTCATGTTCACTATACCTATACTACACAACCATTTCTATACTTATTTGCCATGCTCATATTCTATTGTCATGCTTACATAGTTACAATTATTTAACATGTTATATAGAATTACTATGTTTCATAGATTTGCCATGCTTATATTAAATGACATGTTTAATCACTATATCACACTTAGTCTATTACTTCATGATATCCTTTTCCAACTTATCACTATACCTTTATATTTCATATTCATGTTTTTTGGGACTTACCGAGCACTAGTTCGATGACGGGCATTCCACTCATCTTTTTATTTTTTGGAATATTTGTCAGGTGAATTTGGGACAGAGAATTTAGAAGCAGTTAACGAGGAGTATTTGCATCTCACATCTCAAGTAGGCGAATAGTTTTGTTCATTTTCGTAGTTATTGCAGCTTTCCTTTTAGTATACCACATGTTTAGGCTCTTTACCTTCATCTTATGTTTATTGTTCAGACATATTGTATCAGTTGAAAATTATAAAATCTTGAATGTAATATATCGATATTGGATTTTATTACTCTTATTATTCTTGCACATTGTTATATTGTTTACTTACGCTTAATATATTTATTAAGGGAAATGATCTTCTCGTAATAAATACGTTGCGGGCTTGCCACGTTTCCATTTCGGTTTATTGGGAAGCGGGGCGTGACAACTCCTAGTTGGTAAAATAGTCACAAATTCGTCGTTCGGGAATAATTCGGCGAGGTCGAAAATTTGGATCCGGAGAACTATTCGGAAAAAATCGGCAGGTATTCGGGAAAGATTCGGTAAGTGTTCGGGAAATGTTCGGGAAGAATTTCGAGCAATAAATTAATATATGAGACGCTAGGTTTTGATTTTATGAATTATTTGCTGTTTTTTGAGTTATTCGTTGTTTTTCACATAATTCGCGAATTATTCGGCCAATTCGACAATGACGATTAATTCGGAGATTAATTCGTCTGATCAAAAATTCGCGAATTATTCGCGAATTCGGCGAATAATTCGCGAATCATGTGACTATGGTTGGTAATATATTAATGTCAGGTAGCAGTTCTCTTGTGACATACATACAAGGTAGTCGCTAGTACCTGAGATCGTCATGGTGTCTCATGTGTGTTCCCACTATACTTTGACTTCTACCCTACCACGGTTAAAAGGAGTCATACAAACATGTTTTTATTAGGTATAGTCCCGAAGCACGTGGAGACAGTGAGCGGTCGAGAGGATTCGTCTCTCTTGGTATAGGGAGTTGATGTCGTGCTATGCAGGACATGACTCCAACCACAATTCGATGACCATCGCGGTGGAGATAAACTGATAAGTTTTATCAGTTGTATCTCCAGTTGGTTATGAGTTCTCTGTCGCACAACTTATCGAGTTATTGGGGTCTGACAGATTCCAAACCCTAGACCCGATATGTGATACTCTTAGACGAAGAGACCGGACCATACGGTAATATCACTGATAGACTTTGCAGGATTCAGAAGAGCATGCCCACCGACCTTCTTTCGATTAATACCTGGGTAGTCGTTACGTGCGGCTAGTACCGTTGACGTGCTTGTGGGTTATGGTTATGATCCTAATCTACTGCCAGTGTACTGTCGAATCTTTAGAGTCCCACACAGAGCTTTCCCAGCACATGTGAAACGATGTAGGACACGTATAGGGATACGTGCATGAATTCGATTAAACACATGTATTTGATACACGTATTTTAATCGGGTGTTTATTGATATTAGCCGGTATATATATTGTAACGACCATAGTTTTTCTGTACAAAATTTTTCTTCTTAAAGTACAGAAAGGAGTTTGCAAGCCTGCGCACAATTTAAAAGTTATTCTTATTTAAGAACATCAAGAAACAACCTGTAGCTCATTGGTAAGTCCTTGCACTCCTGTGACGTAGCCTCTGTGTTCGAATCTCATTAGCCACATATTATTTTTACTGATTTTTCTTTTAAAATTTTTGGAAGCCCAAAAATTTATACGTGCTCTGCACATAAAATGACAAGTCACAGAAAATCAAACATGTGCTAAATGTTGTATGAACAGAGAGGGAAGATGGAACCGCAAATCGACATGTAGCGCTAAGGGAAATTGAGAAAATGAGAAACGCTAGCGATATGACACATGGCAAAGATCTAACGGCCCAACTCCAATATTTGGCCGGCGAGATTGGGCCCCAGACCGGCACCAACGATCCCTCCATAGGGGATGGTCTCTGTGTTTTGCCCACTAAACCATTTGCCTACCCCACTACCCCTTATAGGGTGTTTTTCGTCACCCCATCACTTGTCAGGCGTACTACAGATTTGCCCTGTCTAGGGTAGACGGGGGTTTATTGATTGTGGGGATCCGAATCTTCGGCAGCTGCAGACTAAGCTGTCGTTAATTACCCTTCTTCTTTGGAATGAAGGAACCTCCAATTGATGGGTCAAACTGGTCATGCGAACTCAATGTGTAGTGTGTCTGTGTTGTGTTTTGAAGAGTCTTGGGTATATCGGGGACCTCGCAGAGTTTACGGGGTTTTTTGGGTGTACGCATCGCAAATTTTTTTCTAACGGAGATAGTGTTGTGGAGTGTGTGTATATATAAAAAAAGGAAATAGCGTCCAAAGAATGCGCCTGCGCCAGCGCCTCACGTGCTTGGCACGCTGGCGCTGGGCACAGGGTGCCTGCACCTCACATGCTTGGCACGCGGGCTCTGGGCGCCAGCATAAAAAATGGGAGACTTAGCCCCCTATACTGGGAGTTGTACTTCCAATTGACTTTTGGAGTTAAACTCCTAAAAAAAGGACAAAGGGGATTAGCCCCTGCACTGGGAGTTGTACTCCCAATTAACTTTTGGAGTTAAACTCCTAAAAAAAGATTTGTTATTATTATTATTATTATTATTTTTGTGGAGTTAAACTCCTAAGAGATTTTTGGAGCTGATGAAAGGGGACCATTTTCTTCTCCCTTGAGCCTTGGATCTTCCCAAAGTGGGATTTTTGGAGATGAGTCTCCTTCTTCCTCCTCTCTGTTGGCTGGATCTTGGGAGAAAAAGGAGGGTGAGACTTAAAAATCTTCCATTTTAGAGATCTGATGGGAGATCTAACCTCCCCTTTGTAGGTTTCATGGTGGAAAACTATTCCTTTTTGGGAAAAGAAGAGTGAAACTCTTAATTTAATTTAAGAAAAAAGAAGAAGATTTAGAATCTTGAGGAAAGAGAAGGAGGCACAAAACCCTAATTTTTTTTAGAGAGAAAAGGTTATGCTTTGATTTTTTTATCATGTTGCCTTTATAGGATACACACTTTACATATAGCCCCTTGGGCTTTTTCAAATGGCAATTGTGCCACCCCATGCCTTATGTGCTTTTTTTTGCACATAAGTCATGGGGTTTACAAAATTTTGGCTTTCCTCCAATTTTACATATATTTATTTCTAAAAATTACATTTAGACTAATTTATTGCATCCTTTTTAGTATGGAGCCGGCCTCTTCCATACTTGATCTTGACTTGGGCTTGGACCCGCTTAGCTTGGGCTCGGACCCGCTTACCTTGGGGTTGACCTTGGTTTTGACTTGGTCGATCGGGATGAAACTTTTAACCCCAGCACCCCAGATCATTTTATTTTTCCTGCAATTATCCAAAGAATTAAAATTTAGCTTTAAATCCAATTTTTAATGCTTTTTAATTCTTTCTTCAATTCCATAACCCTAATTTTACACTATAAATACAATCCCATACCCTAGCTCTCTTCATTGTGAAATCTATTGCCAAAATTCTCAAAAAATTTCTAAGTCTAAGAAGAGTGCAAGTGGAGTTAGCCCTATGTCAATTTCCGGCAAGAATTCGAGACGTTTCTAGCGACCTCGCGACTACACGAATGCCACCATTCTCTTCCTCTACCTCCCCTCTATTCTTTTAGCAAGTAAGTCTCATATCTCTTCTTCTCTTTCTACTATAAAACTTCTCTTTTCAAAACATATCGGTAAGTGGAGTTGTACCAACGTTTGTTTCTAAAATCTTTGAAAACCACAATTCTTCTTAAGAATCACTTGTACTCATGTATATAGCTTACTTGTAATCATTAAACTAATGTTTAGAAACCAATTGCACTCTAAAACTCCATGTTAAATAATTTTAATTAAGCTTTTACGTTTAAATACCGTAAAGTTTACATACGACATCTTTTAATTGTTTTGCTTAATACTACCTTTAGAAAACCTCAAGAGGTAATGACCTACCTCTCACATACACACATCTTGATATAGCACGATTCTTTTAAACAGTATTTTTGTGGCAAAATACGACTTTTCATCAAAATACCTTAAACTATTAAAAACCCATATTTCTTTAAATCGTGTTACTTAATTCTTTGCGATTATGCCTCTACAGCCCATTTTGGAGAACCCGGTTTGGAGGGTGCGGATTATCACACATCCTCGGGACTGGTAAGGCGAGATGCAGACCTCCTTACGGAATATACGATTTCGATGGAATTTTAATACAATTTTTTAGAAAAACGAGGATTTCTATTTAATAATAAAATTTTATTTTTAATAATTATATAAATATTATCAAATTATATATTTTTAATATATAATAAAACTCCATATATTCTAGAAAATAATAGAATGACAAGTTTCACTAAAATACCATCAAGAATCAATACAAGTCAAATTTTACACTAAAATACCTTGAACTATTCAAGTTGCACTAATATACTTCATTCTTTAAAAATTTACATCCATGGAAACCCTAAAGAACATAAATAATTACTCGAAATTTATTTTGAAATTATACTAAATATTTTTTTCATAAAACCCTATCGAGATATATAAAATTATATTAAGGACCCTAGTAAATATAGGCTTAAGCGGGACCAATTCTCTTGAGCCCCAGGGAGCCGAAGAAAGTGGGTGCTTGCCTATTTAAGGTAGAAAAACTAAAACGGTGTTATTAATGGTAATTGTCCTGAAAAAAGACACAAATCCTACCGTCCATGTGCAGCAGTTACCGATAATTCCCAAACTTAATTCAGGATCCAATTCTGTTTAAAGTGTCTGACTCAAGTATGAGTCCAAGTCTAAATCGATCTGAACCCAATACAAATATGAATCCAAGTCAACATGAATCTAAACATGAATACTTGAACATGAATACCAGAATAATATCAAACATGCAACATAATTTGACTTGATTGAACCATGGCTATATCTTGAACTTGACTACATGACTACCGTTTACATCCCGGATCAATTTACATGAACGACTTATACCATAGTCTCGGCAAGTCTGATAACCCTAATTCAATACAATATACACTATGGGGTTTTAACGGGGTAGATTGGTACGGAATATATTAGAAGTGGAACGAGATGGTCACTAAAAGACAACTACATGAACATCCATGTCGTTGTCCCGTAGGTATTGACGGGGCCTTGTACTTTTGATTACCATAGTCCACGGAGCAAGTTGGACTCCTCTCGTATACACCGATACATTCTGTACCAACCTACAAACAACCACGTTAGCATAACAAACAGAAAATTTACTAGCTATATTCTCTTTACTTGTCTATTCCATTCTATCTTTTGGGACTTACCGAGCGCTAGTTCCTTGACGACATTCATGTCTCTTCTTTCTTTGGAATGTTCGTCAGTAGGACCCGACTTTCAGGAGACCGAGCCCAGTCAGGACGATTTGGAGCAGTTCACAGAGGAGCCAGACTTCTAGGTTTTCGCTTGTACTTATTTTTTTCTTTTCAGTTCATATGCTATTGTTTAGGCATCACTTTCTATCATTGTACTTTGCTATTCAGTTGTATGTAAATAATGATTATCAATAAAAAGTTGTTGTTTTATTACATCTCTTGTCATTCTTGTGCTTTACGTTTATATTGCTTATTTACGCTTACCGTGTTTATTTCTGAGTAAATACGTCGCGGCCCGCCACGTCACCTTACCCGTACACTGGGAAGCGGGGCATGACATATATAATATAGCCTGATTATTAAATCAAGTGTTGATTTAATAATTAAATATATATTTATATTGATATATTTATATATTAACTAATATCATACTCACTTAATTATTTTCTTCTCTTTATTAATATATTTATATTTGATATAAATATTGTGTCATGTATAATGATACATTGGAGATAGATATATGAGAATTATATGAAAAATGAGAACGCTTGTAAAAGAGAATGGGTCATATTTAATGGATGGTTGTAGAATTCATGAGATGTTTTCTTTGGTGACTCATTTTTGTTTTTGTTCATTTTTTGAACCTTATCTCTTTTTCATGCTAGTTCATCTCCTCTATGGTTCTTCTACTTCCTCTTGATTTTCTTCAAGCGAGAAATGGAAAAAGAAAAGAAAAAAAATTAAGTGAGCTAATTATTCTATATCTCCTACTAATCATTCTTAACAAGTTTAATTAGTGGGTTACTTCATTTTGATGAGATCAATTGAATCTAGAACTTGTGTTGGAGTTATCTCAAGGTGGATCATCTTCGGTGGGAAGATCACCATGCAAGCTTGTTCTAAGCTTCGTGAATATTAGCCGGAGTCCAAGAAGAGGTGGCTAACGCGCTACAAAAGTTGTAGCCTGCTAACTCTTATTTTTAGCTTACTAGTTTAATGACAAGTTTAGTAGTTTGGTTTGATTCTTGGTTTGAGTATGCTAACGCTGTCTAGATTTTTAAAATTACTGCTTACATCGCACTTTAAATCCTACTAGATGTGCCTAGCATCCCAACAGTGGTATCAGAGCCATACCAAAAGACTACAATTTGTTTTGGTAACATTGGAATTCATGAAACCCAAATTTTTCAAAACTAGTTTTAAATATTTGCATGAAAAGCTCAAATTTTTGCTTGTGCAAGAACTACCAGATTCTTGGTTCGGACCAAAAGTTTAGAGTAGGCTCACGATAATCCAAACCCACCCAATTTGAGCTCGATTCAGCCCCGCATTGGAGGCTGAATCAGCCACTGGCTCAGCTTCGATTTGGGGCTTTTGTAGGGCTGATTCAGCCCTAATGCGGGGCTAATCCTACCCCTAATTCGGACCCGTTTTAAGGCCAAATCAAGGCTCATATAGTGTGGGGTTTTATAGGGTTATCGGGGTTCGATTTTGCGCAAAAATGAGGGGATTTTCGTTACCGGTATGAACTTGAAATTCAGTTTTTGGAATTTCAAGTTAGCGATCTCGCAGTTTATGGATTCTAATGTCATGGTTTGAATCAACTAAATCAAAGTGTTTGATGTATTCGGCTCGAACACAGATACAATAAGGATATGTGTTGGTAAACGTCACATAATTGCTATATGATCAATTAGACGAGATTGCGCATTTTTATTGAGATGCTGGTGTGGATGAAATGTGTTTGGATTGTCGTGAAATGAATAGCCCCTATACGAAAGTGTGGTGTTGCGATAAGTGTTGTTTCCATTCATGCTTGTAGCCATCTTCTATATTCATTTGTTCAGGACGAGCTCCAACTTGTGGCCGCTGTTTCCGCTATATGTATATTCTTTGTTTTGGGACTTAGCGGTTCACATGTGGCCGTAAACACTATTTGATGTATTATTATTTATCAGGCCAATATCATGTTGCAATCGATGTCGCCGTTGTATTAATACATGTTTATGATTACCCCGTGGAGAAGCGCACGAGCAACTGAATTCTAGATTGCAGCGGGTGGCCATCTCAAGAAATTGAGATCGGATCGCTCGAGTCTAGGATTGGTGGGTTACTTGTCGCGCTTATAGGGTGTATATGATTGACCCACGGAGGAGTGCTCAAGTTACCGGATTCCAGAAAGTATTGGGTGGCCCCCTCATGATGATGATGTTGGGTTGCCTCGTTTCTTAGGTTGCCTGGTAGCTTGCCGCACTCGTAAGGTTCTGCTTTTGGCTGGGCACTGACTATTCACGCGGCTGGAGAATATCGCTTTTCGTTTGTGGCTCAAACGAAACGCGGGATTTTTAGGTGATCTGACCATTCTTATTCTGTGATGTTCATTACTTGCTTATGATGTGATTACCTGCCTGCGATAATATATATCACTTGCCTGTAATGTTGATTATCTGCCTGCGATAATATATACAGTGATGTGTGTGTGTGGCATATAAATAAATGCTATATATGTTTTGCACCCGCGCTAGCCCTGCCCCCGCCCTGCCGTAATTTAAGTAATCTTACGGTGAAGACCCAGGCCCCGTGGCGAATGCAGATGGCGTATATGTGCATTCTATTTTCTTTTCATGTTTTTCTGTGATTGTATTAGAAGATGATAGGTAATGTGATTATCTTTTTTATGGGATTGCATTGATTCGGATTAATGCAAAGATAATAAACCCAAAACACGTTGTAGAAACCAAATATCAGATATTGTGGTATTATAGTCGAATCTTTTACTTTGCATAGAGGTATTCAGTTAGGAATATCCTACACCTCATTCGATGAGGGAAAAGCCTTGATCCCTTCACTGGGAGTTCGCTCTTAAGCAAAAGTTTATGTTACTATAAATTTGAAAATTGTATAGCCATAGTCTTTTGGTTTGCATCGAGGTATTCGGTTAGGAATATCCTGCATCTCATTCAATGAGGTAAGAGCCCTAATGTTAGTGTAATATGCCATAGAGGCCGTTATTGTATGGTACTAGTTTGTATATTACATTTTGGAAGCTTGAGATATATACACGGATTTATGACAGTCTTGCTCGATATGGTAGTATGCTACTTGGTTTGTATCTATCATAATATGTGTATATGTTTCTCTTGACGTATCGCTAATACATATTGGTAGAGCCCTTAGAATCTTTGCTTGACTACGAGCGCTGTGATGGCAGAGTGGGGGCTGGGTAGTCTACAAGCACATCCTTATAAAAGGTCCCTGGTCGTAGGATTATAGCGACATGGCATCGATACTCCAGAGATGGTATGTCCTACATCCATCAACACGTCGTACTGGAGATAGTATGCAGGTGCTCATTGGGTAATGAGTTACACTGGACGGACTCATGGGGAACTGCTGGTTGGTACTATACCTATCGTCAGATAGCAGTTCCCAGGTAACATGAGTACATCATAGTCCGTTGACTTGACACTGCTACTTCGCCTCAAATGTGTTCCCACTGTTCTTAGATTACTACCCTACCACGGCTCTATTGATTCGTGAAAACAGGTGGTAGTTGGGTGCAGCCCCGAAGAACTTGGAGGCAATGGCGGTTAGATAGGATTCGTCTCTTCCGGTATTAGGGGTTGATGTCGCGCTGTGATTCAGAAAGCCATTACAAAAAGTCCCTGGCCAGGGCAAGCGAGATTTGCCGGTAGGGATTCCAGTAGTTTCTCAGGGTGTTTTTGGCTGCACTCCGACATGACTTATTGCGCTATTAGAGGTCTGACGCTTGCCGTCCCCTAGGCCCGATATGCGATACTCTTTGACGAACAGACCGGACTGTACGGAGATTGCCACAAACAGGCTCAATAGGGGTATGGATGAGTTTTCTCGTCGGCCTTCTTATCGACGGATACCTGGATAGCCGTTACATGCAGCTAGTACCACTGACGCGCTTGTGGTTAAACCCACTGCCAGCGTATTGTCAAGTCTTTAGAGTCCCACACAGAGAGTTTCCCTAGTTCGGGCGATACGGTCGTATAGTTTTACGACAGGGTTCGATCACACATGTATACTTGTGCGCATATGATGTTCGGACGGACAATACTAGTGGGCTTTGGTTTAAGCCGGATCCTAGTATTTGCTTATTGGATTAGTTATGTCGCAATGTATTCGTGTTTCTCGAAATACGGATACATATATGTATATACGGAAACGAAGGGGCATTCTTGTAATTATTCAAGTTTGCTTTAAGATGATTAAACCTCATTATTTGTTTTAGCATTTTTAGATTAAATGCTTAATGAGGTGGATATTTGAGAGGAGGAAAATTTCATGGTATTTTAGTGAAATTGAGCATGGCTTTATGTTGACTCTTTTGGAATCTTGTGACAATAGAAGACTTCGATATTTTGAGATATCTATGAGAGATATTTTTCTTTTGCATTAGAGTTAAAATATATGCTATGCGCAAGAGTTTAGAGAATTATCACAAACACATTCTTTCTCCTCTCAAGCTCTCTCTTCATCTTCCTCAAAGAAACCATAATTGTCTTATGAGTTGAGAATCCTAGGGTTTGTGACAAAAGTAAATCCATTATCACTCTTTACTGTTTCTAAGCTACTTAGTTTAGAACACCAAGTGTCCTAGTTGCCTCATCCTGGAGGAGAAAGCTCAAGGTAGACACTCTCGGGTGGATCTTTTTCGATTTAGAGAAGCCGACGAGGAGGCGCGATCCGTTCTTATTTCGAGGAGCTCACAACAAGAAGAAGGACAACGAGGCGAAGAAGGACGCGAGAACTTGAGGTCACATAGTAGTTAAAGATCTAAGCTAGTTTGTTAGTTAGGATTTAATATCGATCATGGAGTTTAGTCGATGTTATGAAGCACTTAAAAATCGTTTTTTGCAAACTCCACCTCCCCGTGAACACATGCGGTGCGTGGCATCGACTTACACCTGATCCCTTCACGGGGAATCTACATTTAATCAATAGTCTACGTAATTATAAATATGCAAAACCACTTGATTCCTACGATGAGATCAAGTTCATTACGTTAAAAGTTTTCTTCAAAACCAGTCATATGTTGGATATAGTGCCCTCAGAGTCAATTATTGGATCACAGGCACGTGATTGCAATGATTGAGGGAGGACCTATGCCGGTAGGAAAATCTTACTCGAGATGATAATATGCTATCTGGTTTATTTTTATCATCGTGTACATGCTTTAGGTGACATTACAGGTCGCTATTGCACGTTGATAGAGCCCATAGGATTCTTGCTTAACGGCCAGCAGTATGATGGTGATCATAAACGTGGGAGCTGGGGTCTATAAGCACATCCTTAAAAGGTCCCTAGTCGAGGGAGTTTCGAGACAGGGCATCGATACTCCAGAGTAGACTAGTGTATACAGTCGAGACCCCGACGAGGGGCGGTGGCCGGTCTCACAAGCCATTGCTGTCAGTTGGTTCACCTAAGATGTATACAGGTGCTCATTGGGTTATGAGTACACCGGACAGAACTCGCCGGGAACATGCTAGTTGGTATTATACCTGACGTCAGATAGCAGTTTCCTGGTGACATGTGTACAGGTTAGTTCATCGACCTGAGATCGTCATTTGTCTCGTGTGAGTTCCCACTGTGCTTTGATTATTACCCTACCACGGCTCAAAGGAGTCGTGCAAACAGGTTTTAGTTGGGTACAGTCCCGAGCCATATGGAGGCAGTGAGCGGATCGGCAGGGGTTTCGTCTCTCCCGGTATTGGGGGTGAGATCGCGCTGTGTCTAGGAGAGCCATTACACGAAGTCCTTGGCCAAGGCAGGAGATTTACTAGTAGGTATTCCAGTAGTATCTCAGGGTGTTCTGGGCTACACTCCGACACGACTTGTACCGCTTTTTGGGGGTCTGACTTTTACCAACCCCCTAAGCCCGCCATGCGATGCTCATAGACGAACGGACCGGACTGTACGGATATTGTCACTGACAGGCTCAGTAGGGTGTCAGGATGAGTTCGCTCATCGACCTCCCTTTTGGTCAATACCTGGTAGCTTGTTACGTACAGCTAATACCTCTGACGTGCCAGTGGTTAAATCCACAGCCAAAGTATTGACGAGTCTTTAGAGTCCCCCACAGACAATTTCTCAAGTTTCGGGCGAAACGATGTAGAGGCCGTATGATATATGGCAGGGTCCGATCATATACGTGCAGTAGTGCACGGATCATGATCGGACGGATCATACTAGTGGGCTTTGGTTTAAGCCGGATCCTAGTATTAGATTTGTTGGATTACTTTAGTCTCGTCGCATCCACATTCAGTCAGAATGCGGGTGCAGGTATGTATATACAGGTGAGGGGTATCCTTGTGATCCGTCACGAGTTTACTTTAGATGCTGCCGTATCTTTTTGTTGTGGCAAACATTTGGATTAATGTTTGCATTTGGAAATAATGAGCTAGAATTCATCATGAGATGCATTAAATGTGACATATACACATATAGTGACTCATGGTCTCTTTTTTGTGAAAAATGTCACATTTAGTGATTGATGTGTGGATGAAATGAGAGGAGGAGAGAGAGGAAGGGCAGCCATATGATGGTTGTGAGCTCTCATATTATTCCTCTCTCACTTTCATTTTTATAATAGCACAAAAAAAGAAAAAAGACCTCTTTTTCTTCTTCTTCCTCTAGCTCATTATATCCATTAATGGCTACACCTCTAACCTCCATCCAAATAAATGGATGCAAGAGACAAAGTGATCACAAACATTCTCTACATCATCTTGGACACGTCAGCTAGCACACTTCGTGCCCGAGTTGCTTCGGATGAAGCGGGAGCCCGTGAAAAGACTCGTAGATGTGGTGCCCTTTCCGACGAGGAGATCGAGCTCGGAGATGCCATGAGGAGCTTGGGATGGTGGCCAAAGACCGAAGGACACGGATCGATCAGTATAGCTTTCTATCCCTTCTCTAGATAGCTAGTTGTAGGTTAATGGTTTGATCCGGGTTTTAAGCATACGATTGCGCCGGTTTCTTGTTTTGAAAAAGTTTTGTTTCCGCGTTTTGGCCTCTGAAAGACGGTCGGGGCGCTACCGTAGACTTACATCGTAGCCCTCTGTCATTTCAAGAAGTAGGGTACTTAGTATTTGTGCTACGTTTGTTGACTTCGTTGAGGTATGGTGTACAATAGCTAAGTGATATCTTCCTGCTTGCATGTGATGCGATTAGTTAGAACGGTCGTACGACTTTGTTGACTTCGTTAAGAGTCGTGCAGATGGGTCTAAATTAATCACGAAATGACGTGTTGAACTTGACTACTGACTTATGATTTGTTGACTTCATTAAAGTCATAACCCGTTAGGGGTAAAAACCTATATCGAGAGTTTCAAATGTTGAAACTTGCAATGAGATCGTATACCTTCTATGGTGTGGGATAACTTGTTGACCCCGTCAAGGTTATCACTTCATGATCGTTTGGATCTCGATTCCTACTGTGAGTAATAGTTACTCTCGGGATATGATCCCGGCTAATTCTCCTTTTAGGGTTTGAAGGAGGATTTGACGGAACAGTGGGAGCTATCCTGATTAGATAAATATACCAATCTAATCTTGATAGAGTGCACGACGAGTGTTTCTTTTCTCTCTCTCTCTCTCTCTCTGGCAGTGACCTAAGACCGAACTTAAACTAAAAACTCGTAAACCTAGTTAACTGAACTTTTTTACCCTCAACGGTTTTGGAATGTCATGATTGCCCTATTTCACGGCATAGTCGCATATGTCCTTGCCCCTTCCACTTCCCTTTTTGCTTTCTTCAGAATACTCCGTATCTGATATAGAGATCCATATTACTTGGAAGGCCATCGTATAGTTAGATACAGACTCGAAGAAATTGTTTCAGTCGAGAATGGTCGTTGGTTCTGGAGAAAGTGAGTTGTATATGATACAATTTATTTGTCTCTCCTCTCCACCTTATCTCAAGTTTGAGAGCTCCTTAAATAAGGAGTATATATCAGTTACGCTTGTTGGATAGCCTTCTTCCAATTCCGATGCTGGAGCTGAAAGGAAGGGTAGAAGAAAACAAACTAGTATAAGTCCGGTATACATAAGGTAAGAAAGAAAGACAACAAAAGGGGATGAAGTGAGCGAAAAGGAAAATGCAACTACTGTTATAATCCTGGGTAATGAAAGAGGCGCTACTTGGAATACCCGTCCATCCCTTAAAACATTTTGATATTTCATGTTTTCTATGTGATTGTAATCAAAAACCGTTTTCCAATTAATTCTAAATTCTGGGTATAAAGATACCGGATTAACATCCCACATTTGTAAATTGTATACAGATGCCGAGAAGGATTAGATTTTTGGAAAGGTGATTTGATTCTCAATGTCAGAAATCGGAGCAATTGTTGCTATTGGGGAAATCACCTGGTTTTGCCTTTCGGCAAACTTTTGGTTTTGGATATCTGATATTATGCACCAACTTTTAAAAACCGTTATATCCATCTTTTTATTTGATAAAGTGGGATATAAATTTTCAAAAATTATGTTATGAACATTTATCTTTATCATTTGATGATTGGGTGAGGTGTAGATATACATTCTTAACCAGAATACAGTTTTCAAATTACAACACATAGAGTATGAGTTAGTGAACTCATAGGGCTTATACATGATGATGTATATTGTCCGGTGTCCGCACGGACAAGGGGATGATACTCATACTTCGTTCCGTTTTACTATGAGTTCTCTGGTTTTAAACATGCATTCTTGTTGAAATGCAAAGTCCAAAATTTTTGAGAAGTTCATTAGATAAAGGAATAAAATAGAGAACCAAACGTTGGTAGTATCAAGATTCTTCGAAGTGTTCGAAGATGTGGATACTTATGCTGGGTATTCCGTAGTAATATAATGGAGAATTTGATTCTCTCTCAGATTGCTCATTCGTGGTTGCACTCCATGATGAGTAATGCCGAATTGCCTTTTTCAATAAAGGGATGTACTAGGAATAGATGCATATCAATTGATACCAGTTCCACCTAAATCAGTGACTTAAATTTTATATGTGATATAGAATGGATCATCATCTTAAGATTGTTAAGATATTGAGCTGTCTGGCTTATGCTTAAAACCAGAATTCGAATAAATTCAAGGCGCGTTTCATTAATGGCAGTTTGTGCGTTATCCCAGGCATTGACAAGGGTTTAACTTTCTACCATTTTTGGGATCAAAACTTGTTTTGTTCTCGACACGCCACCTTTTTAGAAAAGGAATTTTTCGTAAAAGAAATTAATGCGAGTATGGTAGAACTGGAAGTGATTTCAGAACTACAAACATTTATTGAAGATTTAGTAGAACCTGAAAATTCAATTGACCTTGACAGACCTTAGCCTAATCCGCATATTTGTAGGTGACCTCAGCTACCTGAGAGGTACAACGGTTTCCTCACTAACGGGGAAAGGGAGGCTTGCATCATGTGATGATGCTACTTATCAGCAGGCCATGGAAAGTGGTGACTTCCAATTGATGGCTGGATGCCGAGTTATCCTAATTGGACTCCATGCACTGCAACAAAGTGTTGACTTTGTTGGGTGCTCCTGAAGGGGTAAACCCCATAAAGAGTGAGTAGATCTTTCAAGATCAGTGCAAATGAAAATGTACTGACCTAATAAGGCTAGACTTGTAGTAAAAAGATTTCATCAAATACCTGTTATGGATTGTGATGAAACTATTATTTCAGTGTCTTTGCTGAAGTCTATACGGATAAAACTTGACAATGTTGTCTTTCATGACTATGATGTCTGGCATGTGAATGATTATAATGTCTTTCTAAATTGGATTTAGAAGTGTACGTGTATATGACTCTGTCAGAGGGTTATAATAGTCAGTGGGAGCAGCGGTAAGTGTGCAACTTGCTTTTTAGACTGTAACGACTCTAAATTTACTATACGAAATGTTTCAATTTAATATACAGAAAAGAGTTTTCAAGCTTGAGTACAAGTTATAAGTTAATTTTTGTTTAAGAATAGCAAGAAGCCACTTATAGCTCATTAGTAAAGCCTTGCACTGTTGTGACGTAGTCCCTGTGCTCAAATCCCATCGTCCCTGTGCTCAAATCCCATCAGACACATTATTTTCCTGATTTTCTTTTTAAACTTTTTGGAAGCCTAAAAGTTTACATGTGCACACAAAAAAATGAAAAGACAGAGAAATCAAGCATGTGCACAATGATTTAAATACAGAGAGGAACACGTGGCAAGAATCCACCGGCCCAAACCATCAAATCGA
This sequence comes from Agapanthus africanus, assembly GCA_030015575.1. Taxonomy (NCBI): domain Eukaryota; kingdom Viridiplantae; phylum Streptophyta; class Magnoliopsida; order Asparagales; family Amaryllidaceae; genus Agapanthus; species Agapanthus africanus. The sequence goes on along the minus strand of CM057347.1, from coordinate 530,484,051 downwards.
CCGGCGAAATGCCTCAAAGGGCCGGCGAGGACGGGTGTACAGTGGTAAATGATGCCCGAACTTTGCACACACGACCCTTCCCCTACCCCTAACTCCGCTGCACTGTTTGATTTCTCTGCAATCAAACATAGACCTTTCAATTCCCCATTTATCATCATTTTAATGCATTTTAATTCATCATTTTAATTCTAAAACCCTAATTCCACACTATAAATACTACCCCATGCCCAAGCCCTTCATCATTCTGAAAATTATAGCCAAAACTCTAAAAAAAATTTAAGAACAAGAAGAGTAGAAGAAAAGATAGCAAGCGATCAAGTTCCGGTGAGAATTAAAGCAAATTCCGGCGATTCTGTGACGCCGCGATGGCAACCCATTCTTCTTCTACCTTCTCTTAACTTAACTAGCTAGTAAGTCCCTCCCAATCTTTCTTTTTCTTCTTTAAAAGTTCATTTTCAAAACATATGTCGGAAGTGGAGTTAATACCGACATCTTCTTCTAAAACTCTATAATTCCACTTTTTCTTACATATTCATCATTCATATTCCTACACTATACTTGTTAACATAAAACTAATGTTTAGAACCAACTTTTAATCAAAAATATCATGTAAGATAACTTTAATTTAACTTTTACAATAAAATATCATGAAGGTTGTATATATCATTTTTATTTGTTTTGCTTAAACATACCTTTAAAAAATTTCACAAGGTAACGACCTACCTCTCACATACACACATGGTTTCCATATCACGATACCATTTGAACATATTTTAGTTACGAACACAAGATTACATTAAAATACAATTTATTATAAAAAACGGTTTTCTTTTAAATTGTATTTTCAATTCCTTTGCAAATAAGTCTCTACAACCCATTTTAGGAGACCCGCTATTGGATAGTGCGGATTATCGCACACTCTTGGGCTAGTAGAGCGAGATGCAGACCTCCTCACGGAGCATTCGGTCTCGAAATATTTTTAATATGGTTTTTAAGAAAAACGCAATTTTCTACTTAAATAAAAATTAATTTTTTATAATTATATAAATATTAAAAATCCATATATTTTCAAAATATAATAACCTTATATTTTTTAAATGAAAGAATTACAGGTTTCATCAAAATACCATCAAGATACCTACAAAAGTTAAGCTTTACAATAAAATACCATGAACTTTCCGAATTAAGATATTATCACTAAAATACGTCAAATTCCTAAAATTCACATCCATGGAAAACCTAAATAATATAAATAATTTCTCGAGATTATTTTGAAACTATATATTAAAAATATTTTTCATAAAACCCCCTCGAGTTATATAAAACTATATTTAAGGACTTTATTAAATATAGGTTTAAGCGGGATCAATTCTCTTGAGTCCCAGCGAGCCGGAGAAAGTGAGTACTTGCCTATTTAAGGTAGAAAATTTAACGGTGTTATCAGTGGTAATTGTCTTGAAAAAACACACAAATCCTGCCGTCCATGTGCAGCAGTTACAGATAACTCCCGAACATAATTCAGGATCTAAATCAGTTATAAGTGTCTGACTCAAGTCTGGGTCTAAATCAAATTTGAATCCAAACTCAAACCAGAATCCAATTCAAACATGAATCCAAACTCTAACATGTATACTTGAATATGAACCTGAATATTAAACCTGAATACAAGACTTGAATTGACCGAACCATGGCTATAACTTGACATGACTACAAGCTTACATCCTGAACCTGACTCCTTGAACAACTTGTATCCATGGTCTCGGCAAGCCTTATAATCTATACAATATATTACGGGGTTAATGGGGTAGATTGGTATGGAATGTATAGCGTGGCACGAGATGATCACTAAAAGACACCTACATGAACTTTCGTGCCATTGTCCTGTGGGTTTTGATGGGGCCTTGTACTACATGTTACCATAGTCCACGAGGTAAGATGGACTTCTCTCGTATACACAAATACCTTATATACCAAGCTACAAACAACTATGCTAGAATAACAATCTTATACATGTATATCTTACCACTTCAAATTCTCATTACTTGCTATATTCCTTTCTTTCTTTTGGGACTTACCGAGTGCTAGTTCGCTGACGACATTCCTGTATATTTTTTTCTTTGGAATGTTCGTCAGGAGGACCGGACTCTCAGGAGATCGAGCCTAGCCAGGAGTACGTGGACCAGCTCACTGCCCAGCAGGACTACTAGTTCATCTTTTACCTATTTCAGTTTGTATGCCACTGTTTAGTCATTGCTTATTATCATTGTATCGTTTTTTTCAAAGTAGTTGTAATGTAAAGATGAATGTTAATAAAAGTTGTTGTTCATTTTATATCTTTTATCAATTCTTGTACATTTTATACATATATTGCTTAATTACATTTAACGTATTTATTTCTTAACAAATACGTTGCGGGCCCGCCACGTCTCCGCTTCCGTACACTGGGAAGCGGGGCGTGACGGGTTTTGTTTGTGGCTCATGCAAGTCAGTTCTGCATGAAGTCTTAAGCAATATATCACAAGAATTATAAGAATTAGCAACTATACATTTTTTACATTTCAAATTCCTTGAATCTATTCTAACCTTTCTTTTTCTATCAAGGTCATGGATTTTCCAAATAACATCAACACGAACGTCAATGGAAACACCCCACCACCTACTCTACCACCACCACCTACCGTTGCAGCTCCCATCGCAGCTCCCATCAACGAGCAAATGGTACTGCTTGAGACGATCAAGAGCCTCTTGGAGGGTCAGCAGCAACAGACTGCTATACTCATGCACCGCCCAGAGGTCGAGGCCCCCGGAGTCAAGCAATTCCGGGCATTGCACCCGAAAATTTTCTCAGGAAAAGAGAGCCCACTGGAGTCGGAAGTGTAAATCTACGGTAGCGTCCCGGCCGTCTGTCCGAGGCCAAAATGCGGAAACGAAAACTTTTTCAAAACTTGAAACCGGCGCTATCGCAGACTTTAATCCCGGATCGAACTATTAACCTACAACTAGCTAACTAGAGAAAGGTTAGAAGAGCTATACCGATCGATCCGTATCCTTCGGTCTTTAGCCACCATCCCTAGCTCCTCGCGGCATCTCCGATCTCCAGTCTCCTCGTCGGAAAGGGCACCATATCTTCGAGTCTTTTTACGGGCTCCCGCTTCATCCGAAGCAACTCGGACACGAAGTTTGCTAGCCGACATGTCCAAGGTGAAGTAGAGAATGTGTGTGATCACTTTGTCTCTTGCATCCATTGATTCTCAACGCATGAGAGTGTATGGATGGAGGTTGAAGATGAATCCATCAATGAAAATGGTGAGCTTGAGGAAGAAGAAGAGGAGGAGGCTTTTCTTTCTTATGTGTTCTAAAAAAATGAGAGAGTGAGAATGAAAAAATACAAGAGCTAGCTCTCATATGGCTGCCCTTCTCTCTCTCCTTATCATTTCAACTCACAAATCCGTCAAATAATGTGACATTTGCACAAGAAATGAGACCATGAGTCACCTATGAAGTACATGTCTCATTTAATGCACAAAATGATGACTTAAGCTCACAATTTTCATTTGTAAACATTAACCCAAATGTTTACAACAACAAAAAGATACGGTAACATCTAAAGTAAACTCGTGACGGATCATAAGGATACCCCTCACCTGTATATACATACCTGCGTCCGCATTCCGACTGAATACGAATGCGATGAGACTAAAGTAATCCAATAAATCTAATACTAGGATCCGGCTTAAACCAAAGCCCACTAGTATGATCCGCCCGATCATGATCCGTGCACTACTGCACGTATATGATCGAACCCTGCCATATATCATACGGCCTCTACAACGTTTCGCCCAAAACTTGAGAAACTGTCTGTGGGGGACTCTAAAGACTCGTCAATACACTGGCTGTGGATTTAACCACTAGCACGTCAGTGGTACTAGCCGTACGTAACGGGCTACCAGGTATTGACCAAAAGGAAGGTCGATGAGCGAACTCATCCTGACACCCTACTGAGCCTGTCAGTGACAATATCCGTACAGTCCGGTCCGTTCGTCTATGAGCATTGCATGTCGGGCTTAGGGGGTTGGTAAAAGTCAGACCCCCAAAAGCGGTACAAGTCGTGTCGGAGTGTAGCCCAGAACACCCTGAGATACTACTGGAATACCTACCAGTAAATTTCCTGCCTTGGCCAAGGACTTCGTGTAATGGCTCTCCTAGACACAGCGCGATCTCACCCCCAATACCGGGAGAGACGAAACCCCTGCCGATCCGCTCACTGCCTCCATGTGGCTCGGGACTGTACCCAACTAAAACCTATTTGCACGACTTCTTTGAGCCGTGGTAGGGTAGTAATCAAAGCACAGTGGGAACTCACACGAGATAAATGACGATCTCAGGTCGATGAACTAACCTGTACACATGTCACCAGGGAACTGCTATCTGACGTCAGGTATAATACCAACTAGCATATTCCCGGCGAGTCCTGTCCGGTGTACTCATAACCCAATGAGCACCTGTATACATCTTAGGTAAACCAACTGACAGCAATGGCTTGTGAGACCGGCCACCGCCCCTCGTCGGGGTCTCGACTGTATACACTAGTCTACTCTGGAGTATCGATGCCCTGTCTCGAAACTCCCTCGACTAGGGACCTTTTAAGGATGTGCTTATAGACCCCAGCTCCCACGTTTATGATCGCCATCATACTGCTGGCCGTCAAGCAAGAATCCTATGGGCTCTATCAACGTGCAATAGCGACCTGTAATGTCACCTAAAACATGTACACGATGATAAAGATAAACCAGATAGCATACTATCATCTTGAGTAAGACTGTCCTACCGGTATAGGTCCTCCCTCAATCATTGCTATCACGTGCCTGCGATCCAATAATTGACTTTGAGGGCACTATTTCCCATAATCTCCCACTTGCACTCAAGGCTAATTATTGCGATGCCTCATACTCACAGCCCGTGTGATACCGAACACCCAACTCCTCTACTAATCAGTTTCACAAAGCCCGTTTGCAAAACTACTGCGTTCGAGGAATAGCCTTAGTGAGTGGATCCGCCCTGATGTTTCTTTCTATGTCTCTCTTTATCTCAAGTTCGCGGAGAAAGACATCTCCCGAAATGAGCAATACATGTCTTAGAATATGTCTGGATATCTGATGGGACCTAGCTCATAAATGAACTCCAAATCCAAACTTCTTAGACTGTATCGTCAACTGAATTTAATCAGTATCCTGCGTCATGCCTCCCTCAGTGTCCGCTTAGATCACCTGTCCAAAACACTGCCCCTCGTCAGAGGGAAAACTATAACTCTGACAGTCACTCTGTCATCCAGGTCACCTTAGAAGCCTGGAATGATAACCGTCTCCCGAAAGAGGCTGTTGTTATCATATCCCTAGAACATCCACTTATGTTCTAAAACTGCTTCCGAACGTTTCTCCAAGATATGATTAATATCAACTTATTGCATCTAGTGCAAAAACAAAATCTGGTGTGGTACTTGACATCTCATGATTGACTCAATTGCCTAAGCAAGTGATATGTCAATCATGCACATCCCTCTCCCCTTTAATCTGTAAGACACCTTTAGAGAGGGTGACTCCATCACCTGCAGGTATACTACCGTGCCAGGAGTCGTCCATTCTAAATACCTTTAGAATACTGTCTAAGTACCCTGATTGGGACACTTCCCTAATCTAGATCTAAAACCATAGATCCAGTAACCAGAATGTCTGATATTATATCTATATCTTATATGGAGAAACCACTGTATGACAACCAAAGTATAACCGATCGTAGTATAGGAATTTCACTTCCTACTATGTGTATGTCATCTAAATATCAGGACATCACACCCTACTACCTTCTTAACAGATCCATCTAGTATTCTGATGAAGTCAAACCTTTGACTATCATATCAAAAATAGATGATCTATCTCCGCTATATCTGCTTTAGTCCATAAATAGACATAAGGTACTTGTCCACTATGCTTCCGCTGCTCCCACTGACTACGACAACCCTCTGGCAGAGTCATATACACGTACACTTCTAAAGCTAGTTTAGAACAACGTTATACTCATCCTCCTGCCGGGTCTCACAGTCTGGAACAACAACAATGGTAAGTCTGGGTAAACAAGAACCTCCTTGTCACCGTCTTTGAGCATACCGAAGTACCGCTCGAGTGCCTGAGATTACCCACCATATCTGCGGAGTGGCCAATGGAATGTCAAACCAGATTGAATCTTTAGGTCTTATTAAATTTTCAGTAATCGTTTGTGGTTTTGGAATCACTTCCAGTTCTATCATACTCCCACTACTGTTTTCTGAAAAAAAATCCATTTTACTAAAACTGTGGCGAGTCAAGAACAATATCACTATTGATCTTCCAGATGGTAGAAAGTCAACCCTCGTCATAGCCCGGGTCAACCCGCAAACAGCCATTACAGAAACGTGCCTTGAGTTATCCAGAGTCTGGTTTTAAGCATAAGCTGGACAACTCCCCGTACCTTAACATTGTTAAGATATGAACTATTCTATATCCAATATAGAAACAGAGGCACTGATTTAATTGGAACCAGATTCAAATCATGCAGCTGTCTCCAGTGCATGTCAACTAAATGGAGAGAGGCCGATCAGCATTACTCAACTTAGGAATACATCCAGATATGAGTAACCTGAAAGAGAAGCAAGTTCTCATAATCATTACTATCAACTGAATACCATACACAAGTATCTACATCTTCGATCACCTTGATGATTCCTGATACTTGCAACGCCTGGTTCTCTACTTTATTCTTATACCTATAACTTCTTAAAACTTAGACCTTGCATTTCTACGAAACACATGTCTAAGAACTAGAGAAGTCACAAGTAAACAGAATATAGTACGAGTACCAACCCCTCTATCCTCATGGACACTGGACAAAATACAATACTCTGTATAAGTCCCCTGAGTCTAATAACTCATTGCTTGTGTGTCGTAGGTTGAAAACTGTACTTATGGTTAAGAAGAATTACACCGTTGTTTAATACTCCTTACCTAACCATCAACTGATATAGCTAAATGTCATGGACATAATTTCAAAAGGTTATATCTCACTTTATAAAAATAAATGTACAGATATATCAATTTGAAATTGGTGCATAACAACGAATATTCAAAACCAAATATTTGCCGTCCGGCAAAACAACCCAGGCGATTTCCTCAAATATCACCAATTACAATGAATCCCGATATAATGAGATGATCACCCAATTACTAATAACTTACTCCCACTCATCATCTGTAAAACCATACAGATGTGAGAATCAAACCTGGTAAATACATACCCTGAAGTAAGGGCTAATTGGGAAATCAGTTTTCTTTTAACAATACACAGTGAAACTGAAACATGTAAATGTTTCGGAGGGGTATCCGGGTATTCCTAGTAATGCCTCTTTCATTATCAGATTCACAACTGTAACCGTATATTTCTTTGCCATCTCTCCAAATCCCTTTATATGTCTTTAGTCATTACCTTCTGTACACCCCTTCAGGCTAAATGGTTTTCTTCCTTCTCTACCGTTCGGCACCAGCCTATGGTTTGAAAGAAGACTATCCAATAAGCTTAATAGGTGTACTGTCCTAATCTTAGGAGCACTCGCAAGCCGAGAGAAGGTAAAGATAAAAGACAACTGAATAAAACTCATTCCTTATTTCTCCTGAACCAGAATCCATCCCCGAACTGGAACAAGTCCCTTCGAGTTCGTATATAACCATACGATGGAGTATCCAATAAACTGTGGATCTTCGTAGTGATACGGAGTGTTCTGGAGAAATACAAAGGTGATGTAGGACTGACGAAGAAATACTTGGTTTGGTCGTGAATAGTAGTCGCAGTTTACTTTGCCCTCTTTCTAATCCCTTTATTTGTCTTAACTTATTACCTTATGTACACCATCGTTAGGTTAATTGGTTTTCTTCATTCCATACCGCTCGGCACCTGCCTATGGTTTGGAAGAAGAATATCCAATTAGCGTAATAGGTGTACTGTCCTTATCCAAGGAGCACTCGCAACCTGAGAGAAGGTAAAAGGAAAAGACAACTGAATAGTCCTATTCATTTTCTCCAGAACCGGAAACCATCCACGAATCTGGAAAAAGTTCCTTCGAGTTCATATATAACCATACGATGGTTTTATCCAATGGAAGTGGATGTTCGTAGTAATACGGGGCGTTCTGGAGAAAAGGGTAAAAGCAGGAGTGGCAATGAGGTATGCAACTCTGACAATCCAAAAGCCAGTGTTTTAAGAAGGTTCGGTTAACTTGGTCACTGAGTCATAGTCAAGGGTCGGGTCATGGTCGCTGCCAAAGAGAGAGAGAAAAGAAACACTCAGCGTGCACTCTAACCTAGATCAGAATGGTTATCAATTTATCTAATCAGGAAACCTCCCACTGTAACCTCAAATTCTCCTCCAAACCTGAAAGAAGAATTAGTCGGGATCACCCGAGGAGTAAACCAACTCATCAGTGGGAATCAGAATCCAACTATCATCGCATGATAACGTGATGGAATCCACTCACGTTATCACACTCCAGAAGGTATACGCATATCTGGCAAGTTTCAGTTTCTATAGAAACTCCCGATGTGATTTTTACCCCATGCTCTTATGACCTTGACGAAGGCCAACAAATCATAAGTCACATGCCAAGTTCTACCCGTCATTGTCCAGGTTAATTTGAACCCACCCGTACAAGCCCTTGACGAAGGCCAACAAGGCTGTACGACTGTCCCAAACCAACGCATCTATCTATGCAACAGAAAGGTAACAAGCAGCTACCATTCACCATGCCTCGACGAAGGTCAACAAACACAGCATGAATACTAAGTGCTACCCGTTTGAAATGACGGAGGGCTACGAATGGTTTTTGGCGAAAAACCTTTAACGTAATGAACTTGATATCGTTGAAGGAACCGGATAGCTTTTTATAAATATAGTGGTGAAAACCTTTTCTAAAGAGGTCACTCCCGGTGAAGGGATATCGGCTCTTTCCCTGTAGAATGAGGTGCAGGATATTCCAACTGAATACCACGATGCAAAGCAAAAACTAATCGACTATAGTGAAGTTATTACCCTGACGCAAACTTCTGTCCAAGGGGTCACTCCCGGTGAAGGGATCTCGGCCCTTGCCTCGTCGACTGAGGTGCTGGATATTCATAACCGAATACCACTGTGCAAAACAAAAGAAAACGTCCTTGCAATAACAGCTTTTTTTTGAAAAATGTTCAAACAACATCAAACAGGTTTGTTTAGCTTGCATTGATCCGAATCAATGCAGTCCCATTAATTAATCACACCACAAAAGAACGAAAATACGATGTACGTATATGCCATCCGCATTCGCCACTGGGTCCCATCATCACTCGTTAGGTTACTTAACTAACGACAGAGCAAGGACTGGACTAGCGCGGGTGTAAAACATATACAACATCTACTGGTATATATATCAATATATAATATTCACTCATGGCGTGATAAAATGCAACATCACAGAAATGTAATAAGCATCACTGAACAATACAGATAATCTGGGATCCCCGGGTTTCATAGAGCCGCTACTGAAATCCGACGTTCCCCTGGTCGTGTGGATAGCCTGTGCAATGAAATCCTAGACCCCTACGGGTGCGGCAAGTTACCCGCCAAAACCTGAAGCGAGGCAGCCCCCTTTAACAAAGTGAATGGACCACCCAGCACTTCACGGAATCCGGTAACTTGAGCACCCCTCCTTGGATCAGCCTGTACCCCCTACGAGTGCGGCGAATAGCTCGCCAATTCTAGAGTGAAGCCCCCTCCGTCTCAAAGCCATGAGATGCAGGCTCGTTGCCCTCTAGAACCCGGCTATCCGTGCACCCCACCGCGGGGTAATCCTAGTACAGAAAGAAAAATATATATACAACGGGTACATCGACCTCAGCCCGGTCGTGCCCCAAAAGAATAATATACAAACAGGCAGTGACGGCGGTCCACATGTCGGACGCTCGCCCCGCAATATCAAATGTACAAATACAACCAAACTGTACTACCATTGCATCCAGGCTATCCACCACGACAAATCTGCAACATCATAGCACAACTCAGAACATTAACGTGAATGTCATGTTCGCAAATCCGTCTAAAAGAACTATAGCAATTAGACAAGATTTACCGCTCGAATGACATTCACGGTCACAGATATAATGTAAGTACTGTAAACTAACATATTTAAAATTTTCGATCGACAAAATTTCCTGAAGTGGGCCCCAAGTACAATTCCCAGTACTCAAAATAATCTAGGCCAAAACAAAAATACCAGAAACCCTATTTCCAAGTCAGAAACCACTGTAGGAAAAATGGTGCCCTAATGCTACAGTAGTGCGGCGGAACCGCGGCCAAAACGACGGTAGTGCCGCGGTTCCGCGGCGCTATGGTGAGATTAGTGTACCAAATTTTCTCAAATTTCTTTAAAAAGCATGCCTGATTTTCTGCAACACTCAAAATAATTTTTAGACCACAAAAAAAATCGACAGAAACTTCGTTTTTGAAATTGCGATTTCGGAAATTTTGTTCGATCGAAGTTTTAAATACGTTAGAACAAGCTGGTAAAGGTTAATGGCGTGGCTCTGATACCATGTAAGTCTACGGTAGCGCCCCGGTCGTCTTTCCGAGGACAAAATGCGGAAACGAAAACTTTTTCAAAACTTGAAACCGGCGCTATCGCAGACTTTAATCCCGGATCGAACTATTAACCTACAACTAGCGAACTAGAGAAAGGTTAGAAAGCTATACTGATCGATCCGTGTCCTTCGGTCTTTAGCCACCATCCCTAACTTCTCGCGGCATCTCCGATCTCCGGTCTCCTTGTCGGAAAGGGCACCACATCTTCGAGTCTTTTTACGGGCTCCCGCTTCATCCGAAGCAACTCGGACACGAAGTTTGCTAGCCGACGTGTCCAAGGTGAAGTAGAGAATGTGTGTGATCACTTTGTCTCTTGCATCCATTGATTCTCAACGCATGAGAGTATATGGATGGAGGTTGAAGATGAAGCCATCAATGGAAATGGTGAGCTTGAGGAAGAAGAAGAAGAGAAGGCTTTTCTTTCTTATGTGTTCTAAAAATGAGAGAGTTAGAATGAAAAAATACAAGAGCTAGCTCTCATATGACTGCCCTTCTCTCTCTCCTTATCATTTCAACTCACAAATCCATCAAATAATGTGACATTTGCACAAGAAATGAGACCATGAGTCACCTATGAAGTACATGTCTCATTTAATGCACAAAATGATGACTTAAGCTCACAATTTTCATTTGTAAACATTAACCCAAATGTTTACAACAACAAAAAGATACGGCAACATCTAAAGTAAACTCGTGACGGATCACAAGGATACCCCTCACCTGTATATACATACCTGCGTCTGCATTCCGACTGAATGCGAATGCGATGAGACTAAAGTAATCCAACAAATCTAATACTAGGATCCGGCTTAAACCAAAGCCCACTAGTATGATCCGCCCGATCATGATCTGTGCACTACTGCATGTATATGATCGAACCCTGCCATATATCATACGGCCTCTACAACGTTTCTCCCGAAACTTGAGAAACCGTCTGTGGGGGACTCTAAAGACTCGTTAATACACTGGCTGTGGATTTAACCACCAGCACGTCAGTGGTACTAGCCGTACATAACGGGCTACCAGGTATTGACCAAAAGGAAGGTCGATGAGCGAACTCATCCTGACACCCTACTGAGCCTGTCAGTGACAATATCCGTACAGTCCGGTCCGTTCGTCTATGAGCATTGCATGTCGGGCCTAGGGGGTTGGTAAAAGCCAGACCCCCAAAAACGGTACAAGTCGTGTCGGAGTATAGCCCAGAACACCCTGAGATACTACCGGAATACCTACCAGTAAATCTCCTGCCTTGGCCAAGGACTTCGTGTAATGGCTCTCCTAGACACAGCGCGATCTCACCCCCAATACCGGGAGAGACGAAACCCCTACCGATTCGCTCACTGCCCCCATGTGGCTCGGGACTGTACCTAACTAAAACCTGTTTGCACGACTCCTTTGAGCCGTGGTAGGGTAGTAATCAAAGCACAGTGGGAACTCACACGAGACAAATGACGATCTCAGGTCGATGAACTAACCTATACACATGTCACCAGGGAACTGCTATCTGACGTCAGGTATAATACCAACTAGCATGTTCCCGGCGAGTCCTGTCCGGTGTACTCATAACCCAATGAGCACATGTATACATTTTAGGTGAACCAACTAACACCAATGGTTTGTGAGACTGGCCACCGCCCCTCGTCGGGGTCTCGACTGTATACACTAGTCTACTCTGGAGTATCGATACCCTGTCTCGAAACTCCCTCGACTAGGGACCTTTTAAGGATGTGCTTATAGACCCCAGCTCCTACGTATATGATCGCCATCATACTGCTGGCCGTCAAGCAAGAATCCTATGGGCTCTATCAACGTGCAATAGCGACCTGTAATGTCACCTAAAGCATGTACACGATGATAAAGATAAACCAGATAGCATACTATCATCTTGAGTAAGACTGTCCTACCGGTATAGGTCCTCCCTCAATCATTGCAATCACGTGCCTGCGATCCAATAATTGACTTTGAGGGCACTATATCCAACAGGAAGAATGGGCTCAGCATAAGTGCCAGAACTGCAATCTGATGATAGGTAAACACTAATCGTCAGATAGCGTGTTTAGTACGCTGAAGGGTTTAGTGTAGAGGTAGCTTGAGGTGGAGAGACTTCGCGTAGATCATCTTCGGCATGAAGGTCATCGGAGGAAGCTCGTCCAAAGTCTCAAGTGGAGCCTAGTGGAGTCGCGGGACTACTGCACGGAGCATGTGAAGTGAAGGACTCAAACTACAAAGATTGTATGCTCTTTTCTTCTTTTTAGTTCATCACATCACAAAGGCAAACCCTAATAATCTAGCAAAGATCTTGTCAGTCTAACTTAGCACCTAATAAAATTAAAATTTGGCATGCTTGATGCCTCTAGAACCTCATGGTGGTGCTAAGGTCGACTTTCACAGATCACCCAGTCTTCTACTTCAAGAGTGGAGATAGAACTTTGGAGCCAGGAATCTTCCATGCCAAACCAAAGAATGCAGAAGTGTTTACCCTACCGGCGGAAGAAGAAAAACCAGAGATAGTTCGAGAGTTCGAGAATGTGTTCCCTGAAGATATAACATGTTTTCCTCCCGATCAAGCTCTTAAATTCAGCATTGACTTAATACCTGGTCCGCAATCGGTAATCAAAGCTCCGTACCGGTTAAGTCCAGAAGGATTGAAGGAGATCCGTACTCAGTTGGACGAACTTCTGAAGAAAGGTTGGATTCGTCCCAATACTTCAAGTTGGAGATCTTCAGTTTTTCTCATGAAGAAGAAAGAAGGTTCATACAGAATGTGTGTAGATTACCGAGCTCTGAATGAAGTGACGATAAAGAACAAGTATCCACTACCACGCATCGATGATCTTTTCGATCAGCTAAGTGGGTCTTGTGTATTTTCAAAGTTAGATCTCCATTCGGGTTATCATCAGGTGAAGGTCAAAGAGTCTGACATTCCGAAGACGGCGTTCAGGACTCGCTATGGTCATTACGAATATCTCGTGATACCATTTGGAGTGACCAATGCACCTGCTATATTCATGAATCTGATGAACCAAGTTTTTCGAAAGTACTTAGACAGGTTCGTTGTCATCTTCATTGACGAAATCCTGATGTATTCAAAGAATCGGAAAGAACACGCCGAGTATTTACGGATTGTCCTGGAGACATTACAACAACATCAGCTCTATGCCAAGTACAGCAAGTGTGAATTTTGGCTAGATCAAGTCCGATTTCTCGGACATATCGTTTCGGGTGAAGAAATCTCAGTAGATCCAGCTAAGGTGTCAACTGTCAGCGGATGGCCGACACCAAAGATAGTGAAGAATATTCGAAGTTTCTTAGGATTAGCAGGATACTACAGAAAATTCATTGAAAGTTTCTCGAAGATTGCAGCACCCCTGACCAAGCTCACACGTAAAGATGAAGCATTCGTGTGGTCAGAAGCATGTGAACAAGATTTTGTAGAATTCAAATCAAGATTAACTTATGCTCATATCCTTGTGATACCGGATCAATCTGAAGGTTTCGTCATATATTATGATGCGTCCGATAAGGGATTAAGATGTATTCTACACCAGCATAGAAAAGTTGTGGCCTTTGCATCAAGACAACTAAAAGTTCATGAGCGTAAATATCCAACATATGATCTAGAGTTGGCAGCCGTTATCTTTGCACTTAAGATTTAGCGCTACTATCTTTTGGGTGAACAAGTGGATATATACACTGACCGCAAGAGTCTGAAATATGTATTTATTCAGAAGGAATTGAACATGCGACAGAGAAGATGGTTATAACTCATGGCGGACTTCGACATCAACCTACAGTATCATCCTTGGAAGGTGAATGTAGTTACTGATGCACTTAGCCGTCAGCTATTAGCAATGAATCTCACTGCTCAGTGGAATCTATAGTAGGAATTGTACGGATTGGCAATCGAAGTAGTTATGCCAGGAACGCTTCGTATTTGATGAACTTACAAGTCCAGTATATTCCTGTCAATCAGATCAAAGCAGCCCAAGTAAATGATGCCAAGCTACAAAAGATCAGAGAACAAGTAGAAAGTGGATTTCGAACAGACTTCATCATCCATGAAAATGGATCCTTGCGATATGGAAGTAGATTATGTATACCACAAGGACCTGTTTGAGAAGAGTTGATGAAAGAAGCTCATGGCTCTTCTTACTCTGTTCATCCCGGTGGTACAAAAATGTATAAGGATCTACGACAACACTACTGGTGGCATGGAATGAAGCGTGAAGTAGCCAGAAGCGTAGCCAAGTGTTTGGTGTGTCAGCAAGTAAAGGCTGAACATCACAGAACTGCTGGTCTACTTCAGTCGTTACCAATCCCGGAATGGAAATGGAAACACATTACCATGGATTTCCCGACTGCCCTTCCTCGCAGCACGAAGGGTAACGACGCAGTATGGGTTATTGTGGATCGACTGACCAAGTCAGATCACTTTATTCCCTTTCTGGTTGGCCAATCTACTAAGACGTTAGCAAAGAAGGACATGGAGGTGAGCATAAATCTAAAGTAAGATTTAACTCTTTCAAATGTACTATATTGATACCCATGAACTTATGCAGGAGATTGTGAGATTACATGGAGTACCAGTTTGTATCGTCTCCGATCGTGACACCAGATTCCTATCACAATTTTGGTAGAGTCTGCAAGCTAGCCTGGGAACGAGTCTGAACTTCAGTACGGCTTACCATCCACAAATGGATGGACAGTCCGAGGGAACAATTCAGATTCTGGAGGACATGGTAAGAGCTTGTATGTTAGATTTCGGAGGTTCGTGGGAAGATCACCTACACCTTGTGGAGTTTTTATACAACAATAGCTATCAGGCAAGCACTGGAATGACACCATTCGTAGCACTCTATGGAAGGAAGTGTCGTTCACCACTAAGTTGGAACGACGTCGGAGATTGTGAACTCCTTAGACCAGAGATGATCGTGATAATTGTAAATGTAGTTCGCACGATCAAGGAAAGAATGTGCATAGCTCAAGAGCGACAGAAGTATTGGGCTGATGCAAAGCGACGACATCTGGAGTTCCAACCTGGAAACCATGTTATCTTAAAGATCTCTCCAAACCAAGGAGTGATCCGCTTTGGCAAGAAGGGTAAGCTTAGTCCAAGATACATAGAACCGTTCGACATACTCGAACGTATTGGAGAAGTGGCATACCGTTTGGCACTACCATCTTTTTTGGAAGGAGTGCACAACGCGTTCCACATATCCCAGTTACGAAGATATGTGAGCGACCCCAGCCACATCCTTGATCACTTAGAGCTCACAGTCCAGACTGACTTAACTTGTGAGCAACAACCCGTTGAGATACTGGACCGAAAGGTGAAGACACTGAGGAACAAGGAAGTGAACTTGGTCCGAGTGATATGGAGAAAAAATTCACCAGGAGAATCAACATGGGAACGATAAGATGGCATGCGTGCAAGATATCCTTACTTATTTGTAAACCAGTCCTTATGTAAATGTAAATTTTAAGGACGAAACTTTTATAAGGAGGGTAGAATGTAACGACTCTAAATTTATTGTACGAAATGTTTCAATTTAATGTACAGAAAAGAGTTTATAAGCCTGAGTACAAGTTATAAGTTAATTTTTATTTAAGAACAGTAAGAATCCACTTGTAGCTCACTAGTAAAGACTTGCACTGCTGTGATGTAACCCTTGTGTTCGAATCCGATCAGACACATTATTTTTCTGAATTTTTTTAAAAACTTTTTGGAAGCCCAAAAGTTTACACGTGCAATGCACACAAAAATGAAAAGACAGAGAAATCAAATATGTGCTCAATGATTTAAATACAGAGAAGAACACGTGGCAAGAATCCACCGGCCCAACCCCTCAAATCAACCAGCAGAATGCTTCAAAGGGCCGGCGGGGACGGGTGAACCGTGGCAAATGATGCCCAGGCTTTGCACACACGACCCTTCCCCTACCCCTAACTCCTATGCACTGTTTGGTTACTCTGCAATCAAACAGAGACCTTTCAATTCCCCATTTATCATCATTTTAATGCATTTTAGTTCATTATTTTAATTCCAAAACCCTAATTCCGCACTACAAATACTACCCCATGCACTAGCCCTTCATCATTCTGAAAATTATAGCCAAAACTCTCAAAATTTTCTAAGTACAAGAGGAGTAGAAAAGGAGTTAGCAAGCGATCAAGTTCCGGTTAGGATCGAAGCAAATTCTGGTGATTCCGCGACGCTACGACAACAACCCATTCTTCTTTTACCTTCTCTTAACCTAACTAGCTAGTAAGTCCCTTGTTCCCCTCCGAACGGCGGCCGAGACACGAGGACATCTAGGCCTGAGGTTCGGGGCAAATGCTATATGGTTTTATCCGTCTACCTCTCCGAATATGCCAAGTTGATTTATGACACCGTGTATCGGAGGTTTAAACGGGTGCGGCCGATGTAGCAGACTTCATCAGATTCCCCCTCACTAGAGGGGTTTTTGATTGTGGGGACGCTCTTCCCTGCAGGCACAAGCCCCTGCAGTTAATTACGCTACCGCATCGCGGTAACCATTTTCTCCTTCTCCAGAATTTCACTTCGTGTCGTGGGTGTTTGTTTTATTTGTGATTGCCCGTGGATTGTATACGGAGACTAAGTGATGCCGTCGCCCGTAGGACGTGGATTAGTCCAAATCCGTACTTTCTTAGATTTGGATTTTGGGTTTTGGTTTAAGGATACGTTAGCCATTTTTGAGGCTAAGATCAACTTAAACATTTGTTAAGGATACGTTAGTCTAATTTCCAGACTAAGATCTACTTAACGGGGTCGTCTAGATCCATTTCCAGTTTAGGGACATGGTGGTCCATTTAATATATGGCCATCAGGACTTATCACCTCTCTGACGACGTTGAAGGATTACAACGACATGTGTCGGAGGAGTTCGGAGATGTACCCTTGAACCAAAGTTGATTGGGGGTCTTATAGTCTAATTTGGGACTAAAGTCTGTTTGAATGTTTAAGGATACGTTAGCCATATTTGAGGCTAAGATCAACTTAAACGGGATCGTTTAAATCCGACAAAAGAACATTTGGGAGCTCTATTGTTCCAGTTTAGAGACGTAGTGGTCTATAAGTAGTTTAGGAACATTGCGGTCCATTGGTAGTTTAAGGACATTGCGGTCCATATTCCAGTTTAGGGACATGGTGGTCCATTGCCAGTTTAGGGACATGGTGGTCCATTGTTTAGTTTAAGGATGTTTAAGTCCGTGGGTTTAAGGATCCCACAATCCGTATTTTAGTTTAAGGACGCTTAAATCCGTGGGTTTAAGGATCCCACAATCCGTATTGATGAGTGGTTGTCGGGACCCGTCACCTCTCTGACGTCGTTGAAGGATTACAATGATAGGAGTCAGAGGAGTTCGGAGATGTACCCTCGAACCGGATGTAAATTGATTTAGGAGAGCAGCTGTGCTCAGTCAATTTAATTTGAGGACTTACAGCCATGATTGGGCTAAGTCCAGTTGGAAAATACTCATCATTTTTATTTGTTTTTGCATTGCATTTCTTTTTATTTTTATTTGGGCTCTTCCCATAAAGGATGCAGAGCATCAATTTGCTTTGGGCTCTACCCATTTATAAATGATGCAGAGCATCAATTTTACTTGGGCTCTGCCCTTTTTATTGCTTTGCAATTTATTTTGGCCTGCTAGGTCTTTTTGACTTGGGCCTGGCCCTTTAACAAAAGAAATGCATTGCATTTTTCAGGCGCTTCGCGCCAATCAAAGAGCGCAAGCGCTTGTGGTGATGACACGTGTCATGCAAGCGCAGTGCGCTGCGCTAGTGCGCTATGCTTGCGCTGCTGACATGTGGCGCGCTCTGGTGAGTTGCGCCAATTTCAGAGAGCAGAGCTCTATTTCAAAAGCGCATAGCGCAAATAGTTCAGATGTTGACACGTGGCGCTCTCTGGTGGCTTGCGCCAGCCCAAGAGCGCAGCAGCGCAGTTTTTCAAGTGCAAAGCACTATTAATTTGAGAATCTTTTAGATTCAAGAACCAATGGTTCATAAAATAAGTGCAATGCACTATTTGATTTCTTGATCTAATTTAGATCAAAGAAAAACAAGTTTTTCTTATTTCAGGAACCAGAGGTTCATAAAAAGTGCAAAACACTGTTTTTATTTTGTTTTTTATTAAAGATTATTGATCTTGTTTTTAGATCAATGATCTGTTCATAAGAGAATTTTCTCTTTTTCTAAAGACTTTTTTACTTTTTTTGTTCTTGAGGATTTCTCTCCAATTCTTCAGAGTTCTCTCTGTTTAATTTCTCACAAAATATTCCTCCCTTTGAATTGAGGTCTAGGGTCCTTTTTATAGTGCGCATAAATTAGTTAAATTTGTTAAAGAAATCTTTCTCTGAGTGATTTGGGAAATTTTCCCCACCGTTGGATCTTTGATCCAAGGGCCTCTGTTTTACAGAAGAAAATCTTCTTGTTTTAATAAGAACAGAAAGATTTCTTTAAAATCTTAATTCTGTTTGGCGTAAATGCCCCAGCGCGTGACACGTGTCAAGCAGCGCAACTGCGCTAGCGCATCTGCGCTGACACGTGTCAAGCAGCGCAAAGCGCAGCGCAACTGCGCTAGCGCATCTACGCTGACACGTGTCGCGCAGCGCAGTGCTTGCGCAACTGAAGCGTTCCTTCCTTTTGTTTTTAATAGAGCTTTGCTCTGATTAGGCGCGCCTTCTTGGGCGCTGCGCTGATATATCAGCTTTTGGCACGTGGCGCGTTGCGCGCAGCGCAAAAAATCTGAAGCGTTGTTTCATTTATTTTAACTTTAATTTTCGCTTCAATTTTCAAAACAAAGCTTTGCTCTGATTGGGGGAAACAGAAGCGTTGCTTCATCTCCCGCCTTGGAATTTGAACAGAGCTTTGCTCTGATTGGGGTAAACATCCCCCCCAATCCCTCTTCTTCTTCTTTAAAAGTTCATTTTCAAAACATATGTCGGAAGTGGAGTTAATACCGACATCTTCTTCTAAAACTCTATAATTCCAATTTTTCTTACATATTCTTCATTCATATTCCTACACCATACTTGTTAACATAAAACCAATGTTTAGAACCACTTTTAATCAAAAATATCATGTAAGATATCTTTAATTTAACTTTTACAATAAAATACCATGAAATTTATATATATCATTTTTATTTGTTTTGCTTAAACATACCGTTAGAAAACTTCACGAGATAACGACCTACCTCTCACATACACACATGGTTTCCATAACATGATACCCTTTGAAAATATTTTAGTTACGAACACAAGATTATATTAAAATACTATTTACTATAAAAAACGGTTTTCTTTTAAATTGTATTTTCAATTCCTTTGCAAATAAGCCTCTATAACCCTTTTTAGGGGACACGCTATTGGATGGTACGGATTATCGTACATCCTTAGGCTAGTAGAGCGAGATGCAGACCTCCTCACGGAGCATTCGGTCTCGAAAGGTTTTTAATACGGTTTTTAAGAAAAACGCAATTTTCTACTTAAATAAAAATTAATTTTTTATAATTATAAAAATATTACAAATCCATATATTTTCAAAATATAATAACCTTATATTTTTTTAAATGAAAGAATTACAAGTTTCGTCAAAATACCATCAAGATACCAAAAAATGTCAAGCTTTACAATAAAGTACCATGAACTTTCCAAGCTAAGATATTATCACTAAAATACCTCAAATCCCTAAAATTCACATCCATGGAAACCCTAAATAATATAAATAATTTCTCGAGTTTATTTTGAAACTATATATTAAAAATAATTTTCATAAAACCTCTTCGAGGATATTTAAGGACTTTAGTAAATATAGGTTTAAGCGGGATCAATTCTCTTGAGCCCCAGGAAGCCGGAGAAAGTGAGTGCTTTCCTATTTAAGGTAGAAAACTTAACGGTGTTATCAATAGTAATTGTCTTGGAAAAATACACAAATCCTACCGTCCATGTGCAGCAGTTACCGATAACTCCCGAACATAATTCAGGATCTAAATCAGTTATAAGTGTCTGACTCAAGTTTAAGTCTAAATCAAACTTGAATCCAAACTCAAACCAGAATCCAATTCAAACATGAATCCAAACTCTAACATGTATACTTGAATATGAACCTGAATATCAAACTTGAATACAAGACTTGACTTTACCAAACCATGGCTATAACTTGACATGACTACAAGCTTACATTCTGAACTTGACTCCTTGAACAACTTGTATCCATGGTCTCGGCAAGCCTTATAATCTATACAATACATTACTGGGTTAACGGGGTAGATTGGTACGGAATATATAGCGTGGCATGAAATGATCACTTAAAGACACCTACATGAACTCTCGTACCGTTGTCCTGTGGGTTTTGACGGGGCCTTGTACTACATGTTACCATAGTTCACGGGGTAAGATGGACTTCTCTCGTATACACAAATACCTTCTGTACCAAGCTACAAACAACTATGTTAGAATAGTAATTTTATACCTGTGCTCCTACCAGTTCAAATTCTCATTACTTGCTATATTCCTTTCTTTCTTTTGGGATTTACTGAGCGTTAGTTCGCTGACGACATTCCTGTATATTTCTTTCTTTGGAATGTTCGTCAGGAGAACCGGACTCTCAGGAGATCGAGCCTAGCCAGGAGTACGTGGACCAGCTCACTGCCCAGCAGGACTACCAGTTCATCTTGTACTTATTTCGGTTTGTATGCCACTGTTTAGGCATTGCTTATTATCATTGTATCTTTCTTTTTCAAAGCAGTTGTAATGTAAAGATGAATATTAATAAAAGTTGTTGTTCATTTTATATCTTTTGTCAATTCTTGTGCATTTTATACATATATTGCTTAATTACGCTTAACGTATTTTATTCTTAGTAAATACGTCACGGGCCCGCCACGTCTCCGCTTCCGTACACTAGGAAGTAGGGCATGACATAGACTAAAGCAGGCATAGCGAAGAAGGATCATATGTTTTGATGATATGGTCAAAGCGTTTGACTTCATCAAAATGAGAGATGAACCTGATATTCGTAAAAAGGTAGCTGGGAGTGTTGTCAGATTCCTCATATGGTATGTGAATGGCATACTCATGA
This sequence comes from Agapanthus africanus, assembly GCA_030015575.1. Taxonomy (NCBI): domain Eukaryota; kingdom Viridiplantae; phylum Streptophyta; class Magnoliopsida; order Asparagales; family Amaryllidaceae; genus Agapanthus; species Agapanthus africanus. The sequence continues at coordinate 530,462,255 of CM057347.1, read as the reverse complement.
TAGAAAGCGATGTTCCTATGCTGCAAATCGGTAAAATAATGACGATTACATGCGTTTCTCCATATAAGATATGGATCTGGAGAAACATAGGGTAGCAGTGAAGAGCATTGATATTCTTGGAATATGGTAATGACTACCTCTTGAAGGAGATGGTTACCGATTTTAGCTTTCCAGGAAACATGTGAGACAGAGCGTCTGTCGCGAGTTATAAGTATACCCTCTTTTGAGTAGCGGTATATTGGAAAGAGTTCCAAGTGGGATACCGAGGTAGTCATGGCGCTGGATGTTGATTATGAATCAACAAAAGTATACCGCCCGAGAATTCGCTAGATAAAATTGTTCATTTATGGATATGATCCCATCGTCTGTCCAGGAAAATACTAAGACATGTATCGCTCAGTTTGGAAGATATTTGATCTTCGCGAAGTTGAGATTCCGGAATAAACAGAGAGAAGCGTTGTATTGAGTCCACTCATTGAGGCTAGTTCTCGAACACAGTTTGCGAAACTGTTAGTACAGAAGTTGGGTATGAGATACCGCAATAATTGGCCTTAAGTGCAAGTGGGAGATTGTTGGATATAAGTACCCTCAAGGCAATTTTTGTAATTGAAAGATGACCTATATGAGAGAACAATCTTATTCGAGATGATAATATGTTATCTGTTTTGTCTTTATCTTTCATGTGATGCGTTTTATTCATTATCACATATCATTTAGACATGAGATAAAGCCCTTAGGATTTTGCTTGACTACCAGGACGATGATGCAGATTATACTAGTAGGGCATGCGTAGTTGATAAGCACATTCTTAAATGTCCCTAGTCGTAGGAGTATCAAGATTGGACATCGGTATTCCAGTTTAGACTTGTGTGTACGTTTCCTGACCCGGTTGGACAGCAATAGCTGATCCTGCAAGTATTGGTGTTTGACATCAAGGATTGTATACGGGTTCTCATTAGATGAGTTACACTGGACGGACTCACCGAGAACTCCTAGTTGTTAATATGCCAATGTCAGGTGGTAGTTCTCTTGTGACATGGATACATGGTGGTCTTTAGGACCTGAGATCACCATAGTGTCTTGATTTGTCTTTTTTAGTGTAGTTGTTAACCGCAATCAATAACGGTGTCGCGTGTAGCTAGACCGAGATGAGTACGGGTCGTCCTCTGGGAAACGTTGAATATTTTATTCTTACTTTAGGCGTGTTGAGAAAGAAAAGAGAAAGAATAGAGGAATAAAGAATAGTGGAAATAGTTTCTAGATCTACGTTAAACACGGATGCAAAATATAGATCTAGATTAACTACGGATGTAAGTTTAATATTAAAAGAGGGCTTATAGGGTTCATTGGGATTTAGTAGTTATGAATGATTAATTAAAGATTACTCTTTTTATCCTTTAATAGATTTAAAACTAGAACGACAGTGATGCATGTAGATTAGGGTTTCTGGAGGAAAAAGGGTTCACACTCTTAACCCCTATCTCGGCATGGAACTCCGTTCATATCTAGCCTTTACCAAAATAATTGTTAATCTAATCTCTAATCGTGGTCGCGATTATCAATGAATTGATAGCGCGCCCAATTAGGATGTTAACTATTCTTTTGATAAAGTTTATAAACTTTATAGGACGTAAAAAGAGTTTAAGGATCTTCATCATCCATTAACCTATCCTAATCCTACGAACCATAACAAGCGGAGAATTACTCGCGCACATTGGGAGAAGAAGAGATGGAGAGAGAAATCATATTAAAAACTACAAAGAGATAGAATAAGAAAGCTACTACCTTTTATTAATTAACAAAATTCATTTACACTTTGTTCTCTTAGAAAATGATTACAAAATGCTAGTTTGCTTCTCGATCTCTTCTAAGGAGGTAAATGAACCGTTGATGATCAGCCTAGATGCGTGAGCCTGTCGTGGACTTCGTGATCTCTTCAGCTTGATGATTTTTCCAAGAGGCTCTCAGTCCTTATTTATAGTCCCAGAGCCAGAACCCTAGTCTCCTAATTTGGACACCAGTAGTTAAGATCCAAACAGCAAAATCCCAACAACTAATTCATCTAGACCGCGGCGGAACCGCGGCCCATGTGTGGGTTTGGCCGCGGTTCCGTGCCCAAACAGGGAGTTTGTTGGGTCGTTTCTCTGGGGCTTTGTCTATCTGACACGTGGTGATCTTTTAACATCTCTGGAAACTGAAAATCTTCTCTTCATTACTGCCAGACTTGATTTCTTTAGTTTACTTTCTTAATTAGACATGTTTGTTTTACCAACTTTGATTTCCTTGATTTCAGCCCTGCAAATTTTGCGCAACAAACTCAACAAATAATATTAGTAGAGTTTGTTTTATTGAGATATTAACTTAACCATTAAGAATTGGTCAAAGGTATTTAATAAGGTAAGCATATTTAAATGGGACAAATGTTACATAGATATTATATGCTTACTTTTTCCTACATAATGTTAATTATTATATATAAACATATGAAAATAGTATTTTTGCAGATAAACCTTCATATGTGTCATATTTATAATAAACACCTTTTATTATATAGAAATAGTAGGAAAAATGTCATATGAAATATGCAGTTTTATCAACTGAACATGTCTCATGTGTGTTCTCACTATACTTTGACTTCTACCCTACCACGGCTCAAAGAAGTCGTGCAAACGGGTTTTTGTTGGGTATAATCTCGAAGCACGTGGAGGCAGTGAGCGGTCGAGAAGATTCGTCTCTCCCGGTATAGGAAGTTGATGGCACGCCGTGCAGGGCATAACTACAACCACAAATTGATGGCCATCGCAGTAGAAATAAACTGATAAGTATTATCAGTTTAATCTCCGGTTGGTTATGAGTCCTCCGTCGCACGATTTATCGAGTTATTGGGGTCGGACAGATTCCAGATCCTAAACCTGATATGCAATACTCTTTAACGAAGAGACCTGACTGTATGGTAATGTCACTGATAGATTTTGCAGGGTTCAGATGAGCTTGCCCGTTGACCTTCTTTCGATCAATACCTGAGTAGCCGTTACGTGCATCTAGTACCGTTGATGTGCTTGCGGGCTATAGATATGATCATAATCTACTGCCAGCGTATTGTCGAGTCTTTAGAGTACAACACAGAGGTTTCCCGGCACATGTGAAACGATGTGGAACATGTATAGGGATACATGCAAGAATTCAATTAAACACGTGTATTTGATACACGTCTTTTAATCGGGTGTTTATTGATATTAGCCGGTATATATATGATATAGCCGGATTATTAAATCAAGTGTTGATTTAATAATTAAATGTATATTTATATATTGATATATTTATATATTAACTAATATCATGCTCACTTAATTATTTTCTTCTCTTTATTAATATATTTATATTTGATATAAATATTGTGTCATGTATGATGATGTCACGCCCCGCTTCCCAGAATATGGTAAAGAGGCATGACGGGTCACGCAACGTATTTAGTCAGAAGTAAACACGCTAAGCGTATATAAACAATATAATGTAAATGTACACAAGAAAGACATGATATGTAAATGAACATCAACTTTTTATTTATTAAACATTCTTTACAATACAATACTGGAAAGTAAATACAAGACTGGAAAGCAATACCTAAACAGTGGCTTGAACTGAAAATAAAAGTATATACATGTATCTAGAGCTCTGGGTCGTCGACAAACTGCTCCAAGTCTACTGAGCTGGGCTCGATCTCCAGAGAGTTGGGTCCTCCTGACAACATTCCAAAGAAAGAATAGAAAAGGAATGTCGTCAGCGAACAATTGCTTGGTAAGTCCCAAAGAGATATGGAAATAGACTGAACAGGTAATGAGAATATAACTGGTATAATGTTGATAGTTATGTTAACGCAGTTGTTTGTAGCTTGATACAGAATATGCCAGTGTGTCCGAGAGGAGTCCACCTTACCCCGTGGACTATGGTATAAGGAATACACGGCCCCGTTAAAACCCACGGGACAACAGCAACGGATATTCAGGTTAGGTGTATTAAAGTGACCGTCTCATGCCACTTTAAACACATTCCGTACCAATCTACCCCTTTAAACCCCGTAATGTATTATTGTATTGTTTTGCAGTGATTTGTAAATATAAGATTTGCCGAAACTATGATATCAATTGTTAATGCAAACGGATAAGGATATAAACGGATGGTCATGTAGACAAGTCAAATGTATATCTATGGATCGGTCAAATCAAGTCATGTTGATATAGATTGTATTTTGAATAAAAGGATTCATGTTGTATTGGAGTTATATTGAATTGTATACATGGATGGATTGATTTCAGATTAGACTGAAACTCCAACCGAGTCAGACACTTAAATAGAATTGAAGTCTTGAATTAGTTTTGGAGTTCTCGGTAACTGCTGCACATGGACGGCAGGATTTGTGAATTTTTTCAAGCCAATTACCATTGATAATCTCGTTTTAGCTGTCTACCTTAAATAGACAAGCACCCACATTCTCCGGCTCCCTGAGTCTCAAGAGAATTGGTCCTGCTTAAACTTATATTTACTAGGGTCCTTATTGTAAGTTAATATAACTTGAGAGGGTTTTATGAAAAATAGATTTGATATATTTTCAAAATAAAACTTAAGTATTTAATTATCATCTATAGGGTTTTCATAGATGTAATTTAAAAGTGATGAGATGGTCTAGTGGATATAAACCCAACTCTAATAGTATAGGGTATTTTCATATAATTTGACTTGTATTGATTTGTGATGGTATTTTCATGAACTTTTATGATTTTTTTTCTATTGATTTAGAAAACATGGAATTATTAAATATATTTAAAATGGACATTTTGATGATACATATATATATATATATATATATATATATATTAAAATAGAATTTATTTATTAAATAGAAATCACGTTTTCTTAAAAATTGTAATAAAAATTCTATCGAGATCGTATGCTCCGTGAGGAGGTCTGCATCCCGCCCCACTTGTTCGATGGATGTACGATAACCCGCACCAACCAAATCGGATTTCCCAAAATGCGTTGTAAGGACATAATTGTATGGAATTTAATTAAAGCAATCTTAAAAAATACGGTTTTTTTAATAGTTTAGGGTATTTTATCGTAAAATTGTATTGGTCCCAAAAATATTGTAAAGAGGTAATCGTGCTATATCATGATGAGTATTGTGATGAGGTAGGTCATTACCGTGAGTTTTCTAAAAGTAATATGAGTAATATAAAGAAGTGATGTCGAATAGAAGTTTGTGGTATTTAACCATAAAAGTGCAATAAAATGTTTTTATATGGAGTTTTGAATTGAAATTTGTTTCTGATTATAGTTTAATGTTTAACAAACTAAGTACAATGATTTAGATAAATAGTTATTAAGAAAAATTGTTAGTTTAAGAAGTTTTAGAGATGAATGTCTGTATAACTCCACTTACCGACATTATTGAAAAGAAGAAGATTTGAGAGATGAAAAGAAAATAGTAGAGGGGACTTACTGAATTAGGGTAAAGAGAAGGGATGGAGGAAGATTTTGAAAGCGTCGTGGAGTCGCGGTGTCGCCGGATTTGTCCCGAAATATCGCCGGAACTTGACATTGGGCTAACTCCACTTGTACAACTTTTTGGACTTAGAAAATTTTGAGAGTTTTGATGCTAGATTTCAGAATGAGGAGGGCTAGGGTATAGGGTGGTATTTATAGGGTAGAATTAGGGTTTAGGGTATTAAACATGAGAATTAAAATGCATTAAAATTTGATTTTAAAGCTCATTTTAATTCTCTGTTAATGTGCAAGAAAATCAAACAGACTAGGGTTAGTGGGGGAAGTCCAAGGGGTGCTAGGGAAAAAATTGAAGGCATTAGGGATGGGGGGCCCGACGGCGCAGGCCCAGAGCCCAATCTCGCCGGCCATCTTGGTGAGATAGGGTGTGGGATTGCTGCCATGTGTCGGGTATGTTTAATTAACAATTTCCACATGTTTGATTTCTGAGACTTTTCATTTTTACGTGTGTTGCACGTGTAAACTTTTGGGCTTCCAAAAAGTTTAAAAGAAAACATCAGCAAAAATAATATGTGGCTGAAGGGATTTGAACACAAGGGCTATGTCACAGCAGTGAAAGGTTTTACCACTGAGCTACAAGTGCTTTCTTGCTGTTTAAAAACAATTCAAATTTATAACTTGTGCTTAGGATTTACAAATACTCCATTTGTACATTAACTTTAAAAATTTTCTGTACATTAAAACAGAGTCGTTACATTCTACCCTCCTCACAAAAATTTCGTTCTCGAAATTTACAATTATTTAAGAACTAATTTACAAACAAGTGAGGGTATCTTACACGCACGTCGTCTTTTCTTTTTCACGTTGATTCTCCCGGTGAGTCTTTCCTCCACATCACTCAAACCAAGTTTACTTTCTTGTTTCGAAATGACTTCACCTTTCTGTACAGGATTTCAATGGGTTGTTGCTCACAAGATAGGTCGTCTGTACCGTGAGCTCGGAGTGATCAAGAATGTGACTGGGGCCACTCACATGTCTTCTGAGTTGGGATATGTGGAACACATTGTGTACTCCTTCCAATGAGGATGGAAGTGCCAAGCGGTATGCCACTTCTCCGAATCGTTCGAGTATGTCGAACGGTCCAATATATCTCGGACTTAACTTACCCCGCTTTCCAAAGCGAAGCACTCCACGGTTTGGAGAAATCTTCAGAAAAACATGATCTCTCGGTTGGAACTCCAAGTATCGGTGCTTTGCATCAACCCAGTGCTTTTGTCAATCTTAGGCTATGCGCATTCGTTCTCTGATAGTGCGAACTACATTTACAGTCGCCACTATCATCTCAGGTCCAAGGAGTTCTCTATCTCCGATGCCGTTCCAACTTAATGGTGAACGACACTTCCTTCCATAGAGCGCTGCAAAGGGTGCCATTCCAATACTCGCTTGGTAGCTGTTGTTGTATGAAAACTCCATAAGATGTATGTGATCTTCCCATGATCCTCCGAAGTCTATCATACACGCTCTTAGCATATCTTCAAGAATCTGAATCATTCGCTCAGACTGACCATCTGTTTGTGGATGATAAGTTGTGCTAAAGTTCATACTTATTCCGAAGCTAGCTTGCAGACTCTGCCAAAATTGTGATCGGAATCTGGTGTCATGATCGGAGACAATGCAAACCGATACTCCGTATAATCTCACAATCTCTTCCATGTATTTCTTTTCTAGTGTCTCAGTAGATTGGCCAACTTGAAAGGGAATAAAGTGAGCCGACTTTGTAAGTCGATCCAAAATAACCCATACAGTATCGTTACCTTTCGTGCTGCGAGAAAGTGCAGTCATGAAGTCCATGGTAATGTGTTACCACTTCCATTCTGGGATAGATAACGGTTGAAGTAAACCATCAGTCCTGTGATGTTCAGCTTTTCCTTACTGACGCACCAAACATTTAGCGACGTTTCTGGATACTTCACGCTTCATTCTATGCCACCAGTAATGTTGACGTAGATCTTTGTATATCTTTGTACCACCAGGGTGTACTGAGTATGGGGAGCTGTGAGCTTCTTCATCAACTCTTCCCGAACAGGAACTTATGGTACACACAATCTACTGTCGTATCTCAAAGATCCATCTTCATGGATGATGAAGTCTATTCTAAGTCCAATTTCTGCTTGTTTTCTGATCTTTTTCAACTTGGCATCACTTGCTTGAGCTGCTTTGATCTGATTGACAATTGTAGACTGAACTTGTTAGTTCATCAAACTTGAATCGTTACCTGGCATGACCACTTCTATCTCCATCTGATACAAATTTTGTTGTAGCTTCCACTGTGCGGTGAGATTCATTGATAGTGGTTTACGACTAAGTGCATCATGTACTACATTCACCTTTCCTGGATGATATTGTAGGTTGATGTCAAAGTCCGCCGTAAGTTCTAACCATCTTCTCTGCCGCATATTCAACTCTTTCTGAGTAAACACATACTTCAGAATTTTATGGTCCGTGTAGATATCTACCCGTTCTCCAAGAAGATAATAACGTCAAAACTTGAGTGCAAAGATAACGGCTACCAACTCCAGATCATGCATCAGATAGTTGCGCTTATGAACCTTCAGCTGTATTGATGCATAAGCTATAACTTTACCGTGATGATATAGAACACATCCTAATCCCTTACCGGATGCATCGCAATGTACTATGAAACCTCCAGATTGGTCCGGTATGACGAGAATAGGTGCCGATGTCAATCTTGACTTGAGTTCTACAAAAGCTTGCTCGCATGCTTCTGACCACATGAATTCTTCATCTTTACGCGTGAGCTTGGTCAGGAGTGTTGCAATCTTCGAAAATCCTTCAATAAATCTTCTGTAATATCCCGTTAATCCTAAGAAACTTCGAATGTCCTTCACTGTATTTAGTGTCGACCATTCGCTTACTGCTGCTACTTTAACTGGATCTACAGAGATTCCATCGCCTGAAACGATATGCCCAAGAAATTCGACTTGTTCTAACCAAAACTCGCACTTGCTGTACTTGGCATAGAGTTGATGTTGTCGCAAGGTCTCCAGGACAATTCGTAGATGTTCAGTGTGCTCTTTCCGATTCTTTGAATATACCAGGATGTCGTCGATGAATATGACAACGAACCTGTTTAGGTACTCTCGGAAAACTTGATTCATTAGGTTCATGAATATGGCTGGTGTATTGGTCACTCAAAATGGTATCACGAGAAACTCATAATGTCCATAGCGAGTCCTGAATGCTGTCTTCGGAATATCAGACTCTTTGACCTTCACCTGATGATAACCCGAACGAACATCTAATTTTGAGAAAACGCAAGACCCACTTAGCTGATCGAACAAATCGTTGATTCGCAGTAATGGATACTTGTTCTTTATCGTGACTTCGTTCAAAGCTCTATAATCAATGCACATTTTGTATGAACATTCTTTCTTCTTCACAAGAAAAACTGGAAATCTCCAACTTGAAGTACTGGGACGAATCCATCCTTTCTGCAGAAGTTCGTCTAGCTGAGTACGGGCCTCCTTCAAACCTTCAGGGCTTAACCGATACGGTGCTTTGATCACCGGTTGTGCACCAGGTACTAAATCAATTCCGAATTCAAGAGCTCGATCAGAAGGCAAACCTGATATGTCTTCAGGAAATACATCGTCGAACTCTCGAACTACTTCTGGCTTAACTTCTCCTTCTTGTAGAGTTGCAATCACTGCCTTCTTCGATTTTGCTTTGTAGGTACTAGGCTCCAGGGTACGGTCTCCACTTTTGAAATAAAAAACCGGATGCTCTGGAATCTCGAACACTACCCTCCTTTAACGATAGTCGATGGTAGTGTAGAAAGTTCCTAGCCAATCCATACCCAAAACTACATCGAAGTTCGGTATGTCCAGCACCTTGAAGTCGGCATAGAATTCTCTGCTGCAGACGACTACTGGACACAGGCCGTATCCCATTGTTGCCTTTTAAAACGCCGTTCCCTGAACCGACATTTTAGTTGGATACGAGAAGTGTGACTGGAATCGCATTAGTTCGGACGAACCGTTGCGACATAAAGCAATGAGATGCTCCGGTATCGAAAAGTGCTAGTGCAGGAAGTGAGGCTACTAAGATCATACCTAAGTTGTGTGGGATATGTTTTAGGTTTAGAAAAAGATATATGGATGTAAACAAGTATTGAATGGATTTGAAAGATGGAAAGTTACCAGTGATGACTTGGCCAGTGGCTTCAGCGTCTTCCACAGTTATTGTGAAAACCTGTCGCCTCAGTCCTTGCCGGAGGAGCATTCCTTTGTCCGTTCCTCTGTCCCTGAAGTAGGTTCCTTTGCGCTTGATGGAACTGACGAGGAGGAGGTGCAGTAGGTCCACGAGGAGGTGGAGCCGTGAGAGCAAGACGTGGTGCAGGTGCCTGAATAGCTGGTCACTGCGGATAGGTGATTGCTGGTCTAGATGCCTGATACTGATTGAGTCTTTGAAGACAAGACCCAATATCATGTGTGGATGAGCCACAGACTAAGTAAAGGCGATTAGCACGGCTACAATTCTTCGCCAGGTGTCCATTCCTTTTGCAATAAAAGCAGAAATCTGGACTGGGCCGATTAAAAGGTACTCCCGGTCTCCTGGGTACAAAAGGTGGCCTGGAAGAGGCTCCCCCTGCTATCCGGATAGCAGGGCGCTTCACACTGGCAGATTGAGGTTTGCCCTTCTTCTTCACTACTGCCTCATATCGACGAGCAACTTTCAGAGCTAGGTCATGGGTTGGGAAATCCCCTGTAGTTAGAGCAGCTTGGATTTCCTGGTCCAACCCCTGCTGAAATCGTCTGGCCCTGATCTCAGCAGTCGGTATTAGGTGTGCCGTGAACCTGTTACGGTCTTGTGTTAGCTGTGCAATATGTGATAGAAAATCGAATATTAAGACATATGTTACTTACCTGCTCAACATGTTAAACTCGGCATCATACCCATCCACTGATTTGCTCCATATGGAGCCTTATTGTAAATGGATGAATTGCTGCTCCATGTCGAATCGGGCAGTCTCTAGAAAATACTTCACGTCAGATATGTCGCGAAAGGACTTCTATTCGACCGGCTGGGCAAGACGGCTTTCTTCCCCCTTACACCATACTTGGGCGTTATCCGTGAATTGCAGCTTCGCAACCTTTACCTAAGCAATGTCTGGCACTTGTGCTGCCGCCAAATCATCCTCAATCGACTGAGCCCATTCTTCAGCTTCCAAAGGGCTATCTTTTCCAGAAAATTGCTTCAGATGCAGTGCCCGAAACTGCTTCACTCCGGGTGCTTTCGCTTCTGAACGGTTCATCAGTATGGCAGTATGTTGCTGCTGTCCTTTCAGGATGCTCTTAATTGACTTAAGCAATACCGTTTGCTCGTTGATTGGAGCTACAATGGTAGGTGTAAGTGAAATAGGTGGTGATGTGGTGTTGTCGATCACGTTGGTGTTAGTATTGTTCGGGGAATCCATAATCTTGAAAGAAAAATAGAGTTAGGATAGATTCAAGGAATATAAAATATAAAGAATGTTTAGTTGTTGAGTCTTATTATTCTTGTGTTATATTGCCTAGGTTTCCATGCAGAACTGACCCTGCGTGGTAGGGTTCCATACAGAATTGACCTGCATGGGCCGCCAATAAAACCTGTCACGTCCCGCTTCCCAGAATACGGTAAGGAGATGTGACGGGTCACGCGACGTATTTACTCAGAAGTAAACACGCGAAGCGTATATAAGTAATATAATGTAAATGTACACAAGAAAGACATGAGATGTAAATGAACAACAACATTTTATTTATTAAACATTCTTTACAGTACAATACTGGAAAGTAAATACAAGACTGAAAAGCAATGCCTAAATAATGACATGAAACTGAAAATAAAAGTATATACAGGTGTCTAGAGCTCCGGGTCGTCGACGAACTGCTCCAAGTCTACTGAGCTGGGCTCGATCTCCAGAGAGTCGGGTCCTACTGACAGCATTCCAAAGAAAGAATAGAAAAGAAATCTCGTCAGCGAACAATCGCTCGGTAAGTTCCAAAGAGAGATGGAAATAGACTGAACAGGTAATGAGAATATAATTGATATAATGTTGATAGTTATGTTAACGCAGTTGTTTGTACCTTGGTACAGAATATGCCAGTGTATACAAGAGGAGTCCAGTTTACCCTGTGGGCTATGGTGTAAGGAATACAAGGCCCCGTCAAAATCCACGGGACAACGGCAACGGATATTCAGGTTAGGTGTATTAAAGTGACCGTCTCATGCCACTTTAAACACATTCCGTACCAATCTACCCTTTTAAACCCCGTAATGTATTATTGTATCGTTTTGTAGTGATTTATAAATATAAGATTTGTCGGAACCGTGATATCAATTGTTCATGTAAACGGATAGGATATAAACGGATGGTCATGCAGATAAGTCAAATGTATATCCATGGATCGGTCAAATCAAGTCATTGTGATATAGATTGTATTCTGGATAAAAGGATCCATGTTGCATTAGAGTTGTATTGAGTTGTATACATGGATGGATTGATTTCATATTAGACCGAGACTCCGACTGAGTCAGACACTTAAACAGAATTGAAGTCCTGAATTAGTTTTGGAGTTATCGGTAATGGCTGTACATGGACGGCAGGATTTGTGACTTTTTCCAAGCCATTTACCATTGATAACCCCTTTTATTTGTATACCTTAAATAGGCAAGCACCCACATTCTCCGGCTCGCTGAGGCTCAAGAGAATCTGTCCCGCTTAAACCTATATTTACTAGGGTCGTTATTGTAAATTAATATAACTTAAAGGGGTTTTATGAAAAATAATTTTGATATATTTTCAAAATAAAGCTCAAGTATTTAATTATCGTCTTTAGGGTTTTTATAGATGTAATTTTAAAAGTGATGGGATAGTCTAGTGGATATAAACCTAATTTTAATAGTATAGGGTATTTTCATGTAATTTGACTTGTATTGATTTGTGATGGTATTTTTATGAACTTTTGTGATTCTTTTCTTTTGATTTAGAAAATATGGAGTTATTAAATATATTTAGAATAGATATTTTGATAATATATATATTAAAATAGAATTTTTTTATTAAATAGAAATCACGTTTTCTTAAAAATTATAATAAAAATTCCATCGAGATTGAATGCTCTGTGAGGAGGCCTGCATTTCGCCCTATTAGTCCAATGGATGTGAGATAACCCGCATCAACTAAATCAGATTCTCCAAAATGGGTTGTAAGAAAATAATTGTGTGTAATTTAATTAAAACAATTTTAAAGAATACGGTTTTTTAATAGTTTAGGGTATTTTATCGTAAAATTGTATTAGTCCCAAAAATATTGTAAAGAGGCAGTCGTGCTATATCATGATGAGTGTTGTGATGAAGTAGGTCATTACCTTGTGAGTTTTCTAAAGGTAATATGAGTAATATGAAGAAGTAATGTCGAATAGAAGTTTGTGGTATTTAACCGTAAAAGTGCAATAAAAGTGTTTTTATATGAAGTTTTGAATTGAAATTTGTTTCTAATTATAGTTTAATATTTAACAAACTAAGTACAATAATTTAGATAAATAGTTCTTAAGAAAAATTGTTAGTTTAAGAAGTTTTAGAGATGGATGTCGGTATAACTCCACTTACCGACATCATTAAAAAGGAGAAGTTTTGAAAGGTGAAATGAAGATAGTAGAGAGGACTTACTGAATTAGGGTAAAGAGAAGAGATGGAGGAAGATTTTGAAAGCGTCGTGGAGTCGCGATGTCGCCGGATTTGTCCCAAAACGTAGCCGGAACTTGACCTTGGGCTAACTCTACTTGTACAAGCTTTTGGACTTAGAAAATTTTAAGAGTTTTGATACTAGATTTCAAAATGAGGAGGACTAGGGTATAGGGTGGTATTTATATGGTAGAATTAAGGTTTAGGGTATTAAACATGAGAATTAAAATGCATTAAAATTTGATTTTAAAGCTCATTTTAATTCTCTTTTAATATGGAGAGAAATCAAACAGACTAGGGTTAGTAGAGGGAATCCAAGGGGTGCTAGAGCAAAAATTGAAGGCATTAGGGACACGGGAGGGAAGGCTGGCGGCGCTGGTCCAGAGCCCAATTTCGTCGGCCATCTTGGTGAGATGGGGTGTACGATTGCTGCCACGTGTCAGGATCTGTTTAATTAACAATTTCCACCTGTTTGATTTCTGAGCCTTTTCATTTTTACGCGTGTTGCACGTGTAAACTTTTGGGCTGCGTAAAAATTTAAAAGAAAAAATCAGCAAAAATAATATGTGGCTGAGAGAATTTGAACACAAAAGCTATGTCGCAGCAGTGCAAGGCATTACCAATGAACTACAAATGCTTTCTTCTTCTTTAAAAACAATTCAAATTTATAACTCGTGCTCAGGATTTTCAAATACTCCATTTGTACATTAACTTTATAAAAAAATTGTACATTAAAACAGAATCGTTACAGATGATACATTGGAGATGAGTGTATGAGAATTATATGGAAAATGAGAACACTTAAAAGGGAATGAGTCGTGTTTAATGGATGGTTGTAGAATTCATGAGATATTTTATTCCGTGACTCATTTTTGTTTTTGTTCGTTTTTTGAATCTTATCTCTTTTCATAGTAGCTCTTGTTCTCCATGGTTCTTCTGCTTCCACTTGATTTTTTTCAACTGAGGAATGGAAAAAGAAAAGAAAAAAATTAAGTGAGCTAATTATTCTACATTTTCTGCTAATCATTCTTAGTAAGCTTAATTAGTGGATTGTTTCATTTTGATGAGATCAATTTAAAACTAGAGCTTATGTTGGAGTTATCTCAAGACGGATAATTTTCGGCGAGGAAATCATCGAACAAATTTGTTCTAGGTTTCGTGAAGACTAGCTGGAGTTCTAGGAGAGGTGGCTAATACGCTACAAAGGTTGTGATCCGCTAATATTTATTTTTAGCTTACCAGTTTTATGACAAGTTTAGTGGTTTGGTTTGATTCTTGGTTTTGGCATGCTAATACTGTCTAGATTTTTAAAATCACTGTTTCCGCCGCGCTTTAAACCTCACTAGAGGTTCCTAACATCCCAATACATTGTTCGATTACAGTCATTTGTATTTTGTGTTTTAGAGCTTTACAAAACTAGAGAAGAAAGGTATCAAACGACTCATCAATGAGTGTGGATGGTATAAAGCCAATGCTCTGAGGATTTGCAACTTATCAAGAGTGATAGTTTGGGCACCCCCTGTTCAGGAATAGTCATAATTGCATTTTAATAGAGGCCAAAATGGTAAGAGTATGATATTTTCACAACAACATTAATTTTAGTGTACTTTTGATACTCCATATTAAAAACATTTCAACTGCGTAAATTTATATTAAAACTGAGCATTAATCGCAAGGCATTAAACTGTGCTGCAATTCTGGAAAAACTAAAATTTTGACGAAGGCTTTTAGGGTTCATGGAAGCTTGAGTGAGCGTTTTTTTGGTACCCAGACATGGATTTTAGGTAACAATATTTTTAAAGAACAATCTTCAAATATTATTTAGTGAGATTTGTTGTTGGGTGGATCCTATATGATCATACTCTAAAAGCCATGATGAGAGTTGACTAATGTCAATTTTATATGCTTAAAAAAGGAATCTAATTTAAGTGCATTTAGACACGCAAGGGAGGTCAGGGATAGGTATTTTAAAATAGAGGAAAGAGGCTTAGAAGGCTTTTTGCGACAGAAGCCGGCAAAAAATATGCCCTCCACCATTTTATTCGGCGGTCAACATCTTTCAATTTAATATCCATTCTCTAATTTATCGATATATCAAATTTCATATGATTGCAACATCATTTCACCGTTAATTTAGTGGGTGCAAAATTAACGGTTTACCGACAATAGAACTTTTTATATTGCTAAATCAACGGTGAAATGATGTTGTAATCATATGAAATTTGATGTATCGACAAATTAGAAAATGAATATCAAGTTGGAAGATACGGATCGTCGAATAAAATGATGGAGGGTGTGCATTTTACCGCCCCTAACACAAAAAACCTCCTCTCTACTCCATTATTCTTTTTAAAATTTATGCTTTACCATAGCTAACAAATGTGTGAGACTCTCAATTCAGTCTTAAGATAAGATGAACCAAGAGATTCAGAGTAGGTAGCAGAGAATCATTGGTGAAAAATTTGTCGATATATCAAATTTTATATGATTGCAACACCATTTCACCGTTAATTTAGTGGGTGCAAAATTAACGGTTTACCGACAATAGAACTTTTTATATTGCTAAATCAACGGTGAAATGATGTTGTAATCATATGAAATTTGATGTATCGACAAATTAGAGTATGAATATCAAGTTGGAAGATACGGATCGTCGAATAAAATGGTGGAGGGTGTGCATTTTACCGCCCCTAACACAAAAACCCTCCTCTCTACTCCATTATTCTTTTTAAAATTTATGCTTTACCGTAGCTAACAAATGTGTGAGACTCTCAATTCAGTCTTAAGATAAGATGAACCAAGAGATTCAGAGTAGGTAGCAGAGAATCATTGGTGAAATTTATAGATAAATGGGAGGTGTCTATTTTAAAATAGATGAAAAATTCACACAATACATCCTTGATTTACAAATAAGCACTTAACATGTACCGTTATGTAAAAATGTTTTATTTTCCCGCAAAGTACAATTCTATTGCTTCCTTCAATGCATAACTTTTCTTTTCTCCATTACAAAAAAATTTGGGATTTAGCAACTTTTACAAACTAATCAGGGATTTAGATATGTTTTAAAATCATTTAGGAAAACAACAAGTTTGGATCAAATCGACGACACATAAACGCCACGTAAGATGATGGTTAAAAGTCTGGATGAGTTATAATCCGCACTTGCAAAGTGCGGATTATAGCTTGGATGTGATTTAGAGCCAAGTATAATCCACACTTTAAAAATGCCGATTACAGCTTGGTCACTCTTTCCCCACGGACTCTTTCTCTCTCCTCTCGATCTATCTCTCTCCCCGGCCTCTCTCCGCTCTCCAAACCTTTTCTTCTCTTCATCCTCTTCTTCATCACCAATCCCTTTTATATAAAAAAAAAATTAAAAAAATCCAATTCTACATATAGTTTTTGAGCCACAACAACAACAGGCGTAATCCCTAAAGAAAGAGAGAAGAGAGATTAAAATCAATTGCTCACATCATTTTCTTATTGCTTAATATTCTGTAGGTAATTAACTTATCTCCAACTTTATTTCATCTCTTGATGGAGGTCCTTTTTGGGTCTCCGTCAGATATTGTCTACCGTCGATCTCCCGGTGGATTTTGAAGGTGATCTTCTGTTGCGTGTGGGTCTTAATGGGTTTTTGGAAGAAGAGGTGAGGTGAGAAAGCTGTTGCCGAGTACCTGCAAAGAAGTCCCGGGATGGTTTGGTACCACCAAGGACCCTCCGACGCTCAAGTTAGTGATAAGATCTGAGCAGAGTAACGGCATAAAAGTGTTAAAAATGGCTCCCCTGACCCCCTCTGTGATGGGGGTTTATATAGCGGTGGTGGCAGGCAGCAGCCGGCGCGAGAATCTCCCCGGCAGTTACGCTCCCGACATCACGTCCGCGTAAAGAGCGGATCGCCCATTAATGGGGATCGTGATGGCGTGGAACGAGAGATGCTGTTGGCGCAGGATCTGCGCATGACGAGATTCGCGGAGCGGCGGTTACGCCTGTGAATGGTGGAGTTGGTCGGAGGGCCGAGCAAAACGGCCTCGGCCGGGAGCTCGGGGACGAGCGAGGAGGCCGAGGAGTCTTGGTCCTGTAGCAGCTCGGGACGAGCTGAAGGGCGAGCTGAGGGCCGAGGAGGCTAATTTGCAGGGGGCCCCGAGGAAGGCCAGCTTGTGCTTTCAGATTGGGCACAGGGCGGCCTAGTCGGCCCCTGTGGGCCCTTTCTTCTGAGTCTTGGGACACGTAATCTGCCACGTGTCATGATCTGAGCGAGATCGCCAATATTGAGCATCATCATTAGCCCCCCACTCTTGTCCCGACTGTTGGATATAGTGTTCTCAAAGTCAATTATTGGATCGCAGGTACGTGATTGCAATGATTGAGACAGGACCTATACCGATATAAAAGTCTTGCTCGAGATGATAGTATGCTATCTGGTTTGTCTTTATCATCATGATAGAGCCCATAGGATTCTTGCTTGACTGCCAGCGGTATAATGGCGATCATATATGTGGGAGCTGGGGTCTATAAGCACATCCTTAAAGTGTCCCTAGTCGTGGGAGTTTCGAGACAGGGCATCGATACTCCAGAGTAGACTAGTGTATACAGTCGAGACCCCGACGAGCGGCGGTGGCCGGTCTCACAAGCCATTGGTGTCAGTTGGTTCACCTAAGGTGTATACAGGTGCTCATTGAGTTATGAGTACACCGGACTGGACTCGCCGGGAACATGCTAGTTGGTATTATACATATCGTCAGATAGCAGTTCCCTGGTGACATGTGTACAGGTTAGTCTGTCGACCTGGGATCGTCATTTGTCTCGTGTGAGTTCCCACTGTGCTTTGATTACTACCCTACCACGGCTCAAAGAAGTCGTGCAAACAGGTTTTAGTTGGGTACAGTTCCGAGCCACATGGAGGCAGTGAGCGGGTCGTCAGGGATTCGTCTCTCCCGGTATTGGAGGTGAGATCGCGCTGTGTTTAGGAGAGCCATTACACAAAATCCCTGGCCAGGGTAATCGAGATTTACTGGAAGGTATTCCAGTAGTATCTCAGGGTGTTCCGGGCTTCACTCCGACACGACTTATACAGCTATTGGGGATCTGACGTTTACCAGCCCCTTAGGCCCTATATGAGATACTCATAGACGAACGGACCGGACTGTACAGATATTGTCACTGTCAGGCTCAGTAGGGTTTCTGGATGAGTTCGCTCGTCAGCTTCCCTTCCAATCAATACATAGGCAACCGTTACGTACAGCTAGTACCTCTGACGTGCTAGTGGTTATACCCAGTGCCAGTGTGTTGATGAGTCATTAGAGTCCCCCACAGACACTTTCCCAAGTTCGGGCGAAACGTTGTAGAGGCCGTATAGTTTTATGGCAGGGTTCGGAAAATGCATGTGCGTTTTTTGCACATGTCATATTTCGGGCAGATAATACTGGTGGACTTTGGTTTAAGCCGGATCCGAGTATTATACTGTGTAGATATAATATCTTTGTCTCAGTTGCATTTGTATTCGGTCAAAATACAAATACGGGTATGTTTATACTGTTACGGGGTTATCCTGAAATTCGTTTTGGGATCGCTTTTGGAAGTTGCCGGTTTCCTGTTTTCTATCACCCGTATTAAACATTCGGTTTAATACGGATTTATCTTTTCATCTTTGGGTGAGTCATGGTTCTAGAAGATTCTAGAAATGGTGACTAGGATTAGTGACTCATCATGGCATTAATTATTTGGTGACTAGGTTTTCATGACTCATTCTTGCATTAATTACTTTGGTGAGGTGTTTAATGTGAGTCACTATTTGCATTAATGGATTTTGGTAATGCTTAAGATATTTCTCTTTGATCTTTTGCCTTATGATTACCACCCCTTGCTCCTACACTCACCCTCCTCTTCATATATTATGGCCGGCCCGTCTTTGTAGGAAGAAGGTATTTGATTTTTGGGAAAAGATTATGATAGTTTAGTTCATGGAAATTTCATATAGTTCAATTTCCATTTACCCGATTCCAAATGGCAACTTCAGTAACCGTTCGTCCATAGCTTTGGACGTAACGAGACAAAGTGTTCTACTCATTCTCTACATCAATCTTGGTCATTTCTTTTGGCAAACTTGATGATCGAGTTGCCTCGGTTCAGAGGCGAGAGCCCGTTTAAACATCCGTCGACGTGGTGCCACCTGGACGACGAGACCGGAGATCGAACGAGTTCGGATCAGCTGCAACAAAGCGCGGGATGATGGTTGAAGACCGAAGGACCCGGATCGTTCGGTATAACATTTCTACCCACTTTACAATATGCTAGTTTAGCGTTAATGGCAGATCCTGGGATATAGTGTACGATAGCGCAAGTTCTAAAAGTTTTGTTCCGCATTTTGGCGTCTGAAAGACGGCCGGGGCGCTACCGTGGACTTACACCGACCAGCTAGCGGGTCGGGTCAGGAGTGGACTACCGGGCCGCCCGGGGTAAGCTCCCTCCTAAGGTTTCGTCGGGACGCATCCCCGGGCCGTCAGCTGTCTTTTCTGCCAGCGAATTAGGGCGAGATCTCTGTATTTAAGGAAGGTGCGCCGGTTTGTGCATCCTGCCACTGAAGCGACGGTCCGCATGTCAAGTGTCGGTTGGCCGACGCGACGTGTGCAGACCTGTGGCGTCTGATGGGGCGCGGTCCAGTGCGGGAACGACAAGTGGATCAATCGGACGTCGAGTTGATTTCGATCATCTGATGTCTTTTGTTGGGGCTTCGGGTCCGCTGCGGGGGATGGCCGAGCAGGGAAGCTGCTCGGTTGATCTTGGCGATGGCTTTGATCCCTGGCGTTGCGGGTAGGTAAGCTACCGGCCAGGGATAGCTGAGCAGGGAAGCGGCTCGGCTGCCTCTGGGAGGACTTTGATCCTTAGCGTTGGAGGGGTCGTAGGAGGCCTGCTAAGGATAACTGGGCAGTGAAGCTGCGCGGTTGACTCTTGGCGAGAGCTTTGATCCCTGGCGTTGCGAGCAGGAAAGCTACCGGCCGGGGATAACCGAGCAGGGAAGCCGATCGGCTGCCTCTAAAGAGGACTTTGATCCTTGTCTCTGTTGGGTAGGAAGCTACCCGCTGGGATGCGCCGAGCAGAAAGGGGCTCGACGGCCTCGTGAAGAGGGCTTCAGATCCTCAGCGTTTGATGGGCAGGAGGATGCCCGCTGGGGATGCGCCGAGCAGGGAGGAACTCGGCGGCCTCGCGGTGAGGGCTTGATATCCTCCGCATCTGATGGGCAGGAGGATGCCCGCGGGAAGGAACTCGGCGACCTCGCGATGAGGGTTTCAGACAATCAGCGTCTGATGGGCAGGAAGATGTCCGCTGGGGATGCGCCGAGCAAGAAGGAACTCGGCGGCCTCATGATGAGGGCTTGAGATCCTCAGCATCTGATGGGCAGGAGGATGCCCGCTGAGGATGCGCCAAGCAGGAAGGAACTCGGCGGCCTCGCGATGAGGGCTTCAGACCATCAGCGTCGAAGGGGACGTGGGAGGCTTGCTAAGGATGGCCGGACAGGAAGGAACTCGGCGGCCTCACGATGAGGACTTGAGATCCTCAGCATCTGATGGGCAGGAGGATGCCCGCTGAGGATGCGCCGAGCAGGAAGGAACTCGGCGGCCTCGCGATGAGGGCTTCAGACCATCAGCGTCTGATGGGCAGGAGGATGCCCGTTGGGGATGCGCCGAGCAGAGAGGAACTCGGCGGCCTCGCGGTGAGGGCTTGAGATCCTCAGCATCTGATGGGCAGGAGGATGCCCGCTGAGGATGCGCCGAGCAGGAAGGAACTCGGCGGCCTCGCGATGAGGGCTTCAGACCATCAGCGTCTGATGGGCAGGAGGATGCCCGCTGGGGATGCGCCGAGCAGGAAGGAACTCGGCGGCCTCGCGGTGAGGGCTTGACCCCTGGCATTGTGGGGCAGGGAAGCTGCCAGCCAGGGATAGTCGAGCAGGATAGCTGCTCGGTGCCTCTTGGCGAGGGTTTTGATTCTTGACGCTGGAGGGGCCGTGAGAGGCCTGAGAAGGATGGCCGAGCAGCACTGGAGGGGTCGTTTGAGGCCTGCGAAGGATGGCCGAGCAGGGTAGCTGCTCGGTGCCTCTTGGCGAGGGCTTTCTGATTCCTGGCGTTGCGGTAGGGAAGCTACCCGCCATGGATAGCCGAGGGAGGGATCCTCGGGCTCGACTGCCTCTGGGAGGGCTTTCTAATCCCTGGCGTTGCGGTAGGGAAGCTACCCGCCAGGGATAGCCGAGCGAGGGATCCTCGGGTTCGACTGTCTCTGGGAGGACTTTCTGATCCCTGGCGTTGCGGTAGGGAAGCTACCCGCCAGGGATAGCCGAGCGAGAGATCCTCGGGCTCGACTGCCTCTGGGAGGACTTTCGATCCTTCAGGACAGGGACCGAGCATGGTTACTGCCCAATGCCTCTTGGCGAGAACTTTGATCCCTGTCGGTTGTGGTAGGAAGCTACCAGCCGGGGATAGCCGAGCAAGGACCCGACTGCCTCTGGGAGGACTTTGGTTCTTGGCGCGGGACGAGCTATACGGCTGTAAGAAGCCTACCAAGGACTGTTCACACCATAATATTGCATTATTATATTCCCCATTCTTATTCGTTTTATGAATAAACAGGTGCTTTTGACGCATGTCTGCTATATGTTACAGGTTACAGGTTCTTGGAGCGAAAACAGTGAAAAACACAAAAGACGACACCAAAGAAGGACTTTTGACCAACAAATAGGAGGATCTTAGTCAAGCCTAGACGAAAAACAGTTCACAATCAACAAGGCAACGCAAGATCCAAAATGTCAAGGCAAACGGTTAAAAGATCCACTACAAATGTTCACTAAAGATCTGGAATCAATGTAGAAGCCCAAATGGAGAAAAGACTAAAGAAATGAAAAGCCCAAAGAAACCTGAAGAAGCCCAAGAAAAATTATCAGAAGAGCTCACTAAAGGGCCGCGGAACCGCGGCCCAAGCCTGCTATTGCCGCGGTTCCGCAGCCATATTGTGCCCGTACGCGGAGAACTTTTTACCAAAATGTTTAGCGGCGCTGAAAAGTTGACCTAGGGCTATTTTTGTAAATTTAGACATGCGGATCAAAATGTAACCTAGGGTTTCTATTTCCTATAAATAGAACTCTAAATCATTGTAAACTTTATGCCTCCTTTTAATAAATTCAGAATTCTTTATGGAGAGCATCGGTGCCTCTTTTCGATTCAGAAATTCAGATCTGACAAACCTGCGTTGATGATTGGAGAGATGCATCTGTAAGTAGATTAAATTCCTTGCTCTAGTTTAGATTTCAATTCTTTGCCCTAGGTAGATTTAAATTCTTGCCGTAGATAAATTGTTTAGAGTTAGCTTTGGGGAAGGATTTTGAGAGATGGGATCTCTCATCCCTTTCTTACCCATAATATATTTTCAATAGGACTCCATGCATACACGCACACACCGCGCCCTACGGCATCCTACCCCTCGAGGTAACGATGACACCGTAGTGTAAAGGCCCGGTTGCGCGCGTTTTCCATGGAGGTTAGGGTAAGGATCTCTAAAGGAAGGACAAGAACCTAGAGAAAGGAACACCTTCCCGAATGGATCTAATCCCCTTTATTGATAATTACCATAAATCCTCTTAGATCTTCATTCGGGTATAGAAAGCGTTGAGATTTACTTGCATTTCCAAACCATCCCTAAACCTAACCCTAACAAGACTAGATCTAGATAATCGTAGATAGATAGATTTAGATTTTAGATTTAATAATCAATCCGAACACCCTTCGGAATTAACTCGTTAGCGCGATTAGGAGATTCACAACATCCCTGTGAACCGACCCGTACTCACCGGCTAGCTTCATGCAACGCCGTTCTTGATTACAGTTATAGATAGTTTTTTGACATACAAATCAAATGGCGCCGTTGCCGGGGATGGCGTAGAAATTTCCTTTTTGTAATTTCGGGTTAATCAAAATAAAAAAAAATCATAAAAATCTAAAAAATCCAAAAATCATAAAAATATTTCATCTGTTATTTTTGGAATGGATACTTTATTGTTTGAATTTTGCAGGATATACAAAACCGGATCTGGAAATTTCCAGAAAGCGAAACAGAAATCAGGAGATCAGAACAGAGAAGGATTTTCAAAACAGAACAGTGGAATTTTTCCCGCACCCTGAAGCCTCCACCATGCCGCGATTCCGCCGCGCATACCCATCTTAGACCGCGGAAACGCGGCCTTCTAATCAGATCAGAGCGTCAGAAAAATTCTAGGGTCTCGCGCCGACTACCTGACCGTGAAACCGCGGTGGGACCCCCTGTTTGGCCACGGAAAAGCTGCCGTTTGGTGGCAACATTTGTCCAAATTTGCTCTGTGAGTTCCTCTGTTTCTTCTCTGTATATTTTGAAATATCTTTTCTGAAAATTCCTGCAGGATTTTGTGCGCTATAAAAATATTTCCCCTTCCAAATAACAATCTTGTGCAGGATTTGTGCGCCTCGTTTAAAATAGAAAGTGATTGCAAGTAATCTTTTTTGTTGCATATCTTTTCTCGAATATCTTTTTGCAACATTTTTTTCCAAATAAAGATTCTTGTGATATGCTTAAAATAATAACTGATTGCAAGTAATATTTTCGGTTGCATATCTTTAATTAAAAATCTTTTTGCAACAATTTTCAAATAAAGAAAAAGAAAAAGGAAAATTAGTAGCAGAAAACTTGCAACTTTTGCCGCAAATAAATCCTTGCACCACCACCCAGCTTTCTTTTTTTTCACCCTTTCTTCTTATAACATGGGTACCCCACATAATAAATCACTAGCCGAACTTTGGTATCCCGAACCTAATTTCGCGTCGTACGTCAATTTTTTCGGTCAATTTAAAGACGATCCTTCCTTGCCTAAAATATCTTTGAAAGATCAAATAGAGGCGTCTAGGAGAAACAGTTTAACTTTTCAACCCACTTTGTGTCAACCGAGTCAACCTTTACCACGTCCATATGTTGATACCACTTTTTCAAGTTCTTCTGTCACTCCTAAGCCGATGTCCATTGCTGAGCATATTGCTCAATCTCGCAGCCGATCTTTCACCCCTCTCCACTTATCTAGTTCTATGGATCAACAAGACTATTCACCTTTTTATCCACATGTTGACCCTACACCTGACCAACCAACCACTTCCTACCAATCCTACCCGACCTTCCCACCTTCACTAGACACTGTTTCTACACAGCCTTTTGGGAGTTTCACATATCCAAACAATTTCAAATCTTTTACCGAAACCCCCTCAACACCCAAGTCTAGTTTGGAAGAGTCGTTGGAGGCTTATATTTCAGCAACAAACAAAATGGTTAGGAATGTGGAAGCATCCATTATCGCCCTTATGCAACCTAGTGAACCGGTAGCTAGTTTTCCGCTAGCTCCAAATTTTTCAATGTATAAGGAGGCGATAGGACAGAGTGAGAATGTGAGGGGATTTCCAAATCAAACCTACCCTTACCCAATTGAAGCCCACAACTCCTGTTTTCCATCGAGTGTCCCAAATGATTCACCAGTTGAAAATAAAAACGAGTTGTGTGATTTTGTAGTGCTTGATTTGCCAAATTGTGAAGAACCCCTTTCGAGTGAAACCGTACCTAATCCGTTTGACCTTTACACCTCCACTCTAGAACCTACAAATATTCATGCTTTTGATGAGGTGTCTAAAGAAATTGATTTTCACTTGATTGAGGATATAGACACCGGGAATATTTCGGATGATGAACCTGTCGATTTGATTGAAATTTTATGTTCAACTCATCATCCCGAGACATTAGATGTTTCTCCCGAACTTCATATGCGTCTGGATTTTGATGATAATGGCATGGATGAGTTGAATTTTGAGGAGAATTATAAGGACAGTATTGAGGAGAGTTTTGAGGACCATATTGAGGTTGAATCATTTCTGTTTGATGTGTCTGATTTTCCAATTCAGCCTCCTGAACCTTTGACTATTATATCACCCTCCCTCCTTTCCATTGTTCCGACCACGCTTGACGACTGTGAGCTTGAAAACTTTTACTTTGAATCTGACACAGTTCTCACAGCCGATAACACGTACGAGTGTTTCACTTTTTCGGACGATGTTGATGACTCACCGTCCGAGTTTGAGTCCTTTACATTTTCAGATGAGTTAGTTGAACCATCAGACTCGGTTGCTTACAGTAGTTTCGAACCATTGATGGAATCTTTCAAGTTTGAGACGGTTTATTACGGTGAGAATGAAACTATCCCTAATTCACTCCCTTTCGTCCTTCCAATCGTTCCGACCGTACAAGAGACCGTTACGCTTTCATCTCCAATACCAAGTTCGGCGTACCCATGTTTTCTTGCGAATTTTGAGGGATTTGACCCCATTTCACGACGAGTTGATAGATTAGCACAATCACTTTTAACACTTCGGCCATCACAAATTGTGCTAATTTATTCACTCGATTTACACCCTCAAGATCGCGCAACACTTCTTTCTCTTTTCCGCCTTTCTTCTCCTCCACCGAGACCATATTCTACCCTTCTTTCCACACTGTCTCGGGTGCTTCTCATCTCTTTTCTTTCCACCCCATTCTTGCACCGACTAGACCATTACCACGATAAGATTTTTGAATGGTTGGTGCTAACCTTTGGCTTGTGTAAGGCCAAGCTTAAGTTTGGGGGGAACCTGTGTATATATGTATATATATTTTTTGTTTTCTTTTTCTATAAAATAAAAAAAAATTAAAAAAAATTAAAAACATTAAAAATATTTAAAAAAATTTGTATAAATAAATAAACATGGGAGTGCCAGCATTTTGACCCTCTTGGTTTAGCATGACAGTGAGGACACTGTCAAGTTCAAGTTTGGGGGTATGCTCGGTACGTCTTCTTCCTTCGCATTCATTTGTACATATTTTTTGCATTTGCATACTTATTTGAAAACCCATAAAAATTGAAAAAAATTTAAAATTATAAAAATTATTGTATTCAATTTTGGCTTATTTGACTAGAGTTTGACAAATAGGTTAACTAGCTAGGAATAACTAGATCTTAGACTTAGTAAATTAAAAACCATAAAAATAACCTTCCTTAAAGTTTAACGGTAGAAAGTATATGTCTTTGTAGTTTATTTAGAAATAGGCAAATTTTGAGTTCACTTCTTGGGCTAAGTCAAAGTAAAGGAAACGTACTGATATTAGAGTATAAGTTTGAAAAATAATTCCTAGCTTAAGTTTAGATTCTGAAAATGTATACCCTACAAATTGCACAATCACGCATCTTGAAACTTGGAATAGTAGAAGAGACCTTGAAATGCTCTTGTCTAAAGTCCTTAGTATGAAGAAAATAAAATGAAAAAATACAAGTGTGAATAAAAAAAAATGAACACTGGTTTTTGTGATTACTTAAGGCTGTAAAAAAATAGAAAAAAATTTAGCGAGGGTGCTTCATCACCTAGTGCCTTAGACCAACTGGTTTGGGAGTCACTGCTAAAGCCTTGGGTGTTGCAAGACTAGGAATTACGCTTTAATGTGCAAACACATCTTGTAATCGGTTGTTGGTACCTCAAGAAGTATTAACGGTCGCATGAAGGATGTGTAAGCAAAATTCAATTAAAAATTTCACCAATTAAGAAGTGCTTTGGACAACGGACAAGAGTATGATTGCTTGATTTGAATTTCCAAGTATAAGGGTGATTCATACACACACGTAGTGATATATGATTAGAGTTTAGATGAGAGAAAGGAGTGAATAATAGAACTTGTATCTTTAATAGAGTTGATAAAAATTCCTAAGTGGAGATGGAACCCTAGAAGGAAAACTTAAGAGATGCCGAAAGCTAAGTAAGTCTATAGAACATGTATAATCTTAAGTTAGATGATGAGGAAGTGTGAAGAATATGGGTGGATAATTTACGAGTAGAAGATGATAGAATTCCTTGTTAAAACTCTTTTGGAGAACAAAAGTCGAAAAGCCAAATTGATAGGATTTTGTGGGTGTAATCTGCTGAAAACCCTCAGGAGACAACACTCCTCCTACTAGGGACAGATAGAGGTTTAACGGCTTGTTGCACGAGCTCAGTGCAATCACGTTTCCCTGCGAAAGTGCGGTTAGGTTTTTGTAGAGAATAAAAATAAGTTTGTTCGAGAACGAGCAAAAGATAAGTTTGGGGGTATTTGTTCACACCATAATATTGCATTATTATATTCCCCATTCTTATTCGTTTTATGAATAAACAGGTGCTTTTGACGCATGTCTGCTACATATTACAGGTTACAGGTTCTTGGAGCGAAAACAGTGAAAAACACAAAAGACGACACCAAAGAAGGACTTTTGACCAACAAATAGGAGGATCTTAGTCAAGCCTAGACGAAGAACAGTTCACAATCAACAAGGCAACGCAAGATCCAAAATATCAAGGCAAACGGTTAAAAGATCCACTACAAGTGTTCACTGAAGATCTGGAATCAATGTAGAAGCCCAAATGGAGAAAAGACTAAAGAAATGAAAAGCCCAAAGAAACCTGAAGAAGCCCACGAAAAATTATCAGAAGAGCTCACTAAAGGGCCGCGGAACCGCAGCCCAAGCCTGCTATTGCCGCGGTTCCGCGGCCATATTGTGCCCGTACGCGGAGAACTTTTTACCAAAATGTTTAGCGGCGCTGAAAAGTTGACCTAGGGCTATTTTTGTAAATTTAGACATGCGGATCAAAATGTAACCTAGGATTTCTATTTCCTATAAATAGAACTCTAAATCATTGTAAACTTTATGCCTCCTTTTAATAAATTCAGAATTCTTTATGGAGAGCATCGGTGCCTCTTTTCGATTCAGAAATTCAGATCTGACAAACCTGCGTTGATGATTGGAGAGATGCATCTGTAAGTAGATTAAATTCCTTGCTCTAGTTTAGATTTCAATTCTTTGCCCTAGGTAAATTTAAATTCTTGCCGTAAATAAATTGTTTAGAGTTAGCTTTGGGGAAGGATTTTGAGAGATGGGATCTCTCATCCCTTTCTTACCCATAATATATTTTCAATAGGACTCCATGCATACACGCACACACCGCGCCCTACGGCATCCTACCCCTCGAGGTAACGATGACACCGTAGTGTAAAGGCCCGGTTGCGCGTGTTTTCCATGGAGGTTAGGGTAAGGATCTCTAAAGGAAGGACAAGAACCTAGAGAAAGGAACACCTTCCCGAATGGATCTAATCCCCTTTATTGATAATTACCATAAATCCTCTTAGATCTTCATTCGGGTATAGAAAGCGTTGGGATTTACTTGCATTTCCAAACCATCCCTAAACCTAACCCTAACAAGACAAGATCTAGATAATCGTAGATAGATAGATTTAGATTTTAGATTTAATAATCAATCCGAACACCCTTCGGAATTAACTCGTTAGCGCGATTAGGAGATTCACAACATCCCTGTGGACCGACCCGTACTCACCGGCTAGCTTCATGCGACGCTGTTCTTGATTGCGGTTATAGATAGTTTTTTGACATACAAATCAAATGATTTGATAGGGCTGTAAGAAGCCTACCAAGGACCCTTGGCCGGGCAGGGTTACTGCCCGGTGCCTCTTGGCGAGGGCTTTTGTCCTGAAGGATAGCCGAGCGAGGGATCCTCGGGCTCGACTGCCTCTGGGAGGGCTTTCCGATCCCTGGCGTTGCGGTAGGGAAGCTACCCGCCAGGGACAGCCGAGCGAGGGATCCTCGGGCTCGACTGCCTCTGGGAGGACTTTTTGATCCCAGGCGTTGCGGTAGGGAAGCTACCCGCCAGGGATAGCCGAGCAAGAGATCCTCGGGCTCGACTGCCTCTAGGAGGACTTTCTGATCTCTGGCGTTGCTGTTGGAAAGCTACCGGCCAGGGATAGCCGAGCGAGGGATCCTCGGGCTCGACTGCCTCTGG
This sequence comes from Agapanthus africanus, assembly GCA_030015575.1. Lineage (NCBI taxonomy): Eukaryota > Viridiplantae > Streptophyta > Magnoliopsida > Asparagales > Amaryllidaceae > Agapanthus > Agapanthus africanus. The sequence continues at coordinate 530,433,090 of CM057347.1, read as the reverse complement.
GAGGACTTTCTGATCCCTGGCGTTGCTGTAGGGAAGCTACCGGCCAGGGATAGCCGAGCGAGGGATCCTCGGGCTCGACTGCTTCTGGGAGGACTTTCTGATCCCTGGCGTTGCGGTAGGGAAGCTACCCGCCAGGGATAACCGAGCGAGGGATCCTCGGGTTCGACTGCCTCTAGGAGGACTTTCTGATCCCTGGCGTTGCGGTAGGGAAGCTACCTGCCAAGGATAGCCGAGCGAGGGATCCTCGGGCTCGACTGCCTCTGGGAGGGCTTTCTGATCCCTGGCGTTGCGGTAGGGAAGCTACCCGCCAGGGATAGCCGAGCGAGGGATCCCCGGGCTCGACTGCCTCTGGGAGGACTTTCTGATCCCTGGCGTTGCGGTAGGGAAGCTACCCGCCAGGGATAGCCGAGCAGGGTAGCTGCTAGGCCGCCTCTCAGTGAGGGCTTAGATCCTTGGGCGAGGTGGCCCTCGAGCCGCCGTGGCGAGCCCCCTCTGTGCGACCCCGTCAAGGGAGAGGGTGTCGGTCTATTCGGCCGGTGAGGACGTTGATGGCGTTCGCCGAAGGAGGTTCACCCGCGCCTCCGGTGAGGGGGATGCGGCGACTGGTATCTGGATCTTTAGGGTGACCGCTTGCCATGGGGATGGAGATCGGAAGGCCAACTTTGTTTTTTGTGGAGTTTCGTTTCCCACAGACGGCGCCAACTGATGGAGGTCCTTTTTGGGTCTCCGCCAGATATTGTCTACTGTCGATCTCCCGATGGATTTTGAAGGTGATCTCCTGTTGTGTGTGGGTCTCAATGGGTTTTTGGAGAAAGAGGTGAGGTGAGGAAGCTGTTGCTGAGTACCTGCAAAGAAGCCCCGGGATGGTTTGGTACCACCAAGGACCCTCCGACGCTCAAGTTAGTGATGAGATCTGAGCAGAGTAACGACATAAAGGTGTAAAAAATGGCTCCCTTAACCCCTCTGTGATGGGGGTTTATATAGCAGTGGTGGCAGGCAGCAGCCGGCGCGAGAATCTCGCCGGTAGTTACGCTCCCGACGTCACGCCCGCGTAGAGAGCGGATCGCCCATTAATGGGGATCGTGATGGCGTGGAACGTGGGATGCTGTTGGCGCAGGATCTGCGCATGACGAGATTCGCGGAGCGGCGGTTACGCCTGTGAGTGGTGGAGTTAGTCGGAGGGCCGAGGAAAATGGCCTCGGCCGGGAGCTCGGGGACGAGCGAGGAGGCCGAAGAGTCTTTGTCCTGTAGCAGCTCGGGGCAAGCTGAGGGGCGAGCTGAGGGCCGAGGAGGCTAATTTGCAGGGGCCCCCAAGGAGGGCCAGCTCGTGCTTGTAGATTGGGCACAGGGCGGCCTGGTCGGCCCCTGTAGGCCCTTTCTTCTGAGTCTTGGGACACGCTATTTACCACGTGTCATGATCTGAGCAAGATCGCTAATATTGAGCATCATCATCTCTCAATTATGAGTTCGGTTCAATTACCAATTCTAAATCTTTGATGGGTTTCAGATATTGGAACTCTAATGGTTTTTTTTCTATAAAAACTTGGAGGAAATTAGAGGATTGGAGATTTGTCCATGGAAAAAGAAATAAACATTTTTTCAAATTTCAACTTATCAGTAGATTGAGAGAGGAAAGAGAGAGTTCGAGAGGAGAGAGAGAGTCCGAGAGGAGAGAGTGACCAAGTTGTAATCTGTATTTTGCAAGTGCGGATTATAAATTGTCCAGACTTTCAACCGTCATTCCATGCAGTGTCTATGTATTATCGATTTGACCTAATCTTACTATTTCCCTAAATAAGTTTTAAAACATTTATAAATCTCTAATTACTTTTGTAATACTTGCTAAATCCCAAATTTTGTTTTGTCCTCCTCCGGCAAAACACCAACTTTGTGCCGGCTATTCTTGACAAAACGATGGCATCCAAGCAAATGGATGAGATCCAGAAGAAATTACCGGTTCTCAACTACCCTCGATCCAATGCCCCTTCTCAATCTCTTCTCTTCGCTGGCGGCGAGCGCTACGCTCTCCTCGAGTGGCTCTTCTTCAGGTTCCTCCCAAACCCTAACTTCCTTCTTGCCAAAATCGTCAGAGAAGATGAAACCCTAGCAGCAACCCATTCTTTGAATTCCTTTGGGAAATGTAGTTGGAGCAATAGAAGTCCACGGATAATTGTGTATTTTTTTGAATTGTACAGCATGAAAGGCCGCAGCTTACCTTTTTTTCGGGTGTGTGATAGGCTTTTGGGGGACAGATCGCCATTCACACAGCAGAGTTGGCAAGGGGATAGCATGGACCGCGACGAGGAGACGGCTCGAATCCAACGTAAGGTCCTTCTGCTTGCTCATCTTTACCTGTCGAAGTTAACTAAAACATACAATTTTGTCTCTTGCAAATAGAAACAAGCAGAGGCTATTCTCCATTCTAATTCTCTAGCTATACGGTGAGGTTTCTTGCAGGAAATTGTATATATTTACTATAGAATGCTACCAATGCAATTGATCAATACTTTCTTCCTCTTCTCAAACATTAGGAATTGCATGGATCTAATAGATGTTTTTCTAGCTCTTGAAGAGTTTTTAAGTCGAAGAAAGCATGGTGATGCTTCCTTTAAAAAGTAGAAACAGCTTAAAGACTAACTCACCTAGCCCATTGAATAAGTCGAGAACTTTACCTTGTTGATACTTCAGCCTTCCATCTAAGCAATGTGCTTGCCTTGAGGAAGTTAAAGGATTAATAACTTTTGGTAATCTACTTTAATACCTATTTTACCTGGAACTTTTACTTCTCCCTCCAAACTTTGCTTGGTTAGTACCTTGTCTGCAGGCCATCGTTTGTAAGATATCGACACAATGGAGCACACTAAATGCAAGAATAGAACGATAGATAAATATTACGGGAGAGGGGTTGAGATAAGAGGAATGCAAGATCCTTTATGGTGGTTTCACTCAGAAAAAAGCCTCCAAGGAAAGCAAGCAGCAAGATTCTGCAATATATACAAGAATTCAGTCAGAGTGGAGCTCCTCTGATAAGTCAACTAAACCCCTTCGATAGCCCCTCAAAGGCAGGAAATAGTCATCCTTAATTTGATGGTTGTGCCATGTTCAGCAGCACTTGATCATCTTCTTGGACCTTATCCCCATCCAAAACGGGGTGGTTGGCAAGCATAACTCCATATAGAGAAAACACTCACAAAATTTTAGCAACGTAATCGGCATGACTTGATTGTTGACTAATCACCGCTTTCATGATGATGAAATTGCAGAAAACTCATCCGTGTAGCATTTCAACTGTTAGGTCCTAACAAGAATATGCTTAATCTATTTCATTCTCTCTTTTCTATTAATTTTGTACATATATTTTATTTGTTATTAGTGGTTCTGGAAGAGACGACTAGATTTGAAGCCGAAGTGGCTGGGCGTGAAACAGTATTATCTCTAACTGAGTTTCTGGACTATTACCAAATTAAGCCTCAGACCTTGCATTTCATTTGGAACCTTCTATATTCTGCGTTTGAGCCTTGGGACCAAAACACGTGCTCCTTGCGTCTCTTTGCCTTGATCAATGTATCTTTTCCTTATCGCGTGACATATTTTTTGATGGATGCTATCAATGAGTGGGCAATATGCTGTTGATTAATGCACTTTACTGAAACCTGAAAGATGTTGTTATATTTGTATTTCTTATTCATAGTGCATACCAGCAAATATTTTTTGAAATTGTTGTGAATGACAAAATATTTTCTAGTGTCGCAGATCTGGCTGAGATTGCAAACTTCTTGGGTATAACATCTTCGGTTGATACAGAAGCAATCCAAGTAAGTAATTGCTTAATGCGATATTGACTCTGTAAAATATACTATATAGGCACATGCGAGCAGAACTATTCAGCATTCAAATTGCCTTTTTCGTTTACTATCTATGTGCTAATTTTCCTGTTTCTTAATTGTCATACATGCAAGGCTTATTTCTTTGTTACAATCTATAGAACTCCCCTGTTAGGAAAACTAGATGCCACATCCACATAGAGTTGCACAAACTTAGAAGTTGGTGTATGTTACTGTCCTTATAACTCAAACAATTATTGCACAGTGTCACTCCAACGGTGACTTGGAGTGTTACTGAAGAAAATAAGGAACATATCGGGTCCTAAGTACCTAAGTCGACGCTCCTGGATCCTGTCATGCTTTGCTGTATAATTCATTCGAAGCCGAATTGTCTTTCAAATTATCACAATACATATCTTCAATCTCTCTCATCATCAATATATGCTGCGTTTATCTTTTCCTTGCTTTACGTTCAGATCTTCTTTGGTTTTCATCTGTATATGGCCCTTGTACCAAGATTTATCAAATAGCTCGTTTTTGTTATGCTTGCTGGTTGTGCATTACAGCTCAAGATCGTACGTTCAGATCAATTTTGATTACAAGCTGATGTAAACTTCTTATTAATTATTACTTTCAGTTTACGCTGCAATGCTGGTATTAGCCTCTTACCCCTTAAAAGAACTTATCTATTGCTTGCAAACCAATTCGATGATTCTCCGAGAACCCTGCACCTGATGTACTATTTATAGCAAAAACTTTCTTTGATTCAATTGAGTATCCTTTTGGTTTTGTTAAATTGAAAAAAATGGACTCAGACTTGCAGCTATCCCATTTCCATTATATCTGAGTTCAAGATTTACATAATCACATGGTTTCTGATCAATGATGATTGAAAACTGCCAACTAGACCTATACCACTAACAAAAGAACCAACATCCTCAATGATTAAAAAGCGGCAAAAAAAACAGTGCAGCCAAAGGGTCTGGGTGTATAGGGGTCGCCTAAGCGTCTAGGCGGCCATCCAAGCCGCATTGACATCAATTTAGATGTACTTTGAGCTAATATTGTTATTTTCTTATGCTTATTTGTTGAACATTGATTTTAATTTGATAGTTAACTACTTTAGTTTCTTTTTCACTCGTTGAAACAATCTAAATTAACTACTTTAGTTTCTTTTTCACTCGTTGAAACAATCTAAATAAACATTTTCAAAGGTATTAACAATTAAATGCAAGCTGGTAATGAAGTAAATTCCGCCAATTTTTTAAAGATCCAAAAAAAAAATCAATCAATTAATTGTCTACGTTAAATCTCTCCAATTTTAAGTTCAAAAAAGTAAAAAAGAAAAAAACTATTATCGTCAAAGGGTCGAAGCTCGAAAGGGCAGTCGAAACTCGAAGACGGTGTTGGCATGGTTGAAGCTCGGAGAGTTTGAAGTTGGAGATTGAATGTGAAGACAAGATCGAAGTTTGAAGTGGAGATCTTTGTTCAAGTTCGACTTGGAGAACTTCCAAGCCGACGACGGTCGCCAGCCCTCATGGCTCTCGAAATCGGCGACGGCTCTCGAAATCGATGGTGGAAAGACCTCATAGCGGCCTTCAACGTTTAATAGTGCTAAACCAACTTCAACTTATTATATATTACACTCCAATCAACAAATGAAGAGAGTATACCCATAAGAATACAAGCGTAAGTATAATTCCCGAATAAGCGTTCTAATGCAGTGCGGCGCGGCTTTTCTATGTGCATAGGCGACCGCCTTTTAAAACATTGAACATCCTCATTTGGCAAGAAATCCCCAACCAGGCAAAACAACTTGACACACACCAACAAGATAAAAGTTTTGAATTCAAAGAAAATTTTCTCATCGTCTCCAGAAAAAAACATGGAAAAGCTATTTATAACCAGTATCTTCAGCACTTTCTATTCTAAGAATACTCCTTAATCTCTTGTCTACTTATTGCCAGATATGCTACCATCTTTTAGATACCGTTCCAAAGGGGTGAAACTCCAATAAGAACCCTTTTAAATATTCAATCCTCCTTACATTAATTAATTTTCCTCTGGTTTGACTAACGAAGCAATATAACAATCTTGTACAGATTTCTAAAGCTCTCAATGTTGATGATGTGATGATTTACAACTTTCTGTAGCCATTTTTACCATGCATAGTAATTGTTTGATGGTAATATTTTGATGATTTGATCTGCACAGTTAATAATCCCCATATCCCCTGTTACCCAAGCCTTTATTTTTTACCAAAGGTGAGGGCATGTTACTCGGACTTGTTGATACTTGTCAAAGCTGCTGCACGGTTAACCCATCTCTTATGATCACTAGTCCTTGAACACTTTCAGGCAAGAAAAATCTTTAATTCCATTTATTACAGTAAAATCTAACCTATCATCATCATTGGAATCCGTATGAACCACTATTCTTTCATTTCATCATCACATCAATCCCTAGATATAAGCATCTTTGACAGCCTGACAGGCGTGACACGCCAAGCCCTTGTGGTTTGATAATTAGTAGCTGTGAAACTTCATAGTCATTCTGCTGTGTTAACGTCGCTCCTAGAAGATCTACCTTCTGCTTCATGCATGTGGGCGGATAAAATATCTATATTCATCCGCATACATATTGCATTGTCATCATTAACCAGGTCTTACACATATTTCTTTTTCTGAAATGATACTTTTTGTTGTTTACAGGGAAGGGGTAGTTATGAAGAACGCATTGAGATGCTTCATCTTATTGTAGATCTTGTGGAAGCGAGTTGCTATTCTGACTATCCAGAATGGAGGTCAACCATGTTTTGTTTGGCATTCACCGTCCATGTCATTTTTCCATTCATTCTTGAATTTTTCTTATATTGTTTTGATCTAATTGCAGATATGAGATTCCTTAATTAAAAAAATCTGATATTCTTGCAGCGTCGATGAACAGCTGGCAAAGGACATACAATTGTTAGATTCCATTGCCGAGAAACAAGCACAGGTTTTCTCAGAGGAGTGCAAACTATTTCCTGCAGATGTTCAAATTCAGTCAATTTATCCATTGTAAGCATTTTAGGCTCTGCCCATCTAGAATTCATGACAGCATTTTGAATTATCTTAGTTCAATGTATATTGTGGAAGTTTAGGTTGAGGGAATTGTGTGATGTGCAAATGTGGTAGATTAGTTATTTCGGTTTCTCTGTTTTGTGTTAATTTGCGTTGGTCTAGTGTAAGTGCCATGTAGTCCAACAGTTTCTACAACCTGGCCTCGATGATTTTAAATGTCCATTATGCAAATATTAACAAGCAACTTATAGTAAACAATGATCTAGACAATTCATTAGGTTTAAATTACCTCCATGTGAAAGTACACTGAATCTATAGTATTGTGTATTTCATCTTCACCTATGTTGTCATATTACATACAACTTCACAGAGTTGACATTACCATATGTTGTAGGGGCTGCATCACGGATTGTACATCAACAATCTATGGTCTGGCCGTCCTGACAGGACTGAAGTATAGAATTCTCCTGCTATCTTTAGGTACAGTCTTTATTGTGAACTGCCTCATTAAAAACAAGAAAGATGCAGCAAGTAATGAAAGGAGGTTTTGTAGCAATACAAGTTTTGAGTTATAAAATTGAACCCAATCTATTTCCATCCTTCTCCCCTCTCCTTGTTGGATGTTTGCCTTGAACCTGTGACCTCCTTGTCACAGTTTTATATCCCTGCCAGCTCCTCCCCCCTCTTAGGACGTGGAGCAAATCCATCTTGAGAAGTTTATGGAGAACAAAGTGGGATTGTATGGGCATCAACCAAAAGAACCTTGTAAAGATGGATTGAAGCTGTAATCAAGGATAAAATCGAGCCTGCTATAAACATTGAGCTTTTGGAGACAAATGGTGATTAATTCACATGAAACCATAATGCCGAAGGTGCATTTGTAGTTGGGACAGGGTTTGATGGTGGTACTCAGAGTCCGGTTTTAGGCGTTTAACATAAGTACTTGATCATCTACTAGGTTAAGAAATTAGGAAGGGATGAGCTAAAATTGTGGGTGTGGAAGATATAACAATTAACAAACAATTGGAAAAGAAAGCATGTTGTGTACATAGGAAGCTGTCCATTAATAGTTAGGCCTCGTTTGGCAATAGTGTTACAGATTCCGAATCCTTGGTTTCTTGGGGTTTTGATGCTAAACTCCAAAATTGAAACCATGGCTCGTTTGGCAATCAAAATAGAGTTTTCAACTATGGATTCAAAAAGCTTCAAGGGCTCGAAACCCCATTTTTCTAAACTCCAAAAAGAGTAGAGTTTCGAAAAGTTTTGCGCCATCTCTCTCTCCCAAGTTAAATTAAATGAAACTTTGGTTTCATATACTATAAAAGCTAAGGTCTACAAAGAGATGTATGAGAAGATGGACGCCAAGGAGGATGAAAATGATATATATATAGGATTGCCCGGACGAGAGGAAAACCAGAGGCTTGTGTGTGGTGAAATGTGTCAAAGATGAAGATCGGAAGATTTTAGTTCGAGATGAGAATATTAAGGAGGGACGGAGGGATTATTTTGACAAATTGTTCAATGAGAGCTTTAATAAGGATTTGGATGGACTTGTCATCCAATCTTAAGATATACACCGTGATTTCATGCGTAAGATAAGACTATTTGAGGTTACAGAGATTTTAAAGAGGATGAAATTAAGGAAAGATGTTGGTCCATACGTGATTCCTATCGAATTATGGAGATGCCTAGGAGAGATGGGCATTAGATGGCCGACGAACCTGTTTAATAAGATTTGGCATATAAAAAAGATGCCAAATGAATAGAGGAAGAGCTCCCTTTAACTCTCTACAAGAATAAGGGTGATATTCAAAGTTGCTCAAATTACCGTGGAATAAAACTCATATGTCACACCATGAAGGTTTAGAAGAAGGTGATTGAACACATGCTAAGGCAAAATGTTAAAATAACAGAGAACTAGTTTGGGTTCATGCTTGGACGATCGACGACAGAGGCTATTCATTTGCTTTGTCAACTTATCGAACGTTTTCGAGTGAGGAGAAGAGATTTGTATATGTTTTCTATTGACTTAGAGAAAACTTACGATAAGATACGTAGAAAGGTATTATGGCGGACAATGATGAAGAACGGAATCCCAATCAGGTACATTGACATAATCAAGAACATGTATGATGGAGTAGTGTAAATGTAAGGACTTGCGGCAGTCTAATGAGAGATTTTCCGATCATAATTGGCTTGCTTCAAGGATCCGCATTAAGTCCATTCTTGTTTGCCATAGTGATGGATGAGTTTACTAGAACTATCCAGGATGATGTACCTTGGTATATGTCATTCGCTGATGATATTATTCTGGTAAAGGAGACGAAAGCATGGGTTAATACCAAATTGGAGTTGTGGAGGCAAACGTTGGAAGCTCGAGGGTTTAGATTGAGTAGGTCCAAGATAGCATATATGCAATGCAAATTTAGTAAACAGAGAACTCAAGATCACAATGGTATAACACTGGATGAGCAAGCTATCACCGAGCGATCAATTTCCATCATCCAAAAGGATGGGGAGATCGTTATCAATATCAATCAGAGGATTCAGGCTGGCGGGTTGAAATGGAGGAGTGCAACGGAGATTTTGTGAATCGTAACCTTTCTTTAAGGTTGAAAGGGAAGTTTTATCGAAGCGCTATTCGGACTGTCTTGTTATATGGTACGGAATGCTGGGCTCTTAAGAAACATCATGCACAGAAGATGCATGTAGCGGAGATGTGCATACTTCGTTGGATGTGTTGTAACACTAGAAAGGATAAGATGCGAAATGAGAATATATGTTCAAAGATTGGTGTAGCTCATGTGGAGGAGAAGACGCGGGAAAACTGTCTAAGACTGTTTGGTCATATGCGACGCAAGTCTACGGAAGTACCGGTTCGACGAATGGATATTCTCGATTTAGGCCAAGTCAAAAGAGCGTAAGGAAAACCGAAGAAAACGTGGATGGAGGCGATACGGAAAGATATGGATGCCGAAGGTCTTAATGAAAGTATAATGTTCGATAGGAGTGAGTGGTGGCGGAGGATTCATGTGCTCGACCCGGCGTGATTCTCATGTTGGTTCATATAGCCTATCCCATATGCTTGGGATAAAAGGCCCAGTTGTTGTTTGGTTTCATATACTACGATGCCAAAAGACTCTAAACTTCGTGAAACCCCGATTTTACGAAACCACGGTTTGCGTGGTTTCGATTTAACTTATAATCGAAACCATGTTTTCGGAAACCTTGTTGCCAAACTAGGTCTTAGCTATGCTTAGCACAAGGTTTGAGACTTTGAGGTTATGGTCGGATTTTGCGCATGTCTTAGTTTGTTCAGTGAACAGTTCTAGCTCCTCAAAGATTCTTTATATTGATTATAGTTAGTTTTTCATCGAGTTTTTCTTCTTATATGGTTAGCTCTTCAAACTAATACAGGAATGTCTTAATCACAGAAAAACCTCTATTTAACCATTGGAAATTAAGACAATCAATGTCTCGCTTATTCGTAACTTACAGAAAGTAAGGTTTTTCTGCAGGCCGGATATTTCTGAACTACAGTCAAAACTTTCTGAGCATACAAAGAAACTGTCGAGTTTGCAACAGATGGTCCAGGAGCTGGCATCAAAGGTCAAATTTATATACAGAAAAACCTTCTTCCAGATTTAATAGAATACATCTTTCTGTTTTACTAATACTTTGATCGTTTGTGTGCTTGCTTAGAAATATTTTCGTACGCCTTCGAATGTTATGGCCATCTCAACTATGGCATTGAACATTCTGGGTTATATACTTCTCCAGTCAACCAAGTCGTGTCACAGTAGCCCTATAATAATTATAATAATCAGCATATGAGTCGAATATCTCCACTTATCGATAATTTTGACAACTAAAAAAATTAAGATATGTTCCACATTGTTACCAAGTTAGACTATTAAACTGTAGAAGCATTATATCCCTCCTTTTGCAAAATAGTATCTTAGAGACGCAGTAGGTTAAAAGATTCCAGGTTACAATTCCTTTTTTCCCTAAATTCTGCCGAATGTGAAGCAAATCCCTAATTCTGTCAGTGTATCATGTCCGTTTCTTTACAATAATTTTATAGAGATCATTGCTTTAATCACTGACATCTATCAGAATCTTTATCTTCTGCCCATGCCCCCCCACCCCCCAAAAAAGAAGAAAAGGTGGAATTTAACTATCTTACAGTGTGGGTTATTTACATTCAAGTGCCCCCCCCACCCCCACCCACCCCGCCTGCCCGCGTTCGAAATAAAAAAAGATTAAAAAACACGCATGCACAAAACTGCCTTGTTTGTAACCATATGGGGGTGGAGAATACTGGTATAGCCAGTGCGATCTTAGCCAAATAAAACATCTCATTGAATCCTCCCCCCCCCCCCCAAGGCTGGTTTTTTTTTTGGGGGGGGGGGTTTACAGAGTTAGCAACTTCACAGTTTCAACAACAAATTTCCTCTGTAGGCATCCTAGTTATGCTAGGCGTATGCTGCATATCTAATTATCTATAAAGAATCTGTGATGCATTCCAATGCCTGTCTTCAAATGTGAAACCATGTATGTTCATTAAAGTCATGCCTTCTTTTTGGTATCTGAATTCTTATTGCTTACTTCAGAGTTATATAATACTTTTAAAGGACTTTTTTCCCCTTGGATCTTGGCCTTCTTCCTGTTATTTTACATCTTAATTTCATCTTGGCTTCTGCTCAACAGTATCCTTACAATCCTAACGAAGAGTATGCAGAAACGGAATCAAAGCTTCGGGCACAGTTGGAGTCTTTTCTGGAAACTGTCAAGTCCTTTAATTTAATATACACCAAGGTATTATCAGGAAATCCTAGATAAATTTCATCTATTTTATTCCTTAATCTATTGTTTATGTTTATAAAATTACTATATTTTGCATCCCATTCAAAGGTCCAGCAGTGGTCACCGATATTCCTGACATTCTGCTATTACTAATCTGATAATGACCAAGGGTGTATGTTATTACAATTTCTTAATGATTATTTCGGTTTACATATTTTTTTAATTTTCTTTCTTTCTTGCACTTGAATAGGAAATTCGACCTTGGACACACATGATGGAGGTGCCACAGTTGCATGGATTCGGCCCAGCTGCCAATCGCTTGTTGGAGGCCTATAACACTCTTTTGAAGGTATATCTTCGTTTTACCTTTCTCTACACATCTGCACCTTTACAATCAATCCGGTTCCTGCTTGCTTTAAACTATTTAGTGATTTCTATGCTTGCCATAATTTTTTTTCAAACAGATATCTATTGCAGATAAAATGTTAGAAACCCTCTAACATGGATACATTTGACTATGCAATACTTTAGATGCTATATTTTCTCTCTTTTCTTTTTTCTAATCGAGGAAAAAATGGAATCCTTTCTCTTTAATATCAGAAATCATACGACATGAATTAAGTGAAATTCACTTGTAGGTTCCTGAGATAATATTTATTGCTGATGGTTTGATTTGATGACAGTTCCTGGGAAACCTTAGGAGTCTTCGTGATTCGCACGCAGCCATGGCCGTTGGATCGGTCTCAACAACAGACGAGCCTTCGTCCACCACCAAAATTATCATGGATTGTGAGTCGGCATTGACGTTTCTAAATTGCAGTCTAGCCATCCTCTCAACTTCCGTTGCTCGAGAACAAGGCGAGGGTCTATAAATCGGTGCATGGCTTTGACAAGAAAAAGGTTTATTGTTGTAATGCTTGTGTGTGATTAAATTCCAGTTGTTTTTGTGAAATTTCTTGCAGACCTCTTTTCTTTTTATTTGCTTGTTTTCTTTTGACATGATGTGAAAAAGCGGTATCAGAGAGTTTTGAGCATCCAAGGTATTGGACATCCATTGATGATAACAATCGGCTCCTCCATACATTCTGGCCCTACTGTTTATGGTTTTCACGTGGTGATAATTATTCTGGAAAATTCGTTGAGCTTGCAATTGGTTTCTTTCCAGAACTTTTAACCTGCATCCTATCTTACCTAAATTGAAAGGACCGTAACTTTCTGCAACATTGTTGTCCTGAGTGTTTTTTGTTTTCGTTTTCGTTATTGATTTTATTATAATTTTTTTTTATTAAAAGTTGTCCAAATGCAAATTGGTTAGAAAGCAAGCCTTTATGAACTATTTAACATAGTTTTACCATGGATTATTTATTTGAAGTAATCCTTTTTTTTTTAATTTTAAGGTCAGATTTCAGATTAGAGAACCTAGGATTTTGAGAAATACTCATTTGGTGGCCGGTGGGAACAAGATTATGTGAAGATGACAGCCAGAGCCAAAGGGTTGTTTTATTTAGGCAAGTCAGCTAGAGTTAAACAAATGTAACCAATCCCCTTCCAACAGGGCAACACAGAAATATGAAATTCATGGTACTGTCACAAGCCAAGGTCGTGAGGGGCTGTTTGGTTGCAGGATTATGAGTTTGGATTTGGATTTTGGACTTGGATTCCACAATTTTGTGTTTGGTTGCGAGATTAGGATTTATAGGATTCCTTTGTTTTGTATGGGGGGTTCACCATAAAAGAAGGATTCATGAATCATAAAATTTTTCAAGAATTCTCAAGGATTTGGCACTATTCATTGTACTTTTAGATGGGGTCCATGTACTTTATTTATTTAACAATCCTCTCTCTCTATCTCTCTCTAAAATCCTAAAATTCAAATCCCATTTTTTTCCACCAACCAAACAAAGATTACAAGGATCTACAAATCCAATATTATGAATCCAAAACCAACCAAACAACAAATTACCAAATCCAGAAATTTCAACCGTACTATTTTTGGAATCCAAATTCCACAATCCTGCAACCAAACAGCCCCTGAAAGAATCGCAAAAGAAATACCGCATTGAGAGGCGCGTTTACTTTGAAATTTAGACAGAAGTGAAATTGTGATGCTGGGTCCCAGATAGAAGCCGGTGATAATTTAATAGGTAAATTGACCCCTCGGATAGCAAACGGGTCCTCATGGTAAATCCTCATGACGTCACCTCCCCTGAACATGGTTCTTATGGATTGTCATCCCCTCCTTCAATTCAGCCTTGCTACCAACCTCATCAACAGCCGAAGGGAGGCCCTCTCAAACGGATCCGCTGATGAGCGCGAACGAGATAGGGAAGCCCATGCACCGAAAGAGAATTCGGTTAGGAGTACAGCATTGTTGATATGCGAGGAGCGTCCGTTGGAGAAAACAGACAAAGAGGTGAGAAAACAGACAAAGAGGTACGCATTTAGTAAGCAAGGCTTGAAAACTACCATATTAACTTTCTCCTCCATTTGGAAATAGATAGATGCAGCTTAAATACAAATTCGCATCTTCAACATTGACAGAGTGGGTGCACCAAAAATCAAACTACGGAGGTGGACCGGTGTGCGAAAAAATTGGTACAGCAGACCTAAATTGTTGAAATACCCAATTAATTCATTTGAAAGTTAAATACATTAGTACATGTGCTATGATCCATTGCATACATAAAAATCTAGAACTTTATCATACGCACATATTTCTTTCTCAACACAAACATCAAAAACTTCCTTTTTCTAATTTCAATTGCAAAATAGAGAAAAGAATTTAAAAAAAGCGTAGATAAAAAATCATATCGTTTTGATCCGAGCTGGGAAGATGATTAATCCCACAAGGCAAGATATTCACTTTCAACACCCCGGGTCCACAATACGGTTCCATATTCTGACACGTCATCAGTCGAACACCGGAACACATCCACGTGGCAAATTATAAGCGGTTCCCAGAGATTGCGAGAAACTCCCGCCTCTTATCAGTACACAAAGCTGAGACCCCAAAAAAAAGAAAATCCAAATATAGAAATTCCCCCATAATTTCCCAATTTTATTTTTTGATTTTCTCTTTCTTCTCTCTCTCTCTGATTGGCTCCTTGGAATCAATCGCCATGACTGCTGCCTCAGCTCTGTCTCTGCTCCCAGTTGCGCTTCGACGTCCCTCTTCCAAGTTCTACTCAAAAAAGGTAATTTCATCCTCATTTTTCTTTCTTCTGCACTTAATTTGTCAGAATTTATGGGAAAATTTTGTTTTTCCCTTAGAAAGTTGTGATTTTTAAGGAGAACCCTAAAGACCCATTTGCCCTAACTTTTCGATCGTCGAGGAAATTTGATGTGGGAGCTGGGATTTGAAATTTTTATTTAGTTATGTAGCTAGTTGTTTCAATTTTGAACTTAGTTCACAAAATCAAGTGCTACTAGAATAAATTACAGGGACCCATTTACTCAAAGCATGTATTTTCCGTTACTTTTTTTTTCTAGTGTCCTACAAGGAGTTGAATTTAAGAGCTCATAGAGGGTTTTGTTTTTAAACACTAAAATGATAGAATTGGTTGGTTTGAAGGAAAGAAGGTGAATTGAGATTTAAAAAGAAAAGATGGAGACCCATCTGTACTAGTTTTGTCTAAAAGGTGTCTTTAGATCACATTTCATGGGAAAAGAGTCGCTCAGAGAGAAAAGAGAGAGAGAAAGATAGATATCCATTTGTACTAGTTAAAATATTGAACCATGATGTGTGATTATCCAATTATAGCTAAAATATTAGAATGACTCAATTTTCTTAAATTAAATGGAAGTTATAGTTTGGTTCCAATATATATATTTTTTTAAAAGACACTTCAGGTTAAATGATGTAAACTAAGAAAACATTCAGCATAATTACATGAGTCAATAACTTCTATATTCTTTTTAAATTAGTAATGTATATTTATGTCATGCACATTTGCAGGGTAGTTGTGGAGTAGGATTCAGGGTGTTGGCTGTATACGGCGAAGAAGATGGAGGCGGATTACAAAAAAGGAATAATTGGGAAGCAATTTTTTATGTAGAGGACCCTAGGCCTCGAATACCTCTAGCTAAGGGTAAATTCATAGACGCAAACCAAGCTTTGGAGGTGGCCAGATTCGATATCCAATACTGTGACTGGCGAGCCCGTCAAGACTTGCTAACTATCATGATTCTACATGAAAAGGTATTAAATAATAAATGATATACCATTAGTCCAAATTTATTATGGATGATCATAAACTATGGACGGTCTTAAGCATGAATGTTAAACTTTTTTATTTTATATTTCTTAAAATCTTGGAATTGTTCCCTCGGATAAGTAAACTAATGTAGCTAAACCTTTTGCTTCGCAAGTTAGCTTGGGTTTATTAATTTAGACTTTGTAAAAAGTCACACCTTGCATATTGTGTAATTTTGTCTCACCATCTCGCAAAGTTATCTAATTATAGTTCTATGATCTTTGTGTATAGCTTCTGAGAGTAGGTTCTCAAGTCATGTTCTAATGGAGCAAACCTACCGTGCTAGAGCCAATTGACAAAAGCAGAATGTCAAAAACTTCGTAATATAACTGTGCCAAAAGAGGATGCATTTTGTAATGTCAAGCAAAAATGTTAATTCGATTTTGTTTTTAAAAAAAATAATAAATAATAAATCTAACATAAAAGTTCTTGGTGTCTGATTTGCTGGAACAAAAGACTTCATAATTTGGGCCAAAGAATTGAATACTACGTTCTCGGTATCTGATGCATTGGAACAAAAGACTTCATAATTTGGGCTAATTAATTGAATACTATGTTCGTATCTAATTAACTGGAACAAAAGACTTCAGAATTTGGCTAATTAACTGAATACTATATACACCAATTTATGCAGGTCGTAGAGGTCCTTAACCCCTTGGCACGTGAGTTTAAATCAGTAGGAACTATGAAGAAAGAACTCGCACATCTTCAGCAAGAGCTCGAGCAAGCTCACAGACAGGTCTATCACTATTTTTTTTTATTTTGAAAAAAAAAAATACAGACTCATCTGTCTGCTTTAATTACTTCTATTTCTATTCCAATCAAACTTCCCTCAATAATTTTTTTTTCAGGTCCATATATCAGAGGCAAGAGTTGGTGCTGCATTGGATAAGTTGGCATACATTGAAACTTTGGTTAATGACAGAGTACTTCAGGATAAAAGTACAAATGAATCCATTTCAGATTGCACTTCACTTGCGCCGAGCACTTCTGCAGAATCCCAAGATGCCATAAAAACCATGTCACATAAGAGAAGTCTAAATATTTCTGGTCCTGTTAAACCATATAATCCGAGCTTGAAGAACTTTTGGTACCCGGTTGCTTTCACCGCTGATCTAAAAGCTGACACGATGGTGAGATATTTTTATATTACTTTAATAGAAGATGCTATAAACAAAATGATGTTGTAAATTTCTTAAGTTGCTTTGTGTCTATGTTTTACTTTTAGGTACCAATAGATTGTTTTGAAGAAAATTGGGTGATATTTCGAGGGAAAGATGGGAAGCCAGGATGCGTGCAGAATACATGCGCTCATAGAGCTTGCCCACTTCATCTTGGGTCAGTGAATGAGGGAAGGATCCAATGCCCCTATCACGGTAAGCTATTATTCATTATGAGTTTCGAGATTATGTATTCATAAGGGGATTTTAGAACTGTGAGAGTAGTTCTTAAAAACTTTTAAATCCAAAGTTCTCTTCTATGCTTCTTTTTAAGATATAGTCGGTTTAAATTAATTCCCTGAGCTCCATTCAAACCTCCTCTTTGTGTTGGTTGCATTCCCTGAGATTGTGATCTCCTTGTCAAAATTCCCATGCGTTGAACTAGTTCTCTTCTATACTTAATCGAGAGGGGAAAATGATGTTAGAGAATACATGTCCTTGTGGGGTTAATTAAGTTGAAACTCCTTGAGTAATTACAAGTAATGGTCTTACTAGATCCTTCATAAGATTCATAAAAGCGGCAAATTTTAGAGAATATAACCCAAGTTATGAACACAATGAGCAGTTTATGCGTGACAATTAGGTAAATTAACCCCCGCCCTCGGTGTTTCGGTGAAGATAATTTAATAAAACTAACAACTTAAAAGGTACTGAACGAAGTCAGACTAGTCAGTACATTAGGCGAGAACCCCTCCAGGTAAAACAAGTCACAATACATGCAATAAACGAAAAGTACATAGTGTCTTACAAAATAAGGTTACAGAAACAACAATATGAAAGTGTACATACTACCAAAAGAAACCTCAGGTACCAAGATGTTCATCCTTACCAGATGGTCCATCATTAGAATTGCATTCTTGCACCAACTATAAAAGCGTTCTTTCAGCAGCGACTTGATTCTCCAAGTAGTTTGATTCAAGTCAGATTTAATTTCTCCAAAGGAATTTTGACATAGATCTAACCAAGAACTTGCCGTTCTTGTCTAGCTTCCACCTAATAGTGTCCTCCTGCTCGTTTACCGCGATTTGGTTACTATGCAACTGAAGTGCATGTTTCAATTTAAATGGGAGTTGACTCGCTTCTTCTTCATATGCTTCCATACAAGATTTTTTTATTTTTAAAAGAAACTTATCTATATTCCACATTACAATATGCTATTTCATGTAGTGTGTAGCTTATCCTAGTTTTCCTGGTCACAAGTTATTATCTGTAACAATATCGTCTTGAAGAGGGAAAAGTAAGCATCCAAGTGACTCATAACCCGACGAAATTTTATTTTTAGGTTGGGAGTACACTACTGATGGAAAATGTGAGAAGATGCCATCAACACGCATGCTTAATGTGCAGATACGATCGTTGCCGTGTTTCGAGCACGAAGGAATGGTATGGATTTGGCCTGGTGAAGCACCCTGCATGGCCACACTTCCTTCTTTACAACCTCCTCCAGGATTCAAAATTCATGCAGAGGTAAGATATGTTAATAGATTATAAGAGAAAACAGTCTCTACATTTGTAGGTTACGACCTATAGCGACATTGATGTGGCAGCAACCAATTACTCAATTAGATGCGACATACAGTGAACCTTTCTAATATAGGGGGGAAGGGGGGTGGGTGGGTAAGTGACATCAATTTCTATAATAATTACATGCACTGGTGTTGCCACATCAAGGTAAGCTCTGAACCCTCATTTTAGCAAACATTGTTGGTTACTCTTAATAATTGATATGTAGAAGGGAATCATACTCTAAAGAGGTCTTACATTGTTTTCATGTGAGCAGATTGTGATGGAGCTACCAGTGGAACATGGACTTCTGCTAGACAATCTCTTAGACCTTGCTCATGCTCCTTTTACTCACACGTCTACCTTTGCCAAGGGATGGAGTGTTCCAAGGTAATGCCTCTTGCTTGAAATCATTAACAATTCACATGCTTTTGGCTTTTTGGAAGAAAATCTGCATATTAGACATCTTGGACACTCATAATAATTTGCATGAGCTAGCAACATGGTACTGAAGCTGCTAAAGACCAAGTTCCTGCTACTGTACCAAACCGATTTTTTCTGTTCTTTCTTTTTATATATACTTTTGTGGAATGTAGATAGGGTCGATATAATATGAAAAGTCTGAAAAGAAATTCTTTTCCATTCTATTGTTTCCCATTGAGAGCCCTAATGGGATCAAACATGAGTTGTTTTAGAATATAATTATATCCCCCAAACTTCACACAACTTTGGAGTTTTGGTGTATAGGCAGGAATACAGAGATGGTTCAGAGCAAGCCGGGTGCATATCGCATGTTGAGTGCATTTGATAGCATATTTAAAAAATAATACTGATGTGTAAAAAGCTCCCAGAAAAGGCTATCGACGTGCATGGCTAGTTAGAACATGAAACTTCATCTCTCAACCCTTGTCAAACTTTCACAGTTTTGGTGCAGTGGCAAAGATGTTACCGTAACTGCTGGGTGATCGTCATATCTTTAACTTCCTGTCCTTGGCAGTAAAACTTTGAAATTGTGGGTTACAGTTGAAACAGATTCATTGATGCTCAAACTATAAGAGTTTCGATCATATGTTTAACAGTTGCACACCAAATTAGTATCGGAGACATTTTCGCTTTGGATTTGTTTTCCTCTCGTATATTGGCTCTAACTCTGTGATCAATAATTTTGCAGCTTGGTGAAGTTTCTGACTCCTGCATCAGGCCTCCAAGGATACTGGGACCCATACCCTATCGACATGGAATTCAAGCCCCCTTGTGTGGTCCTCTCCACTATTGGGATCTCAAAGCCTGGAAAATTAGAGGGGCAAAACACTAGAAAGTGTTCAACACATTTACACCAGCTACATGTGTGCCTTCCTTCATCTAGAGGCAAAACTAGGCTTTTATACAGGATGTCCTTGGATTTTGCTCCAATACTTCAGCATGTTCCCTTCATGCATATTTTGTGGAGGCATTTTGCAGAGAAGGTGTGTCTTTTGTTGTTCTTTTATAACCTCATTTCTTCATTTTGTGTTTTTGTTAACAATAAGCTTCTAGCTCAAACTTATGAGGTCAGATATCATCCCCTCAATTAAATTAACAGTTTCCTTATCCTTCTTAACTGTCTTTATCTGTAATTGTTTCGGCCACCTCTAGTCCTAATTGCTCGACTAAATTTAAATGAATTCTGTCACTCTTACCAATCGGCGCATTTAGTGGCATCCATAGCTATTCTAAATAAACCATAAATAAATAGGCCCTTTCTAATTTAATCATCTATATGAGGTACCCTAAGTCTCTAACTTCACAAATATACACTCTGATTGCGAACTAAATCTCTTAAATCATAGGCTTCAAAATCTAGAAAAGGAAAATAATGGGAAAGGCACAGAAAAGTATTAGCTTATAACTAAGGAAAGTCTGGTGTTGTGATGGTTCATTTTATTATTTGCTCCAATACTTCAGCATGTTCCCTTCATGCATATTTTGTGGAGGCATTTTGCAGAGAAGGTGTGTCTTTTGTTGCTCTTTTATAACCTCATTTCTTCATTTTGTGTTTTTGTTAACAATAAGCTTCTAGCTCAAACTTATGAGGTCAGATATCATCCCCTCAATTAAATTAACAGTTTCCTTAATCCTTCTTAACTGTCTTTATCTGTAATTGTTTCGGCCACCTCTAGTCCTAATTGCTCGACTAAATTTAAATGAATTCTGTCACTCTTACCAATCGGCGCATTTAGTGGCATCCATAGCTATTCTAAATAAACCATAAATAAATAGGCCCTTTCTAATTTAATCGTCTATCTGAGGTACCCTAAGTCTCTAACTTCACAAATATACACTCTGATTACGAACTAAATCTCTTAAATCATAGACTTCAAAATCTAGAAAAGGAAAATAATGGGAAAGGCACAGAAAAGTATTAGCTTATAACTAAGGAAAGCCTGGTGTTGTGATGGTTCATTTTATTATTTCTTTATCATTATTATATAACAACAAATCTGACTGCGTAAAGCCGGTGTTATCTCTTAGACATTATGTTTAACCTGATATAACCATAATTCTCCCCAGTAAGAAATCTACATAAAGAGAGAACAAGAAAAGATGCATATTGTATTTTCATTAAGAACTGTGCCAGGTTATTTTTGTCCATGCAAAATCAAGCATAGCACATGACCAAGAACTAAGATTTATATATGTTGAACTTTTCTTAATCAGGTGTTGAATGAGGATCTACGACTCGTGCTTGGTCAACAAGAACGAATGATCAATGGCGCAAATGTATGGAACTTGCCCGTTTCTTATGACAAGCTCGGCGTAAGATACAGGATATGGAGAGATGCGGTTGAGAGAGGAGTCAAGCATTTGCCATTCACCAAGCAAGAAGACGAAGACTAGCCTACATTGAACTTTCGCTACTGCTACTACTAATTAGAAATTTCCAAAGAGAATCATCATTCTTTTTCAAAGAAAACAAGTTTTGATGAACTGATGAAGGTATCAGGTGTTTCAGCAGCCAGAAGAAGATTAGTCGATATTGCACAGAAGCAGCAGTAGATTTGAAGGCAGCTACTTGCTGAGGAGATGAGCTACTTCACTTTGTAAAATATGTTGTACAATATTCAAGAGCTATTTTCATCCTTTTTTTCATTCTGTGTAGAGTTCTCATCTTGCCCTCCTATTTTGTTGTTTTTTGAAAATAGCCCTTTTTTGGGATGATCAAACTACCAAATCATATTAAAGTGAAAGCAATAAAGATCATTTTGTTTCCTTTTTGGGTTTTTCAATTCTCGGTATCAAGTAAAACTCTTTGAAAAGAACAGAAAAAGAAATATTGTTCCTTCTTTCTCCTGAGTTCACTCAGTTTATGGAGGATCTTTCACTGATTTGCAAAATCACGTTTCGAGCTTCTCGAGCCAGCTCATATCGTTTTGCAATCTCGCCTTGTTCCTTGTCTTCCACCACTTACAGCTTGGTACTGAACTTCAATGGTAGCCATAAAAGCTTATTCTTTATTTAATCATGTTGCATATAGATGAATGAAGTGATGCCCAACATCTAGTTTATCACAATGGCATCACTATAGGTTAAATTACCCTAAAACACCATTAACTATTGCAGTTTTTCACTAAAATACCTTAAGGGTTTTCCTTTACATTAGAACACCTTGAATACTACTAATGGAGGTCCTTTTCGGATCTCCGTCAGATGTTGTCTTCCGTCGACCTCCCGGCGGATCTTGGAGGTGATCTCCTGTTGCGTGTGGGTCTCAATGGGTTTTGAGGAGATTGGTGGTTTTGAGGAGTTTGCGCCGAGTACCTGCAAGGAAGTCCCGGGATGGTTTGGTACCAACGAGGACCCTCCGACGATCAAGTTAACACAAGATCCGAGCAGAGTAACGGCTAGGTGGGATGAAAAAAAGCTTGCTTGACCCCTCTGTGATGGGGGTTTATATAGTGGCGGCAGCACGCAGTAGCAGGCGCGAGAATCTCGCCAGCAGTTACGCTCCCGACGTCACGCCCGCGTAATGAGCGGATCGTCCGCTAATGGGGATCGTGATGGCGTGGAACGTGAGATGTTGCCGACGGAGAATCCGCGTATGGCGAGATTTGCGGAGCGGCGGTTACGCCTGTGAGTGGTGGAGTTGGTCGGTCGGAGGGACCGAGGAAAATGGCCTCGGCGAGGGAGCTCGGGAACGAGCGGGAGGGCCGAGGCATCTTGGTCCTGTGGTAGCTCGGGGCGAGCTGAGAGGCCGAGGAGGCCAATTTGCAGGGGCTCTGAGGAGAGCCAGCTTGTGCTTGCAGGTCGGGTACAGGGGTGGTCTGGTCGGCCCCTGTGGGCCCTTTCTTCTGAGTTCTGGGACACGTCATCTGCCACGTGCTCTGATATGGGAGATCGCCAATATAGAGCATCATCATTAGCCCCCCACTCTTGTCCCGATCAGCTGGCGGGGCGGGTCAAGAGTGGACTGCCGGGCCGTCTGGGGTGAGCTCCCACCTAAGATTTCTTCGGGACGCGTCCCCGGGCTGTCAGTTGTCTTTTCTGCCAGCGAATCAGGACGAGATCTGTGCATTTAAGGAAGGTGTGCCGGTTCGTGCATCCTGTCACTAAAACGACGGTCCGCGTGTCAAGCGTCGATTGGCCGACGCGACGTGTGCAGACCTGCGGCGTCTAATGGGATGCGGCCTAGTATGGGAACGACAAGTGGAGCGATCGGAGCCGTTGGACGCGAGGAGGCGCTTTGGCGGGAGATGAAATGCGTCGTTGGATGAGGGTAATTGCGGTGATAAATAGGAGTGGGGCCTGCTCCAGGGCCTCTACTCCTTCATATTTCCTCGCTCTAAGTCCTGATTGCTCGGCGCTCGTTTTCTTTCTTTTGCTTTCGTTTCCCGAGGATCCCTCTTCTCCAGGTTAGATGTCTTCTTTCGCAGAATCTGTAGATGTCGTAGGAGTAAGTTCTAGGGACCCTCTAGTTGAGCCTGAGTCTTCCCGGGGAGCAGGGATCGGATCCTCTTCCCGGGATCGTGCGGGGGGGAGGAGGGATCGGATCCTAGGGAGGAGGCGGTAGACGCTGCCCCCGGCGCTTCGTGTTGGGTGAGGCATGAGGACGAGTTTTCCAATGCTCGGGTTCGCTTCCACATCCCCTCACGTTATACGCTTCGTCTGACCAAGGAGGGAGAGAGGGCAGACCAAGTACGGGGTAGGGAGATCGCCCTATACTTGGAAGCTTTTGGGGTGGAATGCGCCTGCCCTTCTCTCCCGAGGTCGTCGAAGCGCTGAACTTCTTCGGGCTAGCCCCTGGCCAGTTAGTGCCGAACTCATGAAGGATTCTCCTCGGGTTCCTGATCCGCCTGAAGCTACAGGCGGTTCCCTTCAGCCTCTCCATCCTTGATTCTTCCCTTGTTTTCAAAAATCATCCTGGGGGTCGAGCGGGCGACCCGAGGTGGGTCTACATCTCTTTTAGGAAGCGACAGGGGGGCGCCGCCGAGACAGGAGTTGTAGTCCTGCCTTCTTCCATTCACGACTGGAAGAAGAAGTTTTTCTTCGTCACGCCGCCCGAGGGCGAGGACTGGCCCGTGCCCACCAAATGGTTGAGGGAAAAATGCTTGCCGGGGAACCAGTCCAATGACCCAGCCGCTGTGAGAGTGGTGTCGTGGGAGCTTGTCCCCCGATTTGACGTGCTGCTGTCTGAGAGGGTCCTGAGTTAGTCCGGGCTCAGCCCCGTTGAGTTCATCGGTAAGTTAGGCTTGCTTTTTGGCTTTTATATTGCATGTGTCACTGACTTCTTTGCTTTTGGTTTTGTGCAGGACCCATGGTTATGGACGAGCTTTGAGCCTCCATGCGCCAACCGAGGAAGGTCACGAAGGCTGGAGGCGCCGGCTCTTCCCATTCGAAGCCTGCCCCGGCTCCTTCGGCCTCCGTCCCAGTGCCTCCGGTGGCCGCGTCCCTTGAGCGTTCGGGGGCGGATCCCGCCCCGGGACCTAGCAGAGCGCCGGGCCGGAAGCGGGCTCGAATTCTGGAGGACCCGGTCTCGGAGGAGGAGACCAGCTCTCCATTGGAGCCACTCAGGAGGGGTCCCCGGAGGTCTCCTCGGGGCCCGCCCTCGCCGATCATGGTGGAGGAGGGGGGCCTCCGGTTCGCGGTGCCCTCGGGGCTATCTGTCGCGGATAGTCTGCTGCACGAAATAGAGAAGTCGGCAGGGGGCAGGGTCCCCGGGGGGACCTTCAGGGCCCGGATGGCGTCCATCGCCCAGGAGTCCTTGCAGGTAAGTGCTTGGTTGTTTGTGAGATTTGGTGCTCCCTTCGTCTTCCTGACCTCTTTCTTATTTTTCAGGTCCTCCAGCATGTCGCCCTTGCCTTATGCATGGAGGCCGAGGTAATAGCCCCGGCGATGAAGGCCGCGGACCAGCTTTCCTCGCTGGAAGAGAGCTCCAAACGGGAGCTGGAGGCGGCGATGGCGAGGGTTGCCGCCCTGGAGGGCGAGGTGGAGGCCGGGAAACGGGAGGTTGCCCGGCACCGCGAGGCCACCATTGCTGCCGAGGTCAAGCTTGAGGACGCTCGGGCGCTCGCCGGCAACATGAAGAAGACGGTGAGGACCCTCCGGAAGGAGTTAGGGATGGCGGTCGAAGCGGCGAAGCGGGCCGACCTCTCGGCGGCGAAAGCGGTGGAGAGCTACAAGAAGTTGAAGGACTTCTACAATGACTTAGCCGTGGCCACCACCCGCATCTGGCACGAGGCCCTCGACGCCATTAAGGTCCGGATGCCGGAGTTCGCCGATGAAGAGCTCCGGGCCGAATACCCCCTCGCGGACGCCGATGAGCAGGGGGAAGAGATTCCTGACGAGGAGGTGGCCGAGGACCTTGCTCGACTTATGGTAGATATCGAGGACCCCGAGGTCGTGCCTAGCCCCGAGGTCTAAAGCCCCCGTCTTCCTCCTCCTTTTGTTTTGCCACTTCTTGAATTTTTGTAAGCCTCCGGGCAGTTTGTAAGGCCGGGGAGCCCAAAATACCCTTTGTAAAGACTTCGCTTTTGGTAGTAAAACTTTTTGTTTCATCAGCTTGTGCTTTATCTTCTGTTTGCACTGTTGGGCTTCCATGTCAGGTCGGCTATCTGTCTAGCGATCGTTCGTCGAGTTGATTTCGATCACTTGCCAAGAGTGCCAAGCGCTGCTGAGAAGGAAGCATCTCTATGGCCCCGAAGTCGAGGGGGGATCACTCAGACTTGGATAGACCCGATGTCTCTTGTTGGGGCTTCGGATCCGCTGCTTGTGATGGGCAGAGGAATGTCCGCCGTAGTTGTGCCGAGCATAAAGGGCTCAGCGGCCTCGTTATGAGGGCTACAAACCCGCAGCGTCTGTTGGGCATGAGGGTGTCTGCTGGGGATGACCGAACAGGGAAGCTACTCGGTTGATCTTGGTGAGGGCTTTGATCCCTGTCGGTTATGGTAGGAAGATACTAACCGGGGATAGCCGAGCAAAGGTCGGGCTCGCCTACCTCTGGGAGGACTTTGGTCCTTAGCGTTGGAGGGGGTGTAGGAGGCTGCTAAGGATAACCGGACAGTGAAGATGCGCGGTTGCCTCTTGGCGAGGGCCTTGATCCCTGGCGTTGCAAGTAGGAAAGCTACCGGCCAGGGATAGCCGAGCAGGGTAGCCGCTAAGCTGCCTCTAAGGAGGACTTTGATCCTTAGCGTTGGAGGGGCCGTAGGAGGGATGATAAGGATAACCAGGCAGTGAAGCTGCGCGGTTGCCTCTTGGTAAGGGATTTGATCTCTGGCATTGCGAGTAGGGAAGCTACCGGCCAGGGATAGCCGAGCAGGGAAGCCGCTCGGCTGCCTCTAAGGAGGACTTTGATCCTTAGCGTTGGAGGGGTCGTAGGAGGCCTGCTAAGGATAGCCAGGCAGTGAAGCTGCGCGGTAACCTTTTGGCGAGGGCTTTGATCTCTGGCATCGTGGGTAGGAAACTACCAGTCTGGGATGACCGAGCGGGGTAGCCGCTCAGATGCCTCTTGCGAGGGCTTTGATCCCTGGCGTCATGGGTAGGGAGCTACCAGCCGGAGATGACCGAGCAAGGGTCGGGCTCGGTTGCCTCTTGCGAGGGCTTTTGATCCTTCAGGACGGGGACCGAGCAGGGTTACTGCCCAGTGCCTCTTGGCGAGGACTTTGATCCCTGTCGGTTGTGGTAGGAAGCTACCAGCCGGGGATAGCCAAGCAAGGGTCGGGCTCGACCGCCTCAAAGGAGGACTTTGGTCCTTGGCGCGGGAGGGGCTGTAAGAAGCCTACCAAGGACCTTTGGCCGAGCAGGGTTACTGCCCGGTGCCTTTTGGCGAGGGCTTTTGTCCTGAAGGATAGCCGAGCGAGGGTCGGGCTCGACTGCCTCTGGGAAGGCTTTTGATCCCTGTTGGTTGTGGTAGGAAGCTAACAGTCGGGGATAGCCGAGCGAGGGTCGGGCTCGACTGCCTCTGGGAGGAATTTTTGATCCCTGGCGTTGCGAGTAGGGAAGCTACCGGCCAGGGATAGCCGAGCAGGGTAGCTGCTGAGCTGCCTCTAAGGAAGACTTTGGTCCTTAGCGTTGGAGGGGCCGCAGGAGGCCTGCTAAGGATAACCGAGCAGTGAAGCTGCGCGGTCGCCTCTTGGCGAAGGCTTTGATCCCTAGCGTTGCGGGTAGGGAAGCTACCGGCAAGGGATAGCCGAGCAGGGTAGCTGCTGAGCTGCCTCTAAGGAGGACTTTGGTCCTTAGCGTTGGAGGGGCCGAAGGAGGCCTTCTAAAAATAACCGGGCAGTGAAGTTGCGCGGTCGCCTCTTGGCGAGGGCTTTGATCCCTGGCGTTGCGAGTAGGGAAGCTACCGGCCAGGGATAACCGAGCAGGTAAGATGCTCGGCTACCTCTGAGGAGGACTTTGATCCTTAGCGTTGGAGGGGCCGTATGAGGCCTGCTAAGGATAGACGGGCAATGAAGCTGCGCGGTTGCCTTTTGGCGAGGGCTTTGATCCCCGGCGTTGCGTGTAGGGAAGCTACCGGCCAGGGATAGCCAAGCATGGTAGATGCTTGGCCGATTTTTCATGAGGTTTCTCCCGACCACCCCGTCGCAGGTATGGGGAACAGGAATGGTCGCGGCGACCATGCGCGCAGCACGCGCATTGAATGTGTGGGGAGGCGAAGCGCTAGAGTCGCGTCGTTTCGATTCCGCCAGAGAAGGCTCAATGATCGCCGCGTGGCAGCGACTTTATGGGCGAAAACGGGCGACTGTTGAGTTCCGTTGGGTCACAGTGGGCTATATAAAGCTGAGGGAGTGCTGGTCCTTCCTTTCTTCACAAACAGATCGTTGAGAATAGAGGACTTCCCCTTCACCATCCCCGAAATCATCCACTTCGAAGACGTATACCTCTACGACCAGAACTGCGTCGAGGACACGGTTCAGTTGGTCTATGGGAGCATCGAAGACCACTTCGGCCGGCTGCTCCCCCGACGCTCCCCTTTGCTGCAGCTATTGATGTACTCCATCTGGAGGGCGTCGCCTGGGATTTACAACCCCCTGTCCAAGCAGCTCTACGACGAGGTCGTGGGCAAGCTGCGGTCTCTGAGGCTCTTCGGTCTGATCTCCGTGGGTCGGCTGGCTCGCTCGGTGGCACTCGTCCTTGAGTGCTATGAACTGAGGCTCGAGGTCAATGCACGCGGGGGGAATCGAGGGCAGAGGTTAGATCCCGCGAGGCCTCGGCTAACGGAGATCTTCACTGAGTACCATGAGCAGTGCTCTTTGCACCCCCTTCCCCCGCTGCTGTAATTTTCTTTTTCTTTTTGTATGTATGACTGAGGAGCCCATAATACCTTTTTGAATAAATAAGACATTTCCTTTTTTTCGCAATGTTCCATTGATCTTTTATTAAATTAACAACAGACCCTAGGAAGAGTTTACATTGCCCCTAAAAAAAGTACATGCTAATAGATGACCTTATTAGAGTGGCCCGAGCTCCCCGGAGGCTTGTTGGTCTCCGTGCTCGGCACCGGGTACGGGGCTCCTTGGGCTCCGGACTGGTCATCTGCCGAAACGAGCATGATCTGGCCGATGGTCAGCTCGGCGGGAGGGGGACGCTGCTCCTGCTCATGGTCGGCCTGCCGCTTATCCCTCAAGTAGGCGGCGAGGTGCCCTGATCGGATGAGCTCTTCGACGTAGTTCCGGAGTTGCTTACAATCCTCCGTGGCATGGCCCAGCGTCCGGTGGAAGGCGCAGCAGGGGCCCCGGGTTCGGTTCGAGGCCTGACGCGGGATTGGAGGGAACTTGAAGAACCCTTCGCCCTGGGCCTCCTCTAGTAACACTGCGAGGGAGACGTTGAGCGGGGTGTACTCCTGGAACTTCGGGTGATAGGGCTGCTGACGCTCCGGCCTCTCTTCCCGAGCCCTCTTCTTTTGGTCGAACCGTTCTGCTCGAGGGAGGTTCGCATTCACTTCGGACTCGAGCTGGACCTCGCGCTCGGTCCACGCCTTGACCTTGGCCATGGTCTTAGGCTGCGCCAATGCAAAGGAGCGTAACCACTCCTTGTGCCTAAGACCGGATCTGAGCGCCGTGATGACGGTCTGTCCCGGTGCTCAGGGACCTCGAGAAGGGCATTGTAGAAGCGGGTGATGTAAGCTTTGAACGTCTCCTTGTCCCCGCTCTTAATTGTGAAGAGATAGTCGACCGTGCGCTTCTGCCGACGGTTCCCAACGAAGTGGCCGAGGAACTGAGTAGCCAGCTCGTCAAAGGTTGAGATTGAGCGAGGCTCAAGTCCTCGGAACCAGTCCCGACCAGAGCGGATGAGGGTGGCTGAGAAGGCTCTGCACTAGGCGGCGTCGGAATGGTCCTGGAAGCTCATCCCCGCGGTGAAAGCATCCAAATGGTCTTTCGGGTCGGTTTTCCCGTCGAACAGAGAGACCTTCGGGGGCTTGTTGCGCGAGGAGACGTGAACAGCGAGCAGTCCCTCGGTAAACGGTTTGGTGAGCGAGTCGACGGCGTACTTAGCCCCGTCGCCCGAGAGGCGACCTTCTCGGCGCATGCCCTCGATCTTCTTCTCGAGGGCGTCGAGTCGGCCGTGGTACCCCGAGGACTTGGCGCCTTGTGATCCTGGCCTCTGTTGTGGGAGATCTGCGTCTGGGCGCGGCCCCGGTTCCTCTCGATGAGGTTTCTCAGATCCCCGGGCGAGATGGCCCTCGAGCCTACGTGGCGAGCCCTTTCTGTGCGACCTCGTCGAGGGAGGGGGTGTCGGTCATGCCTGGGGACAGGCGAGCTGACCGACATCTCCTCAGGAGGGTGAAGGTCGCGAGGAGGCTCGAGGCGAGGCGCTCTGGCGGCGGATCTTGGTGTGGAGCCGTGGGGCACCCAGCGGGTCTCAGAGAGTATCGGCCCGTGAGATCTGTGGCCATGGGACGTAGCCTGCCGGTGGTCAGCCGTGCCGACGAGGGCAGAGTCTTCTGGAGGCGGAAGAGCGGCGATCTGGGGCCCTGGCCCGGCCGTTTGGACGCGGACGAGCGCCTCCACGATGGACTGCAGTCGGTCTATTCGGCCGGCGATGGCGTTGATGACGGTCGCCGGAGGAGGTTCATCCGCGCCTCCGGTGAGGGGGAGGTAGCGGCTGGTACCTGGATCTTCAGGGTGATCACTTGCCATGTGGATGGAGATCAGAAGGCCAACTTTGTTTTTTGTGGAGTTTGTTTCCTACAGATGGCGCCAACTGATGGAGGTTCTTTTCGGGTCTCCGTCAGATGTTGTCTTCCGTCGATCTCCCGGTGGACCTTGGAGGCGATCTTCTGTTGCGTGTGGGTCTCAATGGGTTTTGAGGAGATTGGCGGTTTTGAGGAGTTTGCGCCGAGTACCTGCAAGGAAGTCCCGGGGTGGTTTGGTACCACCGAGGACCCTCCGACGATCAAGTTAGCACAAGATCCGAGCAGAGTAACGACTAAGTGGGGTGAAATAAAGCTTACTTGACCCCTCTGTGATGGGGGTTTATATAGTGGCGGCAGCACGCAGTAGCAGGCGTGAGAATCTCGCTAGCAGTTACGCTCCCGACGTCATGCCCGTATAATGAGCGAATCGCCCGTTAATGGGGATCATGATGGCGTAGAACGTGGGATGTTGCCGGCGAAGAATCCGCGCATGGCGAGATTTGCGGAGCGACGGTTACACCTGTGAGTGGTCGAGTTGGTCGGTCGGAGGGACCGAGGAAGATGGCCTCGGCGGGAGAGCTCGGGAACGAGTGGGGGGGGCCGAGGCATCTTGGTCATGTGGTAGCTCGGGTCGAGCTGAGAGGCCGAGGAGGCAAACTTGCAGGGAGCTCTGAGGAGAGCCAGTTTGTGATTGCAGGTCGGGTATAAGGGTGGCCTGGTCGGCCCCTGTGGGTCCTTTCTTCTGAGTTCTGGAACACGTCGTCTTCCACGTGTCCTGATCTGGGAGATCACCAATATAGAGCATCATCAACTACTTTTGAGGATATTTAGTGACAAAAATTCTTTAAAAAACCAGTCATGTATTTTACTGTAATAATAAAACCACAAGGTGTTTTACTGAAAAATCATAATAATAAAACCACAAGGTATTTTAGTGTAAATTGCCCTATAATTTTTCACCTGTGCATTCCATCAACTTATTTATTTATGCATACTGTTCTTTTCTCAAAACTAAATATGCACAAGGTTAGTAAATAAAGAACATATATATATATATATATGTTCACTTTGCAGAAATTTACATGACACAAGAAAATTATGCAGCATTACAGAAAAGACCTAACTATAAAAAAACATCAGATTTTTCATTTTTCCATTTAAAACCCCATTTTATTTACACAAAACATACAGAGTCCCTCACACACAATGCAAGTCGATCTCAAAACCCACAACCCTAATCTCATAAACCTCAAAGCGCGCCGCCGCAAAAGGGGCAGAACCTGAACTCTCGCTCGACGACCCGATCGCACGCCGGACACGTCAGCTCCCGCGAAACCGCCGGCAGCGTCCTTTCGCCATATCCGCCGCCGCCGCAGAGGGGCAGCGACTGGGGGAAGAGGAAAGAGCATTCGCGGCAATTCGTTAGGGATCCGCATCGGATGCAGCGGCCGGCGCTGGGCTTGAGGACTCGGCCCGCTTGCTGCTCCAAACCCCCAACAAAGAAGAAGAACATCTCTCTCTACTTTCTCTCTCCTGATTGCTCAGATTTTGAAACTCTGAAATTGTTAAGGCCCAATTTTTAGCCCAATGTACAAGTTACAATGTAAGCCCACATATTGATTAAAATTTGAAAAAGAAATATATTGAAACATATATCAAATAACATGTGGGTAGGCTGGCGCAACTTAACCACCTTAACAGCGCTCTTATGCTCAAGCATGCCGATTTTTCGCCAATTATTTACTACTGAATCCTATCTCATGATCATTTATTTTGCTACCGTTTATCCGGTATTTATCTCGGAATACTACCGGATGTTATTAGCATGTTATGCGTCTACATGCTGTCATAAAAAAGCCTTCTTGAATATGTTAGGCCTTCAAAATGTGGCTAAATAGCCGACGGAGTCATTTTAATCATTTAGTAAATTCAATTTGGATTGGATTAGGTCTGAGGTTTGACAACCAGTCTGATTCGTATTTGCATCATCAAACTACTATAAAAATAGAAGTAAAATGCAGTGTGATCAGAGACTAAACAGTTTTCAATCTTTGAGCTAACTCTTAACATTTTTTATTTCAAATCAATCATTATAAAACAAGCTAGGAAACATCATGAAAAATCAAACTTAAAAAGCAAATGTGAAATCAGGTTACAAGGCTAACAACTCCACCGCCCTACCAAACTAATTGGCTAAAATATTGTGCAAAACATTCATACCAGTTACAAGTAATGTGTTTTGTCCTGCTTATAAATTTTGAATAAAAAAAATTAGGGACATTAATCAAAAGTTTTCATGCTTCTCAAAGTCAACGGAGCCTCTTTTTTTGGGGATGTGAACCATAGAAGTGGACAAAATAATTTTGCAAGATATTTTGAGAGTTATTTCTTACCCTTTTAGTATGTTTAGATCAAATTTATGAATAATCCTTGGAAGGAGAATTGATCGGAGTAAAAGCTTTTCTTTTTCGTTTTCGGTTTTTTTTTAAAATTTGGATGGAAGGTCGGGAGTTCAAATCTTATAAAGTACATCTAAGAAAAAATTATGAGCAAATCACATCTAAATTAAATCATCAATTAGAATAGAATACAGCTATTTAGCCACTTGTAAGAATATTATGAAGCAGATTTTATAAGTTTTGTCAGAGCGAAACATGTAAATTTACCTGCAAACCTTTTGTTCACCTGAAAAAGATTTTACCAGTACTTGCGAGCTTCTTGAATATAAAAGCTAGAGATTGTCAACTTGTATACAAATCCAATATTAGAATTGTAGTATGTATTGCAAAATAAGCGATCTTCAATTTTGGTTGACAAGGCAGTGGAACCGACTTAAAATACACAATAAACCAACTCCTAGCTATAACTAGATAATAGAAAAATGAACCGTAATTCAAATATCGATGAATTTTGGTTACAACCGAGATACAAAATTAAGCATACTTTAGGTTACTTTAATTAAATTGAGGTAATATCCCTCATTTTTAACTAACAATTAGCTCTTAGATATAATTTATGCCTTCATATAGAGTTTTTCGGTTTGTATTTTAGTGCAAATTACTTGTATTTTGCATGTCCGAGGGATGTGTGAATAAAATGTTTATAAACATGATCCAATGAAACCAATGAATGTACATGGATTAGTGTGGTGATTACGGCACCGGGACATTTCATCTTGATCAATTTTGTAAAGGGCACAACACTTTGTGCCTGTAATTGCTTCGATAATGAAAACCAATATGTGGTGATTCTCTTCTTCTTCTTCTTCTTCTTCTTCTTTATTTGAAAAAAAAAAATCGCCGAGTGTCATGGACCTATCCTTGGTGTAAAAATAAGCTAGATCTTAAAATTAGTGGAAGAATACTCTGAAAATCATTTAAAAATTTGAATCTCTGCCTTCAGATTATTTGCGACGACAAAGCAACTTTTGAGGCTCTTTAACTAGCATTTCTAAAGCTTCTCATCATGTGGAATGAGGGCATGTATTCAATTTTTTTTTAAAAATATAATGGTATGGAGCTCTCTGACGTCTGCTTTTAGCAAATGCCATTTTTCTTATATTTTGAATACATATATTTATTTGCAAAATGATACAATAATAATATCGGTTTGGATCAGAATAGCAAAGATTTATCCTTTATCTTTATTACAACTAGTATTTTGTATGTGTGTATATGCTGGAGGCATGTGTAAATTTCCTTTTTAAATCCTGGA
Source organism: Agapanthus africanus (assembly GCA_030015575.1). NCBI lineage: Eukaryota > Viridiplantae > Streptophyta > Magnoliopsida > Asparagales > Amaryllidaceae > Agapanthus > Agapanthus africanus. The sequence continues at coordinate 530,399,097 of CM057347.1, read as the reverse complement.
CATCACATGAAAATTTCTAAAAATATCAATAGTTTTTTTAAATTTGGATTAAATGAATACGGTTAGTGGTAATATTATAATTGAGAAATTTATAAGTTATATAAAATAACAAATATATAAGTGCTTATGTATAAATTTATAAGGAAAGTCTCTTTGGGATTTTGAACATGAGAGAGAATGCGTAATGAATGTGAGAGAGAAAAAGAGCTGTTGGCTTCTCATTTTTTTTGATTTCGTGTTTTTTGCGGTGGATGAGATGGACATCTTCAATTTTTTACTTTGGCTAATGGAATCTTGTCATCTTTTCTATTTTTTAATTTGTTGATTAATGAGCTAATTTAAAGACTTCTAGTTATAATACTAAAGGTAATAACATATGGTGGTATCAAAAACAGCTTCTCCCTTTTCAATTAAATTATGCAAAAATTCGAGAAATTTCTCTCATGAAACCCTAACCCCAAATATGTCAACCCATGCTCTTAAGCTTATGAATTTGCATTTTTACCTCTTTACCATTCAAATACATTAATGGTTGGTCAAGGTGGTCTAATTATGTACGAGATATAATTTAAACAATCCGACTCACGCCTGCAATCATTCTTATTAGTATTTTGCACGTGCATATATTTTAAACAACATATATGCTAAAAGCTTGTGTAAAAGATTTTATCCGGGGCATTACATGAAAAATTCAAAACATGTTCATGGTTTTTCCAAATTAAAATTAAATGAATATGCCTTAATAATAATATTATAATCGAGAAATTTATGAGTTATACAAAATAATAAAGATATAAGGGTATATACATAGATTTGTAAAGTATATATCTCTTTTGGCTTTTGAGCATGAGAAAAAATGCATAATTGAATGTGAGAGTGAGAGAGAGAGAGGCCGTTAGACTTTTTATTTCCTTATTTGTATTTCCAACTTTTTTTAAAAAAATTTGTCAATTTTTTATTTTTTTATTTTGTTGATTAATGGTAAGTACTTCTAATGGAGATTAATAAACACATGTGCAAAAATTATATTATTTTTTAGCAAATATATCAGGTTTAAATAACGAAATAATGTCTCAGTCACATAAAAGCATCTTTCTAATTGATACCCTCTCGTTTCCACTCCATTTGTTGCTGGACAGAGAGAGAGAGAGAGATGATGAACTCCATGAACATCGGCGGCGGCGGCGGCGGCGGTGGAAGCGCCGGCGCCGGAGTGGACTCGAAGGTGGAGACGATATCTAGGCTAGCTCAGTGGAGAATCGAGAGCTTTGGTCCTTGCTCTTATCGCCGCTCCGATTCCTTCAAGCTCGGCATCTGGAACTGGTCTCTCTCTCTCCCTCTCTCTCTTTTTGGCTCCCCCCCCCTTCTCTCTTGCAAATTTGCATTTTTACTCACTTCGATTACAAAAAGTTGCTGTTTTGGGGGAAAAATTTAGGGTTTTATCGATCGAGAAGAATCGCTACATGTATATTCGTCTGTTTCCTGAGCCCACTCGCTCGTCGAAGGAGCAGCCGCCGCTGGCAAAGTTCGTGCTTAGAGTCTCAAGCTCTGCCCCAGGGCGCAGGCCTTATATCTCTCCTGGTGAGCTTAAACCCTTCCTTTAATTTTAGGTTACTGGAAAAAAAATTGTTAAATTTTTGCAATTTTCAGTGAGGATAGTGCACTGTAGATTGTTTATATATCAGCAGCCACTTCGCGAAGACATATATAGAACAATGAACATTCTGATATGTAAATGTACGAGGCTGTCTCCTGGAACAAAAACCCTTCGATCATAAGTCCTTTGTAGATCATTCTGATTTGTTGCTCTCACGGGATCGTATGAAGATTTTGTGATTATGATTGAAATTTTTTGGATGTCACTTATTTGGATATGTCGGAAAGTTTAAGCAGTGTATTGTAGCTAGCATTACAAATGCCACCCCTTGAGTGTTCGGGCTGCTAATTACACTCATCATTCGAGTTAGACTTCTAGTTCTAGTTTGCATACAACATAACATAACTCTGATGTCAAAATTTCTTAGTTGCGATACGGTTGACTAAGGATCAAATGGGTTCTTGAAAGTCTAAGAGGCCGATTCCCCCCCCTGAAGTTAACTAAGCATTAAAAGACGATGATACTTGTATTATGACATTTGATTCGTCAGCACAATTAGAAAGTGGCATAGATCCAGGCCGTAACAAGTAACAGCTTCTTTGGCAGTTCATAAAACCTATTTGGAAATTTATTACTTTCTCAAAAAGATTCTATGGCACCATGAAGATGGAGTGCCCTTTAATCTAATCTAACTAGCTAGAAGAGATTAAACATGGAGCCACATTGATATTTAGCAAGAAAATTTTGGTTTAATGGCTTGAATATGTTCACCTTTCCATGTAAAACAATTAAAAGAGTCCACACTTTTCAATCATGAATGAGTTCTTGGGTGTTTTTCCCCTTCTTCTACCAGCTGATCAATCAAGTTAACATTACAAACTGTTGAAGTTGTAAAGCATATCCTTTTCTTTGGTCTCTGTATGGAGTTAGGGACCCAAGTTTACAAACTCGTGAGTCATTATTGTAGATGAGCTCCATGATCTGATTGATCTCAATCTCATGCATATGTAAATGTTACTTATATTAGGTTTGAAAGTGCTATTAGTTTCATAATTTCATTGCTCAACTACAACCAAGTAATTTACCATACCATATCATGTGGATCAAGTGTTAGATCAATAAATCAACACCGACAACAAATGTATACCTCATAGGCTCTTCCTTATCCCACGAAAACTGATCAGTGTCGGTAGTTGCTCTGTCCTAAAGTGATTTTTTTAGAAAGGGAAGTTATAACGCAAATAGAAGGGTGAAGTTGTTGAATTTGTAAACTACTATTTTTGGAGTCAAGACAAATATATGAATGAAGTGAGAAAACATGTCTTTATAAGATTAGAAAGCCATCGCTCATATGCTTATGTACAAGATAAAAAATTATTTGATTCAGGAAAAAAAGAGAGTATTGTTTAATTAGTACAGAAAATATTGTATTATAGCCACATGATCCTCCCTCTCTCGGTACCTAACCGAATGGCAGCCAACCCAATAGACCTTAGGTCCCAGCCATTAGTAGATATTATTGCTAAGCTAAACAAAATAAATACATAAATCAATTAACAAAGAAGCAAACAAATAATGACTACAAAACATTATTAGATCAAATAAAATATGCAATTTTAGGGAAAAAATTAATGTAGTTTGTAACTGTAAGAAAATTAAACCAGCGAAATAATAAAGACAAGAACACACCCATGAAGTTCGATTATTCTGGATCTCTTTCCCCCTTCCGTCTAGATAAGAACAATTCATGGCCTTTAGCTTCAGCCTTCGTAATCATTCTTCCTCATTGAAGGACCATGAGCAAGTGGCTCCAAGTGTTAGATATTTCAAGACAGATGTACCACAAATATTGAGATAGGTTCTCAAAGCGAGGACCATCGTCTTTTTAGATCAACAAGCTGAACCCTCGATAAGGAATGCTATTCTTTTCATAATGACACGGTACACTTAAAGAAAACCTATCGTTCTCAACTGCTTATCTGAACTAGAAGAATCACAACACTAACATAACAAAAGAAAGAAAAAACATGTCTATATGATAGAATTTATGTAAGACAAATAACTAGACGGGAAAAGAAAATTCAAGGAACTCTATTAAGAGGAAGGTCGTCCTCTAAATAAGTGAAGGGATAAGGAAGGACACTCTCGGCAGTTTTACTAACTTGGAAAAATATAGGACAAGTCAGAAGAAAACCACACATTATCATTAATTTTGATGAATCATAAATTAATGAGAACTATATGATAGAGAGGCACCAACTACCAAGCAATCAATTTGACTCTCAAAATATTTCAGCAAAACCTTTCGAGTTACTTGAGTATTTTGATTAGAACATGAGTTTATATAACCGAAAGTTATCTTAGTGCATTGAATCTAAAGTTACCATGTGTCAAAATGCATGAGCTTAGTCTCAATTGATTTGGTAAATTTGTTAGGATCCAATCAAAATACAGGGCATCATTTTTGACGATACAATGCTATTTACCCTAATGCATTGAATCTGTTGAACCATGGCTCTAAATGGATGACTTTAATCTTAAAAATTTGATTTGATTTTTTCTTTAGGAATCCGATCAAACTACAGTGTATAAAATCTAAGGATGGGTATTTACCTTCAACCTGTGTTAAATATTGTGCTTACTATGCTTAATCTAGTCATTTTCCTTGCATCATATCATAATTTAATTCTTTGCAACATGTTTTGTTCTACTTAAATTCATCATTTTTTGTATTTAAGTATGCATCTGTATTCGCTTGAGATAAACATGAAAATTTTAATAATTTCAAAAGATTCCCCCTTCAAATCTGATAAATTTTCCAGTAAGGGACGACACACCTAAAATTGATTTAAATAGAAATTACACATGAATTTTTTGCCTTTTGAAGTTACCTTTGCCTATCACTATCGTTTCTTCCTATACCTCCACACTAAGACGCTTTAGTAATGTACTTGAACTTGTTGGAATGCCATTCTATTAGCTGAGCGATTTTGCTCCTCAAAACAAATTATTTTGTTCATGTTTTGCCATAGCCATACATCAAACAGATACTGAAAATAAAAAAATTGCAACAACGATATGAACATAAACTAAGTAGTTGGTGCCAAATTTGGCTAAGGCAACTCAATTGAGTTTCGTCACAATGCCTTCCGAGTAGTTAGCTGATAAGGTAGACCGTAGATCCCAAGGTTGAAAAAACATTATATATTTAGCTATTTATAATAAAGCTAAACTTTATAAAACTACCTTATGTTTGAGAGTTTGATTGAAAATTACCCAAAAGTTTATAATCTCAAGAAAACTATCTTGACTGACAGCGACATGCATCACTGACGGTGCCATGTCATCGCAACGTCACTTAAGTTGGTACATCATAAAAAAAATTCAAAAAAAACCTTCCATCTAATCCTAATCTTACACTCATCCTTCCACTCGGTGCCGACCCATCGCCACCTCACTTGTACAGCCTCCATCACTGGTAACTTCCTCCTACCTCTTTCCTTAAGAACCTAACCCCACTACCTTCCCCCTTTCACCAACCTTATCTCCGCCCGCCCGCCACACCCCCTCTTATGCTCTCTTCCATCACTACCCTGCCAAGTTTGTAAAAACTAAAAAGTGCCAGGCGGGTAGGGTTCTTCCTAGCACCTAGGCGGGTGTTTAAGCGCCGTTTTGGTAGTTTAGTATTTTTAAAATATGTTTGGAGGTGAAGAGATAAGAATGAGGGAAATGATAGATTTTGGGGTTTAATGTTTAAGGGAAGACAAAACCATGCCAACTATGATCATTTGCAATAAAAATGTTAAATGATTAAACGGGTATGGTCGCCTAAGCACCCATTTAGGTGGGTTAAACTGCTAGGCCCTAGTTAAGTTACATCTAGGCGGCCCAATCTGCTTAAGTGTAAAAACATAAACAACAACGGAGCCTTTTATCCCAAGTATATGGGGTAAGCTACATGAACCAACACGAGAATCATGCCGGGTCCAGTACATGAATCCTTCGCCTCCACGCCTTTGGCAACCATATCCTTTCGTATCATCTCCATTCATGTTTTCTTCGGTCTTCCTTGTACCCTTTTGACATTGCCTATATCGAGAGTATCAATTCATCGAATCGGTGCTTCCATAGGTTTGCTTCGCACACGAACAAACCATCTTAGCCGGTTTTTCCGCATCTCCTCCACAGGTGCTACATCAACTTTTGCACAAATATCCTAATTTCGCACCTTATCCTTTCTAGTGTTAACCACATATCCAACGAAGCATGCACATCTCCGCTACGTGCATCTTCTGTGTATGATGTTTCTTAGGAGCCCAGTATTCTGTACCATATAATAAAGCATGCCGAATAACACTCTGATAAAACTCCTCTTTCAACCTTAACGGAAAGTTATGATCGCACAAAATCCTTGATGCACTCCTCCATTTCAACCAACCAGCTTAGATCATTTGATTGATATCGCTATCGATCTCTCCATCCTTTTGAATGATAGAACCTTGATATCTAAACTGAACGCTTGGTGATATCTCTTGCCCATCTAGTGTTATACCATTGTGGTCTCGACTTCTCTGTTTGCTAAATTTGTAATGCATATATGCTGTCTTGGACCTGCTCAATCTGAATCCCCGAGATTCCAACGTCTGCCTCCATAACTCCAATTTGGTATTAACCCCTGCTTTCGTCTCATTTACTAGAACAATATCATCAGCAATTAGCATACACCAAGGTACTTCATCTTGGGTAGTTCTAGTATGCTCATCCATCATGATGATAAACATGAATGGACTTAATACCGATCCTTGATATAAGCCAACTGTAATCGGAAAATCACTCGTTAAGCCGCCGCAAGTTCTGATATTTGTCACTGCTCCATCGTACATGTCCTTGATTATGTTATTGTATTTGACTCGGACCCCCTTCTTCATCATTGTCCCCCATAATAACTCTCTATATACCTTGTCGTACGCTTTCTCTAAATCAATAAATATCATATGCAAATCTCTTCTCCTTTCTCGAGCCGTTTTCACTTCAGTAGCCATCTAGGCGGCCACCTCGATCACTTTTTACAATAGTGACCCCGCCTCTCTTAGTAATCAAATCCTCATCTCTCTCCTCCAATCTCCCTTCTCCGCCCATTCAGTCCTCTGCCTTCCACCCCCACCATCCATTGCCGCCATCGTCGCTCTAATCCTTCTCCCCCTTCCCCTTACCCCCATCATCTTTTTTCATTTCTTGAAGCCTTATCCTACCTCTATCCCTAACCTAACGCCTCATCCATCACCGCTCTCTTCTATCACGGCCGTTAGCCATCTTCATTGAATCATCTTCACCAAATTTAATTAATAATTATTTAAAGGCTTAATTCCGAAAAATACCATATATTTTGGATCAGTTACGAGAATCTAAAACAAAACTTTCAAAAACAAAAAAACTATCATAACTAAGATGCCACGTCAGCCATATTTGCTAGAAACTATGACAACTTCCACAGCATGTTAGTATCTTGTAATTATAAGATTTTTTGGTAGTTTCTTGTTACCAAGACAGTATTTGGTAGTTTTTTTGGAATTATGCCTTAATTAAAATCATCAATAAACTAACTAGCAGTAACTTAATGTAATTAACTGTAATTAACTTAACTAAGTTGGCTTATTTAAATAGAGGGGCAAGATTGTCTTTTTAATTCAAGGGTTAACTGTTTAGGACAACGCCGTTAGTTAGGGTAATTTTCCAGAGATTACAAACTTTTGGGGAGTTTCCTTCCAAACACTCTATTTTTATGTAGTTTTGTAAAAATAAATCTCACAATAATGAGTAGATGTGGTGATTCTTCCCATGATGCATATTTGGAGTGTGCCTTCACATATATTTGGGGTACTTCTTTCTAAATGTCATTAAGGTGTGGGAATTATGGAAAAGTAATGTTCCTTTCCATAATTGATATTCATAGGATAAATGAGTGCTCCATTTCATTACTGTTGCAATGCTTCTTATAGTGGCTTAATTGCAGGTTGGATTTTAATTTTGTGGAATGTTTTTTGGCTTAAATTATTGTTAGCAACTGTAGACTAATTACTTTATAGTCTTGAAGACGACAAATGAAGTTGTTATGTTCGTCGTACAACTTATCCATATGCAGGGGCGACGCTAATGGCGGGCGGATTGGGGCCTGGGCCCCAGCAGAAATTTTGCCAATATATATATATATATATATATATATATATATATATATATATAGCAAAATGTTTCACACCTGTATAAATTTTTTTATTTGATATAAAATTCACAATAAGATGTTTGTCATAGTGGTAAAGGCTTGGTTTGTTGCTTAGGAAGTCTTGGGTTTGTATCCTCTATATTAGGGGTTACTATTTTCATGTCATATGTTGATATTTTTAGACTATACATCTATATGATAGATAGGGGTTACTATTTTCATGTCATATGTTGATATTTTTAGACTATACATCTATATGATAGCATGTTTGACCAAAAAGAAATTGTTTAACATGGAATTAATTGACTAGATTATGAAATAACTTGTTTTAAATAGAATTTTTTTAGTAACCATGTACCAATAAGGTGTCTTCCTAAACTATTGCCAAGTCAATAATTATAAATATGTAAGGTATCTTTGGACCATTTGTTACATGCATTCTTTCTTTCCTAATATGATAAATTTTGTCATAACAAAATTAACATATAATAATTATTCATTTTGTATGCTAAAAATTAAATAAATTGTACACTTTAAATCTATCGCTATTATTCTCATACTTCAAAGCTACAAAATTAGGACCTGTTTGGATATGGAGTTAGGAAAACTGCGGTTTATTTTAAAGTGGAGGTAGAGAGGAGCAAACTGTGGTTTGTAAGCCCTTAACTCCAAAAATGGAGTTTACAAAACTTTAGTCAGTTGAGATAACTACAGTCTTCTCAAGTTTTGGGCTGCTGTAGTTATCTCAACTCCAAAATGGTTTCCAAACAAGACAAAGTTAGCATTTTGGAGTTAAGGTATGCTAACTTTATGAAACTGCAGTTTAGAAAACAAAACTCCATTCCCAAACAGGGCCTTAATGGTTAATGGTTCTTTAACAAGTGAATTTGAAATTTGATCGTTTTCCACTATTGTTATAATGGAGATAAGCTGAAGATATTGATATAATATTAAGGATTTTCAAGAAATATTTACCAAACTTTTATGCTACAGTATATTTTTTAGAGCCCGCAATATATTTTCAAGAATATGCTTTGCCCCCATCTCCCTCAAAAAATTTAAAAAAATTTCTGGCTCCGCCCCTGCCCATATGATTATACGAAAGGATTTAGTACCACCAATAAAACAAGAAATCTGAAGATATAGTTACAGAGGTGGTAGCGATGTTCTATATTTCTAACGTGAGGTTGATAATAACCCGAAGTTTAAATAGCTATATTGGCGGTCAGAGTTGTGAAATATGGTCGTGTTTCTTTGGGTGTTTGATGGAGGTCGAGTTGGAATAATATGCACATTTTGCAAGCAAAACATCATTTACCAATATTTTACATTTTAGATAAGCTATCCGAAACCTAAAATCAACAATCTCTTTCAGCTCTTCTAATACTTGTCTGCCTTGTGCAATGTTGCCCAGGAGAAAACCTGCTAGCAAATAGCGCCATGATTTATCGATATGATAGGAACACCCCAATATTACTTCATTTTGCCACCTCCTAGGTTTTACTACATACAAAATATTTGGAGACTTCTTGTCTCATTATCTCATCCCTCATTTTATTGGTAATCTTATATTTTTTTATTACATTAATCTAAATCTCAGAGCTAAAACTGATTGAATTTGAACTGCTAGAATTTTCATATCAAAATTGTTTTTCCAAGTATATTTTACTGCATAAAATGAACCGCAAATCATTGTCTTTAGTTTCTTATGTGAAAGTTATGTATTACCATCTATGATTTCTGCATCAAATAGCAGATTGGTAATCAGATATATAATTTTGTATATATGCTTTGTTACAACTTTCAACAATGCTTTATAAGCTCTTTACCTGCCACAGTTCATGAGAGACTGCTCCGAACCAGTGAAGACTTTGTTTGGCCCATTGATTGCACCTTTCATGGGCGTTTCGTCATCGATGTAGAGTTTCTGGACCTGAAAATATCCCCAATTAATGTAAGACTTCTATTTATATTCCAGTCCTCAGGCCTGTTATTTCCATCTTCTCTGGAATTACGGATTCCGTGTTAACCCGCTTTGGTTTTAATAAACATTTGATGTATGATCTCCTAGCATAATGAACTATGAGCCAGTGATAGCTGACATGATGGTTCCTTCAACTCTAAACTACTCTATGCAATACCCATAGCTCATTATTAGAGATGGTATTTATTTTTCTCATATTCTTTTTGGCGAATCTTTATTTAGTGCATCTAATCTAGGTACAATTTGACAAGAGATATATATTTGATTTAAACTTGAAATTTCGATCAAGTGGCCTAACTTTTCACATAGCACTTAAAAGACGAGCATTCTCTATTCAACTGTAGCATGTTCCTGAAGTCCAAATCTGAACACTAGTATCAAGATTCCGGACGAAGTAAGCATCATAGGTTCAACAATCTTTTTTACTCCAATCCTCAATCGTTAGTCTACTAATATGTTGAGAAGCCCGGTATAGACATTATTCTATAACTACCTTTGCCACCTCAATCCCGACTGTTAACTTTTTGAACACAAAATCATGGATTTCTGAATCCAAACTGCACCGAGCTGCAAACCGCTCCACAAATTTTGGTACATGATCTGACTTATGCTTTCCGGCACTGCAACTGACATGGGAGATGTGGACTATATTGATAAACGGCAGCTTTAAAATGCTATATTAAAATTTGAGATTCATCTTATACAGAAAAGCATCAATAGTTAATTAACCTCTACTATTTCAACCCAAGAGGGAAGCAGTCTCAAATTGAAATATCAGTTTAATTCTTAGCATGACACATAGCAAATAATGTTCTCATAATTTAAAGGTAAAAATAATTTAAAATTCATTTTTTATTGTTCAATTATTCTCAAATTATTCAAAATATCTACTAAAAGTCGTTAAAAATATCTACTACTTTAACTAAAGATGATTTGAACTCTTCTCAAATCTTTCTCATAGAATTTATGCAAATGCAAAACACGTGTTCAAAAAAATTGCAAGTGAACAAAACTTGAGCTAATCAAAATTCATCGCAATATTCTACATGAGTATCATTTTTCTCTACCATCTAAATTATAAACCTCACTTGCTAAGGGAGGAGATGCCGCCTCAATATGGACCAACGAAGGGCTCCTACATGCTCATGCAGGCAAGAGCGCTCTCCGGTGCCTGTCTCGCATGCTCGAAGAAACTATCCACGCTGATGTCACCATCAACACAGCCAACGATGGGACCCTCAAAGCCCACAAAGCCATTCTCTCTGCTAGCTCCCCAGTATTCGAGAGCATGTTTCTACATGATCTCAAAGAAAAAGAATCCTCAACAATCAACATCGACGATATGTCCTTAGACTCTTGCGCTGCTTTAATGGGCTATATTTATGGTAACATAAAGCAAGACGATTTTTGGAAGCATCGCCTTGCTCTGCTAGGAGCGGCGAATAAATATGATATTGCGGATTTAAAGAATTGTTGCGAAGAGAGTCTTTTGGAAGATATTAATTCAGGGAATGTGCTTGAGAGGCTGCAAGAGGCTTGGCTGTATCAGCTGCCGAGGTTGAAGAAAGGGTGCTTGATGTATTTGTTCGATTTTGGGAAGATTTACGATGTGAGGGAAGATGTTAATGGGTTTTTTCGGCATGCTGATAGGGAATTGATGGTGGAGATGTTTCAGGAGGTTCTTACTGTTTGGAAACCTCTTTGATGACGACGACTCTTCAACTTGAGGCAATGTATTGTGCTTATTTGTGTTAGCAATCGTTGTAGACTGTATTAATTGTATTACGACTGTTTGGCATTCGCTGTAAATTCTGAAGCAATGTTTGTAAATGTGAAAGTATCAAGGCTGTTTGAGATTTGTGAGCTTGTGTCTTCCAAAATGGAAAAGTATTGCTCTATAGTGTTCTTATCTTTATGAAAGTCCTAGCAAATTATCTATGTTATCTCTGATTGAGGAATATTTACTGCATGAAAATATGATATCTGCAGCTAATTTTATGAAACCTGGTTGCTGTGGGGTATATTGGCATCTTCCATGGGTTATGTCGACTTTTGGCCTGAGAGGTATAATGTGTTTTTTTTTGGAAATCAATTCTTTGAGGGATCGAACTTGCGACCTAGTTTGAACTTGTTTACTCGTAAGGGTAAGGGTGAGGTCGTTTATGTGCTTGGCTGTTTCAATTTCATATATATTTTTTTAAATTCCCACTATGATAAACAAATTCAAAATCTAATTTACCTTCAAAAAGTGCCGAATGCTAGGACTGCTTTAGTGACCAGTTGAACCGTCAATCTTTGCTCACATTGGAGAAGAAATTTGTACCGACTTAGATAAGCCCGGTTGGTAGAGATGAATAGTGTGTGTTGTTGCTAAAGACCTGATTGATGCTTTCAGCAGCTCTATATTTAAACCTGGGTAAAATTCTAAATATTACGGTATTTGAAAGCAAAAAGGTTACCGAGGTGGAGTATATGTGTAAAATGGGGGACACGTTGAGATCTGATTTGCACTTTAGCCCAGAACAAAAAGATGCTTTGTGCTAAGCTCATAGATCCTGTTTTGAAAATTCCTTTGCAAACAGTTCAGCCAAAACAAATGGAACATGATGCATTCATGTATTCAATAGGCACTAGCTGTTCAATGAATTACATTAGTTTTTCCAATTTTAGCATTGAAAACATTAATCACTCAGCTAAAATACCCAATCAGAGACCAAACATGTAACTATTTATTTCTTATCTTTAATAGGAAGTCTAATTAAGTTATTAACATAATAATGGATCTCATTAAAGAGTATTCTTCAAAATTTTCAAATACTACCACGTTTGGTTATTGTAATCAGATTAAACCACACTAATTTATTTATTCCAACCTAGAATTATCCCAGAACTAGTATTTCTCCATCAATTATCTTCACGTCTTTAATGCTAGTAAAATACTTAAATATATTTCTGAACATTTTAATCTACTTATTTCACTCAAACTTTAGCATATTTCTTAGAACAAAATAAAAAATGTATAAACTCAACTCAATTACTTTACTCAACACTTTGATTTAATACGAGTAAATTGCTGCAGTGATTTAACAGATAAGAAAAAAGAGGCAAATTTGAGAGACTAATACAAATAGATACTTTGTAGTACAAACTTATTAGTATCTTGCACGTGCGATGCACCGGTTCAAATGGAAATTATGTTTAATTTTTTAAATTTGAATTCAAAAAAAATTAGAGATGATTAAAACTTATATGAGGAGGTAACTTGTTTTCAAAATCATTCACAATAATTTTAGCAGTTACTTAAAATCAATAGAGATGATTGTATAGTTATAACCGATTCAGCCGATGATCATATTTATTAAATATTTGTTAAAGAAAATTCTACATTAATTTTTTTTACTGTTGATGCGGCATTGTTTGGGTCTAAATTAGAACGGTAAAATGAAATCAATTTTGGGATCACAGGGTTATTATTCATAAAACGATAATAAAGGGCATTAAGTTTTCTGCAAAATTAACTAAAACAGGGGTGTTTACACAAAAAAGAACCTACCGATTCTGATCTCTCCAATCCCCATAAAAGCCACTCATTTCTCTTGTATCTCCTCTCTCTCTCTCTCATCTCCGATCCCCAAAATTTTTTTGCTCCCCATCTTCTTCGTCAATAAAAATCCCAACTTTGGGATTTCAAGTCTCCAAACTTTCAGACATCTCAAACTCATGGCGGGATTCAGCGGAGACGAGACCGCCCCCTTCTTCGGATTCCTCGGCGCCGCCGCCGCCCTCGTCTTCTCCTGTAAGCTACAGTTTCTCATTTCCCTTTCTTTCTCTCTGAGATCTAATGTGATCTGATCGAGATCTGTCGATTTTGTTCTGATTTAGGTATGGGAGCTGCGTACGGAACGGCGAAGAGCGGTGTTGGGGTGGCGTCGATGGGAGTGATGAGGCCTGAGCTTGTGATGAAGTCGATCGTGCCAGTTGTCATGGCTGGAGTCCTTGGGATCTATGGCTTGATCATTGCGGTGATCATTAGCACGGGGATTAACCCTAAGGCGAAGTCTTACTATTTGTTTGATGGATATGCTCACCTTTCGTCGGGTTTGGCTTGCGGTCTCGCGGGGCTGTCGGCTGGAATGGCTATAGGGATCGTCGGAGATGCTGGTGTTAGGTAAAATTAAGTTCCCCTGCCTTTAAATCTTGATCGATTAGTTTGTTTGTTGATTTAGATCTGTTGTTTATTTGGTTGCTTGATGATTAGATCGATTATTCTCTATTAATTGATTGTTAAGTTCGAATGTTGTTATCATTGACATCTGAAAGATGAATGTTGACTACCTTGTTTCATTATCATGATATACACCGTCTAGTGATTGGATTATTTATATTCCACTAGGATTTTTGCTAGCTATTTTGTTCCCCCCAAATAATTTATGGTGCTTTTTGTACTTTGATGGTTATTGGGGGAATGCTTGTTCAGTTAATGGCATTATCTTATTACTATTTGTTAATGTTTTCCACAGTTTTCTAATGTTTCTATATAAGTTAAAAGTAGATCAAAAGGTTATAGAGTATGCAGATACAAAAAATTTCAATGGTTCATTGATTAATTGGAAACATGGCATGTCCTAGTTGCAAGCATGTTGGATGATCAGACTTGTTTAGCTTAGAACAACTAGAACGTGGTACAGGCTATAATTTATCCTCTTGAACGGTTTATATAAATTTGTATTTGTTATGATCTTCAGTTTTGGAGTCGTCGACAGACTCAACACCTAACCCTTGCACGCAAAATTATCGATGAATGGTTTTTCTTTCTCTCTTGTCATCACTAAATATGTGAATAAGTTGTGGTCAAACTTTTGCCCTCCAAGTGAATTATGAACTATATGAGTAGATGATTTCTACTTCTGCCATATTATTATTTTGTAAACATGTAATGTTACACAATGCTATAGATGTTTTCTATCATCGAGTAAATTAAGTAAATCATCCGACAATAAGAAATCATATTAAATGTGCATTAATTTTAATATCCTATAAATCTGTATAGGAATTTGAAAAGATAAAATCATGGAAGTTTATCTATAATCTATATATTATAAGAGAATAATGGAGGAAAGAGGCCCTAGGAGGCTTTTTTCGTTTGGAGGCGCAAAAAAAAAAAATACCCTTCACCATTTTTTTTGAAGATCGGCATTCGTCATCATCATCTTTATCATCTAAGATGTTGAAACACCAAATTTCATGCGATTCTAATATTATTTCACCTTTGATTTAGTGGGTGCAAATTTCACGGTTTACCGATAATAGAATTTTTTACATTGCTAAACCAACGGTCAAAAGGTGTTAGAATCACATGAAATTTAGTGTCCACATCTTAGATGATAAAGATGATGATGATGGGTGCCGATCGTTGAATAAAATGGTGGAGGGTGTAGTTTTTTGACGCCACCTAACGAAAAGCCTCATAGGGCCTCTTTTCTACATTATTCTTATATCATAATGGGTCATGACTGTGCAGAATGACAACAATATGGTTAAACACGAACATACTCTCCAGGATTACACGCACACGGATACACATACATACTAATACATATATACATATGCCATGTATATATGTACAATTAGAGAGAGGAGTTCCTGAATTAATGATAAACTATAAACCTTATTTCTCAACTATTTAGTATCCCTTTTTATAGAATAGGAAGGGAGTACAACTTACAAGGCTTCTTTATTTCAAGTTTATTTGTTCTTTTCAGGACTTTTAGTCATTTACTACCTTTTTAAATGTAAGATATATTCTGTTTTATCGTGAGGTCGCTTTTTTCTTTTATAAAGTGTAAGGTGGCTTTTTTTTTTGTAAGTCCATCTCTCTCTTTTTTTTATCATGACACATGGTATAATACGTCTAAAAGCTTAGTTAGATTTTCTTTGCGGACATTACTTATCTGGATATTTTCTTCGCAGTCCATGCCAATTTAGTATGGTTCATTCGGATATGGATATCTGAATATTCTTCAGATCCAGATACCTAGTTATTCCTTGGGTCCGTATCATAATAGTTTTTGGATACGGATATTTTTTTTCATATCCGGTTGAAACGGGTAGGAATAAAATTTTCTTTTGATTTTTTTTACTTGTATATGTTGTGTCTCCTTGTTCGGTCCATTCTGTATTCATATCCAAGTTTGTCAAATACTGGCATGAGTTTTTATTTCCAAACTTATTGCATCCATATCCTTAACTAGAAAGCGGATACGGATTTGGTAATATTCATATTCTCTCCTTGTCTGAGCCAGCATAGTAGTTTCCGAATTATTTATTAGATATAATATTGAAGCTGTGGTTACTCATGGTGCTTCAAGTGTAATGACCAATTCACATCACTGGTTCCTGGTTTGAATTCTCTACACATTTTTTAGGAGCATCAATTGAAGCAGGTCTTTTCAATATTCAAAAGTTGCGAATGTGACTTTTGTCTCAATAACTATTTTAAATGTCCACAACTTTTAAACTATATTGAATTAGTATTTGGACTTGAGATGATTTTGAGAGTCATCTTTCGTATTAGTCATTCTCGTAATTATATGTCCCATCATATTTAAAAAACCTTTCGCCCTTACTTAATTGGGATGAGCTACTTGTAGTTGTAGGAACACCCATACCGTTTTAGAATCCAAAACGATTAAAAATGAGAGCCATAATAAAAAATGCTTGGTTTTTCTTGAACTACATTAATAAAGAATGATCTGATGTAACTAGGGAGAACAAGAAGATAGATACGTAGAAGCTTGGGAGATTTTCTCGTTTTCAACTGTGCTTGTTCGTGCTTGTTCACTGCAGCATAAAATTGTTGTTCAGTTTGAACTGGAGATGACACAAAATTGTGACGTAGTTTTGAATATTAAAGAAGACTCTTCAACTTTTGGTCTTTGAAGAAATATGTAAAGAATTGGAATCAACTATCAGCCACTACATCATAGAAATACTTCAAGCCAGAAGGATTAGTCAGTGGCTCAACATCATATATGATGAGTCATAAGGCCATGGGGTAAGCACTTAAAAGAGTGTATCCCGACAATTGATTATGTCAAAGAATGAAAGAAAACCCAACTAGCGAGCCTATTGAATAGGTGAACCATGCCAGAGATAATGAAATATGCAATTGTAGCATGATAAAAAGGGAAGAAGTGACTTTTCTTCCCCCCCCCTCCGAATTACCATGCTGCAGGCAGGGTTTAAACCCCTAACCTCTTGCTCAACTTCGAAGAGGCTTCACCACTAGGCTATAGTGGCCCTCACGAAAGAAATGGTTAGAAGTAATGAAAACCAAGGCAACCTGCATTTTAAAAGAAGTGGGTTATGAAGAGAAATAAGATACCTTGCATCTTAAACAGCAAATCAATGACTTAAGAATCTTGAAAACAATGAGAAGACTTGGAATAAGGGAGTCTTGCAGGCATACTCTCTAATGTAACAAGATTGTGATTACCAATACCACATCTTCTTTATATAGATCTTTGAACTTCAAATTAAAGTTCAGTAATATGCTTGCTTGATATGCATTTTGATATGGACTGGGTTCAATTTCATGGGAATAAGGGATGTCGAGATCTTGATTTGAAGAATGTTTTAAACCATTGTTTCCCTCTGTTTTGAGTTTTATTTTTTATTAGTTTATTGGATATTTAGATATGGGATTTTCAGATTATAAGTATCTCTACTCTTATAATGCAGACTCCAAGGTGCAGACCATGCCATCAATTGATGGTCTCTCCTATTTAATAAAAGAATTTATGAAATGAGAAAAATCTTCCAAACAATTCCTCATTCAAAGCTATTCACGCCATCAATTCATTTAAATACTACCTTTTTTTTAATTAAAATCTCAAATGCCACTCTCTCTCTCTCTCTCTCTCTCTGTGTGTGTGTGTGTGTGTGTGTTTGTGTGTTTTCTATTATTAATTTACTTGTCTTTCCTATCTCAGTTTTTGGTCTAAATACAATTCTTCAGTCTTTATGTATTCTACTGATTGCTAATTGAGACGAAGGTTTAATTGTTAAATCTAGAATTCTTGATACCTGAGTTAATCTGTGAAGTATAAATTGAAAGGTGGTTTTACAGTACTGAAGGAGTCCCCACTTTGATTAGGAGTTTCTCCGATATTTCTATTCTAAGTTATCTATTTGTTTTGCAGCTAAATAAATGATTTGACCTTTGTGATTCTCTTCTTCTCTCAGGGCCAATGCACAACAGCCGAAACTATTCGTTGGTATGATTCTAATTCTCATCTTTGCAGAAGCTCTTGCCCTCTACGGTCTCATTGTCGGTATCATCCTTTCTTCTCGAGCCGGCCAATCTCGAGCCGACTAAGTTTCCTAAGCTCATGTTATATTCGTGTCAGATTGTTTTCCTTTTGCTCTATGTAATTTACTTGAGGACTTGTTATTGAGTGGGTGCTCCGCCTCATCAAATTCCAGATCCTTATTTTAAATGTTGTAAGAATTTTTAAAATCTCTGTAACGCTGAGATACTTTATTTGTGTTTCTGAATATAATAGGTTTAAGCCTGGGAGAGATATGCTTGCATCTTAGATGATTTGATTATAAATTGTTAATTTTTTTTTGTTTGGCTACTTGTTATTGTTCTGCTGCTTCAGAAAAAGACTAGTGAAGTGTGATGATGACATGATGCATGCAGTTTGTTAATTATCAGGCCCTTTTGTTTCTTTATAGCAATCAACTTTCTTATTTGTAGCTTTCTTTTTGTGTAGGATGCTAGAATCTAATAGCATATGAACAATTTTTTCTATAAAATATTTAGTGTTAATACTACTTCATTTTCCATGTTACAGTCTGGTTGCGATATTATTTCATGTAATCTACAGGTTCACTTGCCGTTATTTTATTTTTTAAGCCATTCATACTTGTATGTGTCGTTCACTACAAATTTTCCAACATGAGTCTTTTTCATTGCCATCTTTATTTTATTATCTATATTAAATGTCAACCTGCATGTCTGTTCAAATGCCTTTGGAGGATTGCGCTTGGCTTGCAAAGTCTTTGATTGGACATAAATTCGTACTCTAATGCCATGTCAAGAACTGTTTTAACTCTGGTAGATTGTAAGTTAACAATTTATATCTGGGCCGCATATACTTAAACAATTAATAAGTAAATAGTATATCTTCTCTACTATTACCATGGGAAGAGCAGAGATGCATGTGGCGTTGCCCGTGCTTTTAGTTAAGATATTAATAGATCTCTTATGGACTTTTTGTTAAGATGATGTTGATATCCACCATAAAACTTTAATTTTTTATTTTGATTGCAAAAATGCTAGTGATGATGCTCGATATCGGTGACCTTCCAGATCGTGACACATGGCAGATGAGGTGTCCCGAAGCTTGCAAGAAAGGACCAAGAACGGTATGTTGGAAGAATACTCCGGGTCAGCGACCCATGGACGAAGCCGACCTTCTGCGACCGTCCACACCACTCCTATGCCCGCCTATTAAACAACCATTGGCTCGCCTCCGATCTCCCCTGCATGATTGGCCTTCTCGGCCCTCTCAGCTCGCCTCCGCGCTATAGCAGAGCCAAGATACCTCGGCCTTGCGCTCGTCCCCGAGTCTCCCGCCGAGCTCATCTTCCGCGGTCTCATCGATCGATCAACGGCACCAATCGCAGGCGCATCCGCCCCAACTTCGCGAATCTCGCCATGCACGAGATATCCACTGGCCACGTCCCGCGTTCCACACCATCATGATCCCCCATTAACGAGCCTGTCTCGTCATTAATGCGAGATCCCGCTTATCACGCGGGCGTGACGCCGGGGGCGTAACGGCCGGCGTGATTCTCGCGCCTGCCTGCCTGTTGCCACCACTATATAAACCCCTCTTTCAGACGGTTCAAGTCATTCTCTCCTCACTAGGCTGTTACTCTGCTCAAATATCCGGTCTAACTTGATCGTCGGAGGGTTCTCGGAGGTACAACCACCCCGGGACTTTCTTGCAGGTAGCTCGGCCTCAAACACGTCACACCCATTGAGAATCCACACGCTTCAGGAGGCAACCTCCAATCCAATCCCATCCGTCCATCATCGCCAACAGCAGATCTACGGAAGGTAACATCTGTAGGAGATCCGTATCTCCGTCAGCTGGCGCCATTTGTGGGAAACTCTTGATTCTACTCAACAAAATTTATCTTCTGATCTCAACTCAATGGCGAGCGATCACCGCGAAGATCCAAGCACTAGACGCCGCCTCCCCCACAACGGAGGCACGGATGAATCTCCTCCCCCGAACGCCATCAACGCTCTAGCCGTCCGGATAGATCGACTCACGTCTGTCGTGGATGCGCTCATCCGTGTCCAAACGGCGGGGCAAGCTCCCCAGGTCGCCGCTCCTCCACCTCGGGACCGGGACCCCTACAGAGGGAGAGAAGACTCTGCTCGCGTCGGCACTGCCGACCACCGCCTCGCTGCCTCCCATGGCCGCAGATCTCCCGGGCCAACATACTCTATGACCCGCTGGGCGCCCCACAGTTCAACACCGAGGTCCATCGCCATAGCGCCTCACCCCGAGCCCCATCGCGCCCCTGTCCCTCCCGAGGAGGTGTCGGTCAGTTCGCCTGCGCCTAGGCATGACCGATACCCCCTCCCTCGACGGGGTTGCGCGGACTGGACTCGTCACGGCAGCTCGAAGACTACCTCGCCAGGGGACCTAAGGAACCTCATCGAAAGGAACCGGGGCTGTGGCCATACACAGGTCTCCAACAGCAGAGGCCAAAGATCAGAATATGCCGAATCGTCGGGATACCACGGCCGACTCGACGCCCTCGAAAAGAAGATCGAAGGTATGCATCGGGAAGTTCATCATTTGAGCGACGGGGCTAAGTAAGCCGCCGACTCGCTCACAAAACCCTTCACCGAGGAGCTGCTTGCCGTCCATGTCTCCTCCCGGAACAAGCCCCTGAAGGTCTCTCTCTTCGACGGTAAATCTGACCCGAAGGACCATTTGGACGCATTCACCGCAGGAATGAGCTTCCAAGACAACTCTGACGCCGTCCAATGCCGAGCTTTCCCAGCCACTCTCATCCGCTCCGGACGAGACTGGTTCCGAGGACTCACTCCATGCTCGATCTCAACCTTCGACGAGCTGGCCACCCAATTCCTCGGCCACTTCGTCGGGAACAGACGGCAGAAACGGACCGTCGACCACCTCTTCACAATCAAGAACATAGACAAATAGACATTCAAGGGTACGTCACTCGCTTCTACAATGCCCTTCTCGAGGTCCCAGAACATCGGGACGAGACGGTCATTACAGCACTTAGGTATGGTCTTAGACACAAGGAGTGGTTACGCTCATTTGCATTAGTGCAACCTAGGACCATGGCCGAGGTAAAGGCCTAGACCGAGCATGAGATCCAGCTCGAATCCGATGTGAACGCAAATCTCCCCCGGGCAGAGCAAACTGATACTCACACCGGGAAGGTCAGACAGAACCTCATGAATCGACCGAGCAGCTACCCCGCTCGGTCATCCCTGGTTGGTAGCTTACCAACCCTGCTCGGTCCATCCTTAGCAGGCCTCTCACGGCACCTCCCGCGCTAAGGATCGAAGCCCTCGCCAAGAGGCAACCGGGCAGCTACCCTGCTCGGTTATCCCTGGCTGGTAGTTCACTACCCCACGACGCCAGGGATCTAAGCCTTCGCCAAGAGGCAACTGAGCAGCTTCACTGCTCGGTCCATCCTTAGCAGGCCTCTCACGGCACCTCCCGCGCTAAGGATCGAAGCCCTCGCCAAGAGGCAACCGGGCAGCTACCCTGCTCGGTTATCCCTAGCTGGTAGTTCACTACCCCACGACGCCAGGGATCTAAGCCCTCGCCAAGAGGCACCGGGTAGCAACCCTGCTTGGCCCGTCCTTAAGGATCAAAGCCCTCGTCAAGAGGCAACGGGCAGCAACCCTGCTCGGAAAATCCTTAGCAGGCCTTTTACGGCCCCTCCAGTGCTAAGGATCGATGCCCTCATCAAGAGGCAGCCGGGCGGCTACCCTGCTCGGCTATCCTTGGCTGGTAGTTCACTACCCCACGACGCTATGGATCAAAGCCCTCGCTAAGAGGCAACCGGGCAGCAACCCTGCTCGGTCCGTCCTTAAGGATCCAAGCCCTCGCCAAGAGGCACTGGGCAGCAACCCTGTCCGGCCCGTCCTTAGCAGGCCTCCTACGGTCCCTCCCGCGCTAAGGATCAAAGCCTTCGCCAAGAGGCATCGGGCAGCAACCCTGCTCGGCCCGTCCTTAAGAATCTAAGCCCTCGCCAAGAGGCAACCAGGCTTTCCCTTGCTCGGTTATCCCTGACTGGTAGTTCACTACCCCACGACGCCAGGGGTCAAAGTGTTGGATATAGTGCCCTCAGAGTCAATTATTGGGTCACAGGCACGTGATTGCAATGATTGAGGGAGGACTTATACCGGTAGGACAGTCTTACTCAAGATGATAGTATGCTATCTGGTTTATCTTTATCATCGTGTACAGCTTTAGGTGATATTACAGGTCACTGTTACACATTGATAGAGCCCTTAGGATTCTTGCTTGACTACCAGCAGTATGATGGCGATCATATACGTGAGAGTTGGGTAGTCTATAAGCACATCCTTAAAGTGGTCCCTAGTCGTGGGAGTTTCGAGACTGGGCATCGATACTCCACTAGTAGACTAGTGTATACAGTCGAGACCCCGACGAGGGACGGTGGCTGGTCTCACAAGCCATTGGTGTCAGTTGGATCACCTAAGATGTATACAGGTGCTCATTGGGTTATGAGTACACCGGACAGGACTCGCCGGGAACATGCTAGTTGGTATTATACCTGACGTCAGATAGCAGTTCCCTGGTGACATGTGTACTGGTTAGTTCATCGACCTGAGATCGTCATTTGTCTCGTGTGAGTTTCCACTGTGCTTTGATTACTACCCTACCACGGCTCAAAAGAGTCGTACAGACAGGTTTTAGTTGGGTACAGTCCGAGCCACATGGAGGCAGTGAGCGGATCGACAGGGGTTTCGTCTCTCCCGGTATTGGGGGTGAGATCGCGCTGTGTCTAGGAGAGCCATTACACGAAGTCCTTGGCCAAGGCAGAAGATTTACTGGTAGGTAATCCAGTAGTATCTCAGGGTGTTCTGGGATACACTCCGACACGACTTGTACCGCTTTTGGGGGTCTGACTTTTACCAACCCCCTAGGCCCGACATGCGATGCTCATAGATGAACGGACCGGACTGTATGGATATTATCACTGACAGGCTCAGTAGGGTGTCAGGATGCGTTCGCTCATCGACCTCCCTTTTGGTCAATACCTAGTAGCCCGTTACATACAGCTAGTACCACTGACGTGCTAGTGGTTAAATCCACAGCCAAAATATTGACGAGTCTTTAGAGTCCCCCATAGACAGTTTCTCAAGTTTCGGGCGAAACGTTGTAGAGGCCGTATGATATATGGCAGGGTTCGATCATATATGTGCAGTAGTGCACGGATCATGATCGGGCGGATCATACTAGTGGGCTTTGGTTTAAGCCGGATCATAGTATTAGATTTGTTGAATTACTTTAGTCTCATCGCATTCGCATTCGGTCGGAATGCGGATGCAGGTATGTATATACAGGTGATGGGTACTCTTGTGATCCGTCACGAGTTTACTTTAGTAGATGTCATTCTCTTTTTATTGTTGCAAACATTTGGATTAATATTTGCATATGGAAATAATGATCTCAAAATCATGATTAGGAGCATTAATTGTGACACATGTACAAGTGATGAGTCATGGTCTCTTTACTTGATGAGTCATGGTCTCTTTACTTGTGCATATGTCACATTATTTGATTGATTTGTGGTTGAAATGAGAGGGAGAGAGAGAAAGGGCAGCCATAAGGTAAAGGTTACCTCTTGTATTTCACTCACTCTCTCACTTTCATTATCATCACAACACATAAGAAAAAGAAAAAAAAAACTTCTTCTTCTTCCTCTTCTTTCTTGAGCTCACCATCTCCTCACTAATGGCATCCCCTAAATCCTCAAGAGACAAAGTGATCACACACATTCTTTACTTCACCTTGGACACGTCGGCTAGCAAACTTCATGTCCGAGTTGCTTCGGACGAAGCGGGAGCCTGTAAAAAGACTCATTGATGTGGTGCCCTTCCGACGAGAAGACCGGAGATCGGAGATGCCGCAAGGAGCTTGGGTTGGTGGCCAAAGACCGAAGAACACGGATCGATCGGTATAGCTTTCTAACCCTTCTCTAGTTTGCTAGTTATAGGTTAATGGTTCGATCCGGGATTAAAGTCTGCGATAGCGCCGGTTTCAAGTTTTGAAAAAGTTTTCGTTTCCGCATTTTGGCCTCGGACAGACAGCCGGGGCGCTACCGTAGACTTACATGGTATCAGAGCCACGCCATTAACCTTTACTAGCTTGCCCTAACGTGTTTAGAACTTCGATCGAACAAAATTTCCGAAACCGCAATTTCAAAAACGAAGTTTCTGTCGAATTTTTTTGTGGTCTAAATTTTTTTTTGAGTGTGTCAGAAAATCAGGCAGGCTTTTATAAGAACACTGTAGAAATTTGAAAGTGCAAGTCCACCATAGCGCCGCAGAACCGCGGCATTACCCTTGTTTTGGCCACGATTCCGCCGCACTACTGTAGCATCAGTCCACCAACTTTTCTACAGTGGTCTCTGTGTTGGAATTGGGGTTTCTGGTATTTTTAGTTTTGGCCCAGATTATTTTGAGTACTGGGAATTGTGCTTGGGACCCACTTCGGAAAATTTTGTCGATCGATTTTTTTTTAAATATGTTAGTTCACAGTGCCTACTTTATATCTGCGACCATGAATGTCATTTGATCGGTAAATCTTGTCTAATCGCTATAGTTCTTTTAGACGGATTTGCGAACGTGACATTCACGTTGATGTTCTGTGTTGTGCTGTGATGTTGCGGATTTGTCGTGGTGGATAGCCTGGATGCAATGGTAGTACAGTTTGGTTGTATTTGTACATTTTATATTGCGGGGCGAGCGTCCGACATGTGGACTGTCGTCACTGCCTGTTTGTATATTATTCTTTTGGGGCACGACCGGGCTGAGGTCGATGTACCCGTTGTATATATATTTTACTTTCTGTACTAGGATTACCCCTCGGTGGGGTGCACGGATAGCCGGGTTCTAGAGGGCAACATGCCCGCATCTCATGGCTTTGAGACGGAGGGGGCTTCACTCTAGAATTGGCGGGCTATTCGCCGCACTCGTAGGGGGTACAGGTTGACCCAAGGAGGGGTGCTTAAGTTACCGAATTCGTGAAGTGCTGGGTGGTCCATTCACTTTGCTGTAGGGGGCTGCCTCGCTTCAGGTTTTGGCGGGTAACTTGCCGTACCCGTAGGGGTCTGGGATTTCATTGCACAGGCTATCCACACGACCATGAGAACGTCGGGTTTCAGTAGCGACTCTATGAAACCCGGGGATCTCAGATTATTTGTATTGTTCTGTGATGCTTGTTACTTTCTGTGATGTTGCATTTTATCACGCCTTGAGCGAATATTATATATTGATATATATATATATACTAGTAGATGTTGTATATGTTTTACACCCGCGCTAGTCCAGTCTCCGCTCTGTCGTTAGTTAAGTAACCTAACGGGTGATGACGGGACCCAGTGGCGAATGCGGATGGCATATACGTACATCATATTTTCGTTCTTTTGTGGTGTGATTAATTGATGGGACTGCATTGATTCGGATCAATGCAAGCTAAACAAACCTGTTTGATGTTGTTGGAATATTTTTCAAAAAGCTGTTATTGTAAGAACGTTCTCTTTTGTTTTGCACCGTGGTATTCGGTTATGAATATCCAGCACCTCAGTCGACGAGGCAAGGGCCGAGATCCCTTCACCGGGAGTGACCCCTTGGACAGAAGTTTGCGTCAGGGTAATAACTTCACTGTAGCCGATTGCCTTTTGCTTTGCATCGTGGTATTCAGTTGGAATATCCTGCACCTCATTCTACGGGGAAAGAGCCGAGATCCCTTCACCGGGAGTAACCTCTTTAGCAAAGGTTTTCGCCACTATATTTTTATAAAAAGCTATCCGGTTCCTTCAACGATATCAAGTTCATTACGTTAAAGGTTTTTCGCAAAAAACCATTCGTAGCCCTTCGTCATTTCAGACGGGTAGCACTTAGTATTCATGCTATGTTTGTTGGCCTTCGTCAAGGCATAGTGAATGGTAGCTGCTTGTTACCTTTCTGCTGCATAGATAGATGCGTTGGTTTGGGACAGTCGTATAGCCTTGTTGGCCTTCGTTAAGGGCTTGTACGGGCGGGTTCAAATTAACCTGGACAATGACGGGTAGAACTTGACATGTGACTTATGATTTGTTGGCCTTCGTCAAGGTCATAAGAGCATGGGGTAAAAATCACATCGGGAGTTTCTAAAGAAACTGAAACTTGCCAGATATACGCATACCTTCTGGAGTGTGATAACGTGAGTGGATTCCATCACGTTATAATGTGATGATAGTTGGATCCCGATTCCCACTGATGAGTTGGTTTACTCCTTGGGTGATCCCGACTAATTCTTTTTTCAGGTTTGGAGGAGAATTTGACGGTACAGTGGGAGGTTTCCTGATTGGATAAATTGATAACCATTCTGATCTAGGTTAGAGTGCACGCTGAGTGTTTGTTTTCTCTCTCTCTCTTTGGCAGAAACCATGACCCGACCCTAGACTATAACTCAGTGACCAAGTTAACCGAACTTTCTTAAAACACTGGCTTTTGGATTGTCTGAGTTGCATACCTCATTGCCACTCCTACTTTTACCCTTATCTCCAGAACACCCCGTATTACTACGAACATCCACTTCCATTAGATAAAACCATCGTATGGTTATATACGAACTCGATGGAACTTGTTCCAGATTCGAGGATGGTTTCCGGTTCTGGGAAAAATGAATAGGACTATTCAGTTGTCACTATTCAGTTGTCTTTTCCTTTTACCTTCTCTCAGGTTACGAGTGCTCCTTGGATTAGGACGGTACACCTATTATGCTAATTGGAGAGTCTTCTTCCAAACCATAGGCAGGTGCCGAATGGTGGGGAATGAAGAAAACCAATTAGCCTAACGATGGTGTACAGAAGGTAATAAGTTAAGACAAATAAAGGGATTAGTAAGAGGGCAAAGCAAATTGTGATTGCTATTCACGACCAAACCAAGTATTTCATCGCCACTCCTACTTCACCTTTGTATTTCTCCAGGACACTCCGTATCACTACGAAGATCCACAGTTATTTGGATACTCCATCGTATGGTTATATACGAACTCGAAGGAACTTGTTCCAGTTCGGAGATGGATTCTGGTTCAGGAGAAATAGGAATAAGGTTTTATTCAGTTGTCTTTTATCTTTACCTTCTCTCGGGTTGCGAGTGCTCCTAGGATTAGGACAGTACACCTGTTACGCTTATTGGATAGTCTTCTTACAAACCATAGGCTGGTGCCGAACGGTAGGGAAGGAAGAAAACTATTTAGCCTAAAGGGGTGTACAGAAGGTAATGACTAAAGACATATAAAGGGATTTGGAGAGATGGCAAAGAAGTATACGGTTATAGTTGTGAATCTGATAATGGAAGAGGCATTACTAGGAATACCCGGATACCCCTTCGAAACATTTATATGTTTCAGTTTCACTGTGTATTGTTAAAAGAAAACTGATTTCCCAATTAGCCCTTGCTCTAGGGTATGTATTTACCAGGTTTGATTCTCACATCTGTATGGTTTTACAGATGATGAGTGGGGGTAAGTTATTGGGAATTGGGTGATCATCCTCATTATATCGGGATTCGTTGTAATTGGTGATATTTGAGGAAATCGCCTGGGTTGTTTGCCGGACGTCAAATATTTGGTTTTGAATATCCGTTGTTATCCACCAATTTCAAATTGATATATCTGTACGTTTATTTTTATAAAGTGAGATATAACTGTTTCCCCTAATCAGAGCAAAGCTCTGTTTGAATTTCAAAAATTCAAAATTGAAGCAACGCTTCAAATTCCTTGCGCTGCGCGCAACGCGCCACGTGTCAAAAGCTGATACGTCAGCGCAGCGCCCAAGGCAGCGCACCCAATCAGAGCAAGGCTCTATTTAAAACAAAATTAAAAGAAGTAACGCTTCAGATGATCTGCGCTCTGCGCTGCGCGACACGTGTCAAGCGCTGGTGCATCTGCGCCAAACAGAATTAAAATCCCAGTAAGATCTTTCTGTTCTTGTTAAAACAAGAAGACTGTCTTCTGTAAAACAGAAGCCCTTGGATCAAAGATCCAATGGTGGGGAAAATTCCCCAAATCACTCAGAGAGTGATCTCTTTAACAAATTTAACAAATTAATGGGCACTATATAAAGGCCCCTAGACCCCAATTCAATCGACATGAACATCAAGATAAAAAAACAACAGCACAGAGAATAGAGAAAACTCTGAAAATTTTGAGAAAAACTCAAGAAGAGAAAAAAGGTAAAAACCTTTATAAAAAAAAGGAAGAATTTCTTCTGAATAGATCATTGATCTAAGAACAAGATCAATGATCTTCAATAAAAATAAATAATAACAGTGCCTTGCACTTTTTTATGAACCATTGGTTCTGGAATCTTAAAGATTCTTTTCTTGAATCCAAAATTGGATCAAGTTATTGAAACAGTGCCTTGCACTTGCAAAAACTGCACTGTCGCGCTCCTAGGTTGGCGCAAGCCATCAGAGAGCGCCACGTGTCAGCACTATAACCACTTGCGCTATGCGCTTTTAAAAAATAGAGCATTGCTCTTTAAAGTTGGCGCAACTCGTCAGAGCGCGCCACGTGTCACAGCGCAACAGCGCAGCGCACTGGCACAGCGCATTGCGCTAGCGTGACACGTGTCACCTCCACATGCGCTTGCGCTCAATAATTGGTGCAAAGAGCCTGACAAGCCAATGTTAGACAATTAATGCACTGCATTATTTACAGAAGGGCCAAGCCCAATTAAAAAAGGCCTAACAGGCCAAATTAAATGCAATGCATTATTTTAAAGAAAGGCAGAGCCCAAACAGATGCTCTGCATCATTTATAAAGGGACAGAGCCCAAATCAAAAAGGCCTAGCAGGCCAAAATGAAATGCAGTGCATTATTAAACAGAGGCAAAGCCTTAGCACAAGCCTAATAGGCCAAAGATAAAAACGTTGAATACTCTCAACTGGACTTAGCCCAATCACGGCCGTAAGTCCTCAAATTAAATTGACCGAGCAAGATTGCTCCCTTAAATCAATTTACATTCAGTTCAAGGGTACATCTCCGAACTCCTCTGACACCTATCGTTGTAATCCTTCAACGACGTCAGAGAGGTGACGGGTCCCGACAACCACACATCGATACGGACTGCGGGGTCCTTAAACTCGTAGACCGAAACGTCCTTAAACTAATATTCGTCCCAAAAGGGGAACGTTGGACCGAAACGTCCTTAAACTAATATTCGTCCCAAAATGGGAATGATGGACCGAAATGTCCTTAAACTAATGTTCGTCCCCAAATGGGAATGATGGACCACCATGTCCTTAAACTGGAGATGGACCACCATGTCTCTAAACTGGCAATTGACCACTATGTCCCTAAACTGGAACAATAGAGCCTCCCCTAAATGCTCTTTTGTCGGATCTAAACGATACCGTTAAGTTGATCTTAGTCTAAAAATTAGACTAACATATCCTTAACAAACGTTTGAGTTGATCTTAGTCAAATATGGTTAACGTATCCTCAAACCAAAACCCCAAAAACCAAATCTAAGAAAATACGGATTTGGACTAATCCACGTCCTACGGGCGACGACATAAATTAGTCTCCGTATACAATCCACGGGCAACCACAAACAAAACAAACACACACGATACGAAGTGAAATTCCGGAGAAGGAGAAAGTTGTTACCGCGATGTGGTAGCGTAATTAACTGTAGGGGCTTGCGCCTGCAGGGAAGAGCGTCCCCACAATCAAAAAACCCCTCAAGCGAGGGGGAATCTGACGAAGTCTGCTACATCGGCCGCATCCGTCTAAACCTCCGATACACGGTGCCATAAATCAACTTGGCATCTTCGGAGAGGTGGACGGATAAAACCAAAATAGCATCTGCCCCGAATCTCAGTGCCAAGACTTCGCAGTCTTGTGCGCCGTCTTTCGGAGGGGAACAGATTCTGGCACGCCCGGTGGGACCTTTTCCTCTTTCCACTCCACACTTTGTGTGTCGTCTTTGCGAATGAATCACGGTTTGTTAATGGTTGCCTTTGGATTTCAAGTCACTAAGATTTGGTCTTTTTCCTGGCGCAGAAATCAAGCATCAATGACCTCCAACTGCTCGAGCTGCTCAAAGTGCCAGTGCAACCGACGCTCTACCTCACCTGGAGGTGTAGCTTATGGGCCTCAAGCGGCCTCCATCCTTGCCATGCCGGTGGAACAAGTGACCTAGGCCACCACCGGTCTGTTTTTCGGGACCATGCTCCCGCCTGCAAGCTTCACTATGCCAGTGCCCGCACCAGAAGCGAACAAGAAGTCGGTTTTCGATCGACTCACTGCTACAACGGCCCTTTTCAACGAGTCGTCCAATATCAAACCGGCAGCCTCTGTCTTTGCCAGGCTGAGCCAGAACCCTGATGGGCCCGCCACGAAGCCCATGAACCCTGAAATGGCCGTCCCGAGAAAGACAGCCACCCCTACTCCAGAAGTCGTCAAGGCGGCTTCTCCTGTTAAAGAGCCAGTCTTTTCAAGGCTGACTATTCCGGCTCCTGCTCCTGCTCGAAGATCTGTCTTTGACAGATTGAACATCGCTACTCAAAGGACAACATCAGTGTTTAAGAGGCTGACACCAGCAGCACCTCATTCGGACAGGGGGCAAGAAGAAACTGTCCCTATCACCGAGCCAGTCCCAACGGCTCGTCACGCTCGCCGCCGCCACTGGCGCCGAGTAAGGAAGGCCGGGGGCAACTCCCCCTCAGGGCTAACTCTACCCGCTCCAGTGGTGGAAGTTAATGCTGCTGTTCCAACTGGGAACAGCTTTGAACTGCTAAGGAGGGTACGCAAGAACTCTCCGACTGCCACACTAAAAAGATCTCCTCCACCTGCGGAGAGGGTTACAAAAACAAAGCTGGAGCAGCCCCCTCAACGGCTGTCCTCCAAAATTTATAAGGTCTGGTGGAGGGTTCAAGATTCCGTAATTGATCCAGATCACTCTCGCCAGCAGAAGAGGGTGAAAGTGCAAGAAGAAAAGAACCGTCCCGTCAAACAGCAGAGGGTGACAACCGCCAGGGTGCCCACTGCAACGGCCCCTTCAACTTCAACGGCCTACAAGAGAAGGAGGCCGGAGAAAATCCCCACGCCTGCGGCAAATGTCAAAGGCGGCGAGCCCAAACGCCCTAAGTCCGGGGGCATTGTAGTCCATACTGTATACATGGCGTCGGGGAAGGAGGACAGCCGTGCATCTACAGGTCATAGACCGCTTACACGGTCAATGACCAAAGCTCAGGAGCAACAGCAGAAGCTCCAGGAAATGATGAATGCGATGGCCGCACTCACTGGGCCGAAAGAAAGCCCCGAAGCATCCTCGGATCAACGCCAGGAGCAAGAAACTGATGCTGAATTCCTTCTCAGGATACTGGAGAAGAAGGATAAAGAGGCTGCGGAACAAGCAGCCAACATAAGGCGAATGACCCTCCTGTTCCAGGACATGGTGGGTATGATGATTCAACAAGATCCTCCTGCTGAAGATCCTCCGATCGTCCTTGAAGACAACAGGGGAGAAACGTCAAATCTTCCACCGGCTCTGTCAACAGCCAAGGAGGAGACAATCTCCAAAGCTGACTTGGATGAATATATTGCTCGGCAGATACGGGTTCATCAGGCGACTGAGGCAGCCGGTCAGGTCGTAAAAACAGGACGACCATATCCAAGCTGGTACAATCAGATAAAGTACCCGCCGGGCTATACAATACCGAAATTCCATGTCTATAAGGGGACGGGTAATCCCCACCAGCATGTTGCCCAGTTCAGGGCTCTTTGCGGCAACACCGGCGGTGATGATAAATTGTTGCTTCGCCAGTTCGTCGGTAGCTTATCGGATACAGCGTTCGAGTGGTACTCCGAGCTCCCAAACGACTCTATCAAGATATTTACGGAGATGGAGCTGCTGTTTACCCAGCGTTTCGCAAGCGCCAGTGAACGCACCCCGATAACAGCATTGATTAATGCCAGGGTGAAGCCAGGTGAAACGTGGGTGCAGTACGCAATACGGTGGAGGAACTTATGGTTAAAATGCGAGCAACGCATCGAAGAGGCTCCTGCGGTAGGCATGTTTGTGGGAACCCTCGATCCGCAGGCGACCATATCTCAATTCATGATGTTCTTCAAGCCGACTACCTTCCAGGACCTGATCGACAAACTAACCCAAATGGACCAGATGGGCCATAGATCGTCTCCCCAAAGCCAGACTCTCGAAACGAGAAGGGGAAGGGAAAAGCGATCGTCGCCGCTAATGCTCAACAACAGCCGAGCAACCTGAAGCCGGTTGTCTGTCAGAATAATCCGCGTCCACACGTACCCCTTGAGGAGAGGCTAGGACGTCCTTACTCGTTTCCTCAAGATAAAACGAGAAGATTGTTTGAGCTGGTATTGTGCAACCGACTCATCAATCTACCGGATCCAAGACGTCCGTCGCAGCCAAACGACGTCAATGATCCTAATTATTGTCCCTATCACCGAGTATTGGGTCATCCGATTGAAGATTGCTACGTCTTCAAAAACTGGATTGAAGATCAATATCAGCAAGGCAAGTTCGCGTTATCCGAAAGATGGAAGGTGAATCCGCCGCAGCCTCACACTCCTAAAAGGGTGAATACGCCAGGGGCAACGTGCTCCCTCGTTGAAAAAGCTCCATGGGAGGTTGTGCTATCAGCCAAAACAAAGAGGATGCTGAACGATCTTCAAACATGCCCAGCGATCAGGTGGAAGAACCCGTTGGAAGCTCAGATCATTGAAGGGATGTTGAAGCCGCGCCCAACTCCAAAGATCGATGGTGGTGGCCCAAGCACTCACAACCAGCCGTCAAAATCTTCAAAGAAAAAGAAGAAGAAATCCAAGAAGCCCGTGAAGCCTGGCGACAAGCACACGGACTTACAAAAGCAGATTGACGCGCTGGAGGAGTACAACCGGAAAGCACGAACTCCCGTCACACTCTAAGAGTTCCTCAACCACGTCTTTCAAAAGGAAGATGAGGGAGAGAGCTCGTCGGATGAATCCGAAGAATACGTGGCAAGTTGTCATATGATTTCCTATTCGTTTACAGACGATGAGGAAATTCCTTGCGCTGAGAAGCTGGGGGTTGATCCTAAACCGGAAATTCTGGGGCCATCGGATGAAACAATTGACGCATTCCTCAAAGAAGCTCTGTTGAAAAATAAAGCTGATCGGGAACGCAAGATGGCCATATTTGAAAGGGCCAAGCGACAGCGACTTGACAAAAGAGTTGAGACACTCCCGCTGGAGCAAAGTACACCCACTGCGGATAAAAACAAATTCAAGACGAGGAAAAGGTTTGCTAAAGCCTTGTCAATAGGTATGAAGCTACCATCCTCTGAAGGAAGCATTACTGGTGAAGCGGAAATGCACCCCTCATACTGCTTGTATCATCGGAAGATTTTGCACTCCACTGAAGAGTGCAAAACTTTCAATAAATGGTGGCAGGGATATGTCGCTCACCGGCAACATTTTAAGCGGGAAAAGCGCAAAACTCGTCGGGAGCGGAAAAGTACGACCGTTGAGCTTAACAGAACTACCGGCGATTGTCGCATGGTTAACGCCGGGGGATCGCAAGTTCTCACATTCGGGAGCGACTCCGACGAAGAAATGGCTCTTAGCCCCCTTTTTAAAGAGTCCACCTCGGGAAAAGAAGAAGAGCAGAAGGTCTGTGAAAATATCCGGCTGCGTAATCGGACGCTACCCGAAAAGAATCTCGGACCCTCAAACAAAAAAGATAAACGGAAAGAAAAGGTCTCTGAGGATATCGCCCTAGATGACCAAGTCATGGAAGAGCTAACTGCCAAGGACCCGCCGAAGAAAAATAAGGTGGATTACAACGTTCTAGCGCATCTGAGGAAGCTACCCTCGCAGCTCAGCATTCTTGACGCCCTTTTACTATCAAAAGAGGCGAGAGATTCGTTAATCAAGGCACTACAGGAGCCGGAGCAATTCCAAGCTTTCCCGGCCGAAGAAAAGATGAAGGATGAATTGGAGGAAGTGCACACGACCGATGTCACTTTTGGTGATGAAGACCTTCTCCTTGGGACGTGCGAACACAATCGCCCCCTCTATGTCTCAGGATACTGCCATGATATAAAGATAGGCAAAATCCTGGTCGATAATGGATCGTCTGTTAATCTCCTTAACGTGCGGGTGTTAAAGGAAATATGCATGAGCGTCCAACACCTTGCTCGGGACAAGATCACCATCTCCGGGTTCGACTCCCAATCATCGAGAACTCTTGGATCTGTGATACTGATGCTGCGCTTTGGGCTGCTCGTCATGGACATTAAATTCCACGTCATAGACGCTAAGACATGCTACAATGCTCTGCTCGGCCGACCATGGTTACACGAGTACAATATCATCCCTTCTACACAGCATCAGTGTATGAAATATTTTAGTGATGGTCTCGAATATACCGTGACGGGAGAACTGAACCCGTTTTCCGTGAACGAAGTCCGCAAATATGAAGATGCCAAATACTTCTTACCGGATTTCGAGGACACGGAGAGGTGTCACAAGCCGGAGAACAAAGCTAACGCCACCATCCCCGTCTTCGGGAGTGATACTGAGGAGGAAGAGGAGATAGTGGAGAAAGAAATCTGGCACGGTACAGATCCTACGCTTGACAGGCTTCAGCCCATCCGTCTGCCTAGATATTACACCGAAGGCTTGAAAAGGCTGTTGAAGCGCCAGGGGATATCCTTTAAACAGACCGCTCGAAAATCCAAATTCTATGACAGGGTCTGGAACGTCCCCGGAACTCAGCACAAGTTGCCTAGTGGGAGGATGAAAACAATCAGGCTCGGATATATTCGGCCCAAGAAACGAGAGCTACTCCGCGATTGCTACGTCGTACATGACTTCAATGAAGAAGCGGATGCTCAATGGGAGGACGATAATCCTGAACCAGTAAAAGTTCCTGATGCAAAAGTGTCCAGTCCGTCATTTGAAGAACAAATGAACAGGCTTATAAGGGAAGCTGGTCAAAAAGTCCGAGACGATCACAACCGCGAAATGACCATCTATGAGAAAGCCAAAACGCAACGCCTCCTCCAACAGGCCGCGAAAGATGAAAGTGGCGCTCCCTGTCAACCTGTTATAAAAAGGCTCGACGCAGAGGCAGAAACAGGTCGAAAAGCGAAGAAGGCGCTCGACAGCAACAAAGTGGAACCAAGAAGCCACGCAGTCGGGAATCGAGCGATCCGGATTTGTCCCTTATGAAGAAAATGAGTCGAGCATACTCTTTTCCTCAAGACAAGACGAAGAAGATACTTGACCTAGCTATAAAGCACCAAATGCTTACGCTTCCGGAGTCCAAGCACCCCGAACAAGCAGGCGAAGTCTCACACCCGAACTATTGCTCTTATCACAGGGTAATAGGGCATCCTCTCGAAGACTGCTTCACCTTCAAGAATTGGGTCGAAGATCAGTATCAGCTTGGCAAGTTCGCTCTGTCTGACAACTGGAGGGTAACGCCGCCATAGAAGCACGAACCCAAAGCCACGAAAGCAGAACCAGCTCCACATCGGTCTTCGAAACGAGCTCGTACTTGTCATATGATAACAATATCAAAAGAAGAGCCCGAGAATATGGATGACCTTCCCTGGTGCTTCGAAAACAGCAACGACGAGGTGATCTCAGAATTTCCACTAGCACCGAAAGAGCTGGAGGATGGAATACATACTACTGCAGATAACCTCAAGAAAATTGAGTTGGGGATGGCGAACGACCCGCGACTGAAATTCGTCAGCGAGCTGCTATCTGAAGAAAGGGTGGCTGCGTTAAAAGACGTGCTTGTACAGCATAGAGATTGCTTCGCATGGAACTACTCCGAAATGCCGGGACTAGATCCAGAAATTGCTGTGCACAGGTTGGCGATATCTCCGGACGTCAAGCCGGTCAAACAAGCGCCAAGAAGAATGCGGCTCGAGCTTGAGATGAGTATCAATGCCGAGGTCAAGAAGCTAATCGACTCTGGCTTCATCCAAGAGGTGCAGTACCCTGACTGGATCGCCAACATCGTCCCGTTGATGAAGAAAAATGGGACAGTGCGCATATGCGTGGACTTCCGGGATCTCAATAAAGCCTGCATGAAGGACGATTTCCCAGTGCCAGTCACCGAACTGATGATAGACAATACGTCCGCTCACGAGGTTTTCTTTTTCATGGACGGCTCATCATGGTATAATCAGATAAAGATGCATCCCGAAGACCAGAAGCACACCGCCTTCAGGACCCCTTTGGGTATATTCTGCTACAAGGTGATGCCCTTCGGTTTAAAGAATGCCGGTGCCACCTATCAGAGGGCCATGACGAAGATCTTTGATGACCTTATTCATGAAATCGTCGAATGCTATATCGACGACCTCGTGGTTAAAAGCAAATCATACGAGGAACATCTCGAACATCTGAAGACCGTATTTCAACGCCTTCGACAATACAACTTGAAGATGAACCCTCTCAAGTGTGCATTCGGAGTTTCTTTAGGCAAATTCCTAGGATTCATCGTCCGACACCGAGGTATCGAAATAGATCCGTCAAAGATCAAGGCGATCATGGAAATGCCTCCGCCAAGGACTTTCAAACAGCTGCGTTCTCTCCAAGGAAAGCTTGCGTATATACGGCGATTTATACCCAACCTTTCAGGCAAGTGTCATCCTTACAGCCACCTGATGAAGAAGGGAACCCCGTTCATCTGGGATCATAAATGCCAAGGCGCGCTGGACGAAATTAAACAGTACCTCCAGAATCCGCCAGTGTTGGCTGCTCCGGTCAAGGGAAAACCCCTCATTCTTTATACAACTGCCCTCGAAGGTTCCTTAGGCGCATTATGGGCATAAGAGAACGATCAAGGGAAAGAAAGAGCACTCTACTATTTGAGTCGGGTTCTACTGGGGGCAGAAAGCAACTATTCCCCCATTGAAAAACACTGCCTGGCGTTGATCTTTGCGATAACAAAGCTCAGGTACTATGCGTTGGCGCATGAAGTCCGTCTCATTTCGAAGGTGGACCCCCTTAAGTATTTAATGTCGAAGGCCATATTGACGGGGCGACTCGCTAAATGGGCCTTGCTCTTGATGGAGTTCTCGATAACCTATCAGCCTCTCAAGGCAGTGAAAGGCCAGGCCATCGCCGACTTCCTTGCTGAGCATCCGGTATCCGCCGATTCTCCTCTGAATTGCGATCTGCCAGACGAACATGCGTTTGACATGATCGACGAAGATGATACCCGATGGGAGCTTTATTTCGATGGAGCGTCTTCCATGAAGAAGCGCAAACAAAGTACCCCTATGATCAAATCGGGGGTAGGCCTTATCTTCGTGACTCCACAAGGAGGGATAATGCGCTTTGCTTTCTACTTAACAGAGCCGAGGATAAACAATGAAACCAAATATGAAGCTCTAATAGCATGCCTCGAGATCGCCATTGACATGGGAATTGAAAACCTCCTCATATACGGAGACTCCCAACTGGTCGTCGGTCAAGTAAACGGCGCCTACCAAACGTGCAAGCCAGAACTGGTGAAGTACGGCGAAAAGGTGCAACCACTGTTGACCCAAATTCCTTCCTACATTTTGGAAAACATACCGCGCGCGGAAAACAGCAAAGCGGACGCGTTGGCCAAGCTCGCTAAAGAACTGGCTGACGAGAACCTCGATGACGTTAGAATCGTGGTCCAAAGCCGTCGGGTGCTTGCCCCAGCAGAAATATCTTCGGAATCATCAGAAGAAAAGGGAGCGACTGAGCAGACGACCCTGCAAATAAAAGACCGGGAAAAGGCTGAGGATTGGAGAGAAGTCTTTATAGACTACTTCAAATACCGTCGAACACCCGAATATGCGTCCTCAAGACATCAGCTTATGAAACGAGCTCTGTCTTTCGCCTTCGTCAATGATACTCTGTACAAGAGGTCGTTTGACTCGCTGTGGTTGAGATGTCTGGGACCTGAAGAGGCAAAAAGAGTCGTTCAGGAAGTTCATGATGGACTCTGTGGTTCTCACCAAGCAGGCCCAAAGATGAAGTTGAAGATTAAACTGATGGGTTACTACTGACTCACGATGATTCAGGACTGCATCGAATATGCGAATCAATGCCACTCATGCCAAATCCATGGGGACTTCATCCACCAGCATCCAAATCCTCTACACCCAACAGTGGCTAGCTGGCCGTTCGAAATGTGGGGAACTGACATAGTCGGCCCCATCGAACCAGCATCGTCTAGGGGACATCGTTTCATCCTGGCGATGACCGACTACTTCTCCAAATGGGCAGAAGCGGTACCATTGAGGGAAGTGAAAACGGAGAATATCCTCCATTTCTTCAAGACGCACGTCATATATCGGTTTGGAACTCCGAGACGGATCATCTCCGATAACGGGCCAGCTTACAGAAGCCACAAGATCAGTCGCTTCGCGCAACAAAACAATATAGACTGGAGATATTTCTCAGTTTATAATCCGCGAGCTAATGGTCAAGCCGAGGCCTTCAACAAGACCCTGACGAAGATCATGAAGAAGACGGTGTCCCGAAATAAGAAGGACTGGCATGAGAGACTGCAAGAAGCTCTCTGGGCGTATCGAACTACGTTCAAGACGGCCACGAACACAACGCCGTACGTGTTGGTATTCGGCACAGAAGCAGTACTCCCCCTCGAGATAGAGCTGCCTTCTCTACGAGTGGCAGTCCACTACGAGCTGACGGACGAAGAGAATGCTCACCTTCGGCTTGAGGAGCTTGATACCCTTGATGAAACCCGGCTCATAGCACAACAAAATCTGGAGGCCTATAAAGCAAAGATGACGCGCTCATATGAAAGATTGGCCCGACCGAGAACATTCCGCCAAGGCGAACTCGTGCTAGTGGTCAAAAGACCTATGATCCCCAATCGCACCAAGCGGGGAAAATTCGAGCCGAACTATGAAGGCCCGTGCATCATAGACAAGGTCTACCAGGGTGGAGCCTATCTACTCATGGATATGCACGGTGAAAGGCCTTTCAGGCCAATAAATGGTCGCTTCCTAAAAAAATACAACGCTTAGCGAGTTACCGCCTAAGTCAATGATAGATGACGACGACTATATCCGCTCGCTATCTTCCTAAGCCCAAACTCTATAAGTAGTAGCCGGCCTTCTCCTCGACGGACCGAAACGTCCTTAAACTATACGAAGGACCGAAACGTCCTTAAACTAACGAAGGACCGAAACGTCTTTAAACTACTACCGCAGCATCCTTAGGCTGACAAGATGAATATAAAAAAAAATAATATAAAAAAAAATATATAAAAAATATATATAATAAACGGTATGTCCATAAGCAAAATGGGCACGGATGAAAACCCGAAAGGGCTCCGTGAGTAAAAACAGCAGGACTACCGGCGAGTGTTTGTGAAAACCCGAAAGGGCGCAACCTCGTTAAAAGACACTTACAGGGTCCTCTCGACTTTGTAAGGAGAAACCACTCGCGTGATATCCTTACGACTCACAAGGGAGCAACACACTTAGGGATCCTCACGATTCCTAACGAGAAAATGCACTCGCGATATCCTCACGACTCGTAAGGAGAACTCTCTTATGGGACCTTCACGGCTCATAAGATTTGAAAGTCTTAAGTTACAGAGACCTAAACCTGTGCTTAAGCAACCCCCACAACCTTTGATATTGCCCTACAAGTGGCTCAATATTGACCCTTGTATACAATCCACGGGCGCGAATAAACATTTCCCCAGCAAAGTCCCACCGTGACTTGGGATATGTCCATGTGATGAACAACCCTTATAAGTCCTCTCGACTTATAAGGAGAAAACCCTTTAGTAAGATCCTTACGACTTACAGGGGAATATACACTTAGGAATCCTCACGATTCCTAAGGAGAAAACACACCTACGAGATCCTCACGACTCGCAGGGAGAAATACCTTTTGTGAGACCCTTACGGCTCATGAAGTCAAAAGCCTTAGTCGACAGAATCCTAACCCTGTTTACTAAGCCACCTTTGTTCAATATCGACAGAGGCAAATGATGATTCGCTCCTGGCAATATCCCAGTTGTAGCGATGCTGATGCCTAAATCGGTATCAAATTCCAAGTCCTTTCATGGCAAATGATGATTCGCTCCTGGCAATATTCCGGTTGTAGCGATGCTGATGCTGAGATTGGCACCAGATTCCAAGTTCTACACTCGCAATAAAAATCAACGAGCTAAAAATGCATACTAAATAGCCGAAATGATAGGGCAACTTGCAATAAAAAACAGCAAGTAAAAATGTATGCATACAAAACAGCCGAAATGATTGGGCAACTCGCAATAAAAAGCAGCGAGTAAAAATAAAATAAACAGCCGAAATGATTGGGCAACTCGCAATAAAAAGCAGCGAGTAAAAATAAAATAAACAGCCGAAATGATTGGGCACCGCGAAAAATAGCCGAAATGATTGGGCAATCGCGACCTTCGCGATATAAAAGCTGAAATGATAGAGCATCGCGGAAATAAAACAATAATAAAAAAAATATGATGAAACTTTCGCCCTACAGGTGAGATCACATCGATCCCTGTATACAATCCAAGGACACAAACAAAGAGGGAACCACACCTTCCCAATAGGCTCCTCCAGAAAACGAAGCCAAATCTCGACGGTTCACCAACAACCTAGAGACAACTGCGACATTCGTCTCAATACAGCAGACGCAGTGCCAGCAAGCGAAGCAAAGGCCGAATTCCTAGCTTCAGGGTTTTGACGGTAACTCATATGGAACCTGAAAAACCACCAGAGATCATTTCAAACTCCAGGGAAACCAGTGTTCTTGGAAAATACCTCAATTCAAGGAAACTAGCGTCCTTGATGAAAGCCTTCTGATTCGCGTCGGCCCGCAGAGAAACCAGTGTCTCCGCAGGAACACCCCGATTCGTTTCAACTACGAAGAAACCAGTGGCTTCGGAAAAATACTTTGACTCAGGGAAACCAGTGTCCTTGACGAGAAC
The DNA here is from genome assembly GCA_030015575.1 of Agapanthus africanus. Lineage (NCBI taxonomy): Eukaryota > Viridiplantae > Streptophyta > Magnoliopsida > Asparagales > Amaryllidaceae > Agapanthus > Agapanthus africanus. The sequence goes on along the minus strand of CM057347.1, from coordinate 530,357,976 downwards.
ATCCTGATTCGCGTCGACCCGTAGAGAAACTAGCGTCTTTGCAGGAATACATCGATTCGTTTCAACCCCAGGGAAACCAGTGTCCTTGGCAAATACCTCAATTCAGGGAAACTAGCATCCTTGATGAGAGCCTCCTGATTCGCGTCGTCCTGCAGAGAAACCAGTGTCTCCGCAGGAACACCCCGATTCGTTTCAACCCCGAAGAAACTAGTGTCTTCGGCAAAATACTTCGACTCAGGGAAACCAGTGTCCTTGACGAGAACATCCTGATTCGCGTCTACCCGCAGAGAAACTAGCGTCTTTGCAGGAATACATCGATTCGTGTCAACCCCAGGGAAACCAGTGTCCCTGGCAAATACCTCAATTCAGGGAAACTAACGTTCTTGATGAGAGCCTCCTGATTCGCGTCGGCCCGCAGAGAAACCAGTGTCTCCGCAGGAATACTCTGATTCGTTTCAACCCCGAAGAAACCAGTGTCTTCGGCAAAATCCTTCGACTCAGGGAAACCAGTGCCCTTGACGAGAACATCTTGATTCGCGTCGACCCACAAAGAAACTAGCGTTTTTGTAGGAATACATCGATTCGTTTCAACCCCAAGGAAACCAGTGTCCTTGGCAAATACCTCAATTCAGGGAAACTAGCGTCCTTGATGAGAGCTTCCTGATTCGCGTCGGCCCGCAGAGAAACCAGTGTCTCCGCAGGAATACTCCGATTCGTTTCAATCTCGAGGAAATCAGTGCCCTCAGCAAAATACTTCAACTCAGGGAAATCAGCGTCTTCGCGAAGACTTCTCGATTCGTCTCAACTTGCAAGATAAAGCCTTAGGCAGCAGGGATTAAAAAACTCGTTTCCTAAGCACTAGGACCCTGCAAGTTGGCCTAAAACGGTCTTTTGCATACTTTCCATGGGTCTTACTCTCCAAAGTCGAATCTCGACAAGGAGGGAAACAACCGCTTGCAAGTCTTTTCGACTCGTAAGAGGGAAAATTCTCTTATAAGATCCTTACGACTTATAAGAGAAAACGCACTTAGGAATCTTCACGATTCCTAAGGAGAAAATCCACCTACGAGATCCTCTCGATCCGTAGGGAGAAAAGTCTCTATGAGACCCTCACGGCTCATAGAGTTGAAAAGTCTTAGGCGGCAGATCTGAACCTGCGGCCTAAGCCATCGCTATCTCTTGAAGAAACCAAGATGCTTACTCTATTATCTGTCAACCATGTTTATCAAGACAGCATGTTGATAATAAAAGAAGGGAGAAAGCAAAGAAATAGTACAAGACATTGCAAAAAAATGTGTATCTTTATTTATTAATTCAATCAAGTACAAGGTGAATCGTACAAAAGAATAAAGAATGGATATATCTTATTCGGAAAAGAATTTTTTTACAAGTATATTGATACAAGGGCAGCTACTGAGAAGGAAGCGTCTTAAATAGCCCTATCAGTTGTTCGCGCACTTCCTTCCATGCCTTCTCCTGACCGGCCACCACCGCCAGTTCCGCTTCCACTTGGGCCCGCTGCTGTAAAAAGGATGCAAGCTGCTCCCCAACGGCCTGCTGAGCTGCTTCGCGGCCTTGGGCATCACGCACGGCGGCATCGAGCTTCCGCTTTAGTGTTAGCCCATTAGAGATACGCTCCAGAAGGCCCTCGAAGATACCCTTCACCTGGGCAGCGTTCGCCTCAACCTCAGCATGCAGACGAGCCGTCTCGCTTGAGGGCTCTTGGCATTCCCTCATCCTTAAAGCCGCTTCTTGTTCCAAGTGACGGAAATAAGAAGTGCTTTGCTCAACCCATGCTACTCTTTGATTGCTTGCGGCTAAGGTCTCAGGAGCAGGGTGCATAAACTCCGACTGATGCAGGCAGACCTCAATTTCCCTGCAGTGATTGACCCAAAGCTCGATGACGCCTCCATCATGAAAATTCAAAAGAGCCGCCAACATTGGGTTAACCTCCACAGCGAAATCCGCAGCAGATGGGAGAGCGTCTGCGTCAAGCTCCTCGACGTATCCGCTCAGCATGTCCAAGCTCATTACAACACCCTTTGAAGACGGACGTCTCAGGAAGGGGCCTGCTGGCATTATAACGCGAGACTTAAAGGGCACCGGGATTGGAACGACAGCTGAAAAAACAAAATACGATTAGATGACGGTTCAAGAAATACAAAAAAAAGTCATCGATGTGATAGTTTACTATACCAGCTGCAGTAGGTGGCAAGGCCGGGAGGGCTGGTGGCGTGACCGATCTTTCAGCCACTCCTTCGATTTGTAGCACTGCAATCAGGACAAGGAAGAGTCAGAAATAATTCCATTATTGAAAAAAGAAAGACATCAAACGGAAATTATACTCACCAGCGCCACCGGAGGAAGAAGCGAGTTCAGATGGGAAGGAGAAGTGCGGGTGCAACACCTGATAGAGATGATCAAAAAGCACTCCTGAAAAGACGCAATAGTATGACATTAGTACATAAATCATGCGGCTGAAAGATAAAACTAATGGGTTACAAATCCATACCTTCCAACATCTGCGATGGTACAAGGGAAGGCCGAGAGGTGACCACCGCCAAGGCAGTAGTTGACGGCGCTCCCTCGAGCAATGGAGCATCGGCACTGGCCCACCTGCGTTAAAAACAAGGATAAATTTTTCAGAAAGGATTGCAAGATAAAAAAAAAGGACAGTAACTCGAAATTTACCCGACGACCCGCCGGCCAAAACGGAGGCGTCTCCCTCCTCTATTGATACGAGTCTACCTCCCGTAGCTTCATCACCGGACTCGACAGGGGCTGTCGTCGTACTCGCCCGACCAGGAGACGGCGGAGGACTGTAAACGGGGAGAGCAATAATTGGAGCATTGCCAGACTCTTGAGAAAGAGCGGCTGGCTTTTCCCCAAGAGTGGTGCCCATCTCACCCCCTACTTCTTCGGGCTCGGCGGTCGCCATTGTCTCGTCCGCCATTACCATAGGGTCACCAGTTTCAGATGCTCCGCCCGCCGCTGCCCCAGGCTCAGTTATAGCGGTCATCTCATTTGCCTCCACCTCAGGCTCGGCATCAACGACCTTCTCTGGTGCAGCTCCCTCAGCCCCCAGCTCAGGTTCAGCAACCCCGACGACGTTGCTTACCGTCGGCTCGGGTTTGGCAGGTGCCTATTCCTCTGTCCCCTTAGGTTCGACGGTTTCCGCCTCCCCTTCGGTTGGACTTGGCCCTATAGGATAAGATATATAAGAACCGACAAATTTACAATTCTTACAACAAAATCCTGAAAGATACGTTACCTGAGGTGGACTTATCGTTAGCACCCCGAACTGCACGCGCCACCTGTCTGCGAGCTGTGGACAAAGCGACCTGGGACTCTTCTGAGGGAGTATCAGCACGAGGGACGGTGCTTGGGCCCGCTCCAACGGCCAAAGCAGCCCTGCGTGCCTTCGCCTCGCGCCTTAGCCGCTTTCTCTCCTCCCGAGCCGTTGAGACAGACCTCCTCAAAGCCTCCTTCATTGAGACGTCATCGTCTGTGAACAGAGATGCCTCCAAATTCTTCAAGGCATCCCTCGTCAACTTGTCGAGTTGAGACTCTCGCGGCAGCCCCGAAGAGACTGGGACTTCAGCAGCGGGCCCGGGGAGAGTCCCCGCATCAGCTGGCGCAGCCCCTGCAAAGAAACAAAGGAAGAAGGTTAGGTCGGCCATTAGAAAAGAGGACAAAAAAACTTAATAAGTCGAGACATACCAACGCCCGACAGAGCGCGCTTCTTTTCCTCCTCCTGGAAGGTTTTTAGAGAGGCAGCGATGGCTTCTTCAGTAGTGACACCTGTTAAAAAAGGGAAAAGCATTAGTCAAAGATAATGATAAAAATGCGATGAAATAACAAAGAGTGCAGCTAATGATTACCTGCTCGAGTGAGTTTATCCAACCACGCTTCGAGTCTGGCCGATCGCTCAGAAGCCGCAATGGCGGCCGCCAGATCGGTGTCTGCTGGATCTACCGAGAGGCCCTTATTGCTGCCGTACTCGCTTATACCTTCGGTAAGAGGGGCCTCAGGATCTAAACCAAGGATAGCATCGAGAGAGAGGAGCGACTTCTTCTTCCTCTTCTGCCCGCCAGCCCTGGGTGCACCCGAGATCGACTTGCGCTTTGCAGGCACCTTAGGGCGGCGGGTCCCGATGTCCTCGCCCACGCCGGACTCCGGCGAGACAGCATTCACCGGCTCCACTGGAGCACGGGGTGTGGGTGGCACGTCCGCGGTAGCACGAGGTAATCCGCGTGGAGGACTCAGCACACGCGGTGGTTCGGCTTCAGCATCTTTTAGCGGAGAGACTACGGGGGTCCTTGGCACCAGAGGAGCTTTGCGGTCGCTGCCGGGAGGCACACCCTTACGGTCGACCAACAATCGCTTTTCTTCCTTTATAACGGCGCCCGTCGAATGCTGGTACCACGCTGTATATGTATTAAGGATTCGTGGGGCACAAGCCGGCTCGCTGATGAAAAAATGAGAGCCCGTATTCAGACGGATGAAGTGATGCAGCGCACTCCGCATCCCCTCTTCAGTAACAGCAGGATCCAGCAAGAAAGCCTCCAACGGCACCCCTTGATTGTAGCTCAGTTGCTGGGCAAAACGATACGGGCTGTATCTCATGAAAAGCGCCGCATCATTTTTCCTAAACACCAGGAAACCCGGTCTGATGGAATATAGATGCAGGGTCTCCCGGGCTGTCAGAACTGAAGCCCCATCTTTGAAAATGTCTTGCAATGACCGCACCGTGGTAGTAGACGCCTTTCCAATGGTCAGCACTTTGTCAGTAAAATACATCCCGTCTCCAACTGTGTGGGGACGAAGGAGCAAACCTCTGGCATTCCGTGGCGATGGAGTCACAATTGAGGCGCCGATCAATCGCATGATTCGAGGGAAGCTGCACCTGTTATAGAACGAAGGCCTTTTGTGCATACCGAAGACGCCCAGTATATGTAGCTCAAGCCATGATATGAAGTAATGCATCGGGAAGATCACGTGCAGTACTCCAGGTTCATTAGCATCCGCCGCTTGACTAAGGCCGTGATACAGGTGTGCCAAGCCGGCGATCTCGACGGCCACTTTTACCCCAATGGTCATCCGGTGAGCTGGGTAAAAGACAGAAGGCCTCATACGGCGAGAATGCATCGGGAGAGCAAACCAACTCAGCGATAGCCCAAGAAATCCTAAGAAGAACGCTTCCTCATCCATCCCAGGGGCTGCAACCTCCGCAAAAGAGACCACCGGGGAGTTAGGAAGGAAAAAACCCTTTTGATCTACCTCTTTCGCTGGAAGGTTGTCTAAACCTAAACTGAAAGGGTCATCAAGCGTGGCGAACTTAGCAGCTTCTGCCGAGAGGACGTTTGGATGAAGGAATCGAGCGATGAAATCCTCGAAACTGACCCCGCGGCTCCCACATTCAATAAAAAGGGCCTCGTAGATGTTCAACACTTTGATCAAACTTGGAAACTGATGTTGAACAGCATTCTCCGGAGTGAGGCCCATTATTGCTGGCTTAGCACCGAAGACATATTCGTCTGTAGGAAGGAGCTCCTCATAGTGCTCCCCTATGACCGGTAAGCCGGAAACCTCTGTGAACTCCTCAAAAGAAATCGACACTTCCCGGTCCAGTGCGAGGAAAGTGTGAGTAAGGATGTTCCACTGCTCCAAAAAGGCCTTAACCCACCAGGTGGGAAGCGTGGGATATTGGAAGAGGGAAACGTAAACAGCAGTGTACAACCCGAGCCTCATCAACTGCGACTTCTTCGTTGACAAAATGTAGCGAGCCCATGGCATATAACCGATCGGATGACGGGGGATCAGACCTATATTATATGATTGCCTCCAGGGTCGCGCCTCGCCTTGACAAATACGGCATCCCAAGATATCCAAAACCATAAGAGGCTGAACCGGAATCGCATCTATAGCGGGATGAAGAAGGCCCTTTGAAGTCCAATCGACCATCTCCACGGCATACTTCACCGGGGGTAGGTCGGCATAATAGATCGCCATGATAGGCTCTGATGGTACTGCACATGAAAAGCTCTGTCGACCCCTGATAATCTGATTGTGCCAAGACCCCCAAAGGTGAAGATTCTTATATTCCGGATCGTATTCCCTGATCAAATCTAGGACCTCCCGGTCTACGGGTGCTCCGGGGAATCCTCCCTCCGAACGAACAAATGGGAATGAGGTATCGAAAGACATGTTGCCTGCAAAAAGAAAGAGGACAAAAATCAGCTGTCAGTGTTGTAATTCCAACGCTTGGCATTTTAAAATTTTTACCACACTGCAATGCAGTGGGTAGAGGACTAAAGGGGGACCCACAAAATCTAGATGACAGTGCATCAGTTAATAAGACAACCCCATCATTGGATGAGACTGTCAATCAATCCCCAAGAGAATATTCTCATTAATAAAAAATCCCTAGAGACAAGGAGAAAATCTCCTCTTTCAGAGCAAAGCTCTGTCATAGAGTGACATTTTTCAAACTCTGGTCTCAAGGGAATAAAATTTCCTAAAAAGAGCCTAGCTCTGTAATAATGATGGAAAGATCCATCAAAAGAAAATTTTAACTCCTAAAGATTAAAAATTTGGGGTCTTAAAAAATCCATGGAAACTTATAAAAAGTTCTCCATTTTTAGATAAAAAAAAAGATCTATGTTTGATCCATGAGCAAAGCTCTGTTCATGGGTTAAAACCCATGAACAAGATCTCTGTAGATCTATGGACTTTTGAGAGCAAGGCTCTGTTGATGAAACCCCAAAGGAGTTTTCTTTAGATCAAAGATCTATGAGAGCAAGGCTCTGTTAATTAAGTTTAATTTAATTTAATTTAAATTTTACCTAAGATGATTCTAGGTTTTGAACTCTGAAGTTCTTTGGAAGAAACGAGAGCAAGGCTCTAAAATTCTTAAACAACAGCAAGGCTCTGAAAACTTAAGTTCTTGAAAAATGGTAAAATATTTACTAAGGACCAAGGGTCCTATTTATAGGCGCCTGAGCCCCTTCAACTCACCCGTTGATCCAACGGCCAAAATCTTGCCACCGTTGCACTCACGTGTGCGCCACGTGAGCGCAACGGTGGGGGGGGCATTTGTTTCCCCCAATCATAGCAAAACTCTGTTTGAATTTCAAAAATTCAAAATTGAAGCAACGCTTCAAATTCCTTGCGCTGCACGCAACGCGCCACGTGTCAAAAGCTGATACGTCAGCGCAGCGCCCAAGGCAGCACACCCAATCAGAGCAAGACTCTATTTAAAACAAAATTAAAAGAAGCAACGCTTCAGATGATCTGCGCTCTGCGCTGCGCGACACGTGGCAGCGCAGTTGCGCTGCGCGACAAGTGTCAAGCGCTGGTGCATCTGCGCCAAACAGAATTAAAATCCCAGTAAAATCTTTCTGTTCTTGTTAAAACAAGAAGATTGCCTTCTGTAAAACAGAAGCCCTTGGATCAAAGATCCAATGGTGGGGAAAATTCCCCAAATCACTCAGAGAGTGATCTCTTTAACAAATTTAACAAATTAATGGGCACTATATAAAGGCCCCTAGACCCCAATTCAATCGACATGAACATCAAGATCAAAAACAACATCACAGAGAATAGAGAGAACTCTGAAGAATTTTGAGAAAAACTCAAGAAGAGAAAAAAGGTAAAAACCTTTATTAAAAAAAGGAAGAATTTCTTCTGAATAGATCATTGATCTAAGAACAAGATCAATGATCTTCAATAAAAATAAATAATAACAGTGCCTTGCACTTTTTTATGAACCATTGGTTCTGGAATCTTAAAGATTCTTTTCTTGAATCCAAAATTGGATCAAGTTATTGAAACAGTGCCTTGCACTTGCAAAAACTGCACTGTAGCGCTCCTGGGTTGGCGCAAGCCATTAGAGAGCGCCACGTGTCAGCACCATAACCACTTGCGCTATACGCTTTTAGAAAATAGAGTATTGCTCTTTAAAGTTGGCGCAACTCGCCAGAGCGCACCACGTGTCATAGCGCAACAGCGCAGCGCACTGGCACAGCGCACTGCTCTAGCGTGACACGTGTCACCTCCACATGCGCTTGCGCTCAATAATTGGCGCAAAGCGTCTGACAAGCCAATGTTAGACAATTAATGCACTGCATTATTTACAGAAGGGCCAAGCCCAATTAAAAAAGGCCTAACAGGCCAAATTAAATGCAATGCATTATTTTAAAGAAGGGCAGAGCCCAAATAGATGCTCTGCATCATTTATAAAAGGGACAGAGCCCAAATCAAAAAGGCCTAGCAGGCCAGAATGAAATGCAGTGCATTATTAAACAGGGGCAAAACCCTAGCACAAGCCTAATAGGCCAAATATAAAAACGTTGAATATTCTCAACTGGACTTAGCCCAATCACGGCCGTAAGTCCTCAAATTAAATTGACTGAGCAAGATTGCTCCCTTAAATCAATTTACATTCGGTTCAAGGGTACATCTCCGAACTCCTCTGACACCTATCGTTGTAATCCTTCAACGACGTCAGAGAGGTGACGGGTCCCGACAACCACACATCGATACGGACTGCGGGGTCCTTAAACTCGTGGACCGAAACGTCCTTTAACTAATATTCGTCCCAAAAGGGGAACGTTGGACCGAAACGTCCTTAAACTAATATTCGTCCCAAAATGGGAATGATGGACCGAAATGTCCTTAAACTAATGTTCGTCCCCAAATGGGAATGATGGACCACCATGTCCTTAAACTGGAGATGGACCAGCATGTCTCTAAACTGGCAATGGACCACTATGTCCCTAAACTGGAACAATAGAGCCCCCCCTAAATGCTCTTTTGTCGGATCTAAACGATACCGTTAAGTTGATCTTAGTCTAAAAATTAGACTAACGTATCCTTAACAAACGTTTGAGTTGATCTTAGTCAAATATGGCTAACGTATCCTCAAACCAAAACCCCAAAAACCAAATCTAAGAAAATACGGATTTGGACTAATCCACGTCCTACGGGCGACGACATAAATTAGTCTCCGTATACAATCCACGGGCAACCACAAACAAAACAAACACACACGACACAAAGCGAAATTCTGGAGAAGGAGAAAGTTGTTACCGTGATGCGGTAGCGTAATTAACTGTAGGGGCTTGCGCCTGTAGGGAAGAGCGTCCCCACAATCAAAAAACCCCTCAAGCGAAGGGGAATTTGACGAAGTCTGCTACATCGGCCGCATCTGTCTAAACCTCCGATATACGGTGCCATAAATCAACTTGGTATCTTCGGAGAAGTGGACGGATAAAACCAAAATAGCATCTGACCCGAATCTCAGTGCCAAGATTTCGCAGTCTTGTGCGCCGTCTTTCGGAAGGGAACAATAACTTTTTGAAATTATGTCCATGGCATTTACCTATATCAGTGGATGGTTAGGTAAGGAGCATTAAACAGCGGTGTAATTCTTCTTAACCATAAGTACAGTTTTCAACCTACGACACACAGGGAATGAGTTATTAGACTCAGGAGACTTATACAGAGTATTGTATGTTGTCTAGTGTCCATAAGGACAGAGGGGTTGGTACTCGTACTATATTCTGTTTACTTGTGATTTCTCTAAATCTTAGACATGTGTTTCGTAGAAATACAAGATCTAAGTTTTGAGAAGTTATAGGTATATGAATAAAGTAGAGAACCAGGTATTGCAAGTATCAGAATTCTTCAAGGTGATCGAAGATGTAGATACTTGTATATGGTATTCAGTTAATAGTAATGATTAAGAGAACTTGCTTCTCTTTCAGGTTACTCATATCTGGATGTATTCCTAAGTTGAGTAATGCTGATCGGCCTCTCTCCATTTAGTTGACATGCACTGGAAACAGCTGCATGATTTGAATCTGGTTCCAATTAAATCAGTTTCTCTGCTTCTATATTGGATATAGAATAGTTCATATCTTAACATTGTTAAGGTACGGAGAGCTGTCCGGCTTATGCTTAAAACCGACTCTGGATAACTCAAGGCACGTTTCTGTAATGGCTGTTTGTGGGTTGACCCGGGCTATGACGAGGGTTGACTTTCTACCATCTGGAAGATCAATAGTGATATTGTTCTTGACTCGCCACAGTTTTAGTAAAATGGATTTTTTCAGAAAACAGTAGTGGGAGTATGGTAGAACTGGAAGTGATTCCAGAACCGCAAACGATTACTGAAAATTTGATAAGAACCTAAAGATTCAATCTGGTTTGACATTCCATTGGCCACTCCGCAGATATGGTGGGTAACCTCAGGCACTCGAGAGGTACTGTCACGCCCCGCTTCCCGGTATACGGCGAAGGTGACGCGACGAGGTCCGCTACGTATATACTCAGAAGTACATACGCTAAGCGTATCTAAGCAATATAAAAGTAATCACAAGAGACCAGAGTTATAAAAATAACAGCAACTTTATTTATTAACATTCATTTGTACAATGCATGAAAAAGAAATACAACTGAAGTAAAAACGATGCCTAAACAATGGCATAACAGGAAATTAACGATACTGAATGGAAATGTACAATGTCTAGAGCTCGGGGTCTTCGAGGAACTGATCCAAATCTTCACTGGTGGGCTCGATCTCTGCTGTGTCCAGATCACCTGACGACATTCAAAGAAGAAAGAAATAGAATGTCGTCAGTGAACAGGTCGCTCGGTAAGTCCCAAAGATAAGGGAGAAATAGAAAAGACAGAATAAGAATGTATCTTTTAAAGTTGTATAATATTGTAGAATATTGTGTTAACGTTGTTATTTGTAGCATGGTACAGAAGGATGCCAGTGTATACGAGAGGGGTCTCTATATGCTAGAGACCATGGCAAACTGAAAGTACAAGGAACCGTTATGCCACGGTACAACAGCAACAGGATTCATGTAGGTGTCTTAATCTTACTGTCTCATGCCACTTTTAACACCTTCCGTACCAATCTACCCCTTAAACCCCGTAGTATTTTGATTGTATTGTTTTGTACTGTAAATTGTATTGAATGTATAATTGAAAGACTGACCGAAACCATGATATCAGTAAACGGATGTAACCGTAGAATCATGTAAATGGAATAACTGGAGAACCATGTAAATGGAATGTATATCCATGGTTCGGTTCAGTCAAGTTGTATAGATTGATAATTGGATTCATGTTGAATTGTAATATTGAAGATTGTAGATTGTAAATTGTACTTGAATCATAATCAAGTCAGATTATACTGAGACTCAAACTGAGTCAGACAATCAGCAAAGTAACTTGAGGTCCTGATTGTTTTTATTAATTTTTCTACCTTAGATAGGCAAGCACCCACTTCTCCGGCTCCCTGAGGCTCAAGAGATTGGTCCCGCTTAAACCTATATTTACTAGGGTTCTTATTGTAATTTATATAACTTGAGCGGGTTTTATGTAAAAATAATTTTGTATAGTTTTCAAAATACACCTCAAGTATTTAATTATCGTCTTTATGTACATACAACAATTTAAAAATCAAGATAAATATGTATACATGTTCGAAGAGCATTAAATGAGTCAAGTATATTATTCGAGTAACTACCATAAACAACGCTGTAAAGAAATATTATGTACGACTAATTAATCAAGTCGAACGAATGCGGAATATAAACAAAAATATGGCTCTAAGTGTTTTGCATGTGTGAGTTCCAGTTTCACCTAAATACGACTACCGGTTCGAGAGATATATCTGTTTTCGTATCGTCGCATAAAACATATCAGAATCTATTCGGCACCGTCACTTATTTTAAAAACATAGTTTCGGTCAATTTCCATCAGGTTTTAGGTTAAGAAAATTATTAGAAAATTGTAGGTATTTCGATATACTTATCAAAACACCAAGATTCATTTGATTTGGATTCCTGAAACTCTAGTTATGATCATTTTAACATTAGCGTTTAAAACAGAAATTCAGATTTCTGGACAGCAACTATATGTTATATTGCAAAGCCTATATTGGGTTGTTTCATGTGTTTCTAAGTAATCTAATATATAGAAAATTATAGCTTTATCATTTATGCATCTACACATCTAAATTTTGTCACGAACGGATATCGGGATTTCGAGTTATGTCCTATTTAAAAACGTTGTGCGAATCAGGACATATTCTGTCCAGATTCGTCGCTTAATATTGTAACACAGTTTTCTTTATTTTATGTTGGTTTTCAGTATAAACTTAAAACTAATAAAATCTAGATATTTCGATGTAGATATTCAAAACATCTGAAAAAAATTAATTTGGATAAAAAAATTATAGAGTTATGGTCTCTCGAAGAAGACCCTTATTGGCAGTTTTCTGGTTTTCAAAACAGCGAATAAAAAACTACATAACACCTAAACCGTTATGCGGTTCGATCGGAAATTTTTACAGCATATACACAAAAATATATTCTATCGAAGATAATTTTCTTGAAATTTCCAGAATTAAAAATTAATTTCTACAAATTATTTTATAAGTAAAGGTATTGATATGTCATATGTGAGAATGAGGAAATCATGGTATTTATTCGTAACTTCATTTTTTTTACAAACTTTAAATAAAGTGATTTAAAATAAAACAACAAACATGCAATCCTAATTGGTCACTATGAAATCTTAACATGTGAATTGAGAGTAATGAAAAATACTTTACAAACTATATATGTGCGTATGTTTGTGTGTTCATTATTTATATATGTATCCATTTAATTAATTATTTAGGAACTATGATATGTCAAGGGAAGTTTTTCATGGCAATATAAAACAAGAGAAATATAAAGAGAAAAAGAAAGAGATGGAGGGAAGGAAAGAGAGAAGGGACTTACATACACAAGCCGGTATTGTCTCCGGGCTTATCTATCCGCCGATAACCTCGCGTTACTAGCGAGACCTTCTTCATGTTCTTCTTCTTGAACTCTAGGTGAAGAGGGAGAAGTGAGAGATGGAAAAATGTGAGGAAGGAAAAGATAGAGGAGGACAATAAAGATGGTGTGATGGTGAATTATGTATAATAATATATGCATTCAACATGAGAATTAAAAGAGAAATGAAAGCTCACCATTCATTTTGGAAATGAAAGGTCTTATTTTTAGGTTATGAGAAGAATAAAAAAATGATAAAAAATAATTGCAAGAATGAGAATTTGAACATATGACTTATGGAATAACAATGCAAAGACTTAACCAATAAGCTATAAGATTGTTCATGCACATATTTAATTAGAATTAAATATATGCGGTTGCTTGAAAAGAAAGTGGGCTTTTGGGCTCATAGTTTTATAAATGAAAATGAGATTGGATTTGGGTGTTATTTAAAGAGAAATTAAGTAAATGAATTTGGATAAAAAGAAAAGGAAAAATTTTAGAAAATGGAAGACAGGCTTGGGCTGTAGAAAATGGGAATGAAAAGAAAGGAATTGGGCTTAAAGAATAAGTTTGGCTAAAAAGAAATGAGTTTTAGAAAATACTTAGATGCGAAAAATAGATGAAGGGATTAAATATAACTAATAACATGGAAATAAAAATATACCAAATATACAAATACAGTATTTTATTAATACGAAGATATAGGAATTTTAGAGTCATTACAGGTACTTCGGTATGCTCAAAGACGGTGACAAGGAGGTTCTTGTTTACCCAGACTTGCCATTGCTGTTGTTCCAGACTGTGAGACCCGGCAGGAGGATGAGTATAGTGTCGTTCTAAACTAGCTTTAGAAGTGTACGTGTATATGACTCTGCCAGAGGGTTGTCGTAGTCAGTGGGAGCAGCGGAAGCATAGTGGACAAGTAGCTTATGTCTATTTATGGACTAAAGCAGATATAGCGGAGATAGATCATCTATTTCTGATGTGACAGTCATAGGTTTGACTTCATCAGAATAGGGGATGGATTTGTTAAGAAGGTAGTAGGGTGTGATGTCCTGGTATTTGGATGACATACACAGAGTAGGAAGTGAAATTTCTATACTACGATCGGTTATACTTTGGTTGTCACACAGTGGTTTCTCCACATAGGATATAAATATAATATCAGACATTCTGGTTACTAGATCTATGGTTTTAGATATAGATTTGGGTAGTTTCCCAATCTGGGTACTAAGACAACATTCTAAAGGTGTTTTAGAATGGACGATTCCTGGCACGGTAGTGTACCTGCAGGTGATGGAGTCATCCTCTCTAAAGGTGTCTTACAGACTAAAGAGGAGAGGGATGTGCATGATTGGCAGATCACTTGCTTAGGCAATTGAGTCAATCATGAGATGTCAAGTACCACACCAGTTGTTGTTTTTGCACTAGATGCAATAAGTTGATATTAATCCTATCCTGGAGAAACGTTCAGAAGCAGTTTTAGAACATAAGTGGATGTTCTAGGGATATGATAACAACAGCCTCTTTCGGGAGACGGTTATCATTCCAGGCTTCCAAGGTGACCTGGATGACAGAGTGACTGTCAGAGTTATAGTTTTCTCTCTGATGAGGGGCAGTAGTTTGGACAGATGGTCCAAGCGGATACTAAGAGAGGCATGGCGCAAGATACTGATTAAGTTCAGTTGACGATACAGTCTAAGAAGTTTGGATTTGTAGTTCATTTATGAACTAGGTCCCATCAGATATCCGGACATATTCTAAGACAGGTATTGCTCATTTCGGGAGATGGCTTTCTCCGTGAACTTAAGATAAAGAGAGACATAGAAAAAAACATCAGGGCGGATCCACTCACCGAGGCTGTTCCTCGAACGCAATAGTTTCGCAAACGGGCTTTGTGAGACTGATTAGTAGAGGAGTTGGGTGTTCGGTATCACACGGGCTGTGAGTATGCAACATCGCAATAATTAGCCTTGAGTGCAAGTGGGAGATTGTTGGATATAGTGCCCTCAGAGTCAATTATTGGGTCACAGGCACGTGATTGCAATGATTGAGGGAGGACCTATAACGGTAGGACAGTCTTACTCAAGATGATAGTACGCTATCTGGTTTATCTTTATCATCGTGTACAGCTTTAGGTGATATTACAGGTCACTATTACATATTGATAGAGCCCTTAGGATTCTTGCTTGACTACCAGCAGTATGATGGCGATCATATACGTGAGAGTTGGGTAGTCTATAAGCACATCCTTAAAGTGGTCCCTAGTCGTGGGAGTTTCGAGACTGGGCATCGATACTCCATTAGTAGACTAGTGTATACAGTCGAGACCCCGACGAGGGGCGGTGGCTGGTCTCACAAGCCATTGGTGTCAGTTGGATCACCTAAGATGTATACAGGTGCTCATTGGGTTATGAGTACACCGGACAGGACTCGCCGGGAACATGCTAGTTGGTATTATACCTGACGCCAGATAGCAGTTCCCTGGTGACATGTGTACATGTTAGTTCATCGACCTGAGATCGTCATTTGTCTCGTGTGAGTTTCCACTGTGCTTTGATTACTACCCTACCACGGCTCAAAAGAGTCGTGCAAACAGGTTTTAGTTGGGTACAGTCCCGAGCCACATGGAGGCAGTGAGCGGATCGGCAGGGGTTTCGTCTCTCCCGGTATTGGGGGTGAGATCGCGCTGTGTCTAGGAGAGCCATTATACGAAGTCCTTGGCCAAGGCAGGAGATTTACTGGTAGGTATTCCAGTAGTATCTCAGGGTGTTCTGGGATACACTCCGACACGACTTGTACCGCTTTTGGGGGTCTGACTTTTACCAACCCCCTAGGCCCGACATGCGATGCTCATAGACGAACGGACCAGACTGTACGGATATTATCACTGACAGGCTCAGTAGGGTGTCAGGATGAGTTTGCTTATCGAACTCCCTTTTGGTCAATACCTGGTAGCCCGTTACGTACAGCTAGTACCACTGACGTGCTAGTGGTTAAATCCACAGCCAAAGTATTGACGAGTCTTTAGAGTCCCCCACAGACAGTTTCTCAAGTTTCGGGCGAAAAGTTGTAGAGGCCGTATGATATATGGCAGGGTTCGATCATATACGTGCAGTAGTGCACGGATCATGATCGGGCGGATCATACTAGTGGGCTTTGGTTTAAGCCGGATCCTAGTATTAGATTTGTTGGATTACTTTAGTCTCATCGCATTCGCATTCGGTCGGAATGCGGATGCAGGTATGTATATACAGGTGAGGGGTACTCTTGTGATCTGTCACGAGTTTACTTTAGTAGATGCCATTCTCTTTTTATTGTTGCAAACATTTGGATTAATATTTGCATATGGAATTAATGAGCTCAAAATCATGATTAGGAGCATTAATTGTGACACATACACAAGTGATGAGTCATGGTCTCTTTACTTGTGCATATGTCACATTATTTGATTGATTTGTGGATGAAATGAGAGAAAGGGCAGCCATAAGGTAAAGTTTAGCTCTTGTATTTCACTCACTCTCTCACTTTCATTATCATCACAACACATAAGAAAAAGAAAAAAAAACTTCTTCTTCTTCCTCTTCTTTCTTGAGCTCACTATCTCCTCACTAATGGCATCCACTAAATCCTCAAGAGACAAAGTGATCACACACATTCTCTACTTCACCTTGGACACGTCGGCTAGCAAACTTCGTGTCCGAGTTGCTTCGGACGAAGCGGGAGCCCGTAAAAAGACTCATTGATGTGGTGCCCTTCCGACGAGAAGATCGGAGATACCGCGAGGAGCTTGGGTTGGCGGCCAAAGACCGAAGGACACGGATCGATCGGTATAGCTTTCTAACCCTTCTCTAGTTTGCTAGTTATAGGTTAATGGTTCGATCCGGGATTAAAGTCTGCGATGGCGCCAGTTTCAAGTTTTGAAAAAGTTTTCGTTTTCGCATTTTGGCCTCGGACAGACGGCCGGGGCGCTACCGTAGACTTACACAAAGCCTTCGCCAAGAGGCAATTGGTAGCAACCCTGCTCGGTTCGTCCTTAAGGATCCAAGCCCTCGCCAAGAGGCACCAGGCAACAACCCTGCCCGGCCCATCCTTAGCAGGCCTCCTATAGCCCCTCCCGCACTAAGGATCAAAGCCCTCGCCAAGAAACACCGGGCAGCAACTCTGCTCGGCCCGTCCTTAAGGATCTAAGCCCTCGCCAAGAGGCAACCGGGCTTTCCCTTGCTTGGTTATCCCTGGATGGTAGTTCCCTACCCCACATCGCCAGGGATCGAAGCCCTTACAAGCGGCAGCCGAGCGGCTACCCTGCTCGGCTATCCCTGGCTGGTTGTTCACTACCCCATGACGCCAGGGATTGAAGCCCTCACCAAGAGGCAACTGAGCAGCTTCACTGCTCGGTCCATCCTTAGCAGGCCTCTTGCGACCCCTCCCGCGCTAAGGATCGAAGCCCTCGCCAAGAGGCAACCGGGCTCGCCCCTGCTCGGCTATCCCTGGCTGGTAGGTCACTAGCCCACGACGCCAGGGATCGAAGCCCTCACCAAGAGGCAACTGAGGAGCTTCACTGCTCGGTCCATTCTTAGCAGGCCTCTTGCGACCCTTCCCGCGCTAAGGATCGAAGCCCTCGCCAAGAGCCAACCGGGCTCGCCCTTGCTCGGTTATCCCTGGCTGGTAGTTCCCAACCCCACAACACCAGGGATCGAAGCCCTCACCGAGAGGCAGCCGGACGGCTACCCTGTTCGGCTATCCCTGGCTGGTAGTTCCCTACCCTACGACGCCAGGGATCTAAGCCCTCGCCAAGAGGCACCGGGCAGAAACCCTGCTCGGCCTATCCTTAGCAGGCTTCTTACGGCCCCTCCTACGCTAAGGATCGAAGCCCTCACCAAGAGGCAGCCGAGCGACTACCTTGCTTGGCTATCCTTGGCTGGTAGTTCACTACCCCACGACGCCAGGGATCTAAGCCCTGGCCAAGAGGCAACCGGGCAGCAAACCTGCTCGGCATGTCCTTAGCTGGCCTCCTACGGCCCCTCCCACGCTAAGGATCAAAACCCTCGACAAGAGGCACCGGGCAGCAACCCTGCTCGGCCCGTCCTTAAGGATCAAAGCTCTCGCCAAGAGGCACCGGGCAGCAACCCTGCTTGGCCCGTCCTTAGCAGGCCTCTTATGGCCCCTTCCGCGCTAAGGATCGAAGCCCTCGCCAAGAGGCAACCGGGCTCGCCCTTGCTCGGTTATCCCTGGCTGGTAGTTTCCTACCCCACAACGCCAGGGATCTAAACCCTCGCCAAGAGGCACCGGGCAGTAACCCTGCTCGGCCCGTCCTTAAGGATCAAAGCCCTCGCCAAGAGGCATCGGGCAGCAACCCTGCTCAGTTCGTCCTTAGCAGGCCTCTTACGGCCCTTCCCGCGCTAAGGATCGAAGCCCTCGCCAAGAGGCAACCGGGCTCGCCCTTACTCGGTTATCCCTGGCTGGTAGTTTCCTACCCCACAACGCCAGGGATCGAAGCCCTCACCAAGAGGCAGCCGAGCGGCTACCCTACTCGACTATCCTTGGCTGGTAGTTCCCTACCCCACGACGCCAGGGATCTAAGCCCTCGCCAAGAGGCACCGGGCAGAAACCCTGCTCGGTCCATCCTTAGCAGGCCTCTTACGGCCCCTCCCACGCTAAGGATCGAAGCCCTCACCAAGAGGCAGCCGAACGGCTATCCTACTCGGCTATCCCAGGCTGGTAGTTCACTACCCTACGATGCCAGGGACCAAAGCCCTCACCAAGAGGCAACTGAGCAGCTTCACTGCTCGGTCCATCCTTAGTAGGCCTCTTGCGGCCCCTCTCGCGCTAAGGATCGAAGCCCTCACGAAGAGGCAGACGAGCGGCTACCCTGCTCGGCTATCCCTGGCTGGTAGTTCCCTACCCCACGACGCCAGGGATCTAAGCTCTCGCCAAAAGGTACCGGGAAGTAACCCTGCTCGGCCCATCCTTAGCAGGCTTCTTATGGCCCCTCCCACGCTAAGGATCGAAGCCCTCACCAAGAGGCAGCCGAGCGGCTACCTTGCTCGGCTATCCCTGGCTCGTAGTTCACTATCCTACGACGCCAGGGATCTAAGCCCTCGCCAAGAGGCAACCGGGAAGCAACCCTGCTCGGCTCGTCCTTAGCAGGCCTCTTACGGCCCTTCCCGCGCTAAGGATCGAAGCCCTCGCCAAGAGGCAACAGGGCTCGCTCTTGCTCGGTTATCCCTGGCTGGTAGTTCCATACCCCATAACGCCAGGGATCAAAGCCCTCGCCAAGAGGCACCGGGTAGCAACCCTGCTCGGCCCGTCCTAAAGGATTTAAGCCCTCGTTAAGAGGCAACCGGGCTCGCCCTTACTCGGTTATCCCTGGCTGGTAGTTCACTACCCCATAACGCCAGGGATCTAAGCCCTCGCCAAGAGGCAACTGAGCAGCTTCATTGCTCGGTCCATCCTTAGCAGGCCTCTTACGGCCCCTCCCGCGCTAAGGATCTAAGCCCTCGCCAAGAGGCAACAGAGCAGCTTTACTGCTCGGTCCATTCTTAGAGGATAACCCCGATGTATTTTCACTACGCGACCCCCACGTCGACTTCGGGGCCACGAAGATACCGACCTCACATCGGTCTTTGCACATTTGGGTAGTTGGAAAAATGGTTAAATTCAACTCGACGCGCGGTCGCCAGATAAAATTCTCTAAGATCAGCACTGTGCAAACAGAGATTTAACAACAAACAAAAGGAAAAACTGCGTCAAACACCGCAAAAATACTTCATTCAAAAGTCCTTACAAAGGTATTATTGGCCCCCAGCCTTACAAAAACACCTGGAGGCTTACAAGATTCCCAAAGCAAAAAAAAAATTATAAGAAGACGAGGGGTTTCAGGCCTGAGGGTCGGTGGCAACCTCGAGGATCACCACGTCCACCGCGACCGGGGCTGCGTCTTGAGGATCGACGCCCATCGCAGGAGCCTCGGCGCCGCCCCCGCCGGGGGCTTCTTCCCCGGCAGCGCTTCCAGGGGCATTCCCCTGCGCGTCATCCCTGCGAGGATATTCACCCCGGAGTTCTTCATCAGGGAACTCCGGCATCTGAGCCTTGACGGCGTCGAAGGCATCGTGCCAGACGAGGGTAGCGGCTGCGGCTAGGTCGGTGTAAAAATGGTCCGACTTCTTATAGTTCTCTACCGCTTTCGAGACCCTGAGCTCGGCCCGCTTCATCCCCTCCATCGCCGCATCGCACCCCTTCCGGAGGGAGCTCGCCGACTTCTTCAAGGTGCCGACGAGCACCTGGGAGTCCTGAAGCTTGGCCTCAGCGGCCCGGGCAGCCTCACGGTGCCTGGCGACCTCCTGTTTCCCGACCGCTATCTAGTCTTCGAGGGTAGTGACCCTCGCCATCGCTGCCTCCAGCTCCAACTTTGAGCTCTCCTCCAGCGAGGAGAACTCGTCCGCGGCCCGCACCGCCGAGGCAATTTTCTCGTCCTCCATTTGGACGACGAGGGCGACGTGCTGGAGGACCTGAAGAAATCAAAAAGGGTTCTGTTTCCCCCAATCAGAGCAAAGCTCTGTTTGAATTTCAAAAATTCAAAAATTGAAGCAACGCTTCAAATTCCTTGCGCTGCGCGCAACGCGCCACGTGTTAAAAGCTGATACGTCAGCGCAGCGTCCAAAGCAGCGCACCCAATCAAAGCAAGGCTCTATTTAAAACAAAATTAAAAGAAGCAACGCTTCAGATGATTTGCGCTCAGCGCTGCGCGACACGTGTCAGCGCAGTTGCGCTGCGCCTTGCGCTGCGCGACACGTGTCAAGCGCATGTGCGTTTGCGCCAAACAGAATTAAAAAATTCCAGTAAGATCTTTCTGTTCTTCTTAAAACAAGAAGATTGTCTTTTGTAAAACAGAAGCTCTTGGATCAAAGATCCAACGGTGAGGAAAAATCCCCAAATCACTCTGAGAATGATCTCTTTAACGAATTTAACAAATTAATGGGCACTATATAAAGGCCCTTAGACCCTAATTCCAAAACATACAGAGATAGAGAAAGAGAGACAGAAACACAGAAAACAGAGAGAGAACTCCTCTAAAGAATTTTGAGAAGAACTCAAAAAGAGAAAAAGGTAAACCCTTTGAATAAAGAAGAATTTGTTCTGAAAAGATCATTGATCTAAGAACAAGATCAAGGATCTTCAATAAAAAAATAATAATAACAAAGGCATTGCCTTTTTTATGAACCATTGGTTCTGGAATCTTAAAGATTCTTTTCTTGAATCCAAAATTGGATCAAGATATTAAAATAGTGCCTTGCACTTGTAAATCTGCACTGTTACGCTCCTGAGTTGGCGCAAGCCACCAGAGAGCACCATGTGTCAGCGCCAGAATAACTTGCGCTATGCGCTTTTAAAATAGAGCATTGCTCTCTGAAATTGGCGCAACTCACCAGAGCGCACCACGTGTCAGTAGCGCAACAGCGCAGCGCACTGTACTAACTGCGCTTGCGCTCACCAGAGCGTGACACGTGTCACCTCCACATGCGCTTGCGCTCAATAATTGGCGCAAAGCGCCTGACAGGCCACATGGCCATTGTCAGATAACTAATGCACTGCGTTATTTTAAAGAAGGGCTGAGCCCAATTAAGAAAGGCCTAACAGGCCTAATAAAATGCCATGCATTATTTTAAAGGGCAGAGCCCAAACAAAGACAGATGCTCTGCATCATAAAAATAAAGGGACAGAGCCCAAATCAAAAAGGCCCAGCAGGCCAGAATAAAATGCAGTGCATTATTAAACTGGGACAAAGCCCTAGCATAGGCATAGTAGGCCAAAGATAAATGAAAACGTTGAACATCTTCAACTGGACTTAGCCCAATCATGGTCGTAAGTCCTCAAATTAAATTGACTGAGCATGACTGCTCTCTTAAATCAATTTACATCCGGTTCAAGGGTACATCTCCGAACTCCTCTGACACCTATCGTTGTAATCCTTCAACGACGTCAGAGAGGTGACGGGTCCCGACAACCACACATCGATACGGACTTAAGCGTCCTTAAACCAACTCATGGACTCAAGCGTCCTTAAACTCCTGGACTCAAGCGTCCTTAAACCAACAATACGGACCGTGGGGTCCTTAAACCCATTGACTTATACGTCCTCAAACCAAGATACTGACTGTGGGGTCCTTAAACCCATGGACTTAAGCGTCCTTAAACTCATAGACTAATGTGTCCTTAAACTAATATTCGTCCCCAAAACGGGAACGATGGACCACCATGTCCCTAAATTGGCAATGGACCACCATGTCCCTAAACTGGAACGGATCTAAACGATCCCGTTAAGTTGATCTTAGTCTCTGTTCCCCCAATCAGAGCAAGGCTTTGTTTGAATTTCAAAAATTCAAATTTTTAAGCAACGCTTCAGATCCCGTGCGCTGCGCGCAACGCGCCACGTGTCAGAAGTTGACACGGCAGCACAACGCCCAAGGCAGTGCGTCCAATCAGAGCAACGCTCTTTAAAAAACATAAGCAACACTCAGTTGCGCAAGCGCTGCGCTGCGTGACACGTGTCCGCGCAGTTGCTCAAGCACAACTGCGCAAGCGCACCGCTGCGCGACACGTGTCCGCGCAGTTGCGCAAGCACAACTGCGCTGCAGTTGCGCAAGCACAACTGCGCTGCAGTTGCGCAAGCACAACTGCGCAAGCGCACCGCTGCGCGACACGTGTCCGCGCAGTTGCGCAAGCGGATTTGCGCAAGCGCTTCACTGTTCGACACGTGTCCGCGCAGTTGCGCAAACACTGTTGCGCAAGGGCGCCGCTGCGCGACACGTGTCCGCACAGTTGCGCAAGCGCTTCACTGCGCGACACGTGTCTGTGCAGTTGCGCAAGCGCTTCACTGCCCGACACGTGTCTGCGCAGTTGCGCAAGCGCTTCACTGCGCGACACGTGTCACGTGCTGGAGAGTTGCGCAAAAAAACAGAATGAAGATTTAAAGAATTTTTTTTTCTGTTCTTGTTAAAACAAGAAGATTTTTTCTGTAAAACAGGGGCCTTTGGATCAAAGATCCAACGGTGGGGAAAATTCCCCAAATCACTCAGAAAAAGATCTTTTTAACAAATTTAACTAATTTTTGAGCACTATAAAAATGACCCCAGACCTCATTTCAAATACACACATCTGGTTTTAAAAAAAAAGAAGAGAGAAGAGAACTCTGGAGAACTCCTTGAGAACACAAAAAAGAAGGTAAAAACCTTTAAAACAAGAGAAAATTCTCTTAAGAATAGATCATTGATCTAAGAACAAGATCAGTGATCTTCAACAAATAAATAAAGAAATAAAAATAATAAAAATAGTGCCTTGCACTTGCTATGAACCTTTGGTTCTCTGAAACAAGGAAAAACTTGTTTTTCTTTGATCCAAATTTAGATCAAGGGATAAAAAGTGCTTTGAATCTAAAAGGTTCTTGGTGCTTTGCACAAATGCAATGCATTACTTGAAGGGCCAGGCCCAAATCAAAAAGACCTAGCAGGCCAAAATAAGTTGCAAAGCAATAAAAAGGGCAGAGCCCAAATGAAATTGATGCTTTGCATCATTTATAAAGGGCAGAGCCCAAAACAAATTGCCCAAATAAAAATAAAGAGAAATGCAATGCAAAGGCAAATAAATGTTGGACATTTTCAACTGGACTTAGTCCAATAGTGGCCATAAGTCCTTAAATTAAACTGACTGAGCAAATTGGCTCTCCTAAATCAATCTACATCCGGTTCGAGGGTACATCTCCGAACTCCTTTGACATCCATCGTTGTAATTCCTCAACGACGTCAAAGAGGTGACGGGTCCCGACGACCACACGCCCATATGGATTGCGGGGTCCTTAAACTCGTGGACCGAGACGTCCCTAAACTAATATCGGACCGAGACGTCCCTAAACTAATATCGGACCGAGACGTCCCTAAACTAATGATGGACCACTACGTCCTTAAACTGGCGATGGACCGAAACGTCCTTAAACTAATAATGGACCACCACGTCCCTAAACTGGAACATGGACCACCACGTCCTTAAACTGGAGCAATAGAGCCTTCAAATGCTCTTTTGCCGGATCTAAACGGTCCCGTTTAAGTTGATCTTAGCCCCAAATACGACTAAGGTATCCTTAAACACTCAAATGAACGATAAAATTCCAAATCGACCTTGGTTCAAGGGTACATCTCCGAACTCCTCTGACATCTGTCGTTGTAATCCTTCAACGACGTCAGAGAGGCGACGAGTCCCGACGGCCATATATTAAATGGATCACCCCGTCAAGTTGATCTTAGTCTAAAACAGGACTAACGTATCCTTGATAAACGTTTAAGTCGATCTTAGCCGCAACTCGACTAATGCATCCTTAAACTAAAAACACCAAACCCAAATCTAATTAAATACGGATTTGGACTAGTCCACGTCCTACGGGCGACAGCATTACTCAGTCTCCGTATACAATCCACGGACAACCACAAACAAAACAAACACACACGACACGAAGTGAAATTCTGGAGAAGGAGAAAGTGGTTACCGCGATGCGGTAGCGTAATTAACTGCAGGGGCTTGCGCCTGCAGGGAAGAGCGTCCCCACAATCAAAAACCCCTCAAGCGAGGGGGAATCTGACAAAGTCTGCTACATCGGCCGCATCCGTTTAAACCTCCGATACACGGTGCCATAAATCAACTTAGCATCTTCGGAGAGGTAGACGGATAAAACCAAATAGCATCTGCCCCGAATCTCAGCGCCAGGACATCGCGGTCCCGTGCGCCGTCTTTCGGAGGGGAACAGATTCTGGCACGCCCGGTGGGACCTCTTCCTCTTTCCACTCCACACTTCGTGTGTCGTCTTCGCGAACCAATCGCGGTTTGTTAAATGGTTGTCTTCGGATTTCAAGCTACTAAGATTTGGTCTTTTACTTGGCGTAGAATTCTAGATTCAATGGCCTCTAACTGCACCAACTGCTCGAAGTGTCACTGCAACGGACGCTCCACCTCACCTAGAGGTGTAGCATATGGGCCCCAAGCGGCCTCTTTCCTCACTCTGCCAGTAGACCAGGTGGCCCAAGCCACCACTGGCTTATTCGTCGGGACCATGATCCCACCGACAAGCTTCTCTATGCCGATACATGCACCGGAGGCGAACAAGAAGTCGGTCTTCGACCGGCTCACTGCTACGACGGCCCCTGTCAACGGGTCGCCTGTTACCAAACCAACAGCCTCCGTTTTCGCCAGACTGGATCAGAATCATAGAGTGGCCGTCCCAAAGAGGGCAACGGCCGTTGCTCAGGAAGTTGTTAAAGCGGCTTCTCCCATCAGAGAGTCGGTCTTCGCAAGATTGACGATTCCCATTCCTGCCCTTGCTGGTCAAAAGGCATCAGTCTTCGATAGGCTGACATCAGCAGTCACCCCACACTCAAACAGGGGGCAAAAAGAAACCATCTTAATTTCCGAGCCAGTCCCAACGGCTCGTCGTGCGCGACGTCGCCATTGGCAACGAGTGAGGAAAGCAGGGGGCAATTCCCCTCCGGGGCTAACTCCACCTGCTCCGATGGTGGAGGTCAACGCTGCTATTCCAACTGGGAACAGCTTTGAACTGCTGAGGAGGGTGCGGAAGAATTCTCCAACCGCTACACTGAAAAGATCTCCTCCGCCTACGGAGAGGGCTCCGGAAACAAAACAAGAACAACCCCCTCAACGGCTGTCTTCAAAGATTTATAAAGTTTGGCGAAGGGTTCAAGACTCTGTGATTGACCCAGGTCGCTTTCGTCGCCAGAAAAAGGCGAAGGTGGAAAAAGACAAGGATTGTCCCATTAAACAGCAGGGGACAGCAGCTGCTAGGGTGCCCCCTACAATGGTTCCTTCAACCTCAACGGCCCACAAAAGGAGGAGGCCAGAGAAAACCCCCGCGTCAATGGCAAAGTTTAAAAGCGGTGAACCTAAACGCCCCAAGTCAGGGGGCATAACAGTTCATACGATTTATATGGCTTCTGGAAAGGAGGAAAGCCGCACTTCTACGGGTCATCGACCGCTCACCCGATCAGTGACCAAGGCTCAGGAGCAGCAACAAAAGCTCCAGGAGATGATGAATGCTATGGCCGTGCTTACAGAGCCAAAAGAAAACCCTGAAGCATCCTTAGATGAGCGCCGAGACGAAGAGACCGACGCCGAGTTCCTTCGCCGAATATTGGAAAAGAAGGACAAAGAGGCTGCTGAACAAGCGGCCAACATACAGCGTATGGGCCTCCTCTTCCAGGACATGATAGGGATGATGATACAACAAGATCCCCCGAATGAAGAACCTCCGATCGTCCTTGGAGATGATAGGGGAGAGACATCGAATCCTCAGCCCATTCTATCAACGGCTAAAGAGGATACAATCTCTACAACTGATCTGGACGAATACATAGCCCAGCAAATAAGGGTTCATCATGCGGCCGAAGCAGCCGGCCACGTCGTAAAAACGGGGCGGCCATATCCAGGCTGGTATGACCAAATCAAGTACCCGCCGGGTTACACAATTCCCAAGTTCCATGTCTACAAGGGGACCGGCAATCCCCATCAGCATGTTGCCCAGTTCAGGGCGCTTTGCGGTAACACCGGCGGCGATGACAAGCTTTTGCTCCACCAGTTCGTTGGAAGTCTATCAGATACGGCGTTCGAGTGGTACTCTGAACTCCCTAATGATTCTATTAAAACCTTCACGGAAATGGAGCTGCTGTTTACCCAACGCTTTGCAAGTGCCAGTGAACGTACCCCGATGACGGCACTGATTAACGCTAGGGTAAAACCCGGCGAGACATGGGTTCAGTACGCTATACGGTGGCGTAATCTATGGTCGAAGTGTGAGCAGCGCATAGAAGAAGCCCCTGCGGTGGGAATGTTTGTTGGAACCCTTGATCCACAAGCAACCATCTCACAGTTTATGATGTTCTTCAAGCCGACTACTTTTCAGGCTTTGATTGACAAACTAGCGCAGATGGACCAGATGGGCCATAAACCCCCTCTCCCAAAGCCGGACTCCCGAAATGACAAAGGAAAGGGAAAAGCGATCGTTGTCGCTAATGCTCAACAACAACCGAGCGACTCGAAGCCGGTTGCTCGTCCAAACAATATGCGCCCGTAGGTACCCCTTGAGGATAGGATGGGACGTCCTTATTCCTTCCCCCGCGATAAAACGAGGAGGTTATTCGAGCTGGCATTGCGCAACAGACTCATAAATCTGCCGGATCCAAAACGACCGTTGCAACCAAGTGACGTCCACGAGCCTAATTACTGCCCTTATCATCGAGTACTAGGCCATCCGATCGAAGATTGCTACGTTTTCAAGAATTGGCTTGAAAATCAGTATCGACAGGGCAAGTTCGCGTTATCTGACAAATGGAAGGTGAATCCCCCGCAGCCCCACACCTCTAAGGGGACGAATACGCCGGGGGCAACATGCTCCGTCATTGAAGAAGCTCCTTGGGAGGTTGTATTATCAGCCAAGACAAAGAGGATGCTAAACGATCTTCAGACATGTCCAGCGATCAAGTGGAAGAACCCGTTGGAACCGCAGGTCATTGAAGGGATGTTGAAGCCATGTCCAACTCTAAAGACCGATGGTGGTGGCTCAAACACTTGCAGCCAACCGTCAAAATCTTCGAAAAAGAAGAAGAAGAAATCTAAGAAGCCCGTGAAGCCTGACGACAAGCGCACGGACTTACAAAGGCAAATTGACGCGTTGGATGAATACAACCAAAAGGCACGGACTCCCATTACGCTCCAAGAGTTCCTCAATCACGTCTTTCAAGAAGAAGATGAGGGAGAAAGTTCATCGGATGAATACGAGGAATATGTGGCGAGATGTCATATGATTTCCCATTCGATCACGAACGATGAGGAGACTCCTTGCACCGAAAAGCTGGGGGTAGATCCTGAACCAAAAGTTCTGGGACCATCAGATGAAGTAATTGACGCACTCCTTAATGAAGCTCGGTTGAAAAGTAAAGCTGATCGGGAGCACGAGGCGGCTATATTTGAAAGGGCCAAACGCCAGCTATTTGATGAAGGAGCTGAGACGATCCCGCTGGAGCAAAACACCTCCACTGCCGACAAAAGCCAACTCAGGATGAGGAAAAAGTTCGCTAAAGCCATATCAATGGGCATGAAGCTACCATCCTCTGAAGGAAACATCGCCGGTGAAGTGGAAACGCACCCCTCGTATTGCTTATATCATCAGAGGATTTCGCACCCCACTCAAGAGTGCAAAGCTTTCGATAGATGGTGGCAAGGATACGTTGCTCATCGACAACGCTTTAAGCGGGAAAAACGTAAAACTCGTCGGGAGCAGAGAAATACGACCGAAGGGCTTAAAAGAACTGCTGGCGATTGTCGCATGGTTAACACCGGTGGATCACAAGTGCCTACATTCGGGAGTGATTCTGATGAAGAGCTAGAACTTGCCCCTCTCTTTAAAGAGTCCGCTTCAGGAAAAGAAGAAGAACCGAAGGTCTGCGAAAATATCCGGCTGCGGAATCGGACACTGCCTGAAAAGAACCTCGGACCCTTGAACAGAAAAGATAAAGGGAAAGAAAAGGTCTCTGAGGATATTACTCTCGATGACCAAGCTGCGGAAGAGTTAACCGCTAAGAACCCACCAAAGAAGAATAAGGTGGATTACAACGTCTTGGCACATCTGAGGAAGCTGCCCTCACAGCTCAGCATTCTTGACGCCCTTTTGCTATCAAAAGAGGCGAGAGATGCGTTGATTAAGGCACTCCAAGACCCGGAACAATTCCAAACATGCCTGGCCGAGGAAAAGATGAAGGATGAATTAGAGGAAGTACACACGGCTGATGTTACTTTTGGTGATGAAGACCTTTTACTTGGGAAATGCGAACACAATCGCCCTCTCTATGTCTCGGGATACTGCCATGATATAAGGATAGGCAAAATCCTGATCGATAACGGGTCTTCTGTTAACCTACTCAACGTGCGGGTGTTGAAGGAAATCTGCATGAGCGTTCAGCACCTTGCTCGAGACAAGATCACCATCTCCGGGTTCGACTCCCAATCGTAAAAGACTCTTGGATCTGTGATACTGACGCTGCGCTTCGGGCTACTCGTCACGGACATTAAGTTCCACGTCATAGACGCCAAGACATGCCACAACGCTTTGCTCGGCCGACCATGGTTACACGAGTACAACATCATCCCTTCTACACAACATCAGTGTATGAAGTATTTTAAGGATGGTTTCGAGTATACCGTGACGGGAGAACTGAACCCGTTCTCTGTGAACGAGGTCCGCAAATACGAAGATGCCAAATACTTCTTGCCGGATTTCGAAGACACGGAGAAGTGTCACAAGCCGAAAAATAAAACTAACGCCACCATCCCTGTCTTCGGCAGTGATACCGAGGAGGAAGAGGAGATCGTTTATTCGGGTCCGCCCCAACATGACAAGCCAGGACCGTCCACTCCTACATTGGTCTTTGGTAGTGACTCGGAGGATGAGGTCCATGTCGTATTCTCTGCTCGACCTTCAATACAAGCTTCCGCTGACGAAGGGCAAAGTCTGCAAGTCGCCATGGTGCCGCCTAAACATCATAAAGAACTGGACGCACTTAATATCTACAGTGTAGAAGAGCTGCGGACATTCTATATCTCTCCCAGGCGAGAAAACGAGAAGGCAATCCTATTTTACCGCTCTGAAGAAACCAAGGTGAAAAAAGAAATCTGGTATGGCGCAGAGCCTGCGCTCGACAGGCTTCAGCCTATCCGTCTTCCCAGATATTATACAGAGGGTTTGAAGAAGCTGCTGAAACGCCAGGGGATATCCTTCAAACAGACCGTTAGAGAGGCCAAATTCTATGACAGGGTCTGGAATGTTCCCGGGACTCAACGCAAACTGCCTAATGGGAGAATGGAAACGAGAGGGCTTGGATACATCCGGTCAAAGAAACGAGAGTTACTACCCGGCTGCTACGTCGTGTATGACCTTGATGAAGAAGCGGATGCTCAATGGGAGGACGCTAATCCTAAGCCAGTGAAGGTTCCAGATGCAAGAGAGCCCAGTCCGTCGTTCGAGGAACAAATGGACAGACTTATAAAGAAAGCTTGTCAAAAAGTCCGAGGTGATCACAACCGTGAGACGGCCATCTACGAGAAAGCCAAGACGCAACGCCTTCTCTAACAGGCTGTAAAGGATGAAAATGCCGCTCCTTGTCAACCTGTTATAAAGAAGGCTCAGCTCAAAAGCAGAAATAAGTCGAAAGGCCAAAAATGCACTCAACAACAACAAAGCAGGGCTAAGAAGCCACGCAAACGGGAGTCGAGCATTATTGATCTATCCCTCATGAAGAAAATGAGTCGAGCATACTCTTTTCCTCGGGATAAGACAAGGAGGATATTTGAGCTTGCTCTAAAACATCAGATGCTCACGCTGCCGGAGTCTAAACACCCTGAACAAGCAGGCGAAGCCTCACACTCGGACTATTGCTCTTACCATCGAGTAGTAGGTCATCCTCTTGAAGATTGCTTCACCTTCAAGAATTGGGTCGAAGATCAATATCAGCTTGGTAAATTCGCTCTGTCCAACAACTGGAGGGTAACACCACCACAAAAGCACGAGCCTAAGGCCACGAAAGAAAGACCAGTTCCACATTGGGATTGGAAGCGAATTCGTACCTGTCACATGATAACGATACTACAAGAAGAATCCGAGAACATGGACAGCCTTCCCTGGTGCCTCGAAAACAGCAATGATGAGGTGATCTCAGAATTTCCCCCAGCTCCGAAAGAACTGGAGGACGGCATACATACCACTGCAGATAACCTCAAGAAAATTGAGTTGGGGACGATAAACGATCTGCGACCGACATTCGTCAGCGAGCTGCTGTCTGAAGAAAAGGTGGCTGCGTTAAAGGACGTCCTTGTACAGCATAAAGATTGCTTCGCATGGAACTATTCCGAGATGCCGGGACTTGATCCAGAAGTTGCTGTACATAGACTGGCAATATCCCCGAGTGTCAAGCTAGTCAAACAAGCGCCGAGAAGAATGCGGCTTGAGCTCGAGATGAGCATCAACGCTGAAGTCAAAAAGCTGATAGACTCCGGCTTTATCCAGGAGGTTCAATACCCTGAATGGATTGCTAATATCGTCCCAGTGATGAAGAAAAATGGTACGGTGCGCATATGCGTGGACTTTCGGGATCTCAACAAAGCCTGCCCGAAGGATGATTTCCCAGTACCAGTCACCGAACTGATGATAGACAATACGTCCACGCATGAGATTTTCTCATTCATGGACGGCTCATCAGGATATAATCAAATAAAAATGCATCCTGAAGACCAGAAACATACGGCTTTTCGGACTCCTTTGGGAATATTCTGTTACAAGGTGATGCCCTTCGGTTTAAAGAACGCCGGTGCAACCTACCAAAGGGCCATGACGAAGATTTTCGATGACCTTATACACGAAATCGTTGAATGCTATATCGACGACCTCGTTGTTAAAAGCAAATCATATGAGGAACATCTCGAGCATCTGAAGACCGTATTTCAACGTCTTCGACAATACAACTTGAAGATGAACCCTCTGAAGTGTGCATTCGGGGTTTCCTCGGGCAAATTCCTGGGATTCATCGTTCGACACCGAGGTATCGAGATAGATCCGTCCAAGATCTAGGCAATCATGGGAATGCCTCCGCCGAGGACTCTCAAACAGTTGCGGTCTCTCCAAGGGAAGCTCGCATACATACGGCGATTTATAGCCAATCTTTCAGGAAAGTGCCGTCCTTACAGTGACCTGATGAAGAAGGGAACCCCATTCGTTTGGGATCACAAATGCCAAGGCGCACTGGATGAGATCAAGCAGTATTTGCAAAACCCTCCAGTGTTGGCTGCCCCAGTGAAGGGAAAGCCTCTCATTCTTTACACGGCCGCCCTTGAAGGTTCTTTGGGCGCATTATGGGCACAAGAGAATGACCAGGGGAAAGAAAGAGCACTTTACTACTTAAGTCGAGTGCTGCTGGGGGCAGAAAGCAATTACTCCCCCATTGAAAAACACTGCCTGGCGTTGATCTTCGCAATAACAAAGCTTAGACATTACGCATTAGCGCATGAAGTCCATCTCATTTCAAAGGTGGACCCTCTCAAATATCTAATGTCAAAGGCCATATTGACGGGACGACTCGCTAAATGGGCCCTGCTCTTAATGGAGTTCTCGATAGCATATCGACCACTCAAAGCAGTAAAAGGCCAGGCCATCGCCGACTTCCTTGCTGAGCACCCGATACCGGCCGACTCTCCTTTAAACTGCGATCTTCCAGACGAACATGCGTTTGATGCGATCGATGGTGATAATACCCGATGGGAGCTTTATTTTGACGGAGCATCTTCCGTGAAGAAGCGCAAACAAAGTACCCCTATAATCAAATCGGGGGTAGGACTCATCTTTATAACTCCACAAGGGGGGATAATGCGCTACGCGTTCTCCCTGACGGAACCGAGGACAAACAACGAAGCCGAATACGAAGCTCTGATAGCAGGCCTCGAGATCGCCATTGACACGGGAATTGAAAACCTCCTCATATACGGAGATTCGCAACTGGTCGTTAGTCAAGTAAACGGCGATTACCAAACATGCAAACCGGAATTGGTAAAATACGGTGAAAAGGTGCAACAACTGCTAACCCAAATTCCCTCCTATACTTTGGAGAGCATACCACGCGCAGATAACAGCAAAGCGGACGCGTTGGCCAAACTTGCTAAAGAAATGGCTGACGAGAACCTCGATGACGTTAGAATCATGGTACAAAGTCGTCGGGTGCTCGCCCCCGCAGAAATACCTCCGGGATCGCCCGAAGAAAAGGGAGTGACTGAACAAGCGACCTTGCAAATAAAAGATCATGAGAAGGTTGAGGATTGGAGGGAAGTCTTTATAGACTACTTCAAGTCCCACCAAATGCCCGAAGATGCGTCCGCAAGACATCAACTCATAAAACGAGCTCTGTCTTTCGCCTTCGTCAATGATACTCTATACAAGAGGTCATTCGATTCTCTGTGGCTGAGATGCTTAGGACCGGACGAATCGGAAAGAGTCGTACAGGAGGTTCATGACGGAATCTGCGGTTCTCACCAAGCAGGTCCAAAGATGAAGTTGAAAATCAAACGGATGGGCTATTACTGGCCCACGATGATTCAAGACTGCATCGAATATGCGAAGCAATGTCACTCATGCTAGATTCATGAGGACTTCATCCACCAGCACCCAAATCCATTGCATCCAACGGTAGCTAGCTGGCCATTCGAAATGTGGGGGACTGATATAGTCGGCCCCATCGAACCAGCATCGTCTAAAGGACATCGTTTCATCCTAGCGACGACTGACTACTTCTCTAAGTGGGCAGAAGCAGTACCATTGAGAGAAGTGAAGACGGAGAATATCCTCCATTTCTTCAAAACGCACGTCATATATCGGTTTGGAACTCCGAGGCGGATTATCTCCGATAACGGGCCAGCCTACCGAAGTCATAAAATCAGCCGCTTCGCACAGCAGCATAACATAGACTGGAGATATTCCTCAGTCTATAATCCACGAGCTAACGGTCTCGCCGAGGCCTTCAATAAGACCTTGACGAAAATTATAAAGAAAACAGTGTCACGAAATAAGAAAGATTGGCACGAAAGACTGCAAGAAGCTCTTTGGGCATATCGAACTACATTCAAGACGGCCACGAACGCAACGCCGTACGCGTTGGTGTTCGGTACGGAAGCAGTACTCCCTCTCGAGATAGAGTTACCCTCTCTACGAGTGGCAGTTCACCACGAGCTAACGGACGAAGAAAATGCTCACCTTCGGCTTGAGGAGCTTGACGCCCTTGATGAAACTAGGCTCATAGCGCAACAAAATCTGGAAGCCTATAAAGCAAAGATGACACGCTCATACGAAAGATTGACCCGACCGAGGACATTCCACCAAGGCGAACTCGTGCTAGTGGTCAAAAGGCCTATGATTCCCAATCGCGCCAAGCGGGGAAAATTCGAGCCAAATTATGAAGGCCCGTACATCATAGATAAAGTTTACCAGGGTGGGGCCTATCTACTCATGGACATGCACGGTGAAAGGCCTTTCAGGCCGATAAACGGTCGCTTCCTGAAGAAATACTACGCTTAATGAGCCACAACCTAGGTCAATGATAGATGACGACGACCATGTCCGCTCGCTATCTTCCTAAGCTCAAGTTTTATAAGCAGTAGCCAACTTCCCAATGTCGGACCGAAATGTCCTTAAACTAACAGCGGACCGAAATGTCCTTAAACTAACAGCGGACCGAAATGTCCTTAAAATAATAGCAGACCGAAACGTCTTTAAACTACTACCGCAGCATCTTTAGGCTGACGAGATATAAAAAAAAACATATAAAAATAAAATAAAATAAAAACGGTATGTCCATAAGCAAAAAGGGGCACGGATGAAAACCCGAAAGGGCTCCGTGAGTAAAAACAGCAGGGCTACCGGCGAGTGTTCGTGAAAACCCGAAAGGGCGCGACCTCGTAAAAAAAAAGAGGGAAAAAGAAAATAAAAAAGAAGAAGAAAATAAAAGCGGTACGTCCATAAGCAAAATGGGCACGGATGAAAACCCGAAAGGGCTCCGTGAGTAAAAACAGCAGGACTACCGGCGAGTGTTTGTGAAAACCCGAAAAGGCGCAACCTCGTTAAGAAACACTTGTAGGGTCCTCTCGACCCTATAAGGAGAAACCACCCGCGTGAGAGCCTTACGATTCACAAGGGAACAACACACTTAGGAGTCCCCACGATTCCTAAGGAGAAAATACACTTGCGAGATCCTCACGACTCGTAAGGAGAACGCTCTTATGGGACCCTCACGGCTCGTAAGATTTGAAAGTCTTAAGTTACAGAGATATAAACCTGTGCTTAAGCAACCCCCACAACCTTCGATATTGCCCTACAAGTGGCTCAATACTGACCCTTGTATACAATCCACGGGCGCGAATAAACATTTCCCTAACCAAGGTCCATCCGTGACTGGGGATATGTTCGCATAACCCTTATAAATCCTCTCGATTTACAAAGAGAAAACCCTCCTGTAGGACCCTTACGACTTACAGAGGAACAAAACACTTAGGAACCTTCACGATTCCTAAGGAGAAAATACACTTATAAGATCCTCACGACTTGTAGGGAGAAATAGCTTTGTGAGACCCTTACGGCTCATAAAGTCAAAAGCCTTAGTCGACAGGACCCTAACCCTGGTCGCTAAGCCTCCTTTGTTCGACAATGACAGAAGCAAATGATGATTCGCTCCTGGCGATATCCCAGTTGTAGCGGTGCTGATGCCGAAATTAGTGTCCAAGTTCAGGTTTACGGCGAAAAGCCAGTAAGCCGCACATGCATACGAAATAGCCGAAATGATAGGGCAACTTGCAATAAAAAGTAGCAAGTAAAATGTATGCATGCGAAATAGCCGAAATGATTGGGCACCGCGAAAAATAGCCGAAATGATTGGGCAATCGCGACCTTCGCGATATAAAAGCTGAAATGATAGAGCATCGCGGAAAGAATAAAAAAAAATGAAAGAATGAAACTTTTTGCCCTACAGTTAAGATCACATCGATCCCTGTATACAATCCAAGGGCATAAACAAAGAGGGAACCATACCCTCCCAGCAAACTCCTCGACTCACGGATACAAACACTCCTTGACGAGAGCTTCCTGATCCGCGTCGACCCGCAGAGCCACCAGTGCCCCCGTGGGAATTCTCGACTCATTTCAAACCCCAAGGAAACAAATAATCCTTGGAGCTTGGGAAACTATACCCTCCCAGCAAACTCCTCGACTCACGGATACAAACACTCCTTGACGAGAGCTTCCTGATCCGCGTCGACCCGCAGAGCCACCAGTGCCCCCGTGGGGATTCTCGACTCGTTTCAAACCCCAAGGAAACAAATAATCCTTGGAGCTTGGGAAACAAATAATCCCTAGCAAACTCCTCGACTCACGGATACAAACACTCCTTGACGAGAGCTTCCTGATCCGTGTCGACCCGCAGAGCCACCAGTGCCCCCGTGGGGATTCTCGACTCGTTTCAAACCCCAAGGAAACAAATAATCCTTGGAGCTTGGGAAACAAATAATCCCTAGCAAACTCCTCGACTCACGGATACAAACACTCCTTGACGAGAGCTTCCTGATCCGTGTCGACCCGCAGAGCCACCAGTGCCCCCGTGGGGATTCTCGACTCGTTTCAAACCCCAAGGAAACAAATAATCCTTGGAGCTTGGGAAACAAATAATCCCTAGCAAACTCCTCGACTCACGGATACAAACACTCCTTGACGAGAGCTTCCTGATCCGCGTCGACCCGCAGAGCCACCAGTGCCCCCGTGGGGATTCTCGACTCGTTTCAAACCCCAAGGAAACAAATAATCCTTGGCGCTTGGGAAACAAATAATCCCTAGCAAACTCCTCGACTCACGGATACAAACACTCCTTGACGAGAGCCTCCTGATCCGCGTCGACCCGCAGAGCCACCAGTGCCCCCGTGGGAATTCTCGACTCGTTTCAAACCCCAAGGAAACAAATAATCCTTGGAGCTTGGGAAACAAATAATCCCTAGCAAACTCCTCGACTCACGGATACAAACACTCCGTGACGAGAGCCTCTTGACTCATGTCAACTCGTAGAACCATTACCCTCTCCGCGAGCAAATTCCCGATTCGTCTCAATTTGTAAGAAGAAGTCTCAGACAGAAAGGATTGAAAAGCTTGCTTTTTGAGCAATGGGGCCCTGCAAGTCAATCCAAACTGGTCTCTTGCATACTATTCACGGGTCTCACTTTCCGAAGTCGAATTTCGACGAGGAGGGAAACAACCGCTTACGAATCCTCTCGACTCGTAAGAGGGAAAATTCTCTTATAGGATCCTTACGACTTATAAGAGAAAACCACACTTAGGAATCCTCACGATTCCTAAGGAGAAAATCCGCCTATGAGATCCTCTCGATCCGTAGGGAGAAAAGCCTCTATGAGACCCTCACGGCTCATAGAGTTGAAAAATCTTAGGCAGCAAACCATAACCTGCGGCCTAAGCCATCGCTATTTCCTAAGGAAGTCGGAATACTCGTTTTGGACATCCATCAACCATGGTTATTAAGACAGCCTGCTGACAATAAAAAAAAAAAGAGAAAGATGACAGAAAGAATATCCGGTCTACATTTGATCTGGCGTGCGTGACGCATTCATTTATGCATGGGCAGAAGACTCAGGACGAGAAATAAGACAAGCTGAAATAGAAAAGGGAAGGGTTTCCATTCATGCTGCCAAAAAAATTTCTTTTACGCGCATAAGAAACATTATTTAAATTATTACAACGGTATAACCTCAGATCCGGGGCACGGATTGAGGAAATCAAAAGTAAGGCCATCCAGAGTTCTTCTGGCCTTTCTAATTATTCTTATGCGCAGTCTTTCTCGCTCCTCTGTATCGAGATCATCGGCGAGCCCTCCTGGCCTTTGATAAGCAGCAACTATCGCCGTCTGCTGGAAGACTTGGTGTAGGATGTCAATAAGGCTGTTCCGTCGTTTCTTTGAAATCAGCCCTGTCAGGTACACTGAATGCACCTTGTCTTCGGCATCATCCAGCGCGTTGAGCGGTAAGGCCTCATGAAGACCCGGAAGTGCTCTTCATATGGCTCCCAACACGACTTTCAAAAGGGCCGAACGACGAGGCAACAGCCAACCACCGCTTGCGTTCAGACGACCCATGACTTCTGCACATTCAGCGTCTGTAAACTCCTGGTTTTGTTGACGACCCCGAGCGCGGATATCGTCGTAGGTAATAAACTCATGCAAACTGTATAGATGCACCGCCGCCATTATGCCTGGAGGAAATATTACAGGAAGATCAGCAATAGAAAAGCAATAATACACATAGAGGACTAAATTCCTAGAGAGCGAAACTATGTTCAAGGATAAATTCCCCTGGATGAAAGCTCTGCTGGTTAAGATTAATCTAAGAATCGATTTTACCTAAAGTTTTCCTAAAAACTTTGAAAAAAAAGGGAGGAGCAAGGCACCGGAGTTCTTGAAGGCAAGAACAAAGCTCTGAAGTCTTCGAAAATAGAAATCGGAAAGATGATAAGTATCTAGGGGGGACCAAAGGTCCTATTTATAGGCATCAAGTGCCTCTTCGACTTCCAAGAGTTGTCACGGCAGTTTACCCTAATCGGAGCGAACTTCTGTTCAAATTCCGA
The DNA here is from genome assembly GCA_030015575.1 of Agapanthus africanus. NCBI lineage: Eukaryota > Viridiplantae > Streptophyta > Magnoliopsida > Asparagales > Amaryllidaceae > Agapanthus > Agapanthus africanus. Next base: position 530,319,873 of record CM057347.1, on the reverse strand, counting down.
GGCGGGAGATGAAGCAACGCTTCGTCTTCCCCCAATCAGAGCAAAGCTCTGTCTTGAAAATTAATTTAATGAAGCGACGCTCCAGATTATTTGCGCTGCGCAATACGCCACGTGTCTGACGCAGACGCATCAGCGCAACGCCCAAAACAGCGCACCCAATCAAAGCAAAGCTCTATTTCAAGCTAAACTAAAGGAAGCAACGCTTCAGCGGCGTATGCGCCGTGCGCTGCGTGACACGTGTCGGCGCAGATGCGCTAGCACAGTTGCGCTGCACTGTGCGCTGTGCGACACATGTCATACCCTGGACCATTTGCGCTAAAAACAAAAATTAAGGTTCTGAAGAAATCTTTTCTGTTATTGTTAAAATAAGAAAATTATCTTCTGTAAAACAGAAGCCCTTGGATCAAAGATCCGACGGTGGAGGAAATCCCGCCAAATCTTTCAGAAAATGGATTTCTTCAACAAATTGAACTTACTTCTTAATTTGCAAGATGAGGTCTCAGGCAGTAAGGATTAAAAAACTTGCTTCTTGAGCAATGGGGCCCTGCAAGTCAATCCAAAATGGTCTCTTGCATATTATTCACGGGTCTCGCTCTCCGAAGTCGAATTTTGACGAGGAGGGAAACAACCGCTTACGAATCCTCTCGACTCGTGAGAGGGAAAAATTCTCTTACAGGATCCTTACGACTGGTAAGAGAAAACCACACTTAGGAATCCTCACGATTCCTAAGGAGAAAATCCGCCTACGAGATCCTTTCGATCCGCAGGGAGAAAAGTCTCTATGAGACCCTCACGGCTCATAGAGTTGAAAAGTCTTAGGCAGCGGATCTAAAACCGCAGTCTAAGCCATCGTTATCTCTGGGAAAAATAAAGTTGTCTGCCAATAAGGTGCATTAAAGATATCATGCTGAAAAGAATGAAAAAGGCGAAGAAATGACACAGGACATTACAAAATGTGTATCTTTTATTCATAAGTATTGATCGGGTACAGGATACATTGTACTAAAGAATAAAAAAATATACATATATTTTACAAGTACAAATGATACAAGGAGAATTACTGGGAAGGAAGCGTCTTGCATAGATTTAGCAATTGCTCGCATACTTCCTTCCACGCCTTCTCTTGATCGGCTACCACCGCCAGCTCTGCCTCCACTTGGGCTCGTTGCTGCAAGACAGACGCAAGCTGCTCCCTGACGATCTGATAAGCAGCTTCCCGACCTGGGGTATTGCGCTCAGCTACGTCGAGCTTCCGCTTCAAGTTTAGCCCATGGGAGATGCGCTCCAAGAGACCCTCAAAGATAGTCTTCACTTGGGCAGCATTTGCTTCAACCTCAGCGCGCAGTTGGGCCGTTTCGTTCGAGGTCTTTTGGCATTCCCTTAGCTTTAAAGCTGCTTCTTGCTCCAAATGGCGGAAGTGAGAAGTGCTTTGCTCGAGCCAAGTTTTTCGTTGGGTGCTCAGGGCTAAAACTTCGGGAGAAGGGCGTGTCGACTCCAGCCGATATAGACATGCCTCAATCCCCCTGCAGTGACTAACCCAAGATTCGACGACGCCTTCGTTATGAAAATTTACGAGCGCCGCTAACATCGGGTTAACCTCCACAGCGAAATCTACGGCAGAAGGGAGAGCGTCCATGTTGAGCTCTTCGATGTACCCGCTCAGCATGCCCAAACTTATGACAGCACCCTTTGAAGATGGACGTTTCAAGAAAAGGGCCTGCTGGTGAAAGGACGCGAGACTCAAAAGGGACCGGAGCCGGAACAATAGCTGCAAAACAAAACATGGTCAAACGATGGTTCAAGAGATGTTGAAGGGTTACCAAAAAGGAAATTTACTATACCAGCTGCGACGGACGGCAAAGCCGGAAGGGCCGGTAGCGCGGCAGGTCTTGTCCCCTCCTTCGATTTGTGGCACTGCAATAAAGAAAAGGAAAAGTCAGAAATTATCCCATTGCTAGAAAAAAGGGGCAAATAAAGACATTATAGTGAAAGTATACTCACCGGCGCCACTAGAGGGAGAAGCGAGTTCGGATGGGAAAGAGAAGTGTGGGAGCAACACCTGATATAAATGATCAAAGAGCACTCCTGCAAGGGCACAATGGTATAACGTTAGTACAAAAGCTACATTTTTGAAAGATTAAGGCATGAGTCGTAAATCCATACCTTCCAACATCCGCGATGGTACAAGGGAAGGCGGGGAGGTGACCACCGCCAAAGCAGTAGTCGACGGTGCTCCCTCGAGCAATGGAGCGTCGGCACTAGCCGCACCTGCAAAGACAAGCTTGTTAGAAGAGATTGCAAGATATATAAAAAAGAGGGGAACGCTGGTGACTCAAAATTTACCCGACGAGCTGCCAGCCAAAACTGAAGCAATCCCCTCCTCCATTGACATGAGACCACCGCCCGTAGCCTCATCACCCGACTCGATGGGAACCGTTGTTGTGCTCGCGAGCCCCGGAGATGGCAAGGAACCATACGCGGGGAGGGCTATGATTGGAGTATTACCAGATTCCTGGGAAAGAGCGGTCGGCTCCTCCTCAGGAATCGTGGCCGCCTCACCCGATACTCCCTCGGGTCCTGCGGTCGCGGTTGTCTCATCCATCGGCACCGTGACGTCTCCAGCCTCAAGCGCCTCGCCCTCTACTGCCTTCGGCTCGGTTAAGACAATCATCTCATCTGCCACCACTTCAGGTGCGACATCAATGACCCTCTCGGCGGCGGACCCCTCAACCTCTGTTTCAGGCCCCGTGGCCCCGATGACGTTGCTCACTGTCGGCTCGGGCTCGGCAAGTACCGCTTCCTCCGCTCCCCGGGGTTCGACGGTCTCCGCCTCCCCCTCAGTCGGACTTGGCCCTGCAAGATGGAATGCATATGAGCCAATGGCTTTATAATTCTTACAACGAGGTTCGGAAAGAAATGTTACCTGAAGAGGATTTATCGTTTGCACTCCGGGCTGCGCGCGCCACTCGCCTATGAGCAGTAGACAGGGCGGCAGGGGCCTCTTCAGAAGGAGTGTCGGCACGAGGAATAGTGCTAGGGCCCGCTCCCATGGCCAAAGCAGCTCTGCGGGCCTCCGCTTCGCGTCTTAACCGCTTTCGCTCCTCCCGGGCCGTTGAGGCGGATGCTACTAGGGCTTCTTTGAGCGAGGCTTCTTCGTCCGTGAATAGGGATGCCTCCAGATCTTTCAGGGCGTCCCTCGTCGTTTTGTCAAGCCGAGGCTCTTGCCGCAATTTCGACGAAGCCGGGACTTCAGCAACAGGCCCGGGAAGGATCCCCGCATCAATTGATACAACCCCTGCAAAGAAACAAAAGAGGGTTAGGTTAACCATCAGAAAAAGACGTCAAACTTTCCTTATAAAGAGAAAGGGGTGAAACATACCGACGCCTGCTAGGGCACGCTTCTCCTCCTCCTCCTGGAAGGTTTTCAGGGAGGCGGCAATAGCCTCTTCAGTAGAGACACCTGTTGAAAATGAAGCAAATATTAGTTAAAGATAATAATAAAAAGTGCAATAAAAGGACAAATAAAGCGGCTGATGATTACCGGACTCAGCGAGTTTGCTTAACATCGCTTCGAGCCTCGCCGATCGCTCAGAAGCTGCAATGGCGGCAGCCAAATTGGTGTCCGCAGGGTCTACCAAGAAGCCCTCATTACTGCCATATTCACATATGGCTTCGGTGGGAGGAGCCGCAGGCTTTAAGCCGAGGATCGCATCGAGGGAAAGGGTGGACTTCTTCTTCTTCTTCTGTTCGCCAGCTTTAGACCCACCCGGAGTAGATTTGCGCTTGGCAGTCACTTTAGGGCGGCGGGTCCCGATATCTGCTCCTACGCCTGGCTCTGGCAATACTACATTAGCCGCCTTCGTGGGAGCACGGGGCGCCGATGGTGCATCCACCGTAGCGGACAGCGGCAATCCCCACGGGGGGCTCAACACGCGTGGTCGATCGACTCCAGCATCTTTTAGCGGAGGGACGACCGGGAACCTTGGCTGCAAAGGGGCCTTGCGATCGCCGCCGGGAGGCGCACCCCTACGGTCAACCAGCATACGCTTCTCCGTTAAAATAATTGGGCCCATCGCGTGCGCATACCAGGCCACATATGAATTAAGCATCTTAGGGGCACAGCTGGGTTCACTAATGAAGAAATAGGAACCTGTGTTAAGCCGTGTAAAATGATGCATCGCATTCTTTATCCCCTCTGGGCCGACCACGGGCGTTTCCAAGAAAGCTTCCAGCGGGATCCCTTGGTTGTAGCTTGACTGCCGGGCAAATCGGTGTGGGTTATATCTCATAAACAAGGCTGTCTTATTCTGCCTGAACACTAGATAGCCCGGCCGGATAGAGTAGAGATGGAGGATTTCCCGAGCTTTCAATACAGAAGCCCCATCTTTGAAGTCATCACGCAGGGGCACCACTGACTTGGTGGTCTCTGAGCCTATGGTTATGACCTTGTCCACAAAAGAAACCGTCGCTCCAACCAGATGTGGACGAAGGAGCAGCCCTCTAGACTCCCGCGGGGCTGGAACCACAATTGAAGCCCCAACCAACCGCATGACTCTCGGGAGTCTGTACTTCTCGAAGAACGGAGGAGTCTTGTGGGCACCAAACACCCCTCGCACATGCATCTCCATCCAAGAAGTGAAGTAGTGCATCGGGAAGTTAGCAGGCTGTACCCCGGGCTCACTGGCGTCCGCCGCTACGCTAAGTCCATGATAAAGGTAAGCCAGCCCGGCGATTCCTACCGATAACTGCAAACCAGCCACCATCCGATGCGCTGGGTAAAAGACAGAGGGCCGCATGAGGCGGGGGTGCATGGGGAGTGCAAAGTTGCATAGCCACAAGCCCAAGAATCCAATAAAAAAGGTTTCCTCATCCATGCCTGGGACGGCAATTTCCGAGAAAGAAGCAATGGCAGCGTTGGGGAGATAGAAATCCTTCTGGTCATTGTCCGATATGGGTCGGCGGTCCAAGCCGAAACCAAAAGGGTCACCAAGCTGAGCGAACTTCTCGCCCTCCTCTGATAGGAACTCTGGGCGAATGAAGCGAGCAATAAAATTTGCGAAACTGACGCCCCGGTCGCCCGATTCCAGATGGAGTTCCTCATAGATCTCCAATACCTTCACCAAGCCCGGATACTGATGCTGAATGGCGTTCTCCGGAGTCAAGTCAAACACCAGCTGCTTGGTGGCAAAGACATACTCGTCAGGAGGAAGCAGCTCCTCGTAGTGCTCTCCCCTCATTGGTAGACCCGAAATCTCAGCGAATTCCTCCAAGGAGATAGAGACTTCCCTATCCGTCATCAGGAAGGTGTGAGTGGGGATATTCCATTGTTCAATAAAGGCCTTGACCCACCACGTTGGAGGAGGGGGATACTCGAAAAGCGAAACGTAGATGGCTGGATATAAACCAATCCTCGTTAGATGAGTCCTCTTCGCCGATAAGATGTACCGGGCCCACTGCAAATATCCGGCGGGGGGTCGCGGGATCAGTCCAATATTATAAGCCTGTCCCCAAGGGCGTGCTTCACCCTGACAGATGCGCCTCCCCAGAATGTCTATTGCCGGCGGCGGCTGCACGGGAATGGCACCAATCGCAGGCTGGAGGAGGTCATCAGAATTCCAGTTTTTAACCTCCACGGCATACTTCACCGGGGGTTCGTCTGCATAGGGGATCGTGACTGTAGGCTCAGACGGCGAGGCGGAACTGAAGCTGCGACGGCCTTGGATGATCTGGCTGTACCACCTTCCCCACAGGTGGAGCTTTTTGCACTCAGGGTCATGATCTTTAATGAGAGCGAACGCCACCCGGTCCACTGGCGAATGGGGGAACCCTCCTTCCGAGCGAACGAAAGGGAAAGACAAGCCGTCAGACATGTTTCCTGTGGAAAGACAAAAAATAACCATTAGTGTTCTAACGCTTGGCATTGTAAATCTTATTCCACACTGTGATGTAATGGGTAAGGGACCAAAGGGGGACCCACAAAATCTAAATGATAGTACATCACTTAATAAGACAGTCCCATCATTGGATGAGACTGTCAGTTAATGAAAAAGACCCCCAAGAGAATATCCTCATTGGGGGAAATCACTAGAGACAAGGAGAAAATCTCCTCTTTTAGAGCAAAGCTCTGTCACAGAGTGACATTTGTCAAACTCTGGTCTCAAGGGAATAAAACTTCCTAAAAAAGGCCTAGCTCTGTAATAGTAATGAAAAACTATAACTCCTAAGGATTAAAAGAAAAATTTTAGGATCTTAAAGATCCATGAAAACTTTTAGGAGTTCTCCATTTGATCTATGAGCAAGGCTCTGTTCATGGGTTAAAACCCAGGAACAAGATCTCTGTAAATTTTTGAGAGCAAGGCTCTGTGGATGAAACCCCAAAGGGGTTTTCTTTAGATCAAAGATCTATAAGAGCAAGGCTCTGTTAATTAAATTTAATTTAAATTAATTCTTACCTAGAGTGATTCTAAGTTATGAACTTTAAAGTTCTTGGGAAGAAGCAAGAGCAAGGCTCTGAGAGTTCTTAAGCAAGAGCAAGGCTCTGAATCAAAGTTCTTGAAACGGTAAAGAAATTAAAGGACCAAGGGTCCCATTTATAGGCGCCTGCGCCTCTTCACCTGACCTCCATGATCCAACGGTCGGGATCTTGCCACCGCTGCACTCACGTGCGCGCCACGTGAGCGCAACGGTGGGGGGGAATTTGTTCCCCCAATCAGAGCAAGGCTCTGTTTGAATTTCAAAAATTCAAATTTTAAAGCAACGCTTCAGATCCCGTGCGTTGCGCGCAACGCGCCACGTGTCAGAAGTTGACACGGCAGCACAACGCCCAAGGCAGTGCGTCCAATCAGAGCAAGACTCTTTAAAAAACATAAGTAACACTCAGTTGCGCAAACGCTGCGCTGCGCGACACGTGTCCGCGCAGTTGCGCAAGCGCTGTTGCGCAAGGGCGCCGCTGCGCGACACGTGTCCGCGCAGTTGCGCAAGCGCTTCACTGCGCGACACGTGTCACGCGCTGGAGAGTTGCGCAAGACTCTTTAAAAAACATAAGCAACACTCAGTTGCGCAAGCGCTGCGCTACGTGACACGTGTTTGCGCAGTTGCGCAAACACAACCGCGCAAGCGTACCGCTGCGCGACACGTGTCCGCGCAGTTGCGCAAGCGCTGTTGCGCAAGGGCGCCGCTGCGCGACACGTGTCCGCGCAGTTGCGCAAGCGCTTCGCTGCGCGACACGTGTCCGCGCAGTTGCGCAAGCGCTTCGCTGCCCGACACGTGTCACGCGTTGGAGAGTTGCGCAAAAAACAGAATGAAGATTTAAAGAATTTTTTTTTTCTGTTCTTGTTAAAACAAGAAGATTTCTTCTGTAAAACAGGGGCCTTTGGATCAAAGATCCAACGGTGGGGAAAATTCCCTAAATCACTCAGAAAAAGATCTTTTTAACAAATTTAACTAATTTTTGAGCACTATAAAAAGGACCCCAAACCTCATTTCAAATACACACATCTGGTTTTAAAAAAAAAGAAGAGAGAAGAGAACTCTGGAGAACTCCTTGAGAACACAAAAAAGAAGGTAAAAACCTTTAAAACAAGAGAAAATTCTCTTAGGAATAGATCATTGATCTAAGAACAAGATCAGTGATCTTCAACAAATAAATAAAGAAATAAAAATAATAAAAATAGTGCCTTGCACTTGCTATGAACCTTTGGTTCTCTGAAACAAGGAAAAACTTGTTTTTCTTTGATCCAAATTTAGATCAAGGGATAAAAAGTGCTTTGAATCTAAAAGGTTCTTGGTGCTTTGCACAAATGCAATGCATTACTTGAAGGGCCAGGCCCAAATCAAAAAGACCTAGCAGGCCAAAATAAGTTGCAAAGCAATAAAAAGGGCAGAGCCCAAATGAAATTGATGCTTTGCATCATTTATAAAGGGCAGAGCCCAAAACAAATTGCCCAAATAAAAATAAAGAGAAATGCAATGCAAAGGCAAATAAATGTTGGACATTTTCAACTGGACTTAGTCCAATAGTGGCCATAAGTCCTTAAATTAAACTGACTGAGCAAATTGGCTCTCCTAAATCAATCTACATCCGGTTCGAGGGTACATCTCCGAACTCCTTTGACATCCATCGTTGTAATTCCTCAACGACGTCAAAGAGGTGACGGGTCCCGACGACCACACACCCATATGGACTGCGGGGTCCTTAAACTCGTGGACCGAGACGTCCCTAAACTAATATCGGACCGAGACGTCCCTAAACTAATATCGGACCGAGACGTCCCTAAACTAATGATGGACCACTACGTCCTTAAACTGGCGATGGACCGAAACGTCCTTAAACTAATAATGGACCACCACGTCCCTAAACTGGAACATGGACCACCACGTCCTTAAACTGGAGCAATAGAGCCTTCAAATGCTCTTTTGCCGGATCTAAACGGTCCCGTTTAAGTTGATCTTAGCCCCAAATACGGCTAACGTATCCTTAAACACTCAAATGAACGATAAAATTCCAAATCGACCTTGGTTCAAGGGTACATCTCCGAACTCCTCTGACATCTGTCGTTGTAATCCTTCAACGACGTCAGAGAGGCGACGAGTCCCGACGGCCATATATTAAATGGATCACCCCGTCAAGTTGATCTTAGTCTCAAACAGGACTAACGTATCCTTGACAAACGTTTAAGTTGATCTTAGCCGCAACGCGACTAATGCATCCTTAAACTAAAAACACCAAACCCAAATCTAATTAAATACGGATTTGGACTAGTCCACGTCCTACGGGCGACAGCATTACTCAGTCTCCGTATACAATCCACGGATAACCACAAACAAAACAAACACACACGACACGAAGTGAAATTCTGGAGAAGGAGAAAGTGGTTACCGCGATGCGGTAGCGTAATTAACTGCAGGGGCTTACGCCTGCAGGGAAGAGCGTCCCCACAATCAAAAACCCCTCAAGCGAGGGGGAATCTGACAAAGTCTGCTACATCGGCCGCATTCGTCTAAACCTCCGATACACGGTGCCATAAATCAACTTGGCATCTTCGGAGAGGTAGACGGATAAAACCAAATAGCATCTGCCCCGAATCTCAGCGCCAGAACATCGCGGTCCCGTGCGCCGTCTTTCGGAGGGGAACAGTCTCAAATAGGACTAACGTATCCTTAACAAACGTTTGAGTTGATCTTAGCCTCAAATATGGCTAACGTATCCTCAAACCAAAAACCCAAACCCAAATCTAGGAAAATACGGATTTGGACTAATCCACGTCCTACGGGCGACGACATAAATTAGTCTCCGTATACAATCCATGGGCAACCACAAACAAAACAAACACCCACGACACGAAGTGAAATTATGGAGAAGGAGAAAGTTGTTACCACGATGCGGTAGCGTAATTAACTGCAGGGGCTTGCGCCTGCAGGGAAGAGCGTCCCCACAATCAAAACCCCTCAAGCGAGGGGGAATCTGACGAAGTCTGCTACATCGGCCGCATCCGTCTAAACCTCCGATATACGGTGCCATAAATCAACTTGGCATCTTCGGAGAGGTGGACGGATAAAACCATATAGCATCTGCCCCGAATCTCAGGCAAGACGAACCTACGCGGTCGCGTCCCTGTATTCGGAGGGGAACAGATTCTGGCACGCCCGGTAGGAGCTTTTCCTCTTTCCACTCCACACTTCGTGTGTCGTCTTCGCGAACGAATCGTGGTTTGTTAATGGTTGTTTTTGGGTTTCAAGTTACTAAGATTTGGTCTTTTGCCTGGCGCAAAAATCAAGCGTTAATGGCATCCAACTGCTCGAGCTGCTCAAAATGCAAGTGCAACCGACGCTCCGCCTCACCTGGAGGTGTAGCCTATGGGCCTCAAGCGGCCTCCATCCTTACTATGCCGGTGGAACAGGTGACTCAGGCCACCACCGGTCTGTTCTTCGGGACCATGCTCCTGCCTGCAAGATTCACCATTCCAGTGCCCGCACCGAAAACGCAAAAGAAGTCGGTCTTCGATCGGCTTACTACTACCACGACCCCTCTCAAAGGGTCGTCCAATATCAAGCCGGTAACCTCTGTCTTTACCAGGCTGAACTAGAACTCCAGTAGGCCCGCCAAGAAGCCCATGAATCCTGAAGTGGCCATCCCGAGGAAGGTAGCCACCTCTGCTTCTGAAGTCGTCAAGACGGCTTCTCCTACTAAAGAGTCGGTCTTTGTAAGACTGACTATTCCGGTTCCCGTTCCTGCTCGAGGGTCTGTCTTTGACAGATTAAACACCGCCACTCAAAAGACATCAGTCTTCAAGAGGCTGGCACCAGCGACGCTTCATCTAGACAGGGGGCAAGACAAAACCATCCCCATCGCCGAACCAGCACCAACAGCTCGACACGCTCGACATCGCCACTGGCGCCGGGTAAGGAAGGCCGGGGGCAATTCCCCTTCTGGGCTAACTCCACCAGCTCCAATGGTGGAAATTAATGCTGCTGTTCCAACTGAGAACAGGTTTGAACCGCTAAGGAGGGTACGCAAGAACTCTCCGACTGCCACGCTAAAAAGATCTCCTCCACCTGTGGAGAGGGTTACAGAAACGAAGCTGGAACAGCCCCCTCAACAGCTGTCCTCCAAAATTTACAAGGTCTGGCGGCGGGTTCAAGACTCCGTAATCGACCAAGATCACTCTCGTCGGCAGAAGTGGGTGAAAGTACAGGAAGAAAAGAACCGTCCTGTTAAACAGCAAAGGACGACAACCACTTGGGTGCCCACTACAACGACCCCCTCTACGTCGACTACTCAAAAGAGAAGAAGGCCGGAGAAAATCCCCATGCCTACGGCAAATGTCAAAGGCGGTGAGCCCAAACGCCCTAAGTCCGGGGGCATTGTGGTCCATACCGTCTACATGGCGTCTGGGAAAGAGGACAGCTGTATATCCACAGGTCATAGACCGCTTACGCGATCGATGACTAAAGCTCAGGAGTAGCAGCAGAAGCTCCAAGAAATGATGAATGCGATGGCCGCACTCACTGGGCCAAATGAAATCCCCGAAGCGTCCTCGGATCAACGCCAGGAGCAAGAAACCGATGCCGAGTTCCTTCGGAGAATATTGGAGAAAAAGGACAAAGAGGCTGCGGAACAAGCAGCCAATATAAAACGAATGGCCCTTCTATTTCAGGATATGGTGGGTATGATGATCCAGCAGGATCCTCCTGCTGAAGATCCTCCGATCATCCTTGAAGATGACAGAGGAGAAACGTCGAATCCACCGCCGGTTCTGTCAGCAGCCAAGGAGGAGACAATTTCTAAAGCTGACCTGGATGAATATATAGCTCAGCAGATACGGGTTCATCAGGCAACGGAGGCAGCCGGTCAAGTTGTCAGAATGGGGCGACCATATCCGAGCTGGTATGATCAGATCAAGTACCCGCCGGGCTATACAATACCGAAATTCCATGTCTATAAGGGGACTGGCAATCCCCATCAACATGTTACCTAGTTCAGAGCTCTTTGCGGTAACACCGGCGGTGATGATAAATTGTTGCTTCGCCAGTTCGTCGGTAGCTTATCGGAGATGGCATTTGAGTGGTACCCCGAACTCCCAAATGACTCCGTCAAGACCTTCGATGAAATGGAGTTGTTGTTTACCCAGCGCTTCGCAAGTGCCAGTGAGCGTACTCAAATAATAGCTTTGATTAATGCGAGAGTAAAGCCGGGCGAGACTTGGGTTCAATATGCAATCCGATGGCGGAACTTATGGTCAAAGTGCGAACAACGCATTGAAGAAGCGCCGGCGGTAGGCATGTTCGTGGGCACCCTAGATCCTCATGCAACTATCTCACAGTTCATGATGTTCTTTAAACCAACCACGTTCCAAGCCTTGATCGATAAGTTAGCCCAAATGGATCAGATGGGCCACAGACCGTCTCCTCCAAAACCGGACTCTCGAAATGAGAAGGGGAAAAGGAAAGCGATCGTCGTCGCCAATGCTCAACAACAGCCGAGCAACTTGAAGCCGGTTGTTCGTCAAAACAATATGCGTCCACACCTGTCCTTCGAGGAGAGGCTAGGACGTCCTTACTCGTTTCCTCAGAATAAAACGAGAAGACTGTTTGAACTGGCATTGCGTAACAGACTCATTAATCTACCGGAGTCAAGACGTCCGTCGCAGCCAAACGACGTCAATGATCCCAATTATTGTCCCTATCACCGAGTATTGGGTCATCCGATTGAAGATTGCTACGTCTTCAAAAAATGGATTGAAGATCAATATCAGCAAGGCAAGTTCGCGTTATCCGAAAGATAGAAGGTGAACCCGCCGCAACCTCATACTTCTAAAAAGGTGAATACGCCGAGGGCAACGTGCTCCCTTGTTGAAAAAACTCCATGGGAGGTTGTGTTATCAGCCAAAACCAAAAGGATGCTGAATGATCTCAAGACATGCCAGGCGGTCAGGTGGAAGAACCCGCTAGAACCCCAGATCATTGAAGGGATGTTGAAGCCGCGCCCAACTCTAAGGACCGGTGGTGATGGCCCAAGCATTCATACCCAGCCATCGAAATCTTCAAAGAAGAAGAAGAAGAGATCCAAAAGGCCCGTGAAACCTGGCGACAAGCGCACGGACTTACGAAAGCAGATCGACGCGCTGGAAGAATACAATCAAAAGGCACGAATTCCCATCACACTCCAAAAGTTCCTCAGCCACGTCTTTCAAGAGGAGGATGAGGGGGAGAGCTCGTCGGATGAATCCGAAGAATACGTGGCGAGTTGTCATATGATCTCCTACTCGTTTACGGACGATGAGAAAACTCCTTGCACTGAGAAGCTGGGGGCAGAGCCAGAGCCGGAACCTGTGTGGCCGTTAGGCGAAATGATCGACGCCTTTCTGGATGAGATTCGTCTGAAAAGTAAAACCAATCGGGAGCGTGAGATGGCCATATTGGAAGGAGCCAAACGCCGGCGATTAGATGAAAGGGTTGAGACGCTCCCGTTAAATCAAGAAACATCCGTTGCGGATAAAAACAAATTCAAGACGAGAAAGAGGTTTGCTAAGGCCATATCAATGGGGATGAAGCTACCACCCTCTGAAGAAAACATTGCCAGTAAAGAAGAAACGCACCCTTCCTACTGCTTATATCATCGAAAGATTTCGCACCCCACCGAAGAGTGCAAGGCTTTCAATAGATGGTGGCAGGGGTATGTGGTTCACCGGCAGCATGTTAAGCGGGAGAAGCGCAAAACTCGTCGGGAGCGGAAAAGTACGGCCGAAGAGCTCAGAAGAATCACCGGTGATTGTCGCATGGTTAACGCCGGGGAAGCGCAAATTCTCACATTTGGGAGCGACTCTGACGAGGAAATGGCTCTTAGCCCTCTCTTTAAAGAGCCTACCTCGGGAAAAGAGGAAGAGCCGAAGGCCTGCGAAAATATCCGGCTGGGCAATCATACGCTACCCGAAAAGAATCTCGGACCCTCAAATAAAAAAGATAAGGGGAAAGAAAAGGTCTCTGAGGATATCGCCCTAGATGACCAAATCACGGAAGAGCTAACCGCCAAGGACCCGCCAAAGAAAAATAAGGTGGACTACAACGTTTTGGCACACTTGAGGAAGTTACCCTCGCAACTCAGTATTCTCGATGCCCTCTTATTATCAAAAGAAGCAAGAGAATCATTGATCAAAGCACTACAGGAGCCAGAGCAATTCCAAGCGTTTCTCGCCGTAGAAAAGATGAAGGACGAGCTAGAAGAAGTGCACACAGCCGATGTCACTTTCGGTGATGAAGACCTCCTCCTTGGGACATGCGAACACAATCGGCCCCTCTATATTTCAGGATATTGCCATGATATAAAGATAGGCAAAATCTTGGTTGACAATGGCTCTTCTGTCAATCTCCTTAATGTACGGGTGTTGAAAGAAATATGCATGAGCGTCCAGCACCTCGCTCGGGATAAGATCATCATCTCCGGTTTCGACTCTCAATCATCCAGGACTCTCGAGTCTGTGATATTAACGCTGCACTTTGGGCTACTCGTCAGGGACATTAAATTCCATGTCATAGACGCCAAGACATGCTACAATGCTCTGCTCGGCCGGCCATGGTTACACGAGTACAACATCATCCCTTCTACACATCACCAGTGTATGAAATATTTTAAGGATGGTCTCGAGTATACCGTAACGGGAGAACTGAACCCATTCTCCGTGAACGAAGTCCGCAAATATGAAGATGCAAAATACTTCTTACCGGATTTCGAAGACACGGAGAGGTGTCACAAGCCGGAGAACAAAACTAATGCCACCATCCCTGTCTTCGGGAGTGATACTGAGGAGGAAGAGGAAATAGTTTATTCGGGTCCGCCCCAATACAACAAGCCGGGACCATCCGCTCCTACGTTGATCTTTGGTAGTGACTCGGAAGATGAGGTCCATGCTGTATTCTCTGCTCGGCCTTCAATACAAACATCCGCTGACGAAGAGCAAAGCCTGAAAATCGCCATGGTTCCGCTTAAACATCATAAAGAACTGGATGCGCTCGATGCCTACACTGTAGAGGAGCTGCGGACGTTCTATGTCCCTCCTAGGCGAAAAGGCGAAAAGGCAATTCTATTCTACCACTCTGAAGAAACCAAAGTGGAGAAAGAAATCTGGCACGGTGCGGATCCTACGCTTAACAGGTTTCAGCCCATCCGTCTGCCTAGATATTATACAGAAGGCTTGAAGAGGCTGCTGAAACGCCAGGGGATACCCTTCAAACGGACCGCTCGAAAAGCCAAATTCTATGACAGGGTCTGGAACATCCCCGGAACTCAGCACAAATTGCCTAGTGGGAGGATGGAAACAATCGGGCTCGGATACATTCGGTCCAAGAAACGAGAGCTACTCCGCGGTTGCTACATCGTGCATGACTTCAATGAAGAAGGGGATGCTCAACGGCAGGACGCTAATCCTGAACCAGTAAAAGTTCCTGATGCAAAGATGCCCAGTCCGTCATTCGAAGAACAAATGAACAGGCTTATAAGAGAAGCTGGTTAAAAAGTCCGAGACGACCACAACCGCGAAATGGCCATCTACGAGAAAGCCAAAATGCAACGCCTCCTACAACAGGCCGCGAAAGATGAAAGTGACGCTCCTTGTCAACCTGTGGTAAAAAAGGCTCGGCGCAGAAGCAGAAACAAGTCGAAAAGCGAAAAGGGCGCTCGATAGCAACAAAGCGGGACTAAGAAGCCGCGCAGTCGGGAATCGAACGGCCTGGATTTGTCCCTTATGAAGAAAATGAGTCGAGCATACTCTTTTCCTCAAGACAAGACGAAGAAGATACTTGACCTAGCTATAAAGCACCAAATGCTTACGCTTCCGGAGTCCAAGCACCCCGAACAAGCAGGTGAAGTCTCTCACCCGAACTATTGCTCCTATCACCGAACAATAGGGCACCCTCTCGAAGACTGCTTCACCTTCAAGAACTGGGTTGATGATCAGTATCAGCTCGACAAGTTCGCTCTATCTGACAGTTGGAGGGTAACGCCGCCACAGAAGCACGAACCCAATGCCACGAAAGCAGAACCAGATCCACATCGGTCTTGGAAGCGAGCTCGCACTTGTCACATGATAACAATATCAAAAGGAGGGTCCGAGAACATGGATGACCTTCCCTGGTGCTTTGAAAACAGCAATGACGAGGTGATCTCAGAATTTCCACCAGCACCGAAAGAGCTGGAAGATGGAATACATACCACTGCGGATAACCTCAAGAAAATTAAGTTAGGGACGACAAATGACCCGCGACCGACATTCGTTAGTGAACTGCTATCTGAAGAAAGGGTGGCTTCATTAAAAGACGTGCTTATGCAGTATAGAGATTGCTTCGCATGGAACTATTCTGAAATGCCAGGACTAGATCCAGAAATCGCTGTGCATAAATTGGCAATATCCCCGGACGTCAAGCCAGTCAAACAGGCGCCGAGAAGAATGCGGCTCGAGCTTAAGATGAGCATTAATGCCGAAGTCAAGAAACTGATCGACTCTGGGTTTATTCAGGAAGTTCAGTATCCCGATTGGATCGCCAACATCGTCCCAGTGATGAAGAAAAATGGGACGGTGCGCATATGTGTAGACTTTCGGGATCTCAATAAAGCCTGCCCGAAGGACGATTTCCCAGTGCCAGTCACCGAGCTGATGATAGATAACACGTCCACTCACGAGGTTTTCTCCTTCATGGACGGCTCATCAGGATATAATCAGATAAAGATGCATCCCGAAGACCAGAAGCACACCGCTTTTTGGACCCCTCTGGGAATATTCTGCTACAAGGTGATGCCCTTCAGTTTAAAGAACGCCGGTGCCACCTATCAGAGGGCCATGATGAAGATCTTCGATGACCTCATACATGAAATCGTCGAATGCTATATCGACGACCTCGTGGTGAAAAGCAAATCGTACGAGGAACATCTCGAGCATTTGAAGATTGTATTTCAACGCCTTCGACAATACAACTTGAAGATGAATCCTCTTAAGTGCGCATTCGGAGTTTCCTCAGGAAAATTCCTAGGATTCATCGTCCGACACCGGGGTATCGAAATAGATCCGTCGAAGATCAAGGCGATCATGGAAATGCCTCCGCCGAGAACTCTCAAACAGCTGCGGTCTCTTCAAGGGAAGCTCACATACATAAGGCGATTTATAGCCAACCTTTCAGGCAAGTACCGTCCTTACAGCCACCTGATGAAAAAGGGAACCTCGTTCGTCTGGGATCACAAATGCCAGAGTGCGCTGGACGAAATCAAGCAGTACCTACAGAACCCGCCAGTGCTGGCTGCTTCAGTCAAGGGAAAGCCCCTCATTCTTTATACAACCACCCTCGAAGGTTCCTTAGGCGCATTATGGGCGCAAGAGAACGACTAAGGGAAAGAGAGAGCTCTCTATTACTTAAGTCGAGTTCTACTGGGGGCAGAAAGCAACTATTCCCCTATTGAAAAACACTGCCTGGCGTTGATCTTCGCGATAACAAAGCTCAGGCACTATGCGTTGGCGCATGAAGTCCGTCTCATTTCGAAGGTGGACCCCCTTAAATATTTAATGTCGAAGGCCATATTGACGGGGCGACTCGCTAAATGGGCCCTGCTCTTGATGGTGTTCTCGATAACCTATCAGCCTCTTAAGGCAGTGAAAGGCCAGGCCATCGCCGACTTCCTTGCTGAGCATCCGATACCTGGCGATTCTCCTCTGAATTGCGAACTGCCAGACGAACATGCGTTTGATGCGATCGACGGTAGTGGTACCCGATGGGAGCTTTATTTTGATGGAGCGTCTTCCATGAAGAAGCGCAAACAAAGTGCCCCTATAATCAAATCGGGGGTAGGCCTCATCTTCGTAACTCCACAAGGAGGGATTATGCGCTTTGCTTTTTCCTTAACAGAGCCGAGGACGAACAATGAAGCTGAATACGAAGCTTTGATGGTAGGTCTCGAGATCGCCATCGACATGGGAATTGAAAACCTTCTCATATACGGAGACTCCCAACTGGTTGTTAGTCAAGTAAATGGCGACTACTAGACATGCAAACCAGAGTTGGTGAAGTACGGTGAAAAGGTGCAACAACTGTTGACCCAAATTCCTTCATACACTTTAGAAAACATACCGCGCACGGAAAACAGCAAAGTGGACTCATTAGCCAAGCTCGCTAAAGAACTGGCCGACGAGAATCTCGATGACGTAAGAATCGTGGTACAATGTCGTCGGGTGCTTGCCCCAGCAGAAATATCTCCAGAATCATCCGAAGAAAAGGTAGCGACTGAGCAGACGACCCTGCAAATAAAAGACCGGGAAAAGGCTGAGAATTGGAGAGAAGTCTTTATAGACTACTTCAAATACCGTCGAACGCCCGAAGATGCGTCCTCAAGACATCAGCTTATGAAACGAGCTCTGTCTTTCGCCTTCGTCAATGATACTCTGTACAAGAGGTCGTTCGATTCTTTGTGGTTGAGATGCCTGGGACCTGACGAAGCAAAAAGAGTCGTTTAGAAAGTTCATGACGGACTCTGCGGTTCTCACCAAGCAGGCCCGAAGATGAAGTTGAAGATTAAACGGATGGGTTACTACTGGCCCACGATGATCCAGGACTGCCTCGAATATGCGAAGCAATGCCACTCATGCCAAATCCATGGGGACTTCATCCACCAGCATCCAAATCCGCTACATCCAACGCTGGCTAGCTGGCCGTTCGAAATGTGGGGAACTGACATAGTCGGCCCTATCGAACCAGCATCGTCCAGGGGACATCGATTCATCCTGGCAACGACTGATTACTTCTCCAAATGGGAAGAAGCAGTACCGTTGAGGGAAGTGAAGACGGAGAATATCCTCCATTTCTTCAAGACGCACGTCATTTATCGGTTTGGAACTCCGCGATGGATCATCTCCGATAACGGGCCAGCCTACAGAAGCCACAAAATCAGTCGCTTCGCGCAACAGCATAATATAGACTGGAGATATTCCTCAGTTTATAATCCGCGAGCTAACGGTCTAGCTGAGGCCTTCAACAAGACCTTGACGAAGATCGTGAAGAAAACGGTGTCCCGAAATAAGAAGGACTGGCACGAGAGACTGCAAGAAGCTCTCTGGGCGTATCGAACTACGTTCAAGACGGCCACGAACACAACACCATACGCGTTGGTATTCGGTACAGAAGCAGTACTCCCACTCGAGATAGAGGTACCCTCTCTGCGAGTGGCAGTCCACTACGAGCTGACTGACGAAGAAAATACTCACCTTCGGCTTGAGGAGCTTGATGCTCTTGATGAAACCCGGCTCATAGCGCAACAAAATCTAGAAGCTTATAAAGCAAAGATGACGCGCTCATATGAAAGATTGACCCGACCGAGGACATTCCGCCAAGGCGAGCTCGTGCTAGTGGTCAAAAGACCTATGATCCCCAATCGCGCCAAGCGGGGAAAATTCGAGCCGAACTATGAAGGCCCGTACATCATAGACAAGGTCTACCAGGGTGGAGCCTATCTACTTATGGATATGCACGGTGAAAGGCCTTTCAGGCCAATAAACGGTCGCTTCCTGAAGAAATACTACGCTTAATGAGCCACGGCCTAGGTCAATGATAGATGACGACGACTATGTCCGCTTGCTATCTTTCTAAGCCCAAACTCTATAAGTAGTAACCGGCCTTCTTCAGCAATGGACCGAAACGTCCTTAAACTAATGACGGACCGAAACGTCCTTAAACTAATGACGGACCACTACGTCCTAAAACTAGCTGTTGACCGAGATGTCGATAAACTACGGTGGATTGAAACGTCACAAAGTCGATATAAAAAAAAAAAAAAAAAAATAAAAAAAAAAGGTATGTCCATAAGCAAAATGGGCACGGATGAAAACCCGAAAGGGCTCCGTGAGTAAAAACAGCAGGGCTACCGGCGAGTGTTCGTGAAAACCCGAAAGGGCGCGTCCTCGTAAAAAAAATAATAAATGAATAAATAAATAAAAAGAATAAAAAAGTGGTATGTCCATAAGCGAAATGGGCACGGATGAAAACCCGAAAGGGCTCCGTGAGTAAAAACAGCAGGGCTACCGGCAAGTGTTTGTGAAAACCCGAAAGGGCGCAACCTCGTTAAAGGACACTTACAGGGTCCTCTCGACCTTGTAAGGAGAAACCACTCGCGTGAGATCCTTATGACTCACAAGGGAACAACACACTTAGGGATCCCCACGATTCCTAAGGAGAAAATACACTTGCGAGATCCTCACGACTCGTAAGGAGAACTCTCTTATGGGACCCTCACGGCTCATAAGATTTGAAAGTCTTAAGTTACAGAGAGCTAAACCTGTGCTTAAGCAACCCCCACAACCTTCGATATTGCCCTACAAGCGGCTCATACTGACCCTTGTATACAATCCACGGGCGCGAATAAACATTTCCCTAACGAAGTCCCACCCGTGACTAGGGATATGTCCATATGGCGAACAGCCCTTATAAGTCCTCTCGATTTATAAGGAGAAAACCCTCTTGTAGGATCCTTACGACTTACAGAGGAACATGCACTTAGGAATCCTCATGATACCTAAGGAGAAAACACACCTACAAGATCCTCATGACTTGTAGGGAGAGATACCTTTGTGAGACCCTTACGGCTCATGAATTCAAAAGCCTTAGTCGACAGGATCTTAACCCTATTTACTAAGCCACCTTTGTTCGACATCGGCAGAGGTAAATGATGATTCGCTCCTGGCAACATCCCAGTTGTAGCGGTGCTGATGCCGATATCGGTGCCTAATTCCAGGCTTACAGCGGAAAGCCAGCAAGCCGCACATGCATACGAAATAGCCGAAATGATGGGGTAACTTGCAATAAAAAGCAGCAAGTAAAAACGTACGCATACAGAATAGCCGAAATGATTGGGCAACTCGCAATAAAAAGCAGCGAGTAAAAATAAAATAAATAGCCGAAATGATTGGGCACCGCGAAAGATAGCCGAAATGATGGGGCAATCGCGACTTTCGCGATATAAAGCTGAAATGATAGAGCATCGCGGAAATAAAACAATAATGAAAAAAATGATGAACTTTTTCCCTACAGGTGAGATCACGTCAATCCCTGTATACAATCCAAGGGCACAAACAAAGAGGGAACCATACCTTCCCAACAGGCTCCGCCAGAGAGCGATGCCAAATCTCGACGGTTCACCAACAACCTTGAGACAACCGTGACATTCGTCTCGATACAGCAGACGCAGTGCCAGCAAACGAAGCGAAGATCAAATTTCTAGCTTCACGGTTTTGACGGTAACTCATATAAAACCTGAAAGACCACCAGAGATCGTTTCAACCCCCAGGGAAATCAGTGTCCTTGGCAACCTCCTCGACTCAGGGAAACCAGTGTCCTTGACGAGAACACCTCGATTCGCGTCGGCCCGCAGAGAAACTAGTGTCTTTGCAGGAATACCCCGATTCGTTTCAACCCCAGGGAAATCAGTGTCCTTGGCAACCTCCTCGACTCAGGGAAACCAGTGTCCTTGATGGGAGCTTCTTGATTCGTGTCGACCCGCAGAGAAACCAGCGTCTTTGCAGGAACACCTCGATTCGTTTCAACCCCAGGGAAATCAGTGTCCTTGGCAAATACCTCAATTCAGGGAAACTAGCGTCCTTGATGAGAGCTTCTTGATTTGCGTCGACCCATAGAAAAACTAGCGTCTTTGCAGGAACACTTCGATTCGTTTCAACCCCGAGGAAACCAGTGTCCTCGGCAAAATACTTCGACTCAGGAAAACCAGTGTCCTTGACAAGAACATCTTGATTCGCGTCGGCTCGCAGAGAAACTAGCGTCTTTGCAGGAATACCCCGATTCGTTTCAACCCCAGGGAAATCAGTGTCCTTGGAAGATACCTCAATTCAGGGAAACTAGCGTCCTTGATGAGAGCTTCTTGATTCACGTCGACCCGCAGAGAAACCAGCGTCTTTGCAGGAG
The DNA here is from genome assembly GCA_030015575.1 of Agapanthus africanus. Lineage (NCBI taxonomy): Eukaryota > Viridiplantae > Streptophyta > Magnoliopsida > Asparagales > Amaryllidaceae > Agapanthus > Agapanthus africanus. The sequence continues at coordinate 530,298,426 of CM057347.1, read as the reverse complement.
TACTTCGATTCGTTTCAACCTCGAGGAAACCAGTGTCCTCGGCAAAATACTTCGACTTAGGGAAACTAGTGTCCTTGACGAGAACATCTTGATTTGCGTCGGCCCGTAAAGAAACTAGCGTCTTTGCAGGAATACCCCGATTCGTTTCAACCCCAGGGAAATCAGTGTCCTTGGCAAATACCTCAATTCAGGAAAACTAGCGTCCTTGATGAGAGCTTCTTGATTCGCGTCGACCCGCAGAGAAACCAGCGTCTTTGTAGGAGTACTTCGATTCGTTTCAACCTCGAGGAAACCAGTGTCCTCGGCAAAATACTTCGACTCATGGAAATTAGTGTCCTTGACAAGAGCTGTTCGATTCGTCTCGACTCATGAAGAAATTAGTGTCTTCGCGAGGACTTCCCGATTCGTCTCGACTTGCAAGATAAAGCCTTAGGCAGCAGGGATTAAAAAACTTGTTTCCTAAGCACCGGGACCCTGCAAGTCGATCCAAAACGGTCTCTTGCATACTATCCACGGGTCTCACTCTCTGAAGTCGAATCTCAACAAAGAGGGAAACAACCGCTTACGAGTCCTCTCGACTCGTAAGAGGGAAAATTCTCTTATAAGATCCTTACGACTTATAAGAGAAAATGCACTTAGGAATCCTCACGATTCCTAAGGAGAAAATCCACCTATGAGATCCTCTCGATCCATAGGGAGAAAAGTCTCTATGAGACCCTCACGGCTCATAGAGTTGAAAAGTCTTAGGCAGCAGATTTGAACCTGCGGTCTAAGCCATCACTATCTCTTGAAGAAACCAAGATGCTTGCTCTATTATCTGTCAACCATGTTTATTAAGACATCATGCTGATAATAAGAGAAGGGATAAAATAAAGAAATGATACAAGACATTGCAAAGAAAAAATGTGTATCTTTATTCATTAATTCAATCAAGTACAAGGTGAATCGTATAAAAGAATAAAGAATGGAAACATCTTATTTGAAAAAGAAATTTTTTTACAAGTATATCGATACAAGGGCAGCTACTGGGAAGGAAGCGTCATGAATAGCCCTATCAATTGTTCGCGCACTTCCTTCCATGCTTTCTCCTGATCGGCCGCCACCGCCAATTCTGCTTCCACTTGAGCCCGTTGCTGCAAGAAGGATGAAAGCTGCTCCCCAACTGCCTGCTGAGCTGCTTCGCGGCCTTGGGCATCACGCTCGGCGGCATCGAGCTTCCGCTTCAGTGTTAGCCCATTAGAGATACGTTCCAGAAGGCCCTCGAAGATAGACTTCACCTGGGCAGCGTTCACCTCAACCTCAGCACGCAGACGAGCCGTCTCGCTTGAGGTCTCTTGGCATTCCCTCAGCCTTAAAACCGCTTCTTGTTCCAAGTGGCGGAAGTAAGAAGCGCTTTGTTCGATCCATGCTGCTCGTTGGTTGCTTGCGGCTAAGGTCTCGGGAGCAGGGCGCATAAACTCCGATTGATGCAGGCGGACCTCGATTTCCCTGCAGTGATTAACCCAAAACTCGACGACGCCTTCATCATGAAAATTTATAGGCGCCGCCAACATCGGGTTAACCTCCGCAGCGAAATCTGCAGCAGATGGGGGAGCGTCCGCGTCAAGCTCTTCGACGTATCCGCTCAGCATGACCAAGATCATTACGGCACCCTTTGAAGACGGACATCTCAGGAAGGGGCCTGCCGGCATTATGACGCGAGACTCAAAGGGCACCGGAATCGGAACGACAGTTGAAAAAACAAAATACGATCAGATGACGGTTCAAGAAATATGAAAAAATCATCGATGGGATAGTTTACTATACCAGCTGCAGCAGGCGGCAAAGCCGGGAGGGCCGGTGGCGTAACCGATCTTTCATCTCCTCCTTCGATTTGTAGCACTGCAATCAGGATGAGGAAGAGTCAGAAATAATTCCATTATTGAAAAAAAGAAAGGCATCAATCGGAAACTATACTCACCAGCGCCACTGGAGGAAGAAGCGAGTTCAGATGGGAAGGAGAAGTGCGGGTGCAACACTTGGTAGAGGTGATCAAAAAGCACTCCTGTAAAGACGCAATAGTACAACATTAGTACATAAATTATGCGGCCGAAAGATAAAACTAATGGGTTACAAATCCATACCTTCCAGCATCTGCGATGGTATAAGAGAAGGCTGAGAGGTGGCCACCGCCAAGGCAGTAGCTGACGGTGCTCCCTCGAGTAATGGAGCGTCAGCACTGGCCGCACTTGCGTTAAAAACAAAGATACACCTGTCAGGAAAGATTGTAAGATAAAGAAAAAAAATGACAGTAACTCGAAATTTACCTGATAAGCCGCCAGCCGAAACGGAGGCGTCTCCCTCCTCCATAGACATGAGTCTACCTTCCGTGGCCTCATCACCAGACTCGACGGGGGCCGTCCTCGTGCTCACGAGGCCAGGAGACGGCGGAGGACCGTAGACGGGGAGAGCAATGATTGGAACATTGCCAGACTCTTGAGAAAGAGCGGCTGGCTTGTCCCCGGGAGTCGTGCCCGTCTCACCCGCTACTCCCTCGAGCTCGGCAGTCGCTGCTGTCTTATCAGCCGTCGCCATGGGGTCACCAGTTTCAGGTGCTCCGTCCGCTGCTGCCCCAGACTCAGTTATAACAGTCGTCTCATTTGCCGCTACCTCGGGCTCGGCATCGACGACCTTCCCTGGCGCAGTTTCTTCCGCCCCCAGCTTAGGTCCAGCAACCCCGGCGACGTCGCCTACCGTCGGCTCGGGTTCAGCCGGTGCCTTTTCTTCTGTCCCCTTAGGTTCGACGGTTTCCGCCTCCCCTTCGGTTGGACTTGGCCCTGCAGGACAAGATATATAAGAACCGACAGGTTTTACAATTCTTACAACAAAATCTTGAAAGACATATTACCTGAGGTGGACTGATCATTAGCCTCACGAGCTGCCCGCGCCGCCTGTCTGTAAGCGGTAGACAAGGCGACCGGGGGCTCTTCGGAAGGAGAAGCAGCAGGAATAATGGTGCTTGGGCCCGCTCCCACGGCCAAAGCAGCTCTGCACTCCTTCGTCTCACGCCTCAACCGCTTCCTCTCCTCTCGGACCGTCGCGACGGACCTCTTCGACGCTTCCTTCATCAAGGTATCGTCGTCCTCGTTTAGAGTTGCCTCCAGAGCCTTCAAGGCATCTCTCATCGGCTCCTCAAGTCGGGTCTCTCGCAGTAGCCCCGAAGAGGTCGGGACTTCAGTAGCTGTCTCGGGAAGAGCCCCCGCATCGGCGTGTGTAGAAGATCCCGCGGTCCCTGCAATAAGACAAAGAAAAGGTTAGATTGACCGTTGACCGTCACAAAGGAGCAATAAAGGACTTAATGAATCGAAATGTACCGAGGCCTAAGGATGCTCTGAGTCATTCCTCCTCTTGAAAAGTTTGAGGGAAGCAGCGATAGCTTCTTCAGAGGTGATGCCTGTTTAAAGAGAAGAGGGGAAAAGCATTAGTCAAAGACAGTAATAAAAGTACGATGCAATAAAAAAAATGCAACTAGTGATTACCCGATTGCGCAAGCTTAGCTAGCCACGCGTCGCGCCTTGCCAATCGCTCTGAAGCTGCGATGGCGGCCCGCCAGATCAGTGTCATCTGCCGGCATAACTAATCCTTTGTTGGTCCCGTACTCGCCCAAGCCCTCGCTATAGGTGTTTCCCCTCCGAATGGCGGGCGACGACGCGATGACGTCTTGCCTGAGATTCGGGGCAGATGCTATATGGTTTTATCCGTCTACCTCTCCAAAGATGCCAAGTTGATTTATGGCACCGTGTATCGGAGGTTTAGACGAATGCGGCCGATGTAGCAGATTTCGTCAGATTCCCCCTCGCTTGAGGGGTTTTGATTGTGGGGACGCTCTTCTCTGCAGGCGCAAGCCCCTGCAGTTAATTACGCTACCGCCATCGCGGTAACAACTTTCTCCTTCTCCAGAATTTCACTTCGTATCGTGTGTGTTTGTTTTGTTTGTGATTGCCCGTGGATTGTATACGGAGACTAAGTAATGCCGTCGCCCGTAGGACGTGGATTATTCCAAATCCGTATTTACTTAGATTTGGATTTGTGTTTTTAGTTTAAAGGATACGTTAGCCGTATTGAGGCTAAGATCAACTTAAAACGTCCGTTAAGAATACGTTAGTCCTGTTTTAGACTAAGATCGACTTAACGTGGTGATCCATTTAATATATGGCCATCGGGACTCGTCACCCTCTCTGACGACGTTGAAGGATTACAATGACAGTGTCAGAGGAGTTCGGAGATGTACCTTTGAACCAAAGTTGATTATAGAATATGTAGTCTGTTGAAATGCTTAAGGATACGTTAGCCGTGTTTGGGGCTAAGATCTACTTAAACGGGATCGTTTAAATCCGACAGAAGAGCGTTTAGGGGGGCTCTACTGTTCCAGTTTAGGGACGTAGTGGTCCCATCTTCCAGTTTAGGGACGTGGTGGTCCATGTTCCAGTTTAGGGACGTGGTGGTCCATCATTAGTTTAAGTGACGTTTCGGTCCGATATTAGTTTAAGGACGTTTCGTCCGATATTAGTTTAAGGAAGTTTCGGTCCGATATTAATGTGTGGTCGTTGGGACCCGTCACCTCTCTGACGTCGTTGAAGGATTACAACGAGACCTGTCAGAGGAGTTCGGAGATGTACCCTCGAACCAGATGTAAATTTGAGGACTTATGGCCACGACTGGGGCTAAGTCCAGTTTCAATATTCTTTTGTCTTTGGCCTATTGGATCTGTACTAGAGCCTTGCCCCCTTCACTGCATTACTTTTTATTTGTTTTGGTTGTGCTTTGCCCTTTTACAAATGATGCAGTGCATCTATTTTGTTTGGGCTTTGCCTTTTTTAAAATGCATAGCATTTTTGATTAGGCCTGTTAGGCCTTTTAATGAGGCTCTGTCCCTTTTCTTAATAATGCAGAGTATTAAATACTCTGACAGTGCCCCCACGTGGCTTGTCAGGCGCTTTGCGCAAATTAAAGAGCGCAAGCGCATGTGGAAGTGACACGTGTCACGCTCTGATGAGCGCAAGCGCAACAGCGCAGTGCGCTGCGTCAGTGCGCCGCGTCAGTGCGCCGCGCTGTTGCACTGCTGACACGTGGCGCTTCCTGGCGGTTTGCGCAATAGTGCAGTTTTGGCAAGTGCTGGGCACTGTTCTTATTCTTTTGGATCAATTTTAGATCAAAGAAAACAAGTTTTTTTTTGTTTTCAAAGAACCAGTGGTTCATAAAAAGTGCAAGGCACTGTTATTGTTATTTTTCTTTTTCCTTGAAAATCATTGATCTTGTTCTTAGATCAATGATCTGTTGTTTTTTTTAAAGAGAATTTTCTCTTTTTCTAAAGGTTTTTACCTTTTTCTCTTGTTCTTGAGAAATTCTCTCTAATTCTTCAAAGTTCTCTCTGTTTGAAGCTCTTGATTTCTCCCAAAAATGTTGATTCCTTTGAATTGAGGTCTGGGGTCCTTTTTATAGTGCCCATAAAATTAGTTAAATTTGTTAAAGAGATCTTTCTCTGAGTGATTTGGGGAATTTCCCCCCACCGTTGGATCTTTGATCCAAAGGGCCTCTGTTTTACAGAAGGAAATCTTCTTGTTTTTAATAAGAACAGAAAAGATTTCTTTAAAATCTCAATTCTGTTTTGCGCAAACGCCCCAGCGCGTAACACGTGTCACGCAGCGCAGCGCTTGCGCAGCTGTGCTTGCGCACCTGCGCAGACACGTGTCGCGCAGCGCAGCATTTGCGCAGCTGTGCTTGGCGCAACTGCGCAAACACGTGTCATGCAGTGCCAAGCGCAGCGCAATTGCGCTAGCGCATCTGCGCTGACACGTGTCGCGCAGCGCAGTGCTTGCGCAACTGAAACGTTGCTTCCTTTAATTTTGCTTTAAATAGAAGCTTTGCTCTGATTGGGGCGCGCTTTGGGCGCCTGCGCTGATGCATCTGCGCCTGACACGTGGCGCATTGCGCCCGACACGTGGCGCATTGCGCACCGACACGTGCGCTTCATTTATTAAAATTTAGATTTTCAAAGTAGAGCTTTGCTCTGATTGGGCGAATCGGAAGCATTGTTTCATTTGAGATGTCTTTTCATCTTCCCAAAAATTTCATTCTCCCGGGTCTTGGAAATAATTCCATTGTGCACAGAATTCTCTGTGTTTGGGTCTATATATATAACTCAAGGCCGAGCCTTTTCTTTTCTCATCTTCAGAGAACTTCTTCGATTATGGCTTGCAACCCGCCCTCATGCTCACCGACAACTATGGGAAGTGCCGATTCGGGACATCGTTCCCCGTTTTGCTGTGCGCACTGGTGGACCCTTCTTTTACGGACGAGCAGTGCGATGCTGCAATGTACGAGCTTTTGACTCGCGTGGGGTCTCCTCTTCTTCCGCACTCCATTTGGCTCCGGATGATCCTTGTCTCGGTGCTCGCCGATCTTCCCCCTCCTCCAGTAGAGATGTTCTCGGTAATGCTTGACGCCGCCGAGGATAAGATCGAGTGCTTCTTTGAAGCGCACTTGATCACTAAAGCCCTGAGGGACTGTTCTTTCCACTTGCTGAGCCAGATACGGGCTCGCCGGGTTGTCATCGCCACCTTTTCTGACGAGTGTGGCGATGATCGTTGGGCATCTACTTCTCGGAGGACCGCCGCTTCAACGTGGTGGAGAAGACAGAAAGGGAACTGGAGAATCTTCTTCTTATTTTTGCGAACCCTTGTCTTTCCGATCCTATATTTGGTGATCTTTTTTAAATGTAATAACAATAATAATGATGAACAAGTATTTTTCTTTTTAATCAAGTATTTCATTATCTGTTAAGGGTTCTTTTATTTTAGCTCTCTGTTGTGCTTGTGCATTTATAATTTAATTTGCTATTATTAAGTGCATGTGATTCTTTCAAGGATAAATTTCCTTTGGTGTTTAGCCTCTTTCATGAAGCGGTGCTTTACTTTTCAGTCTTAGAAATAGAGTTTCGTTCTAATTGGGGGAAACAAATGCCCTCCCACCGTTGCACTTGCATGATCCCAAATGCGAGCGCAACGGTGGCAGAATTCCAACCGTCATGGCAACCTTCGGAAGTTGAAAGGGCACTTGATGCCTATAAATAGGACCTTTGGTCCTGCACAGACGATTATCATCTTTTAAAATTTTCATTTTCAGAAACTTCAGAGCTTTGCTCTTGCCTTCAAGAATTCTTCGAGTTATATTTTCCTAAACAGCAACTATTTAAGTAAGAATTAGTCTTGAATTAAATCAATCTTAATTAATAGAGTTTTGCTCTCATAGATCTTTGATCTAAAGAAAACCCTTTTGGGGTTTCACTCAAATAGAGCTTTGCTCTCGGGAATCTGTTTCAGGGTTCTTAACCTATGAACAGAACCTTGCATCTTTGGCAAAACATAGACCTCTCTGATCTAAAAGAAAAATGAACTCTTAAGAGTTCGAATATGGACTAATGAAAATTAAAAATGGAGTTTTGTATTTAATGGATCATATCATCTTTTAATAGTAACGATCTCAGAGTTCTCGGGGGATTTCTTTAGATTCCCCTTGTTAGGGTTTTGGTAGTCACTCCTGTTTGCAGAGCATTGCTCTCGAGAAGTTTAACTCTCTGTGTATTTTTTTATCGCTAATCTTCTTGTGATGTTTCCTCCAGGCATAATGGCGGTGCGTCTATACAGTTTGCACGAGTTCGTCACCTATGAGGATATCCGCGCACAGGGCCATCATCAGAACCAGGAGTTTACGGATGCCCAGTGTGCGGAGGTCATGGGTCGTCTGAACGCACGTCTTGGTTGGTTGCTCCCCCGCCGCTCTGCTTTCTTGAAAGTCGTGTTGGGAGCGATTTTGGAGGGCACTACCGGGTTCCATGAGGCCCTACCGCTCAATGCGCTGGATGATGCCGAAGACAAGGTGCATTCAGTGTACCTGTCGGGGATGATCTCGAAGAAACGGCGAGATAGCCTCATCGACATTCTGCATAAAATTTTCCAGCAGACGATGATAGTTGCTGCTTACCGAAGACCGGGTGGGCTTGCCGAGGATCTTGACACACAGGAGCGCGAGAGGTTGCGCACGAGAATAATCCGAAAGGCCAAAAGAACTCTGAATGGCCTTACTTTTGAATTCCTCAATCCGTGCCCTGGATCTGAGGTTATTCCATTGTAATAATGTTTTTCGTCTATTACTTTTATGATTGTAAGAACTTTTGGCAATATTAATGGAAAAAATTTATCCCAGCTTGTCTTTATTTTTCGTTCTGAGCTTATGCATGAATGAGTGTGTCTCGAACGCTTGATCAAATGTAAATCGAATGCTCTTTCTGTTGCTTTCTTCTTTCTCTTATTATCAGCATGCTGTCACAATTAGCAGATAATAGAGTAAGCACCTTGATTTCTTCACGCGATAACGATGGCTTAGGCCGCAGGTTCAGATCTGCCGCCTAAGACTTTTCAACTCTATGAGCCGTGAGGGGTCTCATAGAGACTTTTCTCCCTACGGATCGAGAGGATCTCGTAGGTGGGTTTTTCTCCTTAGGAATCGTGAGGATTCCTAAGTGTGATTTTCTCTTATAAGTCGTAAGGATCCTATAAGAGAATTTTTCCCTCTTACGAGTCGAGAGGATCCGTAAGCGGTTGTTTCCCTCCTTGTCAAAAACCCGACTTTAGAGAGTGAGACCTGTGAATAGTATGCAAGAGACCGTTTTAGATCGACTTGCAGGGTCCCATTATTCAGGAAGCAAGTTTTTTAATCCCTGCTGCCTAAGGGCTTCATCTTGCAAGTTGAGACGAATCGGGAATTTTCCCACGGAGACACTGGTTTCTCTGCGAGCCGACGCGAATCAGGAGGCTCTCGTCAAGGATTGTTTGTTTCCCTGAGTTGAGGTATTTGCTAAGGATTATTTGTTTCCCTAGCGCCAAGGATTATTTGTTTCCTTGGTGTTGACACGGATCGAGAATTTCCCACGGAGACACTGGTTGCTCTGTGAGTCGATGCGAATCAGGAGGCTCTCGTCAAGGATTGTTTGTTTCCCTGAGTCGAAGGATTTGCTAAGGATTATTTGTTTCCCTAGCGCCAAGGATTATTTGTTTCCTTGGTGTTGACACGGATCGAGAATTTCCCACGGAGACACTGGTTGCTCTGCGAGTCGATGCGAATCAGGAGGCTCTCGTTAAGGATTGTTTGTTTCCTTGAGTCGAAGGATTTGCTAAGGATTATTTGTTTCCCTAGCGCCAAGGATTATTTGTTTCCTTGGTGTTGACGCGGATCGAGAATTTCCCACGGAGACACTGGTTGCTCTGCGAGTCGATGCGAATCAGGAGGCTCTCATCAAGGATTGTTTGTTTCCCTGAGTTGAAGGATTTGCTAAGGATTATTTGTTTCCCTAGCGCCAAGGATTATTTGTTTCCTTGGTGTTGACGCGGATCGAGAATTTCCCACGGAGACACTGGTTGCTCTGCGAGTCGATGCGAATCAGGAGGCTCTCGTCAAGGATTGTTTGTTTCCCTGAGTCGAAGGATTTGCTAAGGATTATTTGTTTCCCTAGCGCCAAGGATTATTTGTTTCCTTGGTGTTGACGCGGATTCGAGAATTTCCCACGGAGACACTGGTTGCTCTGCGAGTCGAACGCGAATCAGGAGGCTCTCGTCAAGGATTGTTTGTTTCCCCGAGTCGAAGTATTTGCCGAAGACAACTGGTTTCTTCGGAGCTGGAACAAACTGTTGAGATTTGACTTCATTTTCTGGCGAAGCCTGTTGGGAAAGTATGGTTCTCTCTTTATTTGCGCCCTTGGATTGTATATAGGGGATCGATGTGATCTCAACTGTAGGGCCAAAGTTTCATCATTTCTTTTTTTTCTTCCGCGATGCTCTATCATTTCAGCTTTTATATCGCGAAGGTCGCGATTGCCCAATCATTTCGGCTATTTTTTCGCGGTGCCCAATCATTTCGGCTATTTATTTTATTTTTACTCGCTGCTTTTTATTGCGAGTTGCCCAATCATTTCGGCTATTTTGTATGCATACGTTTTTACTTGCTGCTTTTTATTGCAAGTTTCCCTATCATTTCGGCTATTTCGTATGCATGTGCGGCCTACCGGCTTTTCACCGTAAACCTAAAATTAGACTTCGATTTCGGCATCAGCACCGCTACAACTGGGATATTGCCAAGTGCGAATCATCATTTGCCTCCGTCGATGTCGAACAAAGGTGGCTTAGCGAACAGGGTTAAAGTCCTGTCGACTAAGGCTTCTAACTTCATGAGCCATAAGGGTCTCACAAAGGTATTTATCCCTACAAATCGTAAGGATCTTGTAGGTGTATTTTCTCCTTAGGAATCGTGAGGATTCCTAAGTGTATGTTCCTCTGTAAGTCGTAAGGATCCTACAAGAGGATTTTCTCCTTGTAAGTCGAGAGGACTTATAAGGGTTGCTCATCATGCGTACATATCCCCAGTCACGGATGGGAGCTTGGTTAGGGAAATGTTTATTCGCAGCCCGTGGATTGTATACAAGAGCCAGTATTGAGCCACTTGTAGGGCAATATCGAAAGTTTGTGGGATCTCGCAAGTGTATTTTTCTCCTTAGGGATCGTGGGGATCCCTAAGTGTGTTGTTCCCCTTGTGAGTCGTAAGGATCTCACGCGGATGGTTTCTCCTTACAAAGTCGAGAGGGACCCTGTAAGTGTCCTTTAACGAGGTTGCGCCCTTTCAGGTTTTCACAAACACTCGCCGGTAGTCCTGCTGTTTTTACTCACGGAGGCCTTTCGGGTTTTCATCCGTGCCCATTTTGCTTATGGACATACCGTTTTTTTTATTCTTTTTATTATTTTCTTCTTCTTCTTTTTTTACGAGGTCGCGCCCTTTCGGGTTTTCACGAACGCTCGCCGGTAGCCCTGCTGTTTTTTACTCACGGAGCCCTTTCGGGTTTTCATCCGTGCCCTTTTTGCTTATGGACATATCGTTTTATTTATGATTTTTTTTTCTTCTTCTCTTTTTTTTTTATCTCGTCAACCTACGGATGCTGTGGTATTAGTTTAAGACATTTCGGTCCACTATTAGTTTAAGGACGTTTCGGTCCGTCATTAAGAAGGCTGGCTACTGCTTGTAAATCTTGAGCTTAGAAAGATAGCGAGTGGACATAGTCGTCGTCATCTATCATTGACCTAGGCTATGGCTTGTCAAGCATAGTACTTCTTTAGGAAGCGACCGTTTATTGGCCTGAAAGGCCCTTTCACCATGCATGTCCATGAGTAGATAGGCTCCACCTTGGTAGACTTTGTCTATGATGTACGGGCCTTCGTAGTTTGGCTCGAATTTTCCCCGCTTGGCGCGATTGGGGATCATAGGCCTTTTGACCACTAGCACGAGTTCGCCTTGTCAGAATGTCCTCGGTCGGGTCAATCTTTCATATGAGCGCGTCATCTTTGCTTTATAGGCCTCCGGATTTTGTTGCGCTATGAGCCGTGTTTCTTCAAGGGCATCAAGCTTCTCAAGCCGAAGGTGAGCGTTTTCTTCGTTCGTCAGCTCGTAGTGGACTGCCACTCGCAGAGAGGGTAACTCTATCTCGAGGGGGGAGTACTGCTTCCGTACCGAATACCAACGCGTACGGCGTTGTGTTTGTGGCCGTCTTGAACGTAGTTCGGTACGCCCAAAGAGCCTCTTGCAGTCTCTCGTGCCAGTCTTTCTTATTTCGGGAGACCGTCTTTTTCATGATTTTCGTCAAGGTCTTATTGAAGGCCTCGGCTAAACCATTAGCTCGCGGATTATAAACTGAAGAATATCTCCAATCTATATTAATGCTGCTGTGCGAAGCGACTGATCTTGTGGCTTCTGTAGGCTGGACCGTTATCGGAGATGATTCGTCTGGGTGTTCCAAACCGGTATATGACGTGCGTCTTAAGAAATGGAGGATATTATCCGTCTTCACTTCCCTCAAGCGGTACTGCTTCTGCCCATTTGGAGAAGTAATCAGTCGTCGCCAGGATAAAACGATGTCTTCTAGACGATGCTGGTTCGATGGGGGCCGACTATGTCAGTTTCCCACATCTCGAACGGCCAGCTAGCCACCGTTGGATGTAGTGGATTTGGATGTTGGTGGATGAAGTCCCCATGGATTTGGCATGAGTGGCATTGCTTCGCATATTCGAGGCAATCCTGAATCATCGTGGGCCAGTAGTAGCCCATTCGCTTAATCTTCAACTTCATTTTTGGGCCTGCTTGGTGAGAACCACAGATTCCGTCATGAACTTTCTGAACGACTCTTTTCGCTTCGTCAGGTCCCAGGCATCTCAGCCACAGACAATCAAACGACCTCTTATACAGAGTGTTGTTGACGAAAGCAAAAGACAGAGCTCGTTTCATGAGCTGATGTCTTGTGGACGCATCTTCGGGCATTTGGTGGGACTTAAAGTAGTCTATGAAGACTTCCCTCCAGTCCTCAGCATTTTCTTGTTCTTTTATTTGTAAGGTCGTCTGCTCAGTCGCTCCCTTTTCCTCGGATGATTCAGGAGGCATTTCTACTGGGGCAAGCACCCGACGGCTTTGTACCACGATTCTAACGTCATCGAGGTTCTCGTCAGCCAGTTCTTTAGCAAGTTTGGCCAACGCGTCTGCTTTGCTGTTTTCCGCGCGCGGTATACTTTCCAAAGTGTAGGAGGGAATTTGGGTCAACAGTTGTTGCACCTTTTCACCATACTTCACCAATTCTGGCTTGCATGTCTGGTAGTCGCCGTTTACTTGACTGACGACCAGCTGGGAGTCTCCATATATGAGGAGGTTTTCAATTCCCATGTCGATCAAAGCTTCGTATTCGGCTTCATTGTTTGTCCTCGGTTCTGTCAAGGAGAAAGCAAAGCGCATTATTCCTCCTTATGGGGTCACGAAGATGGGGCCTACCCCCGATTTGATTATAGGGGTACTTTGTCTGCGCTTCTTCACGGAAGATGCTCCATCGAAATAGAGTTCCCATCGGGTATCGTTCCCATCGATAGCGTCAAACGCATGTTCGTCTGGCAACTCGCAATTCAGAGGAGAATCGGCCGGTATCGGATGCTCAGCGAGAAAGTCGGCGATGGCCTGGCCTTTCACTGCCTTGAGAGGTTGATACGTTATCGAGAACTCCATCAAGAGCAGAGCCCATTTAGCGAGTCGACCTGTCAATATAGCCTTCGACATCAAATATTTGAGAGGGTCCACCTTCGAAATGAGACGGACTTTATGTGCTAATGCGTAATGTCTGAGCTTTGTTATCGCAAAGATCAACGCCAGGCCGTGCTTCTCAATGGGAGAGTAATTGCTTTCTGCCCCCAGCAGAACTCGACTTAAGTAGTAAAGTGCTCTTTCCTTCCCTTGGTCGTTCTCTTGGGCCCATAATGCGCCTAAAGAACCTTCGAGGGCGGTCGTGTAAAGAATGAGAGGCTTTCCCTTAACTGGAGCAGCCAACACTGGAGGGTTCTGCAGGTACTGCTTGATCTCGTCCAGTGTGCCTTGGCATTTGCGATCCCAAACGAATGGAGTTCCCTTCTTCATCAGGTGACTGTAAGGACGGCACTTGCCTGAAAGATTGGCTATAAATCGTCGTATGTATGCGAGCTTCCCTTGGAGAGACCGCAACTGTTTGAGGGTTCTTGGCGGAGGCATTTCCATGACCGCCTTGATCTTAGACGGATCTATTTCAATACCTCGGTGTCGGACGATGAATCCCAGAAATTTGCCCGAGGAAACTCCGAATGCACACTTAAGAGGGTTCATCTTCAAGTTGTATTGTCGAAGGCGTCGAAATACGGTTTCTAGATGCTCGAGATGTTCCTCGAATGATTTGCTCTTAACCACGAGGTCGTCGATATAACATTCAACGATTTCATGTATGAGGTCATCGAAGTTCTTCGTCATGGCCCTCTGATAGGTGGCACCGGCATTCTTTAGACCGAAGGGCATCACCTTGTAGCAAAATATTCCCAAAGGGGTCCGGAAAGCGGTATGCTTCTGGTCTTCGGGATGCATCTTTATCTGATTATACCCTGATGAGCCGTCCATAAAGGAGAAAACCTCATGAGTGGATGTATTGTCTATCATCAGTTCGGTGACCGGCACCGGAAAATCATCCTTTGGGCAAGCTTTATTGAGATCCCGAAAATCCACGCATATGCGCACCGTCCCGTTTTTCTTCATCACCGGGATGATGTTGGCGATCCATTCAGGATATTGAACCTCCTGGATAAAGCCAGAGTCGATTAACTTTTTGACCTCGGCGTTGATGCTCATCTCAAGCTCGAGCCGCATTCTTCTTGGTGCTTGTTTTACTGGCTTGACGTCCGGAGATATCGCCAATTTGTGCACAGCGACTTCTGGATCTAGTCCTGGCATCTCGGAATAGTTCCACGCAAAGCAATCTTTGTGCTGTACAAGGACGTCTTTTCACGCAGTCACCCTTTCTTCAGATAGCAGCTCACTGACGAACGTCGGCCGTGGGTCATCAGCCGTCCCCAACTCGATTTTCTTGAGGTTATCTGCGGTGGTATGTATTCCATCCTCCAGTTCTTTCGGAGCTGGCGGGAATTCTGAGATCACCTCCTCATTGCTGTTTTCGAAGCACCAGGGAAGGCTGTCCATATTCTCGGGCTTTTCTTTTAATATTGTTATCATGTGACAAGTGCGAATCCGCTTCCAATCCCAATGTGGAGTTGGTTCTGTTTTTGTAGCTTTGGGTTCGTGCTTCTGCGGCGGTGCTACCCTCCAGTTGTCAGACAGAGCGAACTTGCCAAGCTGATACTGATCTTCGACCCAATTCTTGAAGGTGAAGCAGTCTTCGAGAGGATGCCCTGTTACTCGATGGTAAGAGCAATAATTTGGGTCAGAGGCTTCGCCTGCTTGTTCGGGGTTCTTGGACTCCGGCAGTGTAAGCATTTGATGTTTTAGAGCAAGATCAAGTATCTTCTTCGTCTTATCCCGAGGAAATGAGTACGCTCGACCCATTTTCTTCATGAGGGATAGAACAATAACGCTCGACTCTCGTTTGCATGGCTTCTTAGCCCCGCTTTGTCGCTGTTGAGTGCCCTTTTGGCCTTTCGACTTGTTTCTACCTCTACGTCGAGTCTTTTTTATAACAGGTTGACAGGGGGTGGCATTTTCGTCTTTCACGGCCTGTTGAAGGAGGCGTTGCGTTTTGGCTTTCTCGTAGATGGCCATTTCTTGGTTATGGTCGTCTCGGACTTTTGACTAGCTTCCCTTATAAATTTGTCCATTTGTTCTTCGAACGACGGATTGGGCACTTTTGCATCTGGAACTTTCACTGGTTCAGGATTAGCGCCCTCCCATTGAGCATCCTCTTCTTCATCAAAGTTATACACGACGTAGCAGCCGTGTAGTAATTCTCGCTTCTTTGACCGGATGTATCCAAGCCCTTTTGTTTCCATTCTCCCGTTAGGCAGTTTGCGTTGAGTCCCGGGAACGTTCCAGACCCTGTCATAGAATTTGGCCTTTCTAACGGTCTGTTTAAAGGATATCCCCTGGCGCTTCAATAGCCTTTTCAAGCCTGTTGTATAATACCTGGGGAGACGGATGGGCTGAAACCTGTCAAGGGTAGGATCCACCCCGTGCCAGACTTCTTTCTCCACTTTGTTTTCTTCAGAGCGGTAGAATAGAATTGCTTTTTCGCTTTTTCGCCTGGGAGGGATATAGAACGTTCGCAGCTCTTCTACACTAAAGATATCAAGTGCATCCAGTTCTTTACGGTGTTTAAGCGGCACCATGGCGACCTGCAGACTTTGCTCTTCGTCAGCGGGAGTTCGTATTGAAGGTCGAGCAGAGAATATAGCATGGACTTCATCTTCCGAGTCACTACCAAAGATCAACTTAGGAGCAGGTGGCCCTGGCTTGTTGTATTGGGGCGGACCCGAATACACTATCTCCTCTTCCTCCTCGGTATCACTGCCGAAGACAGGGATGGTGGCATTAGCTTTATTCTCCGGCTTGTGACACCTCTCCGTGTCCTCGAAATCCTGTAAGAAGTATTTGGCATCTTCATATTTACGAACTTCGTTCACGGAAAACGGATTCAGTTCTCCCGTCACGGTATACTCGAGACCATCCCTAAAATATTTCATACACTGATGTTGTGTAGAAGGGCTGATGTTGTACTCGTGTAACCATGGTCGGCCGAGCAGAGCGTTATAGCATGTCTTGGCATCTATGACGTGGAATTTGATGTTCGTGACGAGCAGTCCGAAGCGTAGCGTCAGTATCACAGATCCAAGAGTCTTTGACAATTGGGAGTCGAACCCGGAGATGGTGATTTTGTCCCGAGCAAGGTGCTGGACGCTCATGCAGATTTCCTTCAACACCCGCAAGTTAAGGAGATTAACAGACGATCCGTTATCGATCAGGATTTTGCCTATCTTTATATCGTGGCAGTATCCTGAGATATAGAGAGGGCGATTGTGTTCGCACGTCCCAAGGAGAAGGTCTTCATCACCAAAAGTGACATCGGCCGTGTGCACTTCCTCCAATTCATCCTTCATCTTTTCTTCGGCCAGGAAAGCTTGGAATTGCTTCGGATCCTGTAGTGCCTTGATTAATGAATCTCTCGCTTCCTTTGATAGCAAAAGGGCGTCAAGAATGCTGAGCTGTGACGGTAGCTTCCTCTGATGCGCTAAGACGTTGTAATCCACCTTATTCCTCTTCGGCGGGTCCTTGGCACTTAGCTCCTCCACCACTTGGTCATCTAAGACGATATCTTCAAAGACTTTTTTTTTCCCTTTATCTTTTCTATTCGAGGGTCCGAGATTCTTTTTGGGCAGCGTCCGATTACGCAGTCGGATATTTTCGCAGACCTTTAGCTCTTCTTCTTTTCCCGAGGTGAACTCTTTAAAGAGAGGGGCAAGCTCCAGCTCCTCATCAGAATCGCTCCCGAATGTAGGCACATGTGATCCCCCGGCACTAACCATGCGACAATCACCGGTAATTCTGTTAAACCCTTCGGTCATATTTTCCGCTCCTGACGAGTTTTACGTTTCTCCCGCTTAAAATGTTGTCGATGAGCTACATATCCTTGCCACCATCTATCGAAAGCTTTGCACTCTTGAGTGGGGTGCGACACCTTCTGATGATATATGCAATAGGAGGGGTGCATTTCCATTTCACCAGTAACGCTTCCCTCAGAGGCTGGTAGTTTCATACCCATTGACACGGCTTTAGCAAACGTCTTCCTCATCTTGAATTTGATTTTATCCGCAGTGGGTGTACTTTGCTCCAGCGGGAGTATCTTGATTCTTTCATCAAGGCACTGGCGTTTGGCCCTTTCGAATATGACCGCTTCGCGCTCCCGATCAGCTTTACTTTTTAAGAAAGCTTCATTGAGGAATGCGTCAATTACTTCATCCGACGGCCCCGAAATTTTTGGTTCAGGATCTGCCCTCAGCTTTCCAGTACAAGGAGTCTCCTCATCGTTCGTGAGCGAATGGGAAATTATATGACAGCTCGCCACATATTCCTCGGATTCATCCGATGAACTTTCTCCCTCATCTTCCTCTTGGAAGACGTGATTGAGGAACTCTTGGAATGTAATGGGAGTCCGTGCCTTCTGGTTGTATTCCTCCAGCGCGTCAATTTATTTTTGTAACTCTGTGCGCTTGTTGCCGGGCTTTACGGGCTTCTTTGACTTTTTTTCTTCTTCTTTGAAGATTTCGACGGCTGGTTATGAATGCTTGGGCCACCTCCATCGATCTTTTGAGTTGGACGAGGCTTCAACATCCCTTCAATGATCTGCGGCTCCAACGGGTTCTTCCACTTGATCGCTGAGCATGTTTAAAGATCATTTAGCATCCTCTTTGTCTTCGCTGATAATACAATCTCCCAAGGAGCTTCTTCGACGACAGAGCATGTTGCCCCTGGCGTATTCATTCCCTTAGAGGTGTGGGGTTGCGGTGGATTCACCTTCCATTTGTCGGACAATGCAAACTTGCCCTGTCGGTACTGATCTTCAAGCCAATTTTTGAAGACGTAGCAATCCTCGATCGGATGACCCAGCACTCGATGATAAGGACAGTAGTTGGGCTCATTGACGTCACTTGGTTGCGACGGACGTTTTGGATCCGGCAGATTTATGAGTCGGTTGCGCAACGCCAGCTCGAATAACCTTCTCGTTTTATCTCGGCGAAACGAGTAAGAATGTCCTATCCTTTCCTCAAGGGGTACGTATGGGCGCATATTATTTTGACGAACGACCGGCTTCTGGTTGTTCGGCTGTTGCTGAGCATTAGCGACAACGATCGCTTTCCCCTTTCCCTTCTCATTTCGGGAGTCCGGCTTTGAAAGAGGAGGTTTATGGCCCATTTGATCCATTTGCGCCAGCTTGTCAATTAGCGCCTGGAAGGTGGTCGGCTTGAAGAACATCATAAATTGCGAGATGGTTGCTTGCGGATCGAGGGTTCCCACAAACATTCCCACCGCAGGAGCTTCTTCTATGCGCTGCTCGCATTTTGACCATAAATTACGCCACCGTATAGCATATTGGACCCATGTCTCGCCCGGCTTCACCCTGGCATTAATCAATGCCGTTATCGGGGTACGCTCGCTGGCACTCGCGAAACGTTGGGTAAACAGCAATTCCATTTCAGCAAAGGTCTTGATAGAGTCATTCGGGAGCTCGGAATACCATTCGAACGCTGTATCCGACAAGCTACCAATGAACTGGCAAAGCAACAATTTATCATCACCGCCAGTGTTGCCGCAAAGCGCCCTGAACTGGGCAACATGCTGGTGGGGATTGCCAGTCCCCTTATACACATGGAATTTTGGTATGGTATAACTTGGCGGGTACTTGATCTGGTCGTACCAGCCCGGATACGGTCGCCCTGTTTTTACAACCTGTCCCGCTGCTTCCGTCGCTTGATGAACCCGTATTTGTTGTGCTATGTAGTCGTCTAAGTCAGCCTTGGAGATTGTTTCCTCCTTAGCTGTTGATAGAGCTGGTGGAGGATTTGACATTTCTTCCCTATCGTCTTCAAGGATGATCGGGGGATCTTCAGCAGGTGGCTCCTGTTGAATCATTATACCCACTATGTCCTGGAACAGGATGGCCATTTTCTTTATGCTGGCTGCTTGTTCTGCAGCCTCTTTATCCTTCTTCTCCAATATGCGACGAAGGAACTCAGCGTCAGTTTCTTGTTCTTGACGCTCATCCGAGGACGTTTCAGGGTTTTCTTTTGGCCCAGTAAGTGCAGCCATCGCGGTCATTATCTTCTGGAGCTTTTGCTGTTGCTCCTACACTTTGGTCATCGATCGCGTGAGCGGTCTATGACCTGTTGATATCCGGCTGTCCTCTTTACCAGACGCCATGTAGACGGTATGAACTACTATGCCCCCAGACTTAGGGCGTTTGGGTTCACCGCCTTTGATATTCGTCGTCGGCGTTGGCACTTTCTCCGGCCTTCTTCTTTTATGGGCCGTAGAAGTTGAAGGGGCCGTTGCTTTGGGCACCCAAGCGGTCGTCGCCTTTCGTTGCTTGACCGGGAGATTTTCTTCTTGCTGACCTCTCGACTTCTTCTGTTGGCGAGAGAAATTAGGATCAATGACAGATTCTCGGACTCGTCGCCATGTCTTATAGATCCTGGAGGACATCGATTGAGGAGGCTGCTCCGGCTTTTCTGTTTCCACGGCGGTCTCCACTGGTGGAGGAGATCTTTTGAGCACCGCAGTTGGTGAGTTTCTGCGTACTCTGTTCAATAATTCGAAGCTGTTCTCGGTTGGAACAGCAGCGTTAACTTCCACCGTCGGAGCTGGCGGAGTTATCCCAGAAAGGGAGTTGCCCCCAGTCTTCCTTATCCGGCGCCAGTGGCGTCGTCGGGCGCGACGAGTCGTCGGTATTGGTTCAGAGACAGAAACAGCTTCTTCTTGCCCCCTGTTCAGGTGTGGGGCTGTTGCCGGCGTCAGCCTATTAAAGACTGATGTCTTTTGAGTGGCAGGAGCAGGAGTGGGAGTTGGGACGGTCAATCTTGTAAAGACCGATCTCTTAGCAGGAGAAGCCGCCTTGATGACTTCAGTAGCAGGCTTGGCTACTCCTTTTGAGGTAACCTTTTCTGGGACTGCAAGCTTCATTGCGGGTCCGCAGGAGTTTTGGCCCAGTCTGGAGAAGACCGAGGCACTGGTGTTGGGCGACCCGTTGAAAGGGGCCGCAGTAACTGAAAGTCGATCGAAGACCGACTTCTTAGGAGCTTCTTGTACGGGCACGGGGGTGCTGAAGCTTGTTGGCGAAAGCATAGTTCCGAAAAACAACCCCGTGGTGGCTTGAGTAATCTGCTCCACGGGCATGATGAATAAAGAGGCCGCCTAGGGCCCGTAGGTTATGCCCCCAGTTGAGGCCGGACGCGAGCTGCAGCTGCAGCTGCAGTTGGAGTACTTCGAACAAGTTGAGGCCATCGATGCTTGATTTTTCTTCTGCACCAAGCAAGAGACCAAATCTTAGTAAACTTGAAATCCAAAGGCAACCTTTAACAAACCGCGATTGGTTCGCGAAGACAACACACGAAGTGTGGAGTGGAAAGAGAAAAAGGTCCCACCGGGCGTGCCAGAATCTGTTCCTCTCCGAATGGCGGACGACGACGCGATGACGTCTTGCCTGAGATTCGGGGCAGATGCTATATGGTTTTATCCGTCTACCTCTCCAAAGATGCCAAGTTGATTTATGGCACCGTGTATCGGAGGTTTAGACGAATGCGGCCGATGTAGCAGACTTCGTCAGATTCCCCCTCGGTTGAGGGGTTTTTGATTGTGGGGACGCTCTTCCCTGCAGGCGCAAGCCCCTGCAGTTAATTACGCTACCGCATCGCGGTAACAACTTTCTCCTTCTCCAGAATTTTCACTTCGTGTCGTGTGTGTTTGTTTTGTTTGTGATTGCCCGTGGATTGTATACGGAGACTAAGTAATGCCATCGCCCGTAGGACGTGGATTAGTCCAAATCCGTATTTACTTAGATTTGGGTTTAGTGTTTTTAGTTTAAGGATACGTTAGCCGTATTGAGGCTAAGATCAACTTAAACGTCCGTTAAGGATACGTTAGTCCTGTTTTAGACTAAGATCGACTTAACGTGGTGATCCATTTAATATATGGCCATCGGGACTCGTCACCTCTCTGACGACGTTGAAGGATTACAACGACAGGTGTCAGAGGAGTTCGGAGATGTACCCTTGAACCAAAGTTGATTATAGAATATGTAGTCTGTTGAAATGTTTAAGGATACGTTAGCCGTGTTTGGGGCTAAGATCTACTTAAACGGGATCGTTTAGATCCGACAGAAGAGCGTTTAGGGGGGGCTCTACTGTTCCAGTTTAGGGACATAATGGTCCATGTTCCAGTTTAGGGACGTGGTGGTCCATGTTCCAGTTTAGGGACGTGGTGGTCCATCATTAGTTTAAGGACGTTTCGGTCCGGTATTAGTTTAAGGACGTTTCGGTCCGATATTAGTTTAAGGACGTTTCGGTCCAATATTAATGTGTGGTCGTTGGGACCCATCACCTCTCTGACGTCGTTGAAGGATTACAACGAGAACTGTCAGAGGAGTTCGGAGATGTACCCTCGAACCAGATATAAATTTCAGGACTTATGGCCACGACTGGGCTAAGTCCAGTTTCAATATTCTTTTGTCTTTGGCCTATTGAACCTGTACTAGAGCCTTGCCCCTTCACTGCATTACTTTTCTTTGTTTTGGTTAGGCTTTGCCCTTTTACAAATGATGCAGAGCATCTATTTTGTTTGGGCTCTGCCCTTTTTAAAATGCATAGCATTTTTGATTAGGCATGTTAGGCCTTTCAATTGGGCTCTGTCCCTTTTCTTAATAATGCAGAGCATTAAATACTCTGACAGTGCCCCACGTGGCTTGTCAGGCACTTTGCGCAAATTAAAGAGCGCAAGCGCATGTGGAAGTGACACGTGTCACGCTCTGATGAGTGCAAGCGCAACAGCGCAGTGCGCTGCGTCAGTGCGCTGCGCTGTTGCACTGCTGACACGTGGCGCTTCCTGACGGTTTGCGCAATAGTGCAGTTTTGGCAAGTGCTGGGTACTGTTCTTATTCTTTTGGATCAATTTTAGATCAAAGAAAACAAGTTTTTTCTTGTTTTCAAAGAACCAGTGGTTCATAAAAAGTGCAAGGCGCTCCGTATCCCCTCCCTGCTGGCCGCGGGCTCTTCCAAAAACGCCTCCAGCGGGATCCCCTGGTGATAGCTTGATTGTTGGGCGAACCGGTAGGGGTTATACCTCATGAAAAGCGCCGTCTGGTTCTGCCTGAACACCAGGTAGCCCGGCCGAATGGAGTAGAGGTGAAGGATCTCCCGGGCTTTAAGTACGGAGGCCCCGTCCTTGAAGTCGTCACGCAGCGCCACCACCGACTTGGAGGTCTCTAAGCCTATAGTTATTGTAAGTCCACGTTGCGACCCCCGGTTCTTACGGGGAGGCGGAAACGGTATAAAATCAAAATTTTAACGCAAGAGGCAACATGGACTAAGCTAGGTCGGGATCTTTACCTAAACTAAAACTAGCAAACTAAGCTAAAGATATTTAGCTACTCGGATGAAGATGGTTATACCTAAACTTGAACTCCTTCTCTTCGAGCTCCGGTGGTGGTCCGATGGCTCCTTCTCGTCGTCTCCGTACGCCGAAGATAGATCCACTTGAAAGCTCCAACCTTTAGCTCCTTCTTCGGTCTTTGAAGAAACTAGTTCACTTGGTTTGCTAAACCTAGTGAACTAGAATGAGTAGAGATGATTTAGAATGGGATTTTATCTATGGTTCTTGATTCTCAACTCATGAGACAAGAGAACCATAGATCAAGAGAGGGAGCAAGAGGTTGAGGGTGAGAGCAAGAGGAGAGCTCAAGAACAAGAGAGAGAATGAGCAAGAAAGAATGAGCAAGTATTTTGTCTCTCACCCTCTCATAATCCAAAGTGATCATAACTCATCATATCAAAAAAGTCTTATGTGATGGTTAGAAGCAACCATAACCTTATCATGTCATGCACTCATTTTACTCAAATGAGCAAGCAAGAAAAAGTCTTTGGCATTAAATGATAACCATGGTTATCATGATGGTCAACTAGTCAAGCCTAGTCAACCGGTCAACAAGTCAACAAAAGTCAACAAGTCACCAAAGTCAACAAGTCAACAAAAGTCAACAAGTCAACAACCATATCACCATAATACTTAATTAATATAATAGTTAATCACATATCATATTCTCATTAGGGTTGAGCATAAAGTCAAAAAGTCAACGGTCAACTGTCAACAACCCTAATGAGAATCCGCTGCCTCTGCCTCCCTGTCAACTGTGCATACACACCCGCATCCGCGTTCCGAGGAACACGAATGCAAACTGGATAAATCCAATCCCATAAGGTACACTAGGATCTGGCTTAAACCAAAGCCCGCTAGTGTAAACTGTCCGGACACCGTACGTGCACAAGTGCACGGATGTGACCGAACCCTGTCGCAAAACCATGCGACCTGTCGCAATACCATGCGACCTCTACTCTTTTGCCTAAAGGCGAAAAGCTTTCTGTGTGGGACTCTAAAGACTCGACACTACGCTGGCAGTGGGTTTAACCACAGACCGCAAGCGGCACTAGCTGTGCGTAACGGTCCCCAGGTAATGCCGACAAGAAGACCGACGAGGCGAAACCCATCTGAACTCCTACTGAGCCTGAGTGTGACATTCTCCGTACAGTCCGGTCTGTTCGTCTGATACATCGCATGGCGGGCCTAGGGGGCGGTAAACGTCAGTCCCCCAATAGCGGTACAAGTCGTGCCGGAGCGAAGCCCAAAACACCCTGAGATAACACTGGAAACCTACCAGTATATCTCGTTTGCCCTGGCCAGGGACTACTCGTGTAATGGCTCTCCTAGACACAGCGCGATGTCAACCCCCAATACCGGGAGAGACGAATCCTGTCTAACCGTCACTGCCTCCAAGTGCTTCGGGACTGCACCCAACCACTACCTGTTTGCACGACTCCTTTGAGCCGTGGTAGGGTAGTGATCAAAGTACAGTGGGAACACACTCGAGGCGGAGTGACAGTGTCAAGTCAGCGGACTAAGCTGTACTCATGTCACCTGGGAACTGATAACTGACGATAGGTATAATACCAACTAGTCAGTTCCCGACGAGTCCTGTCCAGTGTACCCGTAACCTAACGAGCACCCGCATACTATCTCAAGTACGACGTACTGACGGCTGTGGGACAGACCGTCTCCCACACTGGGATGAGAAGCGCATGCGCTGGTCTACTCCGGAGTATCGATGCCCTGTCTCGATAGCCCTGCGACCAGGGACCTGCATAAGGATGTGCTTATAGATTACCCAGCCCCACTAGTGTGACGGCCATCACATCGCTGGTAATCAAGCAAAGATCCTAAGGGCTCTACTAATGTGTATAGGCGATATACAAAATAAACACATGTACACATTGAAGTAGAAACAAACCAAGTAGCATACTACTATTTTGAGCAAGATTGTATATACAAGGTGAATATCCCAAGCATCCATTAAGTAATATACAAACTAGTATGATACAGTAATGGCCTCTAGGGCATATACACTAACAATCTCCCACTTGCACTAAGGCCATGTACTGGCGTATCGAAGACCTATCATCTCGATCAGCCGCTCGAACTGAGTCTGGGGCAGGGCCTTGGTGAATGGATCAGCAGTGTTATCTTCTGAAGCGACTCTCCGAACCTCGATCTCCTGGCGATCTACGATCTCCCTGATCAGGTGATACCGCCTTAAGATGTGCCTGGATCTCTGATGGGACCTGGGTTCCTTCGCTAAAGCTATAGCCCCGTTGTTGTCGCAATACAGAGGTATTGGATCAACAATGGACGGAACCACCTGAAGTTCTTTCAAGAACTTCCTCATCCAGACAGCTTCTTTTGCGGCATCAGATGCAGCGATGTATTCCGCTTCCATCGTCGAGTCTGCAACGGTTTCCTGTTTGGAACTCTTCCAACACACCGCCCCTCCATTGAGGGTAAAGACAAAACCCGACATGGACTTGGAATCATCCTTGTCACTCTGGAAGCTGGAGTCAGCAAAGGCCTCGATCTGGAGGTCTTTTCCGCCATACACCAAGAACATCTCCTTAGTCCTTCTCAGGTACTTGAGAATGTTCTTTACCGCTATCCAGTGTTTCTCCCCAGGGTTTGACTGATACCGGCTTACCACACTCAGTGCATAAGCTACATCCGGTCTGGTACACAACATCGCATACATTATAGAGCCTACCGCAGAAGCGTAGGGTATAATAGACATGCGATCCCTCTCCAAATCAGTCTTGGGAGACATCTCTTTAGAGAGGGTGATCCCGTGACAAGCCGGTAGGTTACCGCGCTTGGAATCTTCCATACTGAATCTCTTCAGTATGGTGTCGATGTACCTGGACTGAGAAAGTCCTAATATCCTCTTGGATCTGTCACGGTAGATCCGGATACCCAGAATGTATGAGGCATCACCCAGGTCTTTCATGGAGAACCTGTGTGACAAGAACCCCTTGACAGATTGTAGCATAGGAATGTCATTTCCTATTAAGAGAATGTCATCCACGTATAAAACGAGGAATACTACAGTTCTCGCTACAAATCTACTATAGATACATGGTTCATCTGGATTTTTGATAAAGCCAAATTCCTTGACCGTCTCATCAAAGCAGATGTTCCAACTCCGCGATGCCTGCTTTAGTCCATAGATGGACTTAAGCAACTTGCACACCTTTCCGCTGCTCCCACTCTGAATGAAACCCTCTGGCTGGTCCATATAGACACACTCCTCTAAATTTCCATTTAGAAAAGCTGTCTTTACGTCCATTTGCCAGATCTCATAATCGTGGAAGGCAGCAATGGCAAGAAGGATCCGAATGGATTTCAGCATGGCTACTGGAGAAAAGGTTTCGTCGTAGTCCAAGCCAGGTCTTTGACGAAAACCCTTTGCTACCAGCCTAGCTTTATAGGTCTCAACCTGTCCATCTACACCAATCTTCCTTTTGAAGATCCACTTGCATCCTACGGGTTTTACCCCGTCTGGAGCAATGTCCAACGTCCATACCTTGTTGGTGTACATGGACTCCATTTCGGTCCGCATTGCATCCAGCCATTTCACTGAGTCAACGCTCTGAACGGCCTGCTGGAAGCTAGTAGGCTCATCATAATCTATGATGCAATCCTCTCTATCCCCGTCTATGAGAAAACCGCAGTATCTCTCGGGCGGATGAGACTGCCTACTACTCCTGCGGAGCGGCGTAGGAATGTCCTGTTCTGTTGAACCCTCTGGTTCCACTAACCTTTCAGTAATAGTCTGTGGTTCTGGAATTTCTTCCAGTTCTACTGCGCTCCCACTAATTTCCTTTTCCAAGAACTGGTGTTCTAGAAAGTGGGCATTACGAGAAACAAGGACTTTTTGTTCCTCTGCGTAGTAGAAAAGATACCCCCTGGTGTTCTTTGGGTATCCCACAAACTTGCACAGTACTGAGCGTGCCTCGAGTTTGTCCGCATGCTGCTTTTTGACAAAAGCTGGACATCCCCAGATCTTCAGATATTGAAGATAGGGTTTCTTCCCACTCCACATTTCATATGGGGTGGTAGGCACAGTCTTAGTCGGAACTCGGTTCAAAAGGTATGCAGCTGATTCTAGCGCATACCCCCAGAACGATCGCGGTAACTCAGCGTTACTCATCATGGACCGCACCATATCCAATAGGGTGCGGTTCCGTCTCTCCGATACACCATTATGTTGCGGGGTGTATGGAGGAGTAAGCTGAGAGAGAATTCCGTTCTCTTTTAAATAGTCCAGGAACTCGGCACTTAAGTATTCTCCACCTCGATCCGATCTTAGAATCTTAATACTTTTGCCGGTCTGTTTCTCTACTTCATTCTTATACTCCTGGAATTTTCCAAAGGCCTCGGACTTATGTTTCATTAAGAAGACATAACCGTACCTTGAGAAGTCATCCGTAAAAGTAATGAAGTAAGAATGTCCGCTTCGGGCATGTGTAGACATTGGACCGCACACGTCACTGTGTACGAGTCCCAAGAGCTCGCTCGCTCTTACTCCTTGTCCAGTAAACGGAGTCTTTGTCATCTTTCCTTTGAGACAAGATTGACAAGTGGCATACGATTGATATTCGAACGCATTCAAATATCCTTCTGTATGTAACTTAGTCAACCTTCTCTCATTGATGTGACCCAATCTACAATGCCATAAGAAAGTCTGATTTATTTCTGGAGACTTTCTTTTGTGTGTATTCTGGACATTAAAAATCTGTGGTTGGTTTAACACGTATATACCATTACTCAATGTACCTGACCCAATCAAAACTTGATTAAGGTGAATGTTTACAACATTACTTACAAACGCAAATTCATAACCTTCTTTAGAAACTAAAGATACAGAAATGATATTACAAGTTGCGTTGGGTACAAAAAAGCAATTACGCAAAACCAAAACATGTCCATCTGACATTCCCAGGTGATAGTCCCCCACGGCTTTAGCATCCATGCTAGCTCCGTTTGCAACTCTGAGGGTCATGTCACCTGCCTTCAAAACCCTACGGTTTCTCAACGCCTGCAAAGAATTACAGATATGAGATCCTGATCCGGTATCCAATACCCAGGAAGTAGAGTTTATTGAAAGACAGTTTTCAATAACATACACACCTGAAGCTGAAGCTGCAACCTGCTTCAATTCCTGTGTTCTGGCCTTCCAGGCCCTGCAATCATTCTTCCAGTGTCCTTTCTTATGACAATAGAAGCATTCTTCCTTATCCACAAGCTTCCCCGCTATCTTTGTTGCTTTTCCTTTTCCCTTCGTATCCACTTTACTAACACCGCCCCTTGGTTTGGCGGGGGCCTTCTTCTTCTTTCCCTTGGCTTTCGTCTTGGACCTAGAAGAAGATGATCCTCCTACAAACAAAGTGGATGTTTCCCTACCTTTCTGTAGGGTGCCCTCTGCGCTCCTCAGCATGTTGAGGAGCTCTGAAAGTTCAACCTCTTTTTCTTGTAGGTTGAAGTTCAGTATAAACTGGGCGTAAGTGGAAGGAAGGGACTGGAGAACTATATCCGTATATAGCTCACTCTCCAATGTGATCCCTAGGTCAGCGAGCTCCTCAATGAAGCCGATCATCTTTAGCACGTGCTCGGCTACTGATGATCCGACGGCCATTCTTGTCGAAAATAACTTTTTCGACGCTTCGTATCTTGCGATACGTGATTGCTCTCCATACAGTTCTTTTGTATGGAGCAATATGGACTCCATGTCCATATTCTCATGCCTCCTCTGATGTTCGTTGTCCATCGAGGCAAGCAGGAGGCACTTGGCCTTCGCGCTATCAATCTCCCAAGTCTTGCGGATTTCCTTATCCGCGACACTGGAAGTTGGACCAGGGACAGGGGGAGCTTTGGTGGTAAGAAGATACCCCAGCTTGTCATAAGTGATTGCTATCTTGACATTCCTGAGCCAATCTTTGTAGTTTGGCCCTGTCAGTTTGTTTTTATCTAGGAGTAACTTAAGTCCAGTCATGTTGATTGGTCGCTGCAATTAGGAGAGAGAAGAAGAAACACTCAGCATGATGCTCTTGCAAGTTTAGAGTGGTTTTTAATTTGTCTAAACAGGATGGCTCCCACTGTTTCTCGAATCCCTCCTCAAACCATAAAGGAAGAATTAGTCAGGATCAATCCCACCGTACAATACTTGCTTAACCGTTCAGCCAGGCCGGTGTCGGTACTTCGAGGGAGGTTTTCCAACGCTTTCGCGAAGTTCCTTAATTAAAGAACCTCTTTTCCCTGGGGGCGTAGCCCCGCTAACACCTTTCTAGGCACCTACTAGGTTTATAGCATTGATCGTTAAGTGAGAAATTTCCCGAGGAGTAGCATATACTCACAGTAGGATCGGGATCCAAATATCATCGCGTGACGAAACTGAAGGAATCCTACCAGAATCATCACACTCCAAATGGTATGCAAATCTAGCAAGTTTCAGTACTTATGAAACTCCCGATGTGGATTTTTGCCCCATGCTCTTATGACCTTGGCGTGAGGTCAAAATGTCATAAGTCACATGTCAAGTTCGTCCCATCATTATCCAGGTTAATTTGAATCCATCCGTACCTACCCTTGACTTTGGCCAAAATGGCAGTACGACTGTCCCAAACCAACGCATCTATCTATGCTACACATGAACACCCAATAGCTACCAATCACTGTGCCTTGACTTTGGCCAACATACACAGCTTGAATACTATTGACTATTCATGCGAAACGACGGAGGGCTACGGATGGTTTTGGCAAAACCGTGAACGTAGTGAACTTGATTTGGTCGATGGAACGAGATAGCTTTTAAAAGGAGTGGCTCAAGCTCCGCATTTAAAAGTTGTTTTTGAAAAGAACCGAGTGGTTTTTCGAAAGTGTTCCAACGACTTTAACTTGGTTTATTATCTTGCATTAGTTCTTTTAATGCGTGATATTCTTGCATTAGTTCTTTTAATGCGTCCCATCATTTAATCCTACCATTGCAGAAAACAACCAAAATATGACGTACGCTTATGCCATTCGCATTCGCCACGGGGCCCCGTCATTACCCGTTAGGTTACTTAACTAACGACAGAGCGGGGGCTGGGCTAGCGCGTCTGTAAAACATAAGCAACGCCTAAATAATATCATATATAGATATACTGCAATGATAAACATTTCAGATCACAGATAAATACATTGGATATACTAGCAATCTGTAATTTGTACGAGCCTGTAACAAAAACAGATAACACGATCGCGGTGAATAGCCAAAACCCCACCCAAGACCCCTACGGGTGCGGCAAACTACCCGCCAAGTACCCGAAGCGTAGCAACCTCCCTCATCTCCATGAGTAGGCCACTCGACACTTCGGCATACCCGGTAGTTTGTGCATCCCTCCATGGGTCTATCCTAGGAGCAAAAACAGTAAAAAGAAATTATACAATGACGGCTACAACCCCTTCTCGGTTGTGCGGCCATACAAATAATTATTACATCAATTTACAAATTTACATGAATTGAAAGAAAAGAAAACTCTCGTCTCACAACCCCGGCTATTCACCCGCGACAATCCAACATATTTATATACACATTCCAGCACATTACAGATCATGTATAACCCCGACTAATCGACTTATAGCGATTAGCCGACGTTCAATACATGCAAACATCACAGATATAACCATCATAGTCAAAGTGCAGTGAAGTTCGGAAAAAATACGGAATTATAGGACCCCAAAAGGAAATTTCTTTTCTGGAAAATCTGGGCACATATAATATATTTCAAAAATCCCAAAACCAACACAGACACACACTGCACGAAAAACGATGCACAGAGGACTACAACTCGCGGCGCTTCCGCGGCGGATACAGGGATCACGCGGCGGATGGGCGGCGGCTTGGAGGAATTACTGCATCGTTTTTCTTGGGTGTTCACAAAAAACCCTGAGCCGAATTTACAAGTGTAAAGTTTTTCATTTTGACCAGAAAAAATTTCAACAGAAACTCAGATTTTGTAAAAGTTTGGTTTTTGGATTTTTTTCGGTTCCGAACTTCGTTACACTTTACTACCAAGCTAGTTTAAGTTTAGTTAGGCTCTGATACCACTGTAAGTCCACGTTGCGACCCCCGGTTCTTACGGGGAGGCGGAAACGGTATAAAATCAAAATTTTAACGCAAGAGGCAACATGGACTAAGCTAGGTCGGGATCTTTACCTAAACTAAAACTAGCAAACTAAGCTAAAGATATTTAGCTACTCGGATGAAGATGGTTATACCTAAACTTGAACTCCTTCTCTTCGAGCTCCGGTGGTGGTCCGATGGCTCCTTCTCGTCGTCTCCGTACGCCGAAGATAGATCCACTTGAAAGCTCCAACCTTTAGCTCCTTCTTCGGTCTTTGAAGAAACTAGTTCACTTGGTTTGCTAAACCTAGTGAACTAGAATGAGTAGAGATGATTTAGAATGGGATTTTATCTATGGTTCTTGATTCTCAACTCATGAGACAAGAGAACCATAGATCAAGAGAGGGAGCAAGAGGTTGAGGGTGAGAGCAAGAGGAGAGCTCAAGAACAAGAGAGAGAATGAGCAAGAAAGAATGAGCAAGTATTTTGTCTCTCACCCTCTCATAATCCAAAGTGATCATAACTCATCATATCAAAAAAGTCTTATGTGATGGTTAGAAGCAACCATAACCTTATCATGTCATGCACTCATTTTACTCAAATGAGCAAGCAAGAAAAAGTCTTTGGCATTAAATGATAACCATGGTTATCATGATGGTCAACTAGTCAAGCCTAGTCAACCGGTCAACAAGTCAACAAAAGTCAACAAGTCACCAAAGTCAACAAGTCAACAAAAGTCAACAAGTCAACAACCATATCACCATAATACTTAATTAATATAATAGTTAATCACATATCATATTCTCATTAGGGTTGAGCATAAAGTCAAAAAGTCAACGGTCAACTGTCAACAACCCTAATGAGAATCCGCTGCCTCTGCCTCCCTGTCAACTGTGCATACACACCCGCATCCGCGTTCCGAGGAACACGAATGCAAACTGGATAAATCCAATCCCATAAGGTACACTAGGATCTGGCTTAAACCAAAGCCCGCTAGTGTAAACTGTCCGGACACTGTACGTGCACAAGTGCACGGATGTGACCGAACCCTGTCGCAAAACCATGCGACCTGTCGCAATACCATGCGACCTCTACTCTTTTGCCTAAAGGCGAAAAGCTTTCTGTGTGGGACTCTAAAGACTCGACACTACGCTGGCAGTGGGTTTAACTACAGACCGCAAGCGGCACTAGCTGTGCGTAACGGTCCCCAGGTAATGCCGACAAGAAGACCGACGAGGCGAAACCCATCTGAACTCCTACTGAGCCTGAGTGTGACATTCTCCGTACAGTCCGGTCTGTTCGTCTGATACATCGCATGGCGGGCCTAGGGGGCGGTAAACGTCAGTCCCCCAATAGCGGTACAAGTCGTGCCGGAGCGAAGCCCAAAACACCCTGAGATAACACTGGAAACCTACCAGTATATCTCGTTTGCCCTGGCCAGGGACTACTCGTGTAATGGCTCTCCTAGACACAGCGCGATGTCAACCCCCAATACCGGGAGAGACGAATCCTGTCTAACCGTCACTGCCTCCAAGTGCTTCGGGACTGCACCCAACCACTACCTGTTTGCACGACTCCTTTGAGCCGTGGTAGGGTAGTGATCAAAGTACAGTGGGAACACACTCGAGGCGGAGTGACAGTGTCAAGTCAGCGGACTAAGCTGTACTCATGTCACCTGGAAACTGATAACTGACGATAGGTATAATACCAACTAGTCAGTTCCCGACGAGTCCTGTCCAGTGTACCCGTAACCTAACGAGCACCCGCATACTATCTCAAGTACGACGTACTGACGGCTGTGGGACAGACCGTCTCCCACACTGGGATGAGAAGCGCATGCGCTGGTCTACTCCGGAGTATCGATGCCCTGTCTCGATAGCCCTGCGACCAGGGACCTGCATAAGGATGTGCTTATAGATTACCCAGCCCCACTAGTGTGACGGCCATCACATCGCTGGTAATCAAGCAAAGATCCTAAGGGCTCTACTAATGTGTATAGGCGATATACAAAATAAACACATGTACACATTGAAGTAGAAACAAACCAAGTAGCATACTACTATTTTGAGCAAGATTGTATATACAAGGTGAATATCCCAAGTATCCATTAAGTAATATACAAACTAGTATGATACAGTAATGGCCTCTAGGGCATATACACTAACAGTTATGACTTTATCCAAAAAAGAAATCTTCGCTCCGACCAGGTGTGGACGAAGGAGCAACCCCCTAGCCTCCCGTGGAGGCGCAGTCACGATCGAGGCGCCGACCAGCCGCATGACTCTTGGGAGTCTGCACTTCTCAAAAAACGAAGGGCTCTTATGGACGCCGAACACCCCATGCACATGCATTTCCATCCATGAGATGAAGTAGTGCATCAGGAAATTAGCAGGCTGCACCTCAGGTTCATTAGCGTCCGCCGCCGCGCTAAGTCCATTGTATAGGTGAGCCAACCCGACGATTCCTATTGTCAACTGCAGGCCAGCCACCATCCGATGCGCTGGGTAGAAAACGGACGGCCGCATGTGGCGCGGGTGCATGGGGAGCGCGAAGCTGCACAGCCACAATCCCAGGAACTCTACAAAAAGGTCTCCTCATCCATGCCCGGGACGGCGATTTCTGACAAGGGCATGACGGCGGCGCCGAGGAGATAAAAATCCTTTTGATCGTCCTCCGATGTTGGTCAACGGTCCAAGCCGAAACCGAAAGGGTCATCAAGCTTGGCGAACTTCTCGCTCCGCTCCGATAGAAACTCTGGTCGAATGAAGCGGGCGATAAAATCTGCGAAACTGACTCCCCGGACGCCTGATTCCAGATAGAGCCCTTCATATATGTTCAGCACCTTCACCAAGCCCGGAAACTGATGCTGAATAGCATTCTCCGGCGTCAGATCAAACACCAGCGGCTTGGTGGCGAAGACGTATTCGTCAGGAGGAAGCAGCTCCTCGTAATGCTCCCCCCTCATCGGCAGACCCGAGATTTCAGCAAACTCTTCCAGGGAGATGGAGACTTCCCTGTCCGTCATAAGGAAGGTGTGAGTGGGGATATTCCATTGTTCGATGAAAGCCTTAATCCACCACGTGGGAGGAGAGGGGTACTCAAAAAGCGAGACGTAGATTGCCGAGTACAAACCAATCTTCATTAGATGAGTCCTCTTCGCTGATAGGATGTACCTGGCCCACTGTAAATATCCGGCGGGTGGTCGCGGGGTCAATCCAATGTTGTAAACCTGTCCCCAAGGGCGTGCCTCACCCTGACATATTCGCCTCCCCAAAATGTTTATTGCCGGTGGCGGCTGCACGGGAATGACACCAATCGCAGGCTGGAGAAGATCATCCGAATTCTAGTCTTTGACCTTCGCGGCATACTTCACCGAGGGTTCATCCGCATAGGGGATCGAAAATATGGGCTCAGACAGCGTAGCGGAACCGAAGCTTCGGCGACCCTGGATGATCTCATTATACCACCTACCCCACAGGTGAAGGTTCTTGTGCTCGGGGTCATGATCCTTGATGAGAGCGAGCACCTCTCGGTCCACTGGTGCCTGGGGAAATCCTCCCTCTGAGCGAACAAAAGGGAAAGACAAATCAGCAGACATGTTTCCTGCGGAGGGATAAAAATCAGCCGTCAGTATTGTAATTCCAACGATTGGCATTTTAAGATTTATAACACACTGCAATGCAGTGGGTAGGGGACCAAAGGGGGACCCACAAAATCTGGATGACAGTGCATCAGTTAATAAGACAGCCCTATCATTGGATTAGACTGTCAATTAATGAAGAGATCCCCAAGAGAATATTCTCATTAATGGGAAATCCCTAGAGACAAGGAGAAAATCTCCTCTTTCAGAGCAAAGCTCTGTCACAGAGTGACATTTGTCAAACTCTGGTCTAAAGGGAATAAAATTCCCTAAAAGAGCCTAGCTCTGTAACAATGATGGAAAGATCCATCAAAAGAAAAATTTAACTCTTGAAAAAATTAAAAATTTTGGGATCTTAAAGATCCATGAAAACTCTTAGGAGTTCTTCATTTTTCAGATCAAAAAGATCTACATTTGATCCATGAGCAAAGCTCTGTTCATGGGTTAAAACCCATGAAACAAGATCTCTGTAGATCTATGGATTCTTGAGAGGAAGGCTCTGTTGGTGAAACCCCAAAGGGGTTTTCTTTAGATCAAAGATCTATACGAGCAAGGCCCTGTTGATTAAAATTAATTTAATTTAATTTAAGTTAAGTTAAATTTTACCTAAAATGTTCTAAAATTTGAACTCTGAAGTTTTTGAAAAGAAACGAGAGCAAGGCTCTAAAGTTCTTAAAAACAAGAGCAGGGTTCTGAAAGCAAAAGTTCTGAAGATAGTAACTATCTACTGAGGACCAATGGTCCTATTTATAGGCGCTTGCGTCCCTTCAACTCCTGAGTTGATCCGTCCATTGGGATCTTGCCACCGCTGCACTCACGTGTGCGCCACGTGAGCGCAACGGTGGGGGGGCATTTGTTTCCCCCAATCAGAGTAAAGCTCTGTTTGAATTTCAAAAATTCAAAAATTGAAGCAACGCTTCATATTCCTTGCGCTGCGCGCAACTCGCCACGTGTTAAAAGCTGATACGTCAGCGCAGCGCCCAAGGCAGCGCACCCAATCAGAGCAAGACTCTATTTAAAACAAAATTAAAAGAAGCAACGCTTCAAATGATTTGCGCTCAGCGCTGCGCGACATGTGTCAGCGCAGTTGCGCTGCGCTGCGCGACACATGTCAAGCGCAGGTGCGTTTGCGCCAAACAGAATTAAAATTCCAGTAAAATCTTTCTGTTCTTGTTAAAACAAGAAGATTGTCTTTTGTAAAACAGAAGCCCTTGGATCAAAGATCCAACGGTGAGAAAAAATCCCCAAATCACTCAGAGAATGATCTCTTTAACGAATTTAACAAATTAATGGGCACTATATAAAGGCCCCTAGACCCCAATTCCAAAACATACAGAGATAGAGAAAGAGAGACAGAAACACAGAAAACAGAAAGAGAACTCCTCTAAAGAATTTTGAGAAGAACTCAAAAAGAGAAAAAGGTAAACCCTTTGAATAAAGAAGAATTTGTTCTGAAAAGATCATTGATCTAAGAACAAGATCAAGGATCTTCAATAAAAAAATAATAATAACAAAGGCATTGCCTTTTTATGAACCATTGGTTCTGGAATCTTAAAGATTCTTTTCTTGAATCCAAAATTGGATTAAGATATTAAAACAGTGCCTTGCACTTGTAAATCTACACTGTTGCGCTCCTAGGTTGGCGCAAGCCACCAGAGAGCGCCACGTGTCAGCACCAGAATAACTTGCGCTATGCGCTTTTAAAATAGAGCATTGCTTTCTGAAATTGGCGCAACTCACCAGAGCGCGCCACGTGTCAGCAGCGCAACAGCGCAGCGCACTGCGCTAACTGCGCTTGCGCTCACCAGAGCGTGACACGTGTCACCTCCATATGCGCTTGCGCTCAATAATTGGCGCAAAGCGCCTGACAGGCCACATGGCTATTGTCAGATAACTAATGCACTGCATTATTTTAAAGAAGGGCTGAGCCCAATTAAGAAAGGCCTAACAGGCCTAATAAAATGCCATGCATTATTTTAAAGGGCGGAGCCTAAACAAAGACAGATGCTCTGCATCATAAAAATAAAGGGACAGAGCTCAAATCAAAAAGGCCTAGCAGGCCAGAATAAAATGCAGTGCATTATTAAACTGGGGCAAAGCCCTAGCATAGGCCTAATAGGCCAAAGATAAATGAAAACGTTGAACATCTTCAACTGGACTTAGCCCAATCATGGCCGTAAGTCCTCAAATTAAATTGACTGAGCACGACTGCTCTCTTAAATCAATTTACATCCGGTTCAAGGGTATATCTCCGAACTCCTCTGACACCTATCGTTGTAATCCTTTAACGACGTCAGAGAGGTGACGGGTCCCGACAACCACACATCGATACGGACTTAAGCGTCCTTAAACCAACTCATGGACTCAAGCGTCCTTAAACTCCCGGACTCAAGCGTCCTTAAACCAACAATACGGACCGTGGGGTCCTTAAACCCATGGACTTATGCGTCCTTGTTCACACCATAATATTGTATTATTATATTCCCCATTCTTATTCTTATTATAAATAAACATGTGCTTTTGACGCATGTCTGCTACATGTTACAGGTTACAGGTTCTTGGACAAAAAACAGTGAAAACGATGAAAAGACGATGAAAAAGTGGATTTTGACCAACAAATAGAAAGACCTTGATCAAGCCTACATAAAGATAGAGTTCACAACGTACAAGGCAATGAAAAGTCCAAGATCGCGAAGCCACGGTTAAAGTCCACCATAATTGTTCACTGAAGATCTGGAATCAATGTAGAAGCCCAAATGGAAAAAT
Organism: Agapanthus africanus; assembly: GCA_030015575.1. Classification (NCBI taxonomy): domain Eukaryota; kingdom Viridiplantae; phylum Streptophyta; class Magnoliopsida; order Asparagales; family Amaryllidaceae; genus Agapanthus; species Agapanthus africanus. The sequence continues at coordinate 530,261,353 of CM057347.1, read as the reverse complement.
AACTAAAGAAATGAAAAGCCCAGAAGAACCTAAAGAAGCCCAGAAAAAATTGTTAGCTGACCACACTAAAGGGCCGCGGAACCGTGGCCCAAGCGCGCCATTGCCGCGGTTCCGCGGCCATAAGAAGACAAAAGAGGGATTTATTTTTACCATAATTTCGTGGCGGCTCTGAAAAGATTTCCTAAGGGCTATTTTTGTAATTTCGGACATGCGAAACAAATGTAACCCTAGGGTTTCCTATTCTTTATAAATAGGAACTCTAATCATTGTAATTCTTTATGCCTCCCTTCATTAATAAAAATACAAATTCTTTTGGAGAGCATCGGTGTTTCTTTTCCATTTAGAAATTCAGATCTGACAAACCTGCATGGATGATTGGAGGGATGCATCTGTAAATATATTTAATTTCTCGCCCTAGTTTAGATTTAAATTCTTTGCCCTAGGTAGATTTATTTTCTCGCCGTAGATAAATTGTTTAGAGATAGCTTTGGGGAAGGATTTTGAGAGATGAGATCTCTCATCCCTTTCTTACCCACCAAATATTTACAATAGGACTCCATGTATACACGCACATACCGCGCCCTACGGCATCCTACCCCTCGAGGTAACGATGACACCGTAGTGTAAAGGCCCGGTTGCGCGCGTTTTCCATGGAGGTTAGCGTAAGGATCTCTAAAGGAAGGACAAGAACCTAGAGGAAGGAACACCTTCCCGAATGGATCTAATCACCTTTATTGATAATTACCATAACTCCTCATAGATCTTCATCCGGGTATAGAAAGCGTTGAGATTTAATTGCATTTCCAAACCATCCCTAAACCTAGTCCTAGCAAGAATAGATCTAGATAATTGCCCTAGGTTAATTAGATTTTTAGATTTAATAATCAATCCGAACACCCTTCGGAATTAACTCGTAAGAACGAATCGGAAATTCACAACATCCCTGTGGACCGACCCGTACTCACCGGCTAGCTGCAAAGCGACGCCGTTCTTGATTGCGGTTTAGAAATAGTTTTTGACATACAAATCAGTCCTCAAAACAAGATACTGACTGTGGGGTCCTTAAACCCATGGACTTAAGCGTCCTTAAACTCATGGACTAATGTGTCCTTAAACTAATATCCGTCCCCAAAACGGGAACGATGGACCACCATGTCTCTAAACTGGCAATGGACCACCATGTCCCTAAACTGGAACGGATCTAAACGATCCCGTTAAATTGATCTTAGTCTCAAATAGGACTAACGTATTCTTAACAAACGTTTGAGTTGATCTTAGTCTCAAATATGGCTAACGTATCCTCAAACCAAAACCCCAAACCCAAATCTAAGAAAATACGAATTTGGACTAATCCACGTCCTACGGGCGACGACATAAATTAGTCTCCGTATACAATCCACGGGCAACCACAAACAAAACAAACACCCACGACATGAAGTGAAATTCTGGAGAAGGAGAAAGTTGTTACCGCGATGCGGTAGCGTAATTAACTGCAGGGGCTTGCGCCTGTAGGGAAGAGCGTCCCCACAATCAAAAACCCCTCAAACGAGGGGGAATCTGACGAAGTATGCTACATCGGCCGCATCCGTCTAAACCTCCGATATACGGTGCCATAAATCAACTTGGCATCTTCGGAGAGGTGGACGGATAAAACCATATAGCATCTGCCCCGAATCTCAGGCAAGACGAACCTACGCGGACGCGTCTCTGTATTCGGAGGGGAACGGGTTCAAAAAAGAAAAGGGAGGCACCAAATCTCACGAATAATAATATGCTGAGTGGAAAACCAAGCGAGGTGCAAGCACTAACCTGCACGGCCTCTTGGGCGATGGCTGCCATTTGCGCCCTGAGAGTCCCCCGAGGGATTTTGCCCCCGGCCGACCTCTCCATCTCTGTCAGCAGGCTGTTTTCCCCGAGGGCACCTCAAAGCGGAGGTCCCCCTCGTCCACAAAGATCAGGGAGGCCGGGGTGCGCGGAACCGTCTGGTGAAATCTCTTGAGAAACGATGCCGGGGAGCCAGTCCCTATCTCCGAAGCCCGGGCCTCTTGCTCCCGAACCCGCTTTTAGCTCGGAGCCTGGCTATACTCCAGGGCACGAGCCGCACTCGAACGCCTAGGTGGAGCGGCTGCCGGGGGAGCCGGGGCCGACGTCGGACGGAAGGAGCTGGCACCTCCAGCTCTCGATCCCTTCTTCTGCTCGTGCATGGCTGCTCGGAATTTGCTCACGTTCATGGGTTCTGCACAAGACAAGGTACAATGGAGTCAGCAATGCAAGTAAAAATAAAAAATAAACGCAGGTCTAACAGATCTCCTGTAAACTCCTAACTTACCCGCGAACTGGGCGGGGCTGAGCCCAGCCCAACTAAGGGCCTGCTCAGAAAGCAACACGTCATCCCGGGGAACGGGCTCCCACTCCGTCACTTTCGCCGCATCGGGATCGTTCGACTGACTCTCTTGCCGGAACCTATCCCTAGACCACTGGGTGGGCACGGGGTAGTCTTCACCCTCGGACGGCCCAACAAAGAAAAACTTCTTCTTCCAATCATGGATGGAAGAAGGTACCACGACGACCCCCGACCCGGCAACACTTCCCCGTTGTTTCCTAAAGGAGATGTATACCCACCTTATCTCGTCCGTGCGAGTGCCGGGGTGACTTTTGTAACAGAGAGAAGAGGCAAGGGTGCCCAGCCTGAAAGGGATCATGTGCAACTTCAAACGGACCAAGAACCCAAAGAGAATCCTCGAGGAGTTCGGCACTAGCTGGCCCGGGGCTAACCCAAAATGATTCAGCGCTCTAACAATCTCAGGAGAGAAGGGCAGGCGCATTCCGGCCCAAAAGGCTTCCAGGTACAGGGCAATCTCCTTACCCCGTACCTGATCTGCCCTCTCCCCTTCCTTGGCCAAACGTAGCATATAGCTGGGAGGAATGTGGAAACGAGCCCGAACGGTGGCGAGATCATTCTCATACCTCACCGTGGATGACACACCAGGGGCATCCGCGACCTCCGCTCTGGGAACCGCCCCCGTCGCGCGACCTCGGGAAGAGAATCTGACCCTAACTTCCCCGGAGGACTCCGACTCAGAGGAAGAAGCAGCAGCAGAAGAAGAATTTACGGGGTGTTCCCTAGACTCTACCCGAGCTATTTCTACAGACTTTTCACAAGAAGACATCTAACCTGATGGAGAGGATGAGTCCTCGGAAAAGAAAAACGCAGATATCCCGACCTAAGAAGGAGAGCGCCGAGCTAACGAGACTCAAGACGAGGAAATTATGAAGAGGTATGGGCCCTGATGGGGACCCTACCTCTATTTGTAGCTGCCAGCGTACACATCCAACGGCGTAGTCATCTCTCGCCAAAACGACGCATCGCATTCGACGGCCACCATCGCTCCACTTTTCGCACGCGCATTGGTCGCACCCCATCGGACGCCGGAAACCCACGGCCCGTCACGTCAACCAACTAGCGCTAGACACGTGGGCTGTCGCTTCGGCAAACGTACGCACGATCTGGTGCATCCTCTTTAATGCAAGATCTGACCCCTGATCCGCCGACGTTATCAAGAAAATACGACCGATTGCCCGAGGATGCACGATATCTTCGAAAAGGAGCTCATCTCAGGTGACCCGATAAACCACTCTCGACCCGACCCGTGAGCAGGTCGAGACGAGAGTGGGGGGCTAATGATGATGCTCGATATCGGTGACCTCCCAGATCGTGACACGTGACAGATGACGTGTCCCGAAGCTTGCAAGAAAGGACCAAGAACGGTACGTCGGAAGAATACCCCGGCTCTGTGACCCATGGACGAAACCGACCTTCTGTGACCGTCCACACCACTCCTATGCCCGCCTATCAAACAACCATTGGCTTGCGTCCGAGCCCCCCCTGCATGATTGGCCTCCTCGGCCCTCTCAGCTCGCCTCCGGACTATCGCAGAACCAAGATACCTCGGCCTCCCGCTCGTCCCCGAGCCTCCCGCTGAGCTCATCTTCCGCGGTCTCATCGACCGACCGACGGCACCAATCGCAGGCACATCCGCCTCACCTCCGCGAATCTCGCCATGCGCAAGATATCCGCCGGCCACGTCCCGCGTTCCACGCCATCACGATCCCCCATTAACGAGCCTGTCTCGTCATTAATGCGGGATCCCGTCTATCACGCGGGCGTGACGCCGGGGGCGTAACGGCCGGCGTGATTCTCGCGCCTGCCTTCCTGTTGCCACCACTATATAAACCCCTCTTTCAGACGATTCAAGTAAGTCATTCTCTCCTCACTAGGCCGTTACTCTGCTTAAATATCCGGTCTAACTTGATCGTCGGATGGTCCTCGGTGGTACAACCACCCCGGGACTTTTTGCAGGTAGCTCGGCCTCAAACACGTCACACCCATTGAGAATCCACACGCTTCAGGAGGGAACCTCCAATCCAATCCCAGCCGTCCATTATCGGCAACAGCAGATCTACGGAAGGTAACATCTGAAGGAGATCCGTACCTCCGTCAGCTAGTTTTATCAATTAAATAAAAAGCAAACATCAAAGTTCAGGTAAGTGTTGAAAGCTTGTTAATAACAGTGTTTAAGAAGTAAATGGGCATAAATAAATAAAGCCGTGCCCTACCCTAACACAAGACAAAGTTGTACTCTTGTGCTGTTCTTTCTCCCGGCAACACCTCTGTTGGTTCCACATCGCTGTACACTTCATGCATGTTTGTTCCATTGATTGAAGAATGAATAAATAAATAATCATTAAAAGGTGGTACCTTATATTAAGTCAATTCTTAAGAAGTTACTTCTTGCATTTTATCTTTTTATGTTCAAGAAACATGTTTCAGAATTATCTCCAAAAATCAATCTTCTTAGATCCACGTTAGCCTATTCTTTCGTCATAGTTTTTTTTTCCTGATGGATACCAACCATTAGATTCTCTTCATCCACATCCATGAGTCTTCCATTGTTAAGGGGATCCAGGTCCGTTTGTGTGGTACAGTAGCATAATTTGAAATGTACATCTTAATTTTTATTTTTTATTTATTACAAGTTAATGTTGTGTTATCAAATCAGTTTGTTTGTATATTTAATATTTTTAATCAACATATAATAAGTATTTTATTTTATTTGCAGTCATCCCGGTCGGTATACCGATCAACACTTCAAACAATGATTCCGCGACAACACGCACTTAATCAGTTAATCATAGCATAAAAAGAAGAAACTAGAAGAAAAATCTGTAAAATTCCATGCTTTTTCTTTTTCCATCATTTTCGTTTTTCATTTTAAATATTTGTGTTTGAATATAACAACAAAAGAAAAGAAAATCTAAATATCTCTAACTTCCTTGACTGAATCACAGCTGTCCCTGAACTTCAGGGTTGAAAAGTTTACTGTTCTGTAATTTCAAATTTTGTTAGAATCCGAACAAATTTATCGTAACTAATTTGAGATTTTTAAGCAACTTTCTTGGGTGTTGGGATTAAAACAGGTGGAAAGATGAAGCTGTATCCTCTAACTGTTATGATCCAAAAGGTCCAAGGTGCGAATTCCAACAAAATGAAACACCCATTTGACTCCAATAAATAAGACAAAAACTTAACTTAAATGATTAACAAAACTAAAAGCATCGGTTGATTTTCAAGCACATTGTCAATTTTGGGAGAAAAAAGGTTACTATCACCCAGCTTGAGAGCGGGTCTCGTCCCAGCTGAATTCTAAGAACCCAACCTTCTATTTATTTATGTCGGATGTTGCAATGATAGTAGCGAACTAGCTGCGGAGGATCTGTACATTCATTCATTTAATAAATGAATAAATGAAACCGATCTTAGCTTACATATAGTCTTCATTCATTTTGACCCAATTGAATAATAATAATAACAATAAGTTCAGGCACTGAAACTCAAGCTGAGACCCAGGCCCAGTCAAACACGACAAAAGGACCCTACAATTTCTTCCACGTCACCCATTCCCAATACACGCATAATTAAAATTCTATGCGGACCCCACCCCCATGACCTAAGCCGATTAATTCTAACAGAATCGTACGACAAATACAAAATTACCGGATTGTGGCATCTCCGTAATTTCCACGCAAATCCGTGGCAAATATATGAAGCTCTGCTTCATCTCCCCTGCAACTAACTCAAGCTATCATATCTTTTCTATAAATAAAAGAATCTCTCCCCTTTTGGTCCTAAACCCTAACCCTAGCCCCTAAATGCCGATCGATCCTCGCATATGGAAGGCGGCCGGTGGCTCCAGCACCAGAAAGCTCCCCGCCGTCGGCTCTCTCGTGTACTACTTCCCTCAAGGCCACGCCGAGCAGTCGGCGTCGCCGGTCGACCTCTCTTCGATCTCGGTCACCAAATCCTACGCTCTCTGCAGAGTCACCGACATCGATCTTCTTGCCGATGAAAACACCGACGAGGTCTACTGTAAAATCTACCTCGACCCCTCTCTTGCCGCCGAGACGAGATCGCCGCCGCACAATTTCATCGACGCTGCCGGCGATGCTGCTGCCGGTGATGTTGATGTGGCCTCGTTCTCTAAGATCTTGACGCCTAGCGATGCTAACAATGGGGGAGGGTTCTCGGTGCCGAGATTTTGCGCCGATTCGATCTTTCCTCCGCTTGATTTCACGGCGGATCCCCCGGTGCAGACCCTTTCGATGAAGGATATGCATGGAACGATTTGGGAGTTTCGGCACATTTTCCGTGGTACCCCTCGCCGGCATCTTTTGACTACGGGATGGAGCAAATTTGTTAATGCTAAGAAGCTCGTTGCTGGCGATTCGGCGGTTTTTATCAAAAATGGTGAAAAACAGATTTTTGCTGGGATTCGGCGGGTTTCAAGGACTTTGAGCAACTTGGGTTTATTGGAATTGGATGGGGAATTGAAAGTGGAAAATGGGTTTTCGAGGCTTGGGATGGGTAGGGTTCCGGCTGATACGATTTTAGAAGCGATTGGGTTGATGGAGATGGGGAGGCCTTTTCAGGTGTTGCATTATCCGAGGGTGGGGACACCGGCGTTTGTGGTGGAGAAGGACTTAGTTGATAAGTCCTGTGCCTCGTATTGGAGTGAGGGGATGAAGGTGAGGATGTTAGTCGAGAATGATGATCATCCGAGATCGACTTGGTCTCATGGGACGGTCAAATACAATAAGATTAATGGTTCCGGGCCTTGGCCAAATTCTCCTTGGAGAATGATAGAGGTAAATTCTTATGATTTATTTTGATCTCATATGCCATTTGCTAGGTTCAGGAAATTCGTTCATGTATGCCCCATCTAGCAATTAGCAGGATTTTGTTGGTTTATTAGCGCATGACACTCCTTTGATTGGTCTCGATACGACTTTGAAGAAGATGATACTTTTGTTGGCTAACTGAGAGGTATCGAGTAGTTATAGACCGATTGAGGGTGATAATTAGTCAATTGACATGACTTAGATAAGAAATTTAACCTGAACCTTGACTAATTTAAGGGTGTCATATGCTAATAAACTAGTTGAGGGATAAGTGCCGGATATAGTATAAATTAGGAGTGTTATAGGCAGTAACCCTAGATTATATATGTCCATTATACCTAGGATTGCATTTGGATTGAATACAGATTGGATATGGGCATTACTCCATTCGTTCACCGCAAGTGCTTTAATGGAAGTAGCTAAGCCAAAAATAAATAAAATCGTCTACTATATATAGTCTTCCAGCCTAATATGTATATTTCAAAATGATAATAATAAAATAATATGTTAACATTTATTTTAGATGTGCAACTTCTGTTACATATGAAATGAGCAAACTAATTTATTATTTACATCAACATAATTAACTGGAAATTAAATTTTAAACGATATATTCAACTTTATCTGACCACATATATCTGTTTCCGTTTCCAACTACCCGGATATATGTATCCGAATAATTTGAACAACCACGTATTCATATTCATTTTCATGACAAACCGAATATGAAAATTTATATTGTATCCGTAAAATATCCAAATACAAATTCAAATAATATCTACATGTACATATCCAAATTCAATCCTAATTTATGTCTATGAGTGATATGTGAATCGTCAGGGAATATTGCGTGACTAATGTTGTGGTTATTTTTTAGTAAAATTTAAGCCATCTGTAATTCCATGACTTAAATTTTGTTCTCAAAATATCATAAAGTGTTTGTCAATTAGTTCTCTGTACTTCAAACAATGATTTGAATATCAGGCAATTCTTATTTAAGATGTCTGATTCAGATTCAAAAATGACCGTCCGAGTTTCGATACCGATACTATCAAATACTAAGTTATATTAGGTTTACCATTTGATTAGTAGGGTTCTAGTATTATCTTTATTAATTAGTTAATGGGTTTATTAATATGCTATCGGGTTACGGTTTATTTTACATCACCAATTACTAAAAAAATTAAGAAATATCATAGCTTTTTTTGCCATGTTTAAAATGTTTGTTTAGAAAACAACCATCTTGCACGTTAAATGAAAATTGAGATGGGCTCTTTCTGGCCCGGCTTTTCCTTCAAAAAAGGAGAAAAAACCCATCTTACACATCATTTTTTAATTAAACAATATAAGATCCGATATTTTTTATCCGTGACAGCCAATATAGCCTGGATGGCTTATGCTGATCCCAAAAATGACCGTTTGATACCGAGAATTTAAAGCTTGCTTTTAACCCGTGAAGCACAAACACATCCATTTGGGTGTCGTACCCATGTCCGACATGTGTCAGACATGGACATGGTCAAACACGTGCTCGACGCGGTGTCAGGAATAGAAGGGCCGTGTTGGCAACAGTAGCTATGTTGGACTCGCCAGAATCTTGGAAAAATTGGTTTTTGTACCTTATTTTTGATGTCGATGCCTTTGGGGTGGGAGTGGGGGTGGGGGTGCACCATTGTCGTCTACGGGTTCGAAATAGGAGAAAGTGGAAAGGAATGCTCACAAAATAGAGAGTAAAGGGGAAAAGGACGTTGGGAATTAGAAGATACATGATATTTCTTTTTTCAAAATTGTTTGTGGGAGTGTTTTGAGAGAGGTATGGTCGCCTTTTAATGGAAAACTGTCTCTAAGAAAATATTTTTGTTTATCAAGCCGTTGATCAGTTACCTATTTTGGCTCATTAAAAGAGATTTTTTCCCTTTTTGATAGAAAAGAAAGGTTTTTCAATTAAAAGTCATTAATTAGATGTGTCATTCAATTAAAAGGGAGGATGACTACATTCTAATTCTATTAGTACTTAGAGTATATTTTTATTATGTAAATAATTATAAATACACGCACAGAGAGGGGCGGAGCTACACATTGCTTCCCGGAAAAATGTGGTACCCCTTATACTTCTAGGAGAATCCCCCTAAAACAACGTTCTCCTAAAAATCTGCTAGCTTGCAGAATATTTGCTACATATTTTCTGTAAAAAGATATTTAAACAAATCTAGTTTGTTGTAACCGATTTTAAATAACAGATTAATTATGATCTTTAATTGTTATCATAACTATAAAGCAATAAAAATTTAATTGTTATCAAAATATATTCTCTAACCAATATGCATATTGTAGATTTATATCTATATTACAAATTAACTGAAAATCTTTAATTTTTGATATTTTCTCATTTTTTGATACAGAAGTAAAGTAAATGTATAAATCGAGATTTGAAAAGGTTAGTTGTATTTTTTATTTATCCGTTAAAAAAAGATACTTCAATAGATATCTTTTGCAATTTATCAAGTTGAAATTTCAGCCCAATTGCTCATAATCTTTATTATTCTAAGTAAATACATGTGCTGTCAAACTATAATAATTGCAAAATACATGTCTTGGTTTTAAAATTGCAAAAAGTCTCTTGAAAAATTGAATGGGAGATCAAAATATGAATGACAATTTTGCCATATACATTGAGAGAGATGTTTTTAATACCTTATGTAATCATAAAATGTTCAAGAAATATGGAAAACCTGCCTATAGAAATTATGATTTTTTTAGTTTGGAGTATATTATTTTTTGGGGAATAATATTTGTTACTTCTCTTTTGTGATAATTTATTTTTCTAAATTTTGCATTATGTATGTTGCATTTTGCCCACACTTACCAAAATTCCTGGCTCCGCCTCTCTACACTTATGTGTGTGTGTGTGTGTGTGCGCGCACATACATGCCTATACACATACATTCCTACAAAACATATATGCACACATACATACATACATGTATATATACACGTACATATATTATAGATGTGTGTGTGTGTGTGTGTGTGTAGACACACGCCACACACATGCATGCACATGCATATATAGTCGTTTCCCTCTGTCTTACAAAATTTGCCATGTCCTTGATAGCTTTTAAAAAAAAAATCTTTTTGGGTTAAGGTACATTGTGTTTTAGTAGTGAACTGAAGTATGTGGAAACAGATAATGCTTTGCTAAATTATTGCAACAACACTACATATTTTGCACCACATGTCTTTCTATTTGACATATACTAAGACCTTTGCTAAATTATTCTACACTACTAATACACACACATACATAATCTATATGAAATGTACATGATGGGTATGTCTGTCTGAAAATGTACACACACACTGTGACATGCGCACGCGCACACATAGAGACACATGAAGCAACCCCCCATATAAATGCACATATATCTCTTCCCAGGGAAAGAAAGTTATAGCTCGTCCCCACTTATCAAATTACATGTTGGGTCACCCTGATGATTGAACCACCATTACCTTCATGTACACAACTCTACATTGTAAAATGGATAGCGATGGAAATCATCTACCATGGAAGCTTCTAATTTCGTCGTTAGATGGTTGCTGTTTGTTCTGTTATTAAATTGTTATTCATTATACGATCATCTGACATATGATTTAGAAGCTTTCATCAGCATGATCTTTTATCCATAATCCATAAATGTGTTTTGCTCATAATTCAGTATGATCGTTTATCCAAGTATGTGTTTTGCTTCATGAATCAGAATGATCGTTTATTTAAGTATGTGTTTTGCTACATGAATCAGAATGATCGTTTATCCTTATGTGTTTTGCTTCATGAATCCGGATGATCGTTTATCCACGTGTTTTGTCTCATAGATCATGATCGTTGAGCCACTATGTAGATTAGGGAGTGGGATCAAATCATTGAATCCTATTCTTGTTCCTAGGACACACATAACCCCTGCCCCCAACACTCCCACACCCACCCACCCACCCACCCACTCCTACTCACACACACTGACTCACACAACCTCACACAAATAGCAGTGTACTCACACAAATTAATAGTGCACATGTGCGTGCGCACATGCATATAGATAGGCGCAGATACTGCCACACACATAGATAGACATGTACATACATATGCACACTTATTGGCAAGAATTATCAGAGCATATTGGCAAAAAAATATTTGTTGACGTAGGAATGTTGCAATACAAGTAAATGCTATCAAAAGAAATTGTTCATTTTTTAGTTTTTATTTTATTTTATTTATTTTATTTTTGGTGATTCAAGTACCACTGGAGCACAGGTTTAGTCATAGATGTATTTTTCACTGGATTACTCTCACCACATATCAAATGCTGGGACCCCATAATTTTTTTTAGCACAACCTCGGATGGGCACATGCCCTGCATTCCATTAAAGAGTTTTTTACACGACATAACTATTGTATTATTTAGTATTTTATATTTTTGTCTTATAACCATATTTATCTGGATGTAGATTGGAAACCACCAAATTTTGGTTAGGAAGGCCCTGTTTTTTTAACTTTGTTATACTTCTTTATAATCCATATGGTGTTGTTTTCAATTTTGTGTTCTCCACTATCAGGTGACCTGGGATGAGCCTGACCTATTGCAAAACGCAAAAGCCATTAGTCCTTGGCAAGTGGAGATAGTGCCTCCCTCTCACCATATGCAAGCACCATTTCCTGCCATGAAGAAGCTTAAGGTTCCACAGGATCTCGAGTTTTCTAGAGAAGGATTTGGAAACATATATCACAACGCATGGAAAGATTTAGTTAAATTAGGGATGGGGAATTTAGCCTCGATCCACAGTTACCCCACTACATTTCCTGCTGGCATGCAGGGAGCCAGGCATAATCCCTCTGTACCGAGCTTATCCAGCTTTGTACCAGGGAACACTCACCATATATTGCGTGATAATCCAGATGGCCTTCACACGCCGGAAGAGTTGAACACATCACAATCGGAAGCTGTTGTTAACACGCCAGAAGAGTTGAATACATCCTCGGAAGCTGCATCATCCACAAGCCAAGAAAGCATCCGTAATCTCAACCTGGAGCCTTTAGGAGTTGAAGCTCGTAATCCAACCACAGAAGTTAGGACGAGATCGTTTCAGCTTTTTGGTCAGACCATCCACCAGTCTATGGGCGACGATGTTGATAGAGATCATGCAGAGAATGAAAATATTCTGTCACTCTAATTTCGCTGGAACCCAATGGAGGAGTTGATGCAGCATGCAACTTTGTACAGGTGTGGAGTAAACATTAAACTTTTTGCTTGTTCTTTAATTTGTGCTAAACTACTGTCAGTAACTGGTTTCAAATAACTACATTTGTGGTCATCACTAAGCAAATCAGAAGTGTTTGTGATCACCCCTAATATAATCTAAAAGGGAAGTGGTGGACGACATGACAGCTCGAAATATATAACCTGCATATTGCATAATATGGACTATGTTTTGTTGAATAAATATTCTAAGATTAGTCTTTCGCTTAATAGTTTAAGCTACTTCCTGAGGACAAGAGGTGGCGTTCTTGTCTTTTCTATTCACCGATTCTCCTTTGTACATCTCAAATATGGCAGCTGGTTGTCTCTTAGGCATGAAGGGTAATGATGAATGCATTTGCTTCATGTGTAAATTAATGAAAAATCTTGCAATATAATTATTATTTAAATGGGGGTAACTATAGGTTTGTTAAGCGGTAAATAGATAATACTGTCGTCAGCGGAACCCTTGTATGTTGCTTGTGGATACATTCTAACCTGAGCTAACAATATCTGTTTTAGGGTTTGTCCTTGTGTATTCTTGCATGTTATAATCAGAAAATTTCAATAAATCTTCTCACATTTTTCCCTTTTGCAGATTGTTTGACATTATAGATGTAAGAAAGAAAAGTCGTCTTGTTGGATTTTCATTAGAGTCCAAACATTTACCTTTCCTCATATACACTACAATTTACTTCCGTATGTTATATGTTGTAGCGTAAGCAATTTTTATCAATTTTTGCATTTAAAAATCCCGTTTAATGAGGTCCTAATCCAAAGACATAATCTCCTATCTATTTAGCACCAAGTAATCATTTTTATTGAAATTATCTTTTATCTGAAAAAATAATTTAATTCAATTTATCTCACATCAGCTTAGCCCATGGCAATTTATTTATGTATGTTATGTGCTTACGATTATCAGTTATAATTGTTCATACGGTATTAATTGAAGGGTCAATTGAAAATGACACAAGTTATAAAAATGAAAATTGCTGAAAGTTTGTGGTATTCATTTTTACACATTTGTTTATTCATTTGCAATTTAAATTATTTATCTGGAACGTTGATTAGTTCATGGTATTTTTGGTGAAATTTAGCCTAGAAGTCATATTCATAGAAAAATACCCAGACAACGGATTCACAATGTTGAAATGATACTTTTACATGCTATATTGCTATGCGAAGTTGACATACTACCTTTTTTCCTTTTTATTATCTGTATGACTTCTTGATAAAACACAGTGGCCATTGAATATAAAAATCTGAGTACAAATGTAGAAAAAAACTATCAGCAAAATTCCAGAGCATGCCTACTTGAATGATTGATTTTATGAAGGTAAGTTCTTCTGAAGAGACTCAATTCTTAATTCTTCCTTTTAGATAGACGCTTTCAAATAACTTGGTATTATTAGTCGAAAACTTCTGCTAGATTGATATTATTAGGATTCCCAAGTGGAGCCATAAAGTCAAAACGGTAGTTCACCTTGTATTTTGGATCACTGTTAGTGTGAAAATATAAGGTAGTTTTTGAATTTATTGCATGGTTTTTGTGACCCAAGCTTCTGAGATATTGTTTCTTGTGACTTGCAGGTAGGTTTGTTTTGAAGATGGCATGAAGTTCTACTCAAAGCTGCTCCGACCTTGCTGCTTTGAGTTGAATCGAACTCTTGGCTAATTTCGTAGGGATGTTGCATCGACTCTTGGCTAATTTCGTAGGGATTGACTCTTGGCTAATTTCGTAGGGATGTTGCATCGACTCTTGGCTAATTTCGTAGGGATTGACTCTTGACTAATTACGTAGGGATGTTGAATCGACTCTTGACTATAATGTTTTATTTGCGAGTAACTGGTTGTTTCTTCCTGGATTCTCTATTTTCGTTTAAGGTGATGTGTTTTGCCGGATATGCTTTGTTCGGTTTAATGCACTTGTTTTGTATGATGGTTTGAGTTTCTTGGTTACTTTTAATCGTCGTTCTCATATGAAGTCAGATTTGAAGTATGGGATTGCAATGGATATTTAAAATAAAGGGTCGACTGCTATTGAAAAGCTTGTGACTGGTGTTGCTGGTGTTGAATTGTGATTAAAATCCCCAAGGGAGTCCCAGGTCCAAGGCCAAGAAGCAAAAAGGGAACAGGCCGAAGACTTGGCACAAGCGGAGCACGTGTAACGCCGTACACGCTTCATTCAGTCAATGTGAAAATAATGAAGCCAGAAAACTAAAGAGTTTTTTACAGATATGCCCCCCTAGTTATCTATTTACCAAAAAACCCTAATTTTAATGAATTAAAAAAAATCCAATTCTTTGAAGTTAAAAAGAAGCCCCGTTTAAAGGTTTCCATCACCAGTTTTATTTTATTTTTATTTTTAAATCCTTAAAATGTTAATCACCAAAAATTTAATTCAGTTATATCCTAAACTCAATTAACAAATTTTAACGCCTACCAAACCCTAACATTAATGATCTTCCTCTCTCACATCGACTCTGCCCCCACCCCGACATCCTCTCTTTGCCCCCACCCCGACATCCTCCATGCCTCTCCCCTCCATCCTCCTTGACTATCATTTTCTTTGCAGAGTGTTTTTCATCACCATATTGAGAGATGAATGCGCGCGCTTATCAGACATGTACAGATTTTCCCTGCCTGGGGTAAACAGGGGTTTATTGATTGTGGAGATCTGAATCTCCGACAGCCGTGGACTAAGTTGCCGTTAATTATCCATCGTCTTTAGACCGAGTAACTCCGATTGACAGATCAAATTGGTCATGCGAACTCAATATGAGGTGTTGCTCTTTGAAAATAATGTGGAAAGACGTGTTCGTTTCATTTTTTTATTTATGACAAAATATATATTTTTATTTATACGGAAAGGCGCGTTCCCTGTTGGATATAGTGCCCTCAAGACGATTATTGTAATTGCAGGTAAGCGATTATGATGATTGAGGGTGGACCTATACAGATAAAACAATCTCACTCGAGATGATAGTGTGCTGTCTGGTTTGACTTTATCACCATGTACATGTCTTGTGTGGTATTGCATATCATTATTACATATTGATAGAGCCCATAAGATTTATGCTTGACCACCAGGATTATTGTGGCGATCACACTTATGAGAACTGGGTAGTCTATAAGCACATCCTTAAATGTCCCAAGTCGTGGGAATATCGAGACTGGGCATCGATATTCTAGAGTAGACTAGTGTATACGTGTTTTGACCCTGACGAGGGGGCGATGGCCGGTCTCATAGCCGTTGGTGTTAGTCAGTCACTGAGATTGTATACATGTGCTCATTGGGTTATGCATTACACTGGACGGACTCGCCGAGATCATGCTAGATGGTATTATACCTATTGTCAGGTAGCAGGTCTCTGGTGGTATTAGTACATATTAGTTTGTCGACCCAAGATCGTCATTTGTCTTGTGTGAGTTTTCACTGTACTTTGATTACTACTCTACCACGGCTCAAAGGAGTCGTGCAAACAGATTTTAGTTGGGTACAGTCCCGAACCACATGGAGGCAGTAAGCGAATTGCGGGGATTCCTCTCTCCCGGTATGGGGGTCGATGTCGCGCTATGCCCGGTTGGCCATCACCATAAGACCTGGCCAGGCAGCTAAGATTTACTAATTTGGATCAGTAGTTTCTCGAATGGTGATGAGCTTGATATCGGCATTACTTATTGCGTTATTAGGAGTCTGACATTTACCACCCTCTTAGACCCGATATGCGACAGTTTCAGACGAACAGACCGGACTATATGGTACATGTCGCTGATAGGCTCAGTAAGGTTTCGGACTTGCTTGCTTGTTGATCTCCTTTTCGACAATACTTGGGTAGCTGTTACGTACAGCTAGTGTCACTGACGTGCTTGTGGTTAAACCCATTACCAGCGTGTTGTTGAGTCTTTAGAGTCTCACACACAGAGTTTCCGGCTTTGGCGAAATATTGAAGTTGCGGTACATTTGTATGCACCAGGGTTCGATTAAAACTAGTGTATTTTATAAACTGACAGTAATCGGATGGTTGTAATACTAGCTGGTCTTTTTGGAAAGACGGATATTAAATCGGGTGTCGATTTAATATTTAATACATATATACATTGTATATGTATTTACTTGTATTATATCATTATTGATTAATCTCTCTTTTATGTATTTTAAATAGCTTGGATAACAATTACAAGTGTATGTACTTAGTATGTTGTATAACATATAAATATATATATTGTTTTTGTTTATTCTTTATCTTTCGTTTTCTGTAGCTTATGTTATTCCAAATGAATAACATAACTTTTGCCTCACTCTTTAGGGTGACATGTGGAGAGGAAAGAAGAGGGTGGACATTTGGTAGCTTGACTAAATCCTATAGCTAGGATTTTGTAGAGAATATTTAATTAGTAACCATTTTCTTTTTAAGTGAATGGTTAACTAATTCATTTCTCTAGTTCTTCCTCTCTTTAGCCATGAAGTTCTCATCTCCCTCCCCTTCTTTTATGAGAAAATAAATTAGAAAAAGAAAGAAAAATGAGAAAAATTTATAGTGAAGAAGAAACTACAACTCCTAACTAGTTAGTTTAGCAACCTAACTACTTAGATTATCTCAATTTGAGATTGGAGCTAAAGTTCTTGAGCCTTCAAGGTGGATCATCTTTGATGGAGGAGGTGGGCTTGCAAATATGTTCCATGGACCTTCAAGGAGCATACAATGCAGTCCAATCCAATTAGAGCAAATGAAAATACTACAAAGGTTGTATGGTTTTAATCTTGAATGAAAACTCTTGGTTTATGTTTGCATGTTTAATTTTTTAGCCAGTATCCTAGTTTATGTAGACTTGAGCTTACTAGAAATTTTAAAATCTAGTTATGCATGTTCTAAAATCTTAATAGTGAGCTCAAGGTCTCCTAACATCCCCGGCACAGAGTGTCGCTGGTCGACGTATCCTCTAGACGGAGTGTCTGTTTGACGTTTCTGTAGGGTGTTTTTCGTCACCCCATTGAGATGGGAATACGCGTGCGCTGGTCAGGCGCATTACAGATTCCCCCTGCCTAGGATAGGCTGGGGTTTATTGATTGTGGGGATCCGAATCTCCGGCAGCCGCGGACTAAGCTGCCGTTAATTACCCCTCGCCTTTGGAGCGAGAGAACCTCCGATTGACGGGTCAAACAGGTCATGCAAACTCAATGTGCAGTGTTGTGTTTTAAAGGGGTTTTGGATATATCGGGGGCCCCGCAGAGTTTTTACGGGGGTCCCGTTACCCGGATAGCGGGCTGGGGGTTAAGGGGGCTAGCAGCCCCCTTGCAGGGTGCGGGACAGCGCCCCGTTAGAAATTTTTCCAAACGGGGACAGAGTTGTGTGTGTGTGTGTGTGTGTGTGTGTATAAATAAAAGAAAGGCATCCAAAGGATGCGTGGGGCTTGGATGTGTGGGGCAAGGCGCAAGCGCCCCACGTGCGCAGCAGGCGGGCGCTGGGCGCAAGGCCCCAGCGGAAAGTAAAGGGGGGGCTCAGCCCCCCGTACTAGGAGTTGTACTCCAATTGACTTTTAGGAGTTAAACTCCTTAAAAAAGATGTATTATTATTGTCAATTTATTCTTATGAAGTTAAACTCCCAGAAACTTTGATTTGTAGAATTAAACTTCAAGAAATCTTTGTAAATGCTCAAGGGGATCCCTTTCTTCTCCCCTGAGTCTTGGATCTTTCCCAAAATGGGATCTCTGGAGATGGGACTCCTTCTTCTTCTTCTCAGTCGGCCGGCTCTTGGAGAAAGGGGGTGAGATTTAAAAATCTCTCTCTTTTTTAGATCTGATGGAAGATCTGAGCTCCCCTTTGTGGGTTTTGTGGTGAAAAACTATTTAGTTTTGGAAAAGGAAGAGTAAAACTCTTGATTTAATTGAAAATGTGAAGAAGGTTTAGAACCTTGAGGAAGAAGAAGGAGGCACAAAAAACCCTAGAGTTTGAGAGAAATGAAAAGTTCTTTTTATTTCTTCATCATGTTGCCTTATATAGGCTTACACATTTACATATAGCCCTTTGGGCTTTACAAAATGGTATTTTGCCCATTCCATGTCTCATGTGCTCATTTCTTTTGCACATGAGCCATGAGCTTTACAAAAATTTGGTTTTATGCCCATTTATGCATAAAAAAACATTAAAATTATTTATTACATGATTTTTTATTTCGGCATGGGGGAGGCCGGACGCGGGGCTCGACTTGGGCATGGGCCCACTTGCTTGGGCTTGGGCCTGGGCCTGCTTACTTGGGGTTATTGACCTTGACTTTGACCCGGTCAACTGGGGTGGAAATTTTGACCCCAACAGTTTCCCTGAGATGGAGTGTTACTGTTTGATGTTTCCTAGGCACAGAGTGTCGCTGGTTGACATGTCCCTAGCACGGAGTGTCGCTGGTCAATATTTTCCCAATACGGAGTGTCATTAGTTGACGTATCCTCGGCACGGAGTGTCTGTTTGATATTTCCCTGAGACTGAGTGTCACTGTTTGATGTTTCCCCGGTACGGAGTGTCGCTGGTCGACGTGTCCCCGACACGGAGTGTCGCTGGTCGACGTTTCCCCAAGACGGAGTGTCACTGATTGACGTATTCTCGGTACAGAGTGTATGTTTGACATTTCCTCGAGACGGAGTGTCACTGTCTGACGTTTCCACGAGATGGAGTGTCTGTATGTGACGTATCCCCGAGACGGAGTGTCACCGTTTTTGACGTAGAGGTCATTGTTGGAATTGGTTGGTTTGATTTGTTTTGGGGGTTTCAATCTGTCTGGCGGGACTTTTGAACGTAGAAGCGCTTCCGGGTGGGACTTTAGCTTGATTTGTCTGATTCCTGCCTTATTTGGCAGGATCTTTGAATTCGAGACATTGCAGTGTGGGATTTGGAATTTGGGATTTGGATTTTGTTTAGAATCATCATCGCTACACTGAAATATGGTACCAGGAGCGAATCATCATTTACCATGAGAGAATTTGCGGATTTTGGTTTTGGTTTGGTATCAGCATCGCTACACTGGAATGTGATAATAGAAGCGAATCATCACTTGCCTTTGTTTGTTGGATAGCGATGGCTTTGGAGATGAGTTTAGGTCCCTGTCTTCTAAGGCTTTTCAATTTTATGAGCCATAACGGTCTCATAAAAGCATTTTCTCCCTACGAGTCGAAAGGATCTCGTAGGTGTATTTTCTCCTTAGGAGTCATGAAGACTCCCAAGTGTGTTTTCCCTTGTGAGTTGTAGAATCCCACGAAGGTGTTTTTTTACAAGTCGGGAGGATCTCGTATGCTCTGTTCTCCTCATGTATCATGAGAACACATGAGTGGGTCTTCCCAAATGGAGCATAATCCCAAGGGCGGAGACCGGTCGTGAGGCTGGTGATTGCGGTTGGGCATGGGTGTGATGAGGATTATTTGAGCCCGTGAATTGTATGCGGTAGTCAATTTAGATACTGGACGTAGGGCTGGGAGAATTTATGGGATTTGGACTTTGGGTCGGTATCAACACCGCTAACACTAAAGCGTAGCGCCAAGAGTGACTCATCACTTGCCGTTCAAGAAAACTTGGGGTTTGAGTTTTGGGTTGGCATCAGCACCGCTAACACTGAAGCGTAGGGTCAGGAGCGACTCATCATTTTCCGTTGCCCGTTGGTGGAGCGATGGCTTAGGAGAAGGTTTAGATCCCTATCACTTAAGAATTTTCAATTTTATAAGCTGTAAGAATCTCATAAAAACATTTTCTCCCTACTGTAGGGTGTTTTTCGTCACCCCATTGAGATGGGAATACGCGCGCGCTTGTCAGGCGTATTACAGATTCCCCTTGCCTAGGGTAGACTGGGGTTTATTGATTGTGGGGATCCGAAACTCCGGCAGCCGCGGACTAAGCTGCCGTTAATTACCCCTCGCCTTTGGAGCGAGAGAACCTCCGATTGACGGGTTAAACTGGTCATGCGAACTCAATGTGCAGTGCTGTGTTTTGAAGGGGTTTTGGATATATCGGGGGCCCCGCAGAGTTTTTACGGGGGTCCCGCTACTCGGATAGCGGGCTGGGGGTCAAGGGGGCTAGCAGCCCCCTTGCGGGGTGCGGGGCAGCGTCCCGTTAGAAATTTTTTTCTAACAGGGACAGTGTCGTGGAGTATGTGTGTGTGTACATATGTATGCATATGTATATATATATGTATATATATAAAAAGAGGGGAAAATGGCATCTAAAGGATGCGTGGGGCCAGCGCCAGCACTTTGAGTGCAAGAGCGCTAGCGTACCACGTGTCAGCACGTGGGCGCTCGGGCGGTAGCGCACTGAGCGCTAGCGTGCCACGTGTCAGCACGTGGGCGCTCGGGCGCTAGCGCTGTGGGCGCAAGAGCGCTAGCGCGCCACGTGTCAGCACGTGGGTGCTCGGGCGCTAGCGCTTTGGACGCTAGCGCTCTGAGCGCAAGAGCGCTGGTGCGCCACGTATCAGCACGTGGGCGCTCGGGCGCTAGCGCTCTGAGCGCAAGTGCGCTAGCGCTATGAGCGCTAGCGCGCCACATGTCAGCACGTGGCCGCTCGAGCAGCAAAAGGGACTTGGTCCCTACAATGGGAGTTATACTCCCAGGAAGGAGCACTTATTATTCTGTATATATATGAGGAGTTAAACTCCTAAGATGTTTTGAAGCTGATGAAGGGCTTCTCCCCTTGAGCCCTAGTTCTTCCCCAAAGTGGGGTTTCTGGAGATGGGTCTCCTTCTTCTTTCTTTGTTGGCTGGATCTTGAAGATCAAGAGATGTGAGATCTAAAAATCTCTCCTTTCTGAGATCTGATGGCAGATCTGAGTTCCCCTTTGTGGGTTTTGTGGTGAAAAACTATTTAGTTTTGGAAAAGAAAGAGTAAAACTCTTAATTTAATTCAAAAGAAATGAGAATGTTTAGAACCTTGGAGAAGGAGCAGGAGGCACAAAGAACCCTATTTTTTGGGGGAATGAAAATTGTATTAGATATTTTCATCATGTTGCATTTTATAGGCTTACATATTTACATATAGCCCCTTGGGCTTTAACAAAATGGCATTTTGCCCATCCCATGGCTCATGTGCCATTTCTTTTTGCACATAAGCCATGGGCTTACAATAATTTGGTTTTATTCCCATTTTGTTTACATTCATGCATAAAAATTACATAAAAATTATTTATTACATGACTTTTTATTTTGGCATGGCGGAAGGCCGGACGCTTCGTGTTCGGGCTCGACCTGGGCATTAGCCCACTTGCTTGGGCTTGGGCCCACCTGGCTTGGGGTTGACCTAGACTTTGATTTGGTCAACCGGGGTGCAAATTTTGACTTCAAAATAGTGCCCCCATCAATAAATGCACACCACATATGTGAGTCATATGCATGAAATTGATGGATCTTCTTTCACGTGGAGACGACTTGCCTTGGTTCCCACTTTTGGGGATGCACTGCCCTTTTTACGACGTGGATGGTCGACACTTGACGCGTCTCCGAGACGGAGTGTCCGTGGTAGACGTTTCTCTGGCCCGGAGTGATCTGGTTCCTGCTTTGTAGAAAGCCTGCACTGCCCTTTTCACGACATGGACGGTCGACGCTCTGATCCAGAGCGATTTGGTTCCCGATTTGTAGGAAGCCTGCACTGCCCGTTTTGCGACATGGACGGTCGACGCTCTGATCCGGAGCGATTTGGTTCCCGATTTTTAGGAAGCCTGCACTGCCCGTTTTGCGACATGGACGGTCGACGCTCTGACCCGGAGCGATTTGGTTCCCGATTTGTGGGAAGCCTGCACTGCCCGTTTTGCGACATGGACGGTCGACGCTCTGATCCGGAGCGATTTGGTTCCCGATTTGTGGGAAGCCTGCACTGCCCTTTTTACGACATGGACGGTCGACGCTTGACGCGTTTTGGTTCCCGATTTGTGGGAAGCCTGCACTGCCCTTTTTGCGACATGGACGGTCAACGCTTGACGCGTCTTCGAGACGGAGTGTCCGTGGTAGACGTTTCCCTGGCCCGGAGTGATCTGGTTCCTGCTTTGTAGGAAGCCTGCACTTCCCTTTTTGCGACATGGACGGTCGACGCTCTGATCCGGAGCGATTTGGTTCCCGACTTGTGGGAAGCCTGCATTGCCCTTTTTGCGACATGGATGGTCGACGCTCTGATCCGGAGTGATTTGGTTCCCGACTTGTGGGAAGCCTGCACTGCCCTTTTCGCGACATGGACGGTTGACGCTCTGATCCAGAGCGATTTGGTTCCCGACTTGTGGGAAGCCTGCACTGCCCGTTTCGCGACATGGACGGTCGACGCTTGATTTGACTTGCTCTGCTTCTTGCAGTGTCAGGGGAGGACTTGACTTTCTTCGCTTCTTGCGTTGTCGAGATTGGATTCTGACTTGCTCCGCTTTCTGCGGTGTCGGAGTTGAAGTTGATTTGTTGATTGTGATTTGGGCTGACATTAGCATCGCTACACTGGAATATGGTACCAGGAGCGAATCATCATCTGTCTCTGAGAGGATTTGGAGATTGGTTTTGGTTTGGCATCTGCATTGCTGCACTGGAATAATGCCAGGAGCAACTCATCATTTGCCCTGGTAGGATTTGAGAATTGGCTTTTTGGGTCGGCATCTGCATTGCTGCACTGGAATAATGCCAGGAGCAACTCATCATTTGCCCTGGTAGGATTTGGGAATTGGCTTTTTGGGTCGGCATCTGCATTGCTGCACTGGAATAATGCCAGGAGCAACTCATCATTTGCCCCGGGAGGATTTAGGAATTGGTTTTTTCATTTTTTTTTCTTTCCGGCATCCGCATTGCTGCACTGGAATAATGCCAGGAGCAACTCATCATTTGCCCCGGAAGGATTTGGGAATTGGTGGCTTAGGCAACAGGTTTAGATCTCTATCACCTAAGGCTTTTCAATTTTATGGGCCGTAAGGGTCCCATAAAAGCATTTTCTCCCTACAAGTGGAAAGGATCTCGTTGGTGTATTTTCTCCTTAGAAGTCGTGGGGACTCCTAAGTGTGTTTCTCCTTTGTGAGTCGTAAGGATCTCACGCGGGAATTTTCTCCTCACAAAGTCGAGAGGACTTTGCGAGTGCATTTCATCTCTTTCTTTTACGAGCTTGCACCCTTTCGGGTTTTCACAAACTCGCCGGCAGTCCTGCTGTTTTTACTCACGGAGCCCTTTCGGGTTTTCATCCGTGCCCATTTTGCTTGTGGACATACCATTTTTTTATTTTATTTTTATTTTTGGTGGGACTTTGAATGTGGTCTCACCGGTAGGACTTGGGATAGATTGGGATTGTTTTACGCCCGCGGATTGTATACGGTTTTGCAGGATGTATGATCCAGACCGTAAGGCCAGAAAAATTTCGGGACTTTTTCGGCGTCTGCATCGCTGCACTGGAATATGGTACCAGGAGTGACTCATCATTCACCGTTGGGGTATGGGATTTAGAATTTGGTTGGCGTCTGCATCGCTGCACTGGAATATGGTACCAGGAGCGATTCATCATTCGCCATTTGGGGATTGGGGAGCGATGGGTTAGGAGACAGGTTTGGATCCCTATCACCAAAGGCTTTTCAATTTTATGGGCCGTGAGGATCCTATAAAAGCATTTTCTCCCTACGGGTCGTAAGGATCCCGCAGGTGTATTTTCTCCTTAGGAGTCATGAGGACTCCTAAGTGTGTTTTTCCTTTGTGGGTCGTAAGGATCCCACAAAGATTTGTTCTCCTCATGCATCGTGGGGACACATGAGTGGGTCTTTCCAATGGACCATAATTCCAAGGACGGAGACCAGCCGCATAACTGGTGACTACGGTGGGGTATGAGTATGATGAGAATTATTTGAGCCCGTGGATTGTATACGGTAGTCAATTTGGGGACTGGCCGTAGGGCTGGAAGAATTTTGTGGAAATTGGATTTTGGTTGGCATCTGCATCGCTGCACTGGAATATGGTACTAGGAGCGACTCATCCTTCGCCTTTGTTTTGTTTGTTTTTTTTTGTTGTTTTTGGATATATATATATTTTTTTACCGCGATTGCTCTATCATTTCAGCTTTTCTTATCGCGAAGGTCGCGATTGCCCTATCGTTTCGGCTATTTATTCGCGGTTGCCCTATCATTTCGGCTTTATTTTTCATCTTTATTTTACCCGCTGATTTTTATTGCGAGTTGCCCCATCATTTCGGCTTTTCTTTTTTTTTTTCCTTTTTATTTACACATTTTTTTTATTTACACATTTTTTTTACATTCCCAGTTTAACGACGTGATGGTCATTTTTGCTTATCCCAGCTCCTTGAACTTTGATCTTGGCGGAGCTGTGTTGATGACCTAGTTTTGTGGCTTGCCGATATATCCGAGGATTGTGAGGTTTTTCCAAACTTATATTGGTCCTCTGCCCAATCTTTTAAAACACAGCAGTCTTCAATGGTATGACTCAGCACTTTATGGTATGGGCAGTATACGGGATTGCCGGTCATATTCATTTCATATGGCCTTTTCGGAATAAGCAATTGCAGACCGTTGTTCAAGGCTTCCTCGAATATATTGCGGACCTCATCCCTCCTGAAGGAGTACACCTTCTTCTTTCTCTCCATTAGATTAGGTGTCTTTACTGATGCTGGTTCTTGAGGCCGACCAGTCTTTGGTTCGCCCTTTCCAGATAATGGCATATGTCTGGGAGGATTAGGTTCCCGAAAGGCTTCGGTCTTCATTTGTATGAAATCGGCGGTCGTAGCTTGACTGTTTGCTAGCACGCCTTTAGACAGTTCTATCTCTCCCGTCTTGTATTGCCTTAAACCCAATCTTTGAAGACGAAGCAGTCCTCAATGGCATGACCTATCACTCTATGATAGGGGCAGTATTTAGGGTCATCAGTCATATCCGCTTCTTGCGGTCTCTTTGATTCTGGCAGTTGTAGACCGTTTCTTAGGGCGTCCCTGAATATCTTGTGGACTTTTTCCCTTTTGAAGGAATAGACTTTTTCCAGTTTTTCTTTCAGAGGCGATTCCCCCCCGGCGTATGTATCGGAGGGAGTGGAGGCTGATTGCGGCCGTTTTTCGCGAAGGCGCTCCGCTCTTAGGTTGAAAGGAATATCAGTTGGCTGCCTTCGGGTATCAATCCCTGGTTCATGAACCAAAATTTGATTCTGCTGTAATTGCAATCGGGCAACTAGGGTCGCGAGATCTGCCGCGACGTTTGCCAATTCGTCGACTTTGGACTGTACCTTGGCTAACTTCTCATCCCTGTCCTGAAGCTGCCTCTGAAGCCATCGGAATAACGCTTGTTCTGTAGTTCCGGCTATGACAACCGGGTTATCTTTATTGCCTGAGCTCAATTCCGCAGGAACCACAGGCTCCTCTGGCTTATCGGCCTGAGCGAGCTCTTCATCACTTAGATCGAGCCGATGCTGGTTTGCATCAATCATATCATCACCATGGCTGTGAAGAAGAGGAGGATTTGTTTCTTCATGTCCGACCATGTAGACAGTGCGAACCACATACCCAGCCATCTCTTTATTTTTGGCGGATGATTTCGCGGAGCGGTCCGGGCTTTGGAAATTCATAAATTCTAACATGGCCAGAGACCTAGCCCTTTTGTTGGCTCTGTATCTGAGCCGCTTTTGCCTCAGCTTCTCTGCCTTGAGCGCTTAGCAGGCTTCTGCTCTTCGGGAAGCCGCCATAGGCTGAGTGATGGGGAGGCTTGAGAAGACACTCAATCGAGCAGTCGTCAGAGGCGCCGCTGGAGCTTGCCCGGGATTCCTTGTTGCTTTGTTAGTGTTGATGGCCTTGCCCCCAGCTGGGGCCAAGGAAAGTCGTTCAAACACCGACTTGCGTTTGTGTTGGGGCGCCCTCGTGATCATGACATTCGGCCTTTTCCCTTTTGAGACTGGTTTGTCTGTTACCGGAGCTTGAGGAGCTAGGATGGCGTTAGCTGACACGAACATGATAGAGCCAAATGGTAGCGGCTCCTCCTCCCATTGTCGCCCGAGACTTGCCGGGAGGACCGTCCTGGAGTCTATCTTTATTGTGTAGGAGACGGGAGCCGTGCTGAGAGCTGAGCTGATCCTTGGAGACATCTTTGCTGCGTCCGAAGATTGCAATTGGAGAGCGTTAACCTGCACAAAAAAAATATGATTTTAGTATAGGCAATTGATATGCATATCAATTGAGTTCGCACGAAAGCTTAACCCGAAATATGGGAGGAGAGTTGGTCCCACCGGGCGTGCCAGAATCTGTAGGGTGTTTTTCGTTACCCCATTGAGATAGGACTACGCGCGCTTGTCAGGCGCATTACAGATTTCCCCTGCTTAGGGTAGGCTGGGGTTTATTGATTGTGGGGATCCGAATCTCCGGCAGCCGCGGACTAAGCTGCCGTCAATTACCCCTCGCTTTTGGAGCGAGGGAACCTCTGATTGACGGGTTAAACTGGTCATGCGAACTCAATGTGCAGTGCTGTGTTTTGAAGGGGTTTTGGATATATCGGGGGCCCCGCAGAGTTTTTATGGGGGTCCCGCTACCCGGATAGCGGGCTGGGGGTCAAGGGGGCTAGCAGCCCCCTTGCAGGGTGCTGGGCAGCGTCCCGTTAGAATTTTTTTTCTAACAGGTGTAAGTCTACGGTAGCGCCCCGGCCGTCTTTCAGACGCCAAATGCGGAACAAAAACTTTTATAACTGGCGCTATCGCATACTATAACCCGGATCTGCCATTAACGCTAAACTAACAATCTACAAAGAGGGAAGAAAGGTTATACCGAACGATCCGAGTCCTTCGTTCTTTAACTATCATCCCACGCTCCGTTGCGGCTACTCCGATCTCGTCGATCTCCGATCTCCTCGTCCAGGTGGCACCACTGTTCCCCCAATCTGAGCAAGGCTCATTTGAATTTTGAAAATTCAAATTTTCTGAAGCAACGCTTCAAATTCCGTACGTTGCGCAGTGCGCAAGCGGTCCACAGTGCGACACGTGTCTGCGCAGTTGCGCAAGTGCACCGCTGCGCGACACGTGTCTGCGCAGTTGCGCAAGCACTGTCGCGCAAGTGCACCGCTGCGCGACACGTGTCTGCGCAGTTGCGCAAGCACTGTCGCGCAAGTGCACAGCTGCGCGACACGTGTCTGCGCAGTTGCGCAAGCACTGTTGCGCAAGCCTTCCACTGCGCGACACGTGTTATTCATTGGGGAGTTGCACAGAAACAAAATGAAAATTTAATGAAATCTTTTCTGTTCTTTCCAAAACCAGAAGATTTTCTTCTGCCTTTGGATCAAAGATCCAGCGGTGGGAAAATTCCCAAAATCACTCAGAAAAGATCTTGTTAACAAATTCAACAAATTTGTGAACACTATAAATAGGACCCCAGACTTCATTCGATGGGCATCAACTTGGATAATCGACTTCTAGCAAAAAAAAAAAAAAGAAGAAAAGAGAACTCTTGGAGATTATTCAAGAACAAGAAAAAGAAGAAAGGTAAAAACCTTTTTTAAGAGAAAAATCTCTGAAGAACAAAGGATTTAAAAAAAAAAAGGGAAATAAATGAAAATAAACAAATAGTGCCTTGCACTTGTTATGAACCCTTGGTTCTGTGAAATCAGGGAAAACAGGAAGAAAAACTTGTTTTCCTTTGATCCAAATTTAGATTAAAAGTGCTATGCACTTTTGTTCTTAAATCTGAAAAATTCTTGATGTTCTGCACAAATGCAACCCATTATTTAAAAGGGCCTGGCCCAAATCAAATTGCAAAATAATAAAGGGGCAGAGCCCTGTTTGGATTGATTTTCTAGTCGGGCAAAGCCCAAAATAAATAAAAATTTTTGGACTTAACGTGTCTGCGCAGTTGCGCAAGCACTGTTGCGCAAGTGCACAACTGCGCGACACGTGTCTGCGCAGTCGCGCAAGCACTATTGCGCAAGTGCACAACTGCGCGACACGTGTCTGCGCAGTCGCGCAAGCACTGCTGCGCAAGCCTTCCACTGCGCGACACGTGTCACCTCCACGAGCGCTTGCGCTCTTTAATTGCGCGAAGCACCTGACAAGTCGTGTGGGGCACTGTCAGAGTATTAAATGCAATGCATTATTAAGGGGCAGAGCCCAATCAAAGGTCAAATGGACCAAATAGAAGTACTGCACATTATTTTAAAAAGGCAGAGCCTAATCAAAAAGTCTAAACAGACCAAAAATAATGCTATGCATTGTTTAAAGGGCAGAGCCCAATTGAGAGGTCCAACAGACCAAAAACAATGCTCTGCATTATTCTAAAAAAGGGGAGAGCCCAGTCGATGGCCTGAAATAATGCTATGCATTATTCTAAAAAAGGGGAAAGCCCAAACAAAGGCCTAATAGGCCAAATGCAAACAAAATGTGAACATTTTCAACTGGACTTAGCCCAATTCTGGCCGTAAGTCCTTAAATTAAATTGACTGAGCACAGCTGCTCTCCTAAATCAATTCACGACCGGTTCAAGGGTACATCTCCGAACTACTTTGACATCCATCGTTGTAATTCCTCAACGACGTCAAAGAGGTGACGGGTCCCAACGACCACACACCCATATGGACCGCGGGGTCCTTAAACTCGTGGACCGAAACGTCCTTAAACTAATATTGGACCGAAACGTCCTTAAACTAATATCGGACCGAAACGTCCCTAAACTAACATTGGACCACCACGTCCTTAAACTGGAAAATGGACCACTACGTCCCTAAACTGGAACAATAGAGCCTCCAAACGCTCTTTTGCCGGATCTAAACGGTCCCGTTTAAGTTGATCTTAGCCCCAAACACGGCTAACGTATCCTTAAACATTCAAATGGATTATAAAACTCCCAATCAACTCTGGTTTGAGGGTACATCTCCGAGCTCCTCTGATACATGTCGTTGTAATCCTTCAACGACGTCAGAGAGGTGATGAGTCCCGATGGCCATACATTAAATTAATCACTACGTTAAGTTGATCTTAGTCTAAAACAGGACTAACATATCCTTAACGAACGTTTAAGTTGATCTTAGCCGCAACGCGACTAATGCATCCTTAAACTGAAAACACCAAACCCAAATCTAAGTAAATACGGATTTGGACTAATCCACGTCCTACGGGCGACGGCATTACTCAGTCTCCGTATACAATCCACGGGCAACCACAAACAAAACAAACACACACGACACGAAGTGAAATTCTGGAGAAGGAGAAAGTTGTTACCGCGATGCGGTAGCGTAATTAACTGCAGGGGCTTGCGCCTGCAGGGAAGAGCGTCCCCACAATCAAAAACCCCTCACCCTGAGGGGGAATCTGACGAAGTCTGCTACATCGGCCACATCCGTCTAAACCTCCGATACACGGTGCCATAAATCAACTTGGCATCTTCGGAGAGATAAACGGATAAAACCAAATAGCATCTGCCCCGAACCCCAGGCACGGACGCGAAGTCCAGGCCGCCGTTCGGAGGGGAACAGATTCTGGCACGCCCGGTGGGACCTTTTCCTCTTTCCACTTCACACTTCGTGTGTCGTCTTCGCGAACCAATCGCGGTTTGTTAAATGGTTGCCTACGGATTTCAAGTTGCTAAGATTTGGTCTTTTGTCTGGCGCAGAACTCAAGCATCCATGGATTCTAACTGCACCAACTGCGCGAAGTGCCGCTGCAACGGACGCTCCACCTCACCAGGAGGCGTAGCATATGGGCCCCAAGCAGCTTCCTTCCTTACTCTGCCGGTAGATCAGGTGACCCAAGCCACCACCGGCTTGTTCTTCGGGACTATGATCCCACCTGCAAGCTTTTCTGCACCAATACCCGCACCGGAAGCGAACAAGAAGTCGGTGTTCGACCGGCTCACTGCTACCACGACCCCTGTCAACGGGTCGCCCGCTACTAAACCGACAGCCTCCATTTTCACCAGGCTAGGTCAGAACTATAAAGTGGCTGTCCCAAAGAAGGCAACGGCCGCTGCTTTGGAAGTCGTTGAAGCGGCTTCTCCCATCAGAGAGTCGGTCTTCACAAGATTGACAGTTCCCATTCCTCCCCCAGCTGGTCAAAAAGCATCAGTCTTCGATAGGCTGACATCGGCAGTTACCCCACACCCAAATAGGGGGCAACAAGAAACCATCTCGATTTCCGAGCCAGTCCCAACGGCTCGTCGTGCGCGACGTCGCCATTGGCGACGAGTGAGGAAAGCAGGGGCAACTCCCCCTCAGGGATAACTCCACCCGCTCCAATGGTAGAAGTCAATGCTGCTGTTCCAACTGGGAACAGCTTTGAATTGCTGAGGAAGGTGAGAAAGAACTCTCCAATTGCTGCACTGAAAAGATCTCCTCCGCTTATGGAGAAAGCTCCGGAGACAAAGCAGGAACAGCCTCCTCAACGGCTATCCTCAAAAGTTTATAAAGTATGGCAGAGGGTTCAAGACTCCGTGATCGATCCAGACCACTTGCGTCACCAGAAAAAGGCGAAGGTGGAAAATAACAAAAACTGCCCCATTAAACAGCAGGGGATGATAGTTGCTAGGATGCCCACTCCAACGGCTCCTTTAACCTCGATGGCCCACAAAAGAAGGAGGCCAGAGAAAATTCCCGCGTCAGCGGCAAAGTTTAGAAGCGGTGAACCTAAACGCCCCAAGTCAGGGGGCATAATTGTTCATACGGTTTACATGGCATCGGGAAAAGAAGACAGCCGTACATCCACGGGTCATAGACCACTTACACGGTCAGTGACCAAGGCTCAGGAGCAACAACAGAAGCTCCAGGAGATGATGACTACAATGGCTGCACTCACGGGGCCGAAAGAAACCCCGGAAACATCCTCAGAAGAACGTCAAGAACAAGAAACGGACGCCGAATTCCTCCGGCGCGTGCTAGAGAAGAAAGATAAAGAGGCTGCGGAACAGGCAGCCAACATAAAGAAAATGGCCCTCCTGTTCCAGGATATGGTGGGTATGATGATTCAACAAGATCCACCTGCAGGGGATCCCCCGATCATTCTTGAAGATGATAGGGGAGAGACATCGAATCCTCCACCGGCTCTATCCGCAGCTAAAGAGGATACCATGTCAAAAGCTGATTTGGATGAATATATTGCCCAGCAAATAAAGGTTCATCACGCGGCCGAAGCAGCCGGCCACGTCGTAAAAACGGGGCGACCGTATCCAGGCTGGTATGACCAAATCAAGTACCCGCCGGGTTACACGATTCCCAAGTTTCATGTTTACAAAGGGACCGGCAATCCCCATCAACATGTTGCCCAGTTCAGGGCGCTTTGCGGTAATACCGGCGGCGACGACAAGTTGTTGCTTCGCCAGTTTGTTGGAAGCTTATCAGACACGGCGTTTGAATGGTATTCTGAGCTTCCCAACGACTCTATTAAAACCTTTGCGGAGATGGAGCTGCTCTTCACCCAACGTTTTGCAAGTGCCAGTGAGCGTACCCTGATGACGGCACTGATCAATGCCAGGGTAAAACCCGGCGAGACATGGGTTCAGTACGCTATACGGTGGCGAAATCTATGGTCGAAGTGCGAACAGCGCATAGAAGAAGCTCCAGCGGTGGGAATGTTTGTTGGAACCCTCGATCCACAAGCAACCATTTCACAGTTTATGATGTTCTTCAAGCCGACTTCCTTCCAGGCTTTGATCGACAAATTAGCGCAGATGGACCAGATGGGCCATAAACCCCCTCTCCCGAAACCGGACTCCCGATACGATAAAGGAAAGGGAAAAGCGATCATTGTCGCTAATGCCCAACAACAACCGAGCGACTCGAAGCCGGTTGCTCGTCCAAACAATACACGCCCATACGTACCCCTTGAGGACAAGATGGGACGCCCTTACTCTTTCCCCCGTGATAAAACGAGGAGGCTATTCGAGCTGGCGCTGCGCAACAGACTCATAAATCTGCCAGATCCAAAACGTCCGTTGCAACCGAACGACGCCAACGAGCCCAATTACTGCCCTTATCATCGAGTGCTAGGCCATCCGATTGAGGATTGCTACGTTTTCAAGAATTGGCTTGAGAACCAGTACCGTCAAGGCAAATTTGTGCTATCTGACAAATGGAAGGTGAATCCCCCGCAGCCCCACACCTCTAAAGGGACGAATACGCCGGGGGCAACATGCTCCATCATTGAGGAAGCTCCTTGGGAGGTTGTATTATCAGCCAAAACGAGGAGAATGCTAAATGATCTTCAGACCTGTCCAGCGGTCAAGTGGAAGAACCCCTTGGAACCGCAGGTTATTGAGGGGATGTTGAAGCCACGACCGACTCCGAAGACCGATGGTGGTAGTTCAAGCGCTCATAGTCAGCCGTCAAAATCTTTGAAAAAGAAGAAGAAGAAATCTAAGAAGCCCGTGAAGCCTGGCGACAAGCGCACGGACTTACAAAAGCAAATCGACGCACTGGATGAGTACAACCAAAAGGCGCGGACTCCCATTACGCTCCAAGATTTCCTTGATCACGTCTTCCAAAAAGAAGATGAGGGAGAAAGTTCATCGGATGAATCCGAGGAATATGTGGCGAGCTGTCATATGATCTCTCATTCGACCACGAACGATGAAGGGACTTCTGGCACTGAAGCTCTGGGGGCAAATGCCGGATCAAGAGCCCCAGGGTTATCAGTTGAAATGATTAGCGCGTTTCTTAATGAAGCTCGGTTGAAAAGCAAAGCTGATCGAGAACGCGAGACGGCTATATTCGAAAGGGCCAAGCGCCAGCGACTTGAGGAAGGAGCTGAAATGATCCCACTGGAACAAAATGCCTCCACCGCTGACAAAAGCCAATTCAAGATAAAAAAGAAGTTTGCTAAGGCCATATCGATGGGCATGAATCTACCACCCTCTGAAGAAAAAGTTACTGGCGTGGTGGAAATGCACCCCTCTTATTGCTTATATCATCAGAAGGTCTCGCATCCCACTCAAGAGTGCAAGGCTTTCAGTAGATGGTGGCAAGGATACGTCGCTAATCAACAACGCTTTAAACGGGAAAAGCGTAAAATTCGTCGGGAGCAAAGAAACACGACCGAAGAACTTGAAAGAACTGCCGGCAATTGTCATATGGTTAACACCACCGGGTCACAAGTGCCTACATTTGGGAGCGACTCTGATGAGGAACTAGAACTTGGCCCCCTCTTCAAAGAATCCACTTCGGGAAAAGAAGAAGAACCGAAGGCCTGCGAGAATATACAGCTGCGCAATCGAACATTACCCGAAAAGAACCTCGGACCCTTGAACAGAAAAGACAAAGGGAAAGAGAAGGTCTCTGAAGGTATCTCCTTGGATGACCGAGTCGCGGAAGAGTTAACCGCCAAGAACCCGCCAAAGAGGAGTAAAGTGGATTACAATGTCTTGGCGCATCTGAGAAAGCTACCCTCACAACTCAGCATTCTCGATGCCCTATTACTATCAAAAGAGGCAAGGGATTCTTTGATTAAGGCCCTACAAGATCCAGACCAGTTCCAAGCCTTCCTAGCCGAACAAAAGATGAAGGATGAATTGGAAGAGGTGCACACAGCCGACGTTGCTTTTAGTGATGAAGACCTTCTCCTCGGGACGTGTGAACACAATCGTCCCCTTTATGTCTCAGGATACTGCCATGACATAAAGATAGGTAAAATCTTGGTCGATAACGGATCGTCTGTTAATTTACTCAATGTGCGAGTGTTAAAGGAGATTTGCATGAGTGTCCAACACCTCGCCCGAGACAAAATCACCATCTCCGGTTTCGACTCTCAATCCTCAAAGACTCTTGGATCTGTGATATTGACGCTACGCTTCGGGTTGCTCGTCACAGACATCAAATTCCATGTTATAGACGCCAAGACGTGCTACAATGCTCTGCTCGGCCGACCATGGCTACACGAGTACAATATCATCCCTTCTACACAGCATCAGTGCATGAAGTATTCTAGGGATGGCCTTGAGTACACTGTGGCGGGAGAGTTGAATCCATTTTCTGTGAACGAAGTTCGCAAGTATGAAGATGCCAAGTGCTTCTTACCGAGTTTCGAAGACACGGAAAGGTGTCACAAACCGGAGAACAAAACTAACGCCACCATCCCTGTCTTTGGCAGTGACACCGAGGAGGAGGAGGATATAAATTATTCAGGTCCATCCCAGTCCACTAGGCCAGGACCATCCGTTCCTTCATTGATCTTCGGTAGTGATTCAGAGGATGAAGTTCATGCTGTATTCCCTGCTCGGCCTTCAATACGGGTTTCCGCTGATGAAGAGCGAAGTCTGCAGATAACCATGGTGCCGCTTGAACATTACAAAGAACTGGATGCACTCAACGCCAACAGCGTAGAAGAATTGCACACATTCTATATTCCTCCCGGACGAAAAGGCGAGAAGGCAATCCTATTCTACCGTTCTGAAGAAAACAAGGTGGAAAAAGAAATTTGGCATGGCGCGGATCCCACGCTCGACAGGCTTCAGCCCATCCGTCTTCCCAGATATTATACCAAAGGTTTGAGGAAACTGCTGAAACGCCAGGGGATGTCCTTCACACAGACCGTTAGAAAAGCCAAATTCTATGACAAGGTCTGGAACGTTCCCGGGACTCAATGCAAACTGCCTAACGGGAGAATGGAAACAAAAGGGCTTGGGTACATCCGGCCAAAGAAACGGGAGCTAGTAAACAGCTGTTATGCCATGTATGACTTCGATGAAGAGGCGGCCGCTCAATGGGAGGACGCTAATCCTGAATCAGCAAAAGTTCCTGATACAAAACCGCCCAGTCCGTCGACTGAAGACCAGATGAGCAAACTTATAAAGGATGCGAGTCAAAAAGCCCGAGACGATCACGATCGTGAAATGGCAATCTATGAGAAAGCCAAGACACAGCGTCTCCTTCAACAGGCAGTAAAGAACGAAGATGCTGCCCCACGTCAGCCTGCTACAAAAAAGGTTCGACGCGAAAGCAAAAACAAGTCGAAGGGCCGAAAAGGTGCTCGACAACCACAAAGCAGAGCTAAGAAGCCACGCATCCGAGAGTCGAGCGTTATTGACCTAGCCCTCATGAAGAAAATGGGTCGAGCATACTCATTTCCTCGGAACAAAACAAGGAAAATACTTGATCTTGCTCTAAAACATCAAATGCTTACTCTGCCAGAGTCTAAACACCCTGAGCAAGCGGGCGAAGTCTCCAACCCAAATTATTGCTCTTACCATCGAGTAGTAGGGCATCCGCTTGAAGATTGCTTCACCTTTAAGAATTGGGTTGAGGACCAATATCAGCTCGGCAAATTCGCGTTGTCTGACAACTGGAGGGTAGCGCCGCCGCAAAAGCACGAACCCGAAGACACAAGGATAGAACCAACTCCACATTGGGATTGGCAGAAAATCCGCACTTGCCACGTGGTAACAATATTAAAAGAAGAGTCCGAGGACATGAACAGCCTTCCTTGGTGCTTTGAAAACAGCAGCGATGAGGTAATCTCAGAATTTCCACCAGCACCAAAAGAGCTGGAAGATGGAATCCATACTACTGCAGATAACCTCAAGAAAATCGAGTTGGGGACAATAAATGATCCGCGACCGACATTCGTCAGCGAGCTGCTGTCTGAAGAGAGGGTGGCTGCGTTAAAAGACGTCCTTGTGCAGCATAAAGATTGCTTCGCATGGAACTATTCCGAGATGCCAGGACTAGATCCAGAAGTCGCTGTACATAGACTAGCAATATCCCCGAACATCAAGCCAGTCAAACAGGCGCCGAGAAGAATGCGGCTTGAGCTCGAAATGAGCATCAACGCGGAAGTCAAAAAGCTGATAGACTCCGGCTTTATCCAAGAGGTTCAATACCCTGAATGGATCGCCAACATCGTCCTAGTGATGAAGAAAAATGGGACAGTGCGCATATGCGTAGACTTCCGGGATCTTAATAAAGCTTGCCTGAAGGATGATTTCCCAGTGCCAGTCACTGAACTGATGATAGACAATACATCCACTCATGAAGTTTTCTCCTTCATGGACGGCTCATCGGGGTATAACCAGATAAAAATACATCCAGAAGACCAGAAGCACACAGCCTTCAGGACTCCTCTTGGTATATTTTGTTATAAAGTGATGCCCTTCGGTTTGAAGAACGCCGGTGCTACTTATCAGAGGGCCATGACAAAGATCTTCGACGACCTTATACACGAAATCGTTGAATGCTATATCGACGATCTCGTGGTTAAAAGCAAATCATACGAGGAACATCTCGAGCATCTGAAGACTGTATTTCAACGCCTTCGGCAATACAACTTGAAGATGAATCCTCTTAAATGTGCGTTCGGGGTTTCCTCGGGCAAATTCCTGGGATTCGTTGTTCGACACCGAGGTATTGAAATAGACCCGTCAAAGATTAAAGCGATCATGGAAATGCCTCCGCCGAGGACTCTCAAACAGCTGCGGTCTCTCCAAGGGAAACTCGCATACATACGGCGATTTATAGCCAACCTTTCGGGAAAGTGCCGTCCTTATAGTCACCTGATGAAGAAGGGAACCCCATTTGTTTGGGATCAAAAATGCCAAGGCGCACTGAATGAGATCAAGCAATACCTGCAGAACCCGCCGGTGTTGGCTGCTCCGGTTAAGGGGAAGCCTCTCATTCTTTATACAACCGCCCTCGAAGGTTCCTTAGGCGCATTATGGGCACAAGAGAACGATCAAGGGAAAGAAAGAGCACTCTACTACTTAAGTCGAGTTCTGCTGGGGGCAGAAAGCAGCTACTCTCCCATTGAAAAACACTGCCTGGCGTTGATCTTCGCAATAACAAAGCTTAGGCACTATGCGTTGGCGCACGAAGTCCGTCTTATTTCGAAAGTGGACCCTCTCAAATATCTAATGTCAAAAGCCATATTGACGGAGAGACTCGCTAAATGGGCCCTGCTCTTGATGGAATTTTCGATAACATATCAACCTCTCAGGTCAGTAAAAGGCCAGGCCATCGCCGACTTCCTTGCTGAGCATCCTATACCTGCCGATTCCCCTTTAAATTGCGATCTTCCAGACGAACATGCGTTTGATGCAATCGACGGTGGTGATACTCGATGGGAACTCTATTTTGATGGTGCATCTTCCATGAAGAAGAGCAAACAAAACACCCCTATAATCAAATCGGGGGTAGGCCTCATCTTTGTAACTCCACAAGGAGGGATAATGCGCTTCGCCTTCTCCTTAAAAGAACCGAGAACGAATAATGAAGCTGAATATGAAGCTTTGATAGCAGGCCTCGAGATTGCCATTGATATGGGAATTGAAAGCCTCCTCATATATGGGGACTCCCAATTGGTCGTCAGTCAAGTGAACGGCGATTACCAAACGTGCAAACCGGAATTAGTAAAATACGGTGAAAAAGTGCAGCAACTGCTAACCCAAATTCCCTCCTATACTTTGGAGAGCATACCTCGCGCGGAAAACAGCAAAGCGGACGCATTGGCCAAACTTGCTAAAGAATTGGCTGACGAGAACCTCGATGACGTTAGAATCGTGATACAAAGCCGTCGAGTGCTTGCCCCGGCAGAAATACCTCCGGAATCATATAAAGAAAAGGGAGCGACTGAGCAGACAACCCTACAAATAAAAGACCATGAGAAGACCGAAGACTGGAGAGAAGTCTTCATAGATTACTTCAAGTTCCACCGAATGCCTGAAGAAGCGTCCATAAGACATCAGCTCGTGAAACGAGCTCTGTCTTTTGCCTTCGTGAACGATACTCCATACAAAAGGACATTCGATTCTCTGTGGCTGAGATGCCTAGGACCTGACGAAGCGAGAAGGGTCGTCCAAGAGGTTCACGATGGACTCTGCGGTTCTCATCAAGCAGGCCCTAAGATGAAGTTGAAAATAAAACGGATGGGCTACTACTGGCCCACGATGATTCAGGACTGCATCGAACATGCGAAGCAATGCCACTCATGCCAAATTCATGGGGACTTCATCCATCAGCATCCCAATCCACTGCATCCAACAGTGGCTAGTTGGCTATTCGAAATGTGGGGAACTGACATAGTCGGCCCCATCGAACCAGCATCGTCAAAGGGACATCGTTTCATCCTGGCGACGACTGATTACTTTTCCAAATGGGCAGAAGCAGTACCATTGAGAGAAGTGAAGACGAAGAATATCCTTCATTTCTTCAAAACGCACGTCATATATCGGTTTGGAACTCCGAGGCGGATCATCTCCGATAACGGGCCAGCGTACCGAAGTCATAAAATTAGCCGCTTCGCACAGCAGCACAATATAGACTGGAGATATTCCTCAGTTTATAATCCGTGAGCTAACGGTCTAGCTGAGGCCTTCAACAAGACCTTGACGAAGATCGTGAAGAAAAAACAGTGTCACGAAAAAAGAGAGATTGGCACGAAAGATTGCAAGAGGCTCTTTGGGCATATCGAACTACATTTAAAACGGCCACAAACACAACGCCGTACGCGTTGGTATTTGGGACGAAAGCAGTACTCCCTCTCGAGATAGAATTACCCTCTCTACGAGTGGCAGTCCACTACGAGCTGACAGACGAAGAAAATGCTCACCTTCGGTTTGAAGAGCTTGACGCCCTTGATGAAACTAGGCTCATAGCACAGCAAAATCTGAAAGCTTATAAAGCAAAGATGACACGCTCATATGAAAGATTGACCCGACCAAGGACATTCCGTCAAGGCGAACTTGTGCTAGTGGTCAAAAGGCCTATGATCCCCAATCGCGCCAAGCGGGGAAAGTTTGAGCCAAACTATGAGGGCCCATACATCATTGATAAGGTCTACCAGGGTGGGGCCTATCTACTCGTGGACATGCACGGTGAAAGGCCTTTCAGGCCAATAAACGGTCGTTTCCTAAAGAAATACTACGCTTAATGAGCTACGGCCTAGGTCAACGGTAGATGACGACAACTATGTCCGCTCGCTATCTTCTTAAGCCCAAACTCTATAAGCAGTAAATGGCCTTCCTTAATGATGGACCGAAATGTCCTTAAACTAATAGCAGACCGAAACGTCTTTAAACTACTACCGCAGCATCCTTAGGCTGACGAGAAGAAGAAAGAAAAAAAAAACAAAAAAAAACAAAAAAAAAAACGGTATGTCCATAAGCAAAGAAAGGGCACGGATGAAAACCCGAAAGGGCTCCGTGAGTACCGGCGAGTGTTCGTGAAAACCTGGAAGGGCGCGACCTCGTAAAAAAAAAGAAGAAAAATTTCCATGTATTATCAAACATGATACAATCAAGTGCACAAAAGTATGTGGGGTATGGGATTCGAACGCTGACGGCTTGGTTCAGCAATGCAAGGTATTACCAATGAGTATGCTGCTAACACCATATGATATATGGAGTGGGATTTGGTAAAACCATATATACTTGTTATAAATATCGTAATTATTATTAATATGGGGAGTTGAAAAGTCAGGATCTCAATAACAAAGGGTGAAAGGATCTCAATAACAAAGGGTAAAAAAAAAAAAACGGTATGTCCATGAGCAAAAAGGGCACGGATGAAAACCTGAAAAGGCTCCGTGAGTAAAAACAGCAGGGCTACCGGCGAGTGTTCGTGAAAACCCGAAAGTGCGCAACCTCGTTAAAAGACACTTATAGGGTCTTCTCGACCTTATAAGGAGAAACCACCTGCGTGAGATCCTTACGACTCACAAAGGAGCAACACACCTAGGGATCCCCACGATTCCTAAGGAGAAAACACACTTGCGAGATCCTCACAACTCGTAAGGAGAACTCTCTTATGGGACCCTCACGGCTCATAGGATTTGAAAGTCTTAAGTCACAGAGACCTAAACCTGTGCTTAAGCAAACCCCCACAAACTTTCAATATTGCCCTACAAGTGGCTCAGTATTGACCATTGTATACAATCCACGGGCGCGAATAAACATTTCCCTAGCCAAATTTCATCCGTAATTGGGAATACGTTCGCATGGTGAACAACCCTTATAAATCCCCTCGATTTATGAGAAGAAAACCCTCCTGTATGATCCTTACGACTTACAGAGGAACAAAACACTTAGGAACCCTCACGATTCCTAAGGAGAAAATACACCTACAAGATCCTCACGACTTGTAGGGAAAAATACCTTCACGAGACCCTTACGGCTCATGAAGTCGAAAGCTTTAGCTGACAGGACCCTAACCCTGGTCGCTAAGCCTCCTTTGTTCGACAACGGCAGAGGCAAATGATGATTCGCTCCTGGTAATATCCCAGTTGTAGCGGTGCTGATGCCGAAATTGGTGTCCAATTTCAGGTTTACAGCGAAAAGCCAGTAGGCCGCACATGCATACGAAATAGCCGAAATGATGGGGCGACTTGCAATAAAAAAAAGCAGCAAGTAAAAATGTATACATGCAAAATAGCCGAAATGATTGGGCAACTCGTAATAAAAAGCAACGAGTAAAAAAAAAAAAAATAATAAAAAAAAATAATAAAAAAATAATAAAAAAATATATATAGCCGAAATGATTGGGCACCGCGAAAAATAGCCGAAATGATTGGGCAATCGCGACCTTCGCGATATAAATCTGAAATGATAGAGCATCGCGGAAAAAAAAAAAATGATGATGAAGCCTTGGCCCTACAGTTAAGATCACATCGATCCCTGTATACAATTCAAGGGCGTAAACAAAAAGGAAACCGTACTTTCCCAACGGATTCCGTCAGACGACGAACCCCAGACCTCGACGGTTCATTTCAACCGAAGAAGCCAGTGTCACCAGCAAAATTCTCGACTCACGGATACAAACACTCCTTGACGAGAGCCTCCTGATCCGCGTCGACTCGCAGAGCCACCGGCGCCTCCGTGAGAACCCTCGACTCGTTTTAAACCCCAAGGAAACAAATAATCCTTGGCGCTTGGGAAACAAATAATCCCAGCAAACTCCTCAACTCACGGATACAAACACTCCTTGACGAGAGCCTCCTGATCCGCGTCGACTCGCAGAACCACCAGCGCCTCCGTGGGAACCCCCGACTCGTTTCAAACCCTAAGGAAACAAATAATCCTTGGCGCTTGGGAAACAAATAATCCTAGCAAAATCCTCGACTCACGGATACAAACACTCCTTGACGAGAGCCTCCTGATCCGCGTCGACTCGCAGAGCCACCAGCGCCTCCGTGGGAACCCTCGACTCGTTTCAAACCCCAAGGACACAAATAATCCTTGGCGCTCGGGAAACAAATAATCCCTAGCAAAATCCTCGACTCATGGATACAAACACTCCTTGACGAGAGCCTCCTGATCCGCGTCGACTCGCAGAGCCACCAGCGCCTCCGTGGGAACCATCGACTCGTTTCAAACCCCAAGGAAACAAATAATCCTTGGCGCTTGGGAAACAAATAATCCTTCGCAAAACTTCTCAACTCACGGATACAAACACTCCGTGACGAGAGCCTCTTTGACTCACATCTCGGGCAGTAAGGATTCAAAAACTTGCTTCCTGAACAATGGGACCCTGCAAGTCAATCCTAAATGGTCTCTTGCATACTATTCACAGGTCTCACTCTCTGAAGTCGATTCTCGACAAAGAGGGAAA
Organism: Agapanthus africanus; assembly: GCA_030015575.1. NCBI lineage: Eukaryota > Viridiplantae > Streptophyta > Magnoliopsida > Asparagales > Amaryllidaceae > Agapanthus > Agapanthus africanus. Next base: position 530,219,352 of record CM057347.1, on the reverse strand, counting down.
CAACCGCTTACGAGCCCTCTCGACTCGTAAGAGGGAGAAATTCTCTTAGAGGATCCTTTCGACTTATGAGAGAAAACCACACTTGGGAATCCTCACGATTCCTAAGGAGAACATCCACTTACGAGATCCTCTCGATCCGTAGGGAGAAAAGTCTCTATGAGACCCTCACGGCTCATAGAGTTGAAAAGCCTTAGGCGGCAGATCTGAACCTGCGGCCTAAGCCATCGCTATCTCTTAAAAAAAAAAAAAAAAAAAAAACTAAGTTATCTGCCAATTATGTTTATCAAAGACAACATGCTGATAATAAGAGAATGCTGAAAGAAAAAGTGCATGCAAGACATTGCAAAAGAAAATGTGTATCTTTATTCATTGACTTCAATCAAATACAAGATGAATCGTACAAAAGAATAAAGAATGGATACATATTATTTCAAAGGAAAATTTTACAAATATATTGATACAAAGGCAGCTACTGGGAAGGAAGCGTCTTAAGTATCTTTATCAGTTGTTCGCACACTTCCTTCCAGGCCTTTTCCCGATCGGCTACCACCGCCAGCTCTGCCTCCACTTGGGCTCGTTGCTGCAAGACCGACGCAAGCTGCTCCCTTACGACTTGATAGGCAGCTTCCCGACTTGGGATATTGCGCTCAGCTACGTCAAGCTTCCGCTTCAAGTTTAGCTCGTGGGAGATGCGCTCCAAGAGACCCTCAAAGATAGTCTTCACTTGGGCGGCATTTGCCTCAACCTCAGCGCGCAGATGGGCCGTTTCGTTCGAGGTCTTCTGGCATTCCCTTAGTCTTAAAGCTGCTTCTTGCTCCAAGTGGCGGGAGTGCGAAGTGCTTTGCTCGAGCCAAGCTGTACGTTGGGTGCTCAGGGCTAAAACTTCGGAAGAAGGGCGCGTCGACTCCAGCCGGTATAGACAGGCCTCGATCTCCCTGCAGTGATTAACCCAAGATCCGACGACGCCTTCGTTATGAAAATTTACGAGCGCCGCCAACATTGGATTAACCTCCACAGCGAAATCTACGGCAGAAGGGAGAGTGTCCATGTTGAGCTCTTCGATGTACCCGCTCAGCATGCCCAAACTCATCACAGCACCCTTTGAAGACGGGCGCTTCAAGAAAGGGCCCGCCGGTGGAAGGACGCGAGACTCAAAAGAGACCGGAGCCGGAACAATAGCTGCAAAACAAAACATGGTTAAACAATGGTTCAAGAGATGTTTAAAGGTTACCAAAAAAGGAATTTGCTATACCAGCAGCAACAGACGGTAAAGCCGGAAGGGCCGGTAGCGCGGCAGGTCTTGCATCCCCTCCTTCGATTTGTGGTACTGCGATAAAGAAAGGGAAAAGTCAGAAATCATTCAATTACTAGAAAAAAGGGGATGAACAAAGATATTGTAGTGAACGTACACTCACCAGCGCCACTAGAGGGAGAAGCAAGTTCGAATGGGAAGGAGAAGTGTGGGAGCAACACTTGATATAGATGATCGAAGAGCACTCCTGAAAAGATGCGGTGGTATGGCATTAGTCCATGAACTACATGTTTAAAAGATTAACTTGTGAGTCGCAAATCCATACCTTCCAACATCCGCGATGGCACGAGGGAAGACGGGGAAGTGACCACCGCCAAAGCAGTAGTTGACGGTGCTCCTTCAAGCAATGGAGCGTCGGCACTGGCCGCACCTGCAAAGACAAGCTTGTTAGAAGAGATCGCAAGATATATAAAAAGGGGGGGAAACGATAGTAACCCGAAACTTACCCGACGAACTGCCAGCCGAGACTGAGGCAACTCCTTCCTCCATTGACATCAGGCCACCGCCCGTAGCCTCGTCACTCGACTCAATAGGGACCGTTGTTACACTTGCAGGCCCTAGAGAAGGCGGGGGAATATAGGCGGAGAGGGTCATGATTGGAGTATTGCCAGATTCCAGAGAAGGAGCGGCTGGCTCATCCTCAGGAATCGTGGCCACCTCACCCGCTACTCCTTCGAGTCCTGCAGTCACAGTTGTCTCGTCCACCGTCGCCGCGAGGTCTCCAGCCTCAAGCGCCTCGACTTCTACTGCCTTCGGCTCGACAGTCATCTCATCTGCCGCCACTTCAGACGCGGCATCAATGACCTTCTCGGCGGCGGATCCTTCAACTTCTGTTTCAGGCGCCGTGGCCCCGACGACGGTGCCCACCGTCGGCTCAGGTTCGGCAGGCGCCGCTTCCGCCGTTTCCTGGGGACCGACGGTCTCCGCCTCCCCCTCAGTCGGACTTGGTCCTGCAAGATGGAATACATATGAGCCAATGACTTTATAATAATTCTTACAACAACGTTCTGAAAGAGATGCTACCTGAAGGGGATTTATTATTTGCACTTCGGGCTGCGCGCGCCACTTGCCTATAAGCAGTAGACAGGGCGACAGGGGCCTCTCCAGAAGGAGTGTCAGCGCGAGGAATGGTACTGGGACCCGCTCCCGCGGCCAAAGCAGCTCTACGCGCCTTTGCTTCGCGTCTCAACCGCTTCCGCTCCTCCCGAGCCGTTGAGAAGGATGCCACTAGAGCTTCCCTAATTGAGGTGTCCTCGTCCGTGAATAGGGAAGCCTCTAAGGTTTTCAGGGCATCCCTCGTCGTTTTGTCAAGCCGAGGCTCTTGCGGCAACTTTGACGAAGCCGGGACTTCAGTAACAGGCTCGGGAAGGATCCCCGCATCAACTGATATGACCCCTGCTAAGAAACGAAAGAAGGTTAGGTTGACCATCATAAAAAGACAACAAACTTTTCTTATAAAAGAGAAAGGGGTGAAACATACCAGCGCCTGCTAAGGCACGCTTCTCCTCCTCCTCCTGGAAGGTTTTCAGGGAGGCAGCAATAGCCTCTTCAGTAGAGACACCTATTGAAAATGGAGCAAACGTTAGTTAAAAATAATAATACAGGGTGCAATAAAATGACAAATGAAGCGTCTGATGATTACCGGACTCAGCGAGTTTGCTTAGCATCGCTTCGAGCCTAGCCGATCGCTCCGAAGCTGCAATGGCGGCAGCCAGATTGGTGTCCGCAGGATCTACCACGAAACCCTCATTACTACCGTATTCACATATGGCCTCGGCGGGAGAAGCCACAGGCTTTAAGCCGAGGATCGCGTCGAGGGATAGGGTGGACTTCTTCTTCTTCTGTCCGCCAGCTTTAGATCCACCCGGAGCAGCTTTGCGCTTAGCAGCCACTTTAGGGCGGCGGGTCCCGATCTCTGCTCCTGCGCCGGACCCTGGTGATACCACATTAACTGTCTTCAGGGGAGCACGGGACGCTGGCGGTGCATCCACCGTAATAGGCAGTGGCAATCTCCGCGGGGGACTCAACACGCGCGGTCGGTCAGCCCTGGCATCTTTTATCGGGGGGATGACCTGGATCCTTGGCTGCAAGGGAGCCTTGCGATCACCACCAGGAGGCGCACCCCTACGGTCAACCAGCAGGCGTTTCTCCATTAAAATGATTGGGCCCATAGCATGCGCATACCAGGCTACATACGGATGGATTATTTTAGGGGCACAGCTAGGCTCACTGATAAAAAAATAGGAGCCTGTATTGAGCCGGGTGAAATGATGCATAGCATTCCTTATTCCCTCTGGGCCGACCGCGGGTGTTTCCAGAAAGGCCTCCATCGGGATCCCTTGATTGTAACTCGATTGTCGGGCAAATCGATATGGGTTATACCTCATAAAAAGAGCCGTCTTATTCTGCCTAAATAGTAGGTAGCCCGGCCGAATGGAGTAAAGGTGAAGGATTTCCCGAGCCTTCAGTACAGAAACCCCGCCCTTAAAGTCGTCACGCAGCGACACCACTGACTTAGCGGTCTCGGAGCCTATGGTGATGACCTTATCCACAAAAGAAGTCTTCGCTCCGACTAGATGCGAACGCATGAGCAGTCCCCTAGACTCCCGCGGAGGTGCAACCACAATTGAAGCCCCGACCAACCGCATAATTCTTGGGAGTTTGAATTTATCAAAGAATGGAGGAGTCTTATGAGCACCAAACACCCCTCGCACATGCAGCTCCATCCAAGAAGTGAAGTAGTGCATCGGAAAATTAGCAGGCTGTACCCCGGGCTCATTAGCGTCCGCCGCTACGCTAAGTCCATTATAAAGGTAAGCCAGCCCGGCAATCCCTACCGATAGCTGCAAACCAGCCGCCATTCGATGCGCCGGATAAAAGACAGAGGACCGCGTGAGGCGTGGGTGCATGGGAAGCGCAAATCTGCATAGCCATAGACCCAAAAACCCTATGAAAAAAGTCTCCTCGTCCATGCCAGGAACGGAGATCTCTGAGAAAGGGACGCTGGCAGTGCCGGGGAAATAAAAATCCCGCTGGTCATCTTCCGATGAAGGTCGGCGGTCCAAGCCGAAACCAAAGGGGTCAGCAAGCTGAGCGAACTTCTCGCCCTGCTCTGATAGGAATTCCGGGCGGATAAAACGAGCAATGAAATCCGCGAAACTGACGCCCCGGTCGCCTGATTCCAAATGCAATTCCTCATAAATCTCCAATACCTTCACCAAGCCCGGATGCTGATGCTGGATGGCATTTTCCGGAGTTAAGTCGAATACCAACTGCTTGGTGGCAAAGACATACTCGTCAGGAGGAAGCAACTCCTCGTAGTGCTCCCCCCTCGCTGGTAAACCTGAAATCTCAACAAATTCCTCCAGAGAGATGGAGACTTCCCTATCCGCTGTCAGGAAGGTATGGGTGGGGATATTCCATTGTTCGATGAAGGCCTTTATCCACCACGTCGGAGGAGAGGGATACTCGAAAAGTGAAACGTAGACGGCGGAGTATAAACCAATCTTCGTCAGGTGAGCCCTCTTCGTCGCCAAAATGTAACGGGCCCATTGCAAATATCCGGCAAGCGGCCGCGGGATCAATCCAATATTATAAGCCTGTCCCCAAGGGCGTGCTTCACCCTGACAGATTCGCCTCCCCAAGATATCTATAGCCGGCGGCGGCTGCACCGGAATGGCACCGATTGCAGGCTGAAGGAGGTCGTCGGCATTCCAATTTTTAACCTCCACGGCATACTCCACCGGGGGCTTGTCCGCATAAGGGATCGTAACTATGGGCTCAGAGGGCGCGGCGGAACTAAAACTGCGACGGCCTTGGATGATCTGGCTATACCACCTTCCCCACAGATGGAGCTTTTTGCACTCAGGATCGTGAGCTTTAATAAGAGCGAACACCACCCGATCCACTGGCGAATGGGGGAACCCTCCTTCCGAGCGAACGAAGGGAAAAGACAAGTCGTCAGACATGTTTTCTGTGGAAAGACAAAAAAAATATATATCATTAGTGGCCTAACGCTTGGCATTAAAAAAAAATAATAATAAATAAAAATCTTGCTCCACACTGTGATGCAGTGGGTAGGGGACTAAAAGGGGACCCACAAAATCTGGATGATGTGCATCATTTAATAAGACAATCCCATCATTAGATGGGACTGTCAATTCATAAAAAGTTCCCAATAGGATACACCCATTGGTGGGGAAGTCCCTAGAGACAAAGAGAAAATCTCCTCTTTTTAGAGCAAAGCTCTATCATAGAGTGACATTTGTCAAACTCTGGTCTCAAAGGAATAAAGCTTCTTAAAAAGAGCCTAGCTCTGTAGTAGTAATGAAAAATTATAACTCCTAAGAATCAAAAATTTTGGGATCTTAAAGATCCATGAAAACTTTTAGGAGTTCTCTATTTGATCTATGAGCATGGCTCTGTTCATGGGTTAAAACCCAGGAACCAGATCTCTGTAATTTTTTGAGAGCAAGGCTCTGTGGATGAAACCCCAAAGGGGTTTTCTTTAGATCAAAGATCTATGAGAGCAAGGCTCTGTTGAAGAAACCCCAAAGGGGTTTTCTTTAGATCAAAGATCTACAAGAGCAAGGCTCTGTTAATTAAAATTAATTTAAATTAATTTAAATTTTTACCTAGAATGATTCTAAATGCTGAACTTTGAAGTTCTTGGGAAAGTACAAGAGCAAGGCTTTGAAAGTTTCTAAGCAAGAGCAAGGCTCTGAAATTCAAATTCTTGAAATTGGTACAGAATTACCAAGGACCAAGGGTCCTATTTATAGACGCCTGCGTCTCTTCAAATGACCCCCATGATCCAACGGCTAGGAGCTTGCCACCGTTGCACTTACGTCGCGCCACGTAAGCACAACGGTGGGGGGGCATTTGTTCCCCCAATTTGAGCAAGGCTCATTTGAATTTTGAAAATTCAAATTTTCTGAAGCAACGCTTCAAATTCCGTACGTTGCGCAGTGCGCAAGCGGTCCACAGTGCGACACGTGTCTGCGCAGTTGCGCAAGCGCACCGCTGCGCGACACGTGTCTGCGCAGTTGCGCAAGCACTGTCGCGCAAGTGCACAGCTGCGCGACACGTGTCATTCATTGGGGAGTTGCGCAGAAACAAAATGAAAATTTAATGAAATCTTTTCTGTTCTTTCCAAAACCAGAAGATTTTCTTCTGCCTTTGGATCAAAGATCCAGCGGTGGGAAAATTCCCAAAATCACTCAGAAAAGATCTTGTTAACAAATTCAACAAATTTGTGAACACTATAAATAGGACCCCAGACTTCATTCGATGGGCATCAACTTGGATAATCGACTTCTAGCAAAAAAAAAAAAAAGAAGAAAAGAGAACTCTTGGAGATTATTCAAGAACAAGAAAAAGAAGAAAGGTAAAAACCTTTTTTAAGAGAAAAATCTCTGAAGAACAAAGGATTTAAAAAAAAAAGGAAATAAATGAAAATAAACAAATAGTGCCTTGCACTTGTTATGAACCCTTGGTTCTGTGAAATCAGGGAAAACAGGAAGAAAAACTTGTTTTCCTTTGATCCAAATTTAGATTAAAAGTGCTATGCACTTTTGTTCTTAAATCTGAAAAAATCTTGATGTTCTGCACAAATGCAACCCATTATTTAAAAGGGCCTGGCCCAAATCAAATTGCAAAATAATAAAGGGGCAGAGCCCTGTTTGGATTGATTTTCTAGTCGGGCAAAGCCCAAAATAAATAAAAAATTTTGGACTTAACGTGTCTGCGCAGTTGCGCAAGCACTGTTGCGCAAGTGCACAACTGCGCGACACGTGTCTGCGTAGTCGCGCAAGCACTGTTGCGCAAGTGCACAACTGCGCGACACGTGTCTGCGCAGTTGCGTAAGCACTGCTGCGCAAGCCTTCCACTGCGCGACACGTGTCACCTCCACGAGCGCTTGCGCTCTTTAATTGCGCGAAGCACCTGACAAGTCGTGTGGGGCACTGTCAGAGTATTAAATGCAATGCATTATTAAGGGGCAGAGCCCAATCAAAGGTCAAATGGACCAAATAGAAGTACTGCACATTATTTTAAAAAGGCAGAGCCTAATCAAAAAGTCTAAACAGACCAAAAATAATGCTATGCATTGTTTAAAGGGCAGAGCCCAATTGAGAGGTCCAACAGACCAAAAACAATGCTCTGCATTATTCTAAAAAAGGGGAGAGCCCAGTCGATGGCCTGAAATAATGCTATGCATTATTCTAAAAAAGGGGAAAGCCCAAACAAAGGCCTAATAGGCCAAATGCAAACAAAATGTGAACATTTTCAACTGGACTTAGCCCAATTCTGGCCATAAGTCCTTAAATTAAATTGACTGAGCACAGCTGCTCTCCTAAATCAATTCACGACCGGTTCAAGGGTACATCTCCGAACTCCTTTGACATCCATCGTTGTAATTCCTCAACGACGTCAAAGAGGTGACGGGTCCCAACGACCACACACCCATATGGACCGCGGGGTCCTTAAACTCGTGGACCGAAACGTCCTTAAACTAATATTGGACCGAAACGTCCTTAAACTAATATCGGACCGAAACGTCCTTAAACTAATATCGGACCGAAACGTCCCTAAACTAACATTGGACCACCACGTCCTTAAACTGGAAAATGGACCACCACGTCCTTAAACTGTAAAATGGACCACTACGTCCTTAAACTGGAACAATAGAGCCTCCAAACGCTCTTTTGCCGGATCTAAACGGTCCCGTTTAAGTTGATCTTAGCCCCAAACACGGCTAACGTATCCTTAAACATTCAAATGGATTATAAAACTCCCAATCAACTCTGGTTTGAGGGTACATCTCCGAGCTCCTCTGATACATGTCGTTGTAATCCTTCAACGACGTCAGAGAGGTGACGAGTCCCGATGGCCATACATTAAATTAATCACTACGTTAAGTTGATCTTAGTCTAAAACAGGACTAACATATCCTTAACGAACGTTTAAGTTGATCTTAGCCGCAACGCGACTAATGCATCCTTAAACTGAAAACACCAAACCCAAATCTAAGTAAATACGGATTTGGACTAATCCACGTCCTACGGGCGACGGCATTACTCAGTCTCCGTATACAATCCACGGGCAACCACAAACAAAACAAACACACACGACACGAAGTGAAATTCTGGAGAAGGAGAAAGTTGTTACCGCGATGCGGTAGCGTAATTAACTGCAGGGGCTTGCGCCTGCAGGGAAGAGCGTCCCCACAATCAAAAACCCCTCACCCTGAGGGGGAATCTGACGAAGTCTGCTACATCGGCCACATCCGTCTAAACTTCCGATACACGGTGCCATAAATCAACTTGGCATCTTCGGAGAGATAAACGGATAAAACCAAATAGCATCTGCCCCGAACCCCAGGCACGGACGCGAACTCCACGCCGCCGTTCGGAGGGGAACAACCACGTCATCGGATCTTTAAACGGGCTCCCGCCTCTGACTCGAGGCAACTCGGTCATCAAGTTTGCTAGAAGAGATGACCAAGATTGATGTAGAGAATGAGTAGAAGACTTTGTCTCGCTTCGTCCAAAGCCATGGACGAACGGTTAATGAAGTTGCCATTAGAATCGGGTGATGGAATGAAATGAGCTGTGAAATTCCATACACCGAAACTATCATAATCTTTTAACCAACAACCATTTCTTTTTTTCTACCAAGTGAGTGAATGAGAGAGGAGGGGGCCGACCACATATATGGAGGTGGGGGGGTGAGTGTAGGAGAGGGGGAGGTGACAATAAGAAAAATATCTAGTGTGAACACAAAGTATGAACACAATAAATGCACCTTATATGAACACATTAATGAAACAATGAGTCACCTTAACAAGTCACCTTCCAAGAAGCTTCCTCTCATGACTCACCTCATGACTCATCAAAAAGAAGAAAAGATAAATCCGTATTTAACTGAATGTTAAATACGGCTGATAGAAAACTGGAAACTGGCAACTTCCAAAAGTAATCCTGAAACGAATTTCAGGATAACCCCGTAACTGTATAAATATACCCGCATTTGTATTACGACCGAATACAAATGCAACTGAGACAAAGATATTATATCTACTCTGTATAATACATGGATCCGGCTTAAACCAAACCCCACCAGCATTAACTGCCCGAAATATGACACGTGCGTAAACACACGTGCATTTTCCGAACCCTGCCATAAAACCATACGGCCTCTACAACGTTTCGCCCGAACTTGGGAAACTGTCTGTGGGGGACTCTAATGACTCGTCAGTACCCTGGCAGTGGGTTTAACCACAAGCCGTCAGCGGCACTAGCTATGCGTAACGGCTGCCCATGGACTGACCTCAAGGGAGGCCGATGAGCGAACTCATCCGGAAACCCTACTGAGCCTAACAGTGACAATGTATATACAGTCCGGTCCGTTCGTCTATGAGTATCGCATATCCGGCCTAGGGGGCTAGTAACGTCAGACCCCTAATAGCTGTATAAGTCGTGTCGGAGACAAGCCCTGAACACCCTGAGATACTGCTGGAGTACCTACCAGTAAATCTCACCCGCCTTGGCCAAGGACTTGGTGTAATGGCTTTCCTAGACACAGCGCGACCTCCACCCCTAATACCGGGAGAGACGAATCCCCTGCCGATCCGCTCACGTGCCTCCATGTGGATCGGGACTGTACCCAAAACTACATGTTTGCATGACTCCTTTGAGCCGTGGTAGGGTAGAAATCAAAGCACAGTGGGAACTCACACGAGATAAATGACGACCTCAGGTCGATGAACTAACCTGTACACATGTCACCAGGGAACTGCTATCTGACGATATATATAATACCAACTAGCAGGTTCCCGGCGAGTCCTGTCTGGTGTACTCATAACCCAATGAGCACCTGTATACATCTTAGGTGATCCAACTGACACCAGTGGCTTGTGAGACCGGCCACCGCCCCTCGTCGGGGTCTCGACTGTATACACTAGTCTACTCCGGAGTATCGATGCCCTGTCTCGAAACTCCCATAACTAGGGACCACTATTAAGGATATGCTTATAGACCACCCAACTCTCACTTATATGATCGCCCTCATACTGTTGGTAGTCAAGCAAGATCCTAAGGGCTCTATCAAAGTGTAATCGTGATCAGTCACCTGAACCTATACACGACTGATAAAGGCAAACCAGATAGCATACCATCATCTTGAGTAAGACTGTCCTACCGGTATAGGTCCTCCTCAATTATTGCAATCACGTACCTGCGATCCAATAATTGACTTTGAGGGCACTATATCCAACAACAGGGACAGTGTCGTGGAGTATGTGTGTGTGTGTACATATGTATACATATGTATATATATATGTATATATAAAAAGGGGGGAAAAGGGCATCCAAAGGATGCGTGGGGCCAGCGTTAGCACTTTGAGCGCAAGAGCGCTAGCGCACCACGTGTCAGCACGTGGGCGCTCGGGCGCTAGCGCACTGAGCGCTAGCGCGCCACGTGTCAGCACGTGGGCGCTCGGGTGCTAGCGCTTTGGGCGCTAGCGCACTGAGCGCTAGCGCGCCACGTGTCAGCACGTGGGCGCTCGGGCGCTAGCGCTTTGGGCGCTCGGGCGCTAGCACTTTGGGCGCTAGCGCTCTGAGCGCAAGAGCGCTAGCGCGCCACGTGTCGGCACGTGGGTGCTCGGGCGCTAGCACGCCACGTGTCGGCGCGTGGGCGCTCGGGCGCTAGCGCTCTGAGCGTAAGAGCGCTAGCGCTTTGAGCGTTAGCGTGCCACGTGTCAACACGTGGGCGCTCGAGCGCTTTGGGCGCTGGCGCTATGAGCGCTCTGAGCGCAAGTGCGCTAGCGCTATGAGTGCTAGCGCGCCACGTGTCAGCACGTGGGCTCTCAAGCAGCAAAAGGGACTTGGTCCCTGCAATGGGAGTTGTACTCTCAGGAAGGAGCACTTATTATTCTGTATATATATATATAAGAAGTTAAACTCCTAAGATGTTTTGAAGCTGATGAAGGGCTTCTCCCCTTGAGTCCTAGTTCTTCCCCAAAGTGTGGTTTCTGGAGATGGGTCTCCTTCTTCTTCCATTGTTGGCCGGATCTTGAAGATCAAGAGATGTGAGATTTAAAAATCTCTCCTTTCTGAGATCTGATGGCAGATCTGAGTTCCCCTTTGTGGGTTTTGTGGTGAAAAAATATTTAGTTTTGGAAAAAAAAGAGTAAAAATCTTAATTTAATTCAAAAGAAATTGTAAGTCCACGTTGCCCACCCCGGTGCTTACGGAGAGGCGGAAACGGTATAAAAAACGGATTTTTACAACTCTAGGCAACATGGACTAACTAAAGAAGGATCTTTGCTAAACCTAAACTAACAACCAAGCTAAAAGAGTTAGCTACTCGGTTAAGGGGTTATACCTAAGTCTTGAAGTCATTCTCTTCTTGCTCCTTGGAGTGAGATGAATGGGTCGTTCTCGTCGCCTTCTCTCGCCGAACAAAGATCCACCCGAGGGCCTCTACCTTTGGCTCCTACCTCAAACTAGAAGTAACTAAGGTGCTAGATGTGCTAAACCTAGAACCTTAGAAAGAGTAGAGAGTAATTTTGAAGGTTTTATCTCATGCTCAATGGTTCTCAACTCATGAGAGGGGAGAGCTTTGAGAGAGAGGAAGAGGATGAGAGAGAATGAGAATGATAGAATGAGAAGATAAAGCCAACCTTATCACATATATGTGTGAATTATGATAATTAAAAAATTAACTAAAGATAATTGTGATGGTTAATCTTGAAATGACCATTATCATTTCACATTAATTACTTTTGCAAGAATCAAAGAACATCTTTCATATGAAATGATGATGGTCAATATGTCAACATAGGTCAACAAGTCAACCATAGTCAAATGGTCAACAATCCTAACCATAACACAATTATAATTAATTAATATTAATAATCATATTTCACACATAAGCATTAGGGTTAAGAAAAAGACAACGGTCATTAACCCTAATGAAAATCCTTTACCTCTGCCTCAGTCAACTGTGCATACACACCAGTATCCGTGTTCCGAGGAACACGAATACAATGAGATAAAACCAATCCCGAAACATATACTAGGATCTGGCTTAAACCAAAGCCCGCTAGTATAATCTGTCCGGACACCAAACGTGCACAAGTGCGCGGATGTGAACGAACCCCGTCGTAAAACCATACGACCTCTACTCATTTTTCCTAAAGGCGAATAACCCTCTGTGTGGGACTCTAAAGACTCGACACTACGCTGGCAGTAGGTTTAACCACAGACCGCAAGCGGCACTAGCTGTACGTAATGGTCCCCAGATAGATGCCGATAAGAAGACTGACGTGGTAAATCCATCTGAACTCCTACTGAGCCTGAATGTGACAGTCTCCGTTCAGTCCGGTCTATTCGTCTAAGAATATCGCATGGCGGGCCTAGGGGGCGGTAAACGCCAGTCCCTTAATAGCGGTACAAGTCGTGTCGGAGTGTAGCCCAGAACACCCTGAGATAACACTGGAAACCTACCAGTATATCTCGCTTGCCCTGGCCAGGGACTTTGTGTAATGGCTCTCCTAAACACAGCGCGATATCAACCCCCAATACCGGGAGAGACGAATCCTGTCTAACCGTCACTGCCTCCAAGTGCTTCGGGACTGCACCCAACTGCTACCTGTTTGCACGACTCCTTTGAGCCGTGGTAGGGTAGCAATCTAAGAACAGTGGGAACACACTCGAGGCGAAGTGACAGTGTCAAGTCAATGGACTAAGCTGTAATCATGTCACCTGGGAACTGATAACTGACGATAGGTATAATACCAACCAACAGTTCTCGACGAGTCCTGTCCAGTGTACTCGTAACCTAACGAGCACCCGCATACTATCTCAAGTACGACGTACTGACGGCTGTGGGACAGACCGTCTCCCAAGCTGGGATGAGAAGCGCATACGCTAGTCTACTCCGGAGTATCGATGCCCTGTCTCGATAGTCCTACGACTAGGGACCTGCATAAGGATGTGCTTGTGGATTACCCAGCCCCCACGAGTGTGACTGCCATCACAACGCTGGTAATCAAGCAAAGATCCTAAGGGCTCCACTAATGTGTAAAGGCGATATGCTATAAGAAACACATGCACACATTAAAGCAGAAACAAACCAAGTAGCATACTACTATTTTGAACAAGAATGTCAATACAAGGTGAATATCCCAAGCTTCCATCAAGTAATATACAAACTAGTATGATACAGTAATGGTCTCTAGGGCATATACACTAACAATCTCCCACTTGCATTAAGGCCATGTGTTGGTGTATCGAAGACCTATCATCTCGATCAGCCGCTCAAACCGAGTCTAGGGTAAGGCCTTCGTGAATGGATCAGCAGTGTTATCTTCCGTAGCAACTCTCCGAACCTCGATCTCCTGGCGACCTACGATCTCCTCGATCAGGTGATACCGCCTCAAGATGTGTCTGGACTTCTGATGGGACCTGGGTTCCTTCGCTAAAGCTATAGCCCCGTTGTTGTCGCAATACAGAGGTATTGGATCAACAATGGACGGAACCACCTGAAGTTCTGTCAAGAACTTCCTTATCCAGATGGCTTCTTTTGCGGCATCTGCAGCAGCGATATATTCCGCTTCCATCGTCGAGTCAGCAACGGTTTCTTGTTTGGAACTCTTCCAACACACCGCCCCTCCATAGAGGGTAAAGACATAACCCGACATGGACTTGGAATCATCCTTGTCACTCTGGAAGCTGGAGTCAGCAAAGGCCTCGATCTGGAGGTCTTTTCCGCCATACAACAAGAACATCTCCTTAGTCCTTCTCAGGTACTTGAGAATGTTCTTTACCGCTATCCAGTGTTTCTCCCCAGGGTTTGACTGATACCGGCTTACCACACTCAGTGCATAAGCTACATTTGGTCTGGTACACAACATCGCATACATTATAGAGCCTACCGCAGAAGCGTAGGGTATAATAGACATGCGATCCCTTTCCAAATCAGTCTTGGGAGACATCTCTTTGGAGAGGGTGATCTCGTGACAAGCCGGTAGATTACCGCGCTTGGAATCTTCCATACTGAATCTTTTCAGTATGGTGTCGATGTACCTGGACTGTGAAAGTCCTAATATCCTCTTGGATCTGTCACGATAGATCTGGATCCCCAGAATGTAAGAGGCATCACCCAGGTCTTTCATGGAGAACCTGTGTGACAAAAACCCTTTGACAGATTGTAGCATAGGAATGTCATTTCCTATCAAGAGAATGTCATCCACGTATAAAACGAGGAATACTACAGTTCTTGCTACAAATCTACTATAGATGCATGGTTCATCTGGATTTTTGATAAAGCCAAATTCTTTGACCGTCTCATCAAAACAGATGTTCCAACTCCGTGATGCCTACTTTAGTCCATATATGGACTTAAGAAACTTGCACACCTTTCCGCTGCTCCCACTCTGAATGAAACCCTCTGGCTGGTCCATATAGACACACTCCTCTAAATTTCCATTTAGAAAAGCGGTCTTTACGTCCATCTGCCAGATCTCATAATCGTGGAAGGCAGCAATAGCAAGAAGGATCCGAATGGATTTCAGCATAGCCACTGGAGAAAAGGTTTCGTCATAGTCCAAGCCAGGTCTTTGACGAAAACCCTTTGCAACAAGCCTAGCCTTATAGGTCTCAACCTGTCCATCTACACCAATCTTCCTTTTGAAGATCCACTTGCATCCTACGGGTTTGACCCCATCTGGAGCAATGTCCAACGTCCATACTTTGTTGGTGTACATGGACTCTATTTCGGTCCGCATTGCATCCAGCCATTTTACCGAGTCGACGCTCTGAATGGCCTGCTGGAAGCTAGTCGGCTCATCACTATTAATGATGCAATCCTTTCTATCCCCGTCTATGAGAAAACCGTAGTATCTCTCGGGCGGATGAGATTGCCTACTACTTCTGCGGAGCGGCGCAGGAATGTCCTGATCTTTCGAACCCTCTGGTTCTACTAAGCTTTCAGTAATAGCTCGTGGTTCTGGAATTTCTTCCAGTTCTATTGCGCTCCCACTTATCTGATTTTCCAAAAACTCAGTTTCCAAGAAGTGGGCATGACGAGAAACAAAAACCTTTCGTTCCTCTTCGCAATAGAAGAAATATCCCTTGGAGTTCTTTGGATATCCCACAAACTTGCACCGTACTGAGCATGCCTCGAGTTTGTCCGCATGCTACTTTTTGACAAAAGCTGGACATCCCCATGTCTTAATGTGATTAAGATAGGGTCTCTTCCCACACCACATCTGATATGGTGTAGTAGGCACAGTCTTAGTTGGAACTCGGTTCAAAAGGTATGCAACTGATTCTAGTGCATATCCCCAGAATGATCGCGGTAACTCAGCGTTACTCATCATGGAACGTACCATATCCAATAGGGTCCGATTCCATCTCTCCGATACACCGTTATGTTGCGGAGTGTATGGAGGAGTAAGCTGAGAGAGAATTCCATTCTCTTTTAAGTAATCCAGGAACTCGGCACTCAAGTATTCACCACCTCGATCAGATCTCAGTGTCTTGATACTTTTGCCTGTTTGTTTTTCTACTTCATTCTTATATTCCTGGAATTTTCCAAAGGCTTCGGATTTATGTTTCATTAAGAAGACATATACGTACCTTGAAAAGTCATCCGTAAAAGTAATGAAGTAAGAATAACCGCTTCGTGCATGCGTAGACATTGGACCGCACACGTCGCTGTGTACGAGTCCTAAGAGCTCGTTCGCTCTTACTCCGTGTCCAGTGAACGGAGTCTTTGTCATCTTTCCTTTGAGATAGGATTAACAAGTTGCATATGATTGATATTCGAACGGATCCAAATATCCTTCTGTATGTAACTTCGTCAACCTTCTCTCATTGATGTGACCCAGTCTACAATGCCATAAGAAAGCCTGATTTGTTTCCGGAGACTTTCTTTTGTGTGTATTCTGGACATTGAAAATCTGTGGTTGGTTTAATACGTATATACCATTGCTTAATGTACCTGACCCAATCAGAACTTGATTAAGGTGAATGTTTACAACATTACTTACAAATGCAAATTCATAACCTTCTTTAGATATTAAAGATACAGAAATGATATTACAAGTTGCATTGGGTACAAAATAACAATTACGTAAAACCAAAACATGTCCATTTGACATTCCCAGGTGATAGTCCCCCACGGCCTCAGCATCCATGCTAGCTCCGTTTGCAACTTTGAGGGTCATATCGCCTGCCTTCAAAAACCTACGCTTTCTCAATGCCTGCAAAGAATTACAGATATAAGATCCTGATCCAGTATCTAATACCCAGGAAGTAGAGTTTATTGATAGACAGTTTTCAATAACATACACACCTGAAGCTGAAGCCGCAACTTGCTTCAGACCTGGGTTCTGGCCTTCCAAGCCCTGCAATCTTTCTTCCAGTGTCCATTCTTGTGACAGTAAAAGCATTCTTCCTTCCCCACAAGTTTTCCCGCTACCTTTGTTGCCTTTGCCTTTCTCTTCGTATCCACTTTACTAACACCGCCCCTTGGTTTGGTGGGGCTTTTCTTCTTCTTTCCCTCGGCTTTCGTCTTGGACCTAGAAGAGGAAGATCCTCCTACAAACAAAGTGGATGTTTCCCTACCTTTCTGTAGGGTGCCCACTGCACTCCTCAGCATGTTGAGGAGCTCTGAAAGTTCAACCTCTTTTTCTTGTAAGTTGAAGTTCAGGATAAACTGGGCGTAAGTGGAAGGAAGGGACTGGAGAATCAAAACCGTATAGAGCTCATTCTCCAACGTGGTCCCAAGGTCCGCGAGCTCCTTTATGTAGCCAATCATCTTAAGCACGTGTTCTGCTACCGATGATCCGACGGCCAATCTCGCCGAAAACAGCTTTTTCGAGACTTCGTATCTGGCGATACGGGATTGCTCTCTATACAGTTCTTTTGTATGGAGAAATATGGATTCGAGGTCCATATTCTCGTGCCTCCTCTGATGTTCATTGTCCATAGAGGCAAGCACGAGGCACTTAGCCTTCGCGCAATCAATTTCCCAGGTCTTATGGATTTCCCTATCCGCGATGCTAGTTTTGGGACCTGGGACAGGGGGAGCTTTGGTGGTAAGGAGATACCCTAACTTGTCATAAGTGATTGCCATTTTGACATTCCTGAGCCAATCTTTGTAGTTTGGCCCTGTCAGTATGTTTTTATCTAGTAGTAACTTAAGTCCAGTCATGATGTTTGGTCGCTGCAATTAGGAGAGAGAGAAGAAACACTTTAGCATGATACTCTTGCAAGTTTAAAGTGGTTTTTAATTTGTCTAAACAGGATGGCTCCCACTGTCTCTCGAATCCCTCCTCAAACCATAAAAGAAGAATTAGTCGGGATCAATCTCACCGTACAATTCTTGCTTAACCATTCAGCCAGGCCAGTGTCTGTACTTCGAGGGAGGTTTTCCAACGCTTTCGCGAAGTTCCTTAATTAAATAACCTCTTTTCCCTGTGGGCTTAGCCCTGCTAACACCTTTCTAGACACCTACTTGGTTTATAGCATTGATCGTTAAGTGAGAAAGTTCCGAAGGAGTAGCATATACTCACAGTAGGATCGGGATCCAAATATCATCGCGTGACAAAACTGAAGGAATCCTACCAGAATCATCACACTCCAAATGGTATGCAGTGCTAGCAAGTTTCAGTTTCTTTTGAAACTCCCGATGTGGATTTTTGCCCCATGCTCTTATGACCTTGACTTTGGCCAACAAATCATAAGTCACATGTCAAGTTCTACCCGTCATTCTCCAGGTTAATTTGAACCCACCCGCACATACCCTTGACTTTGGCCAACAAGGCAGAATGACTGTCCCAAACCAACACATCTATCTATGCTGCACATGAATACCCAATAGCTACCAATCACTATGCCTTGACTTTGGCCAACAAACATAGCTTGAATACTTATTGACTACCCATGTGAAACGACGGAGGGCTACGAATGGTTTTGGCGAAACCGTGAACGTAGTGAACTTGATATAATCGAAGGAACGGGATAGCTTTCAAAAGGAGTGGTTCAAGCTCCGCATTTAAAATTTGGTTTTGAAAAGAACCGAGTGGTTTTGAAAGTGTTCCAACGACTTTTACTTGGTTTATTTTTCTTGCATTAGTTTTAATGCGTCCCATCAATTAATCCTACCATTGCAGAAAACAACGAAAATATGACGTACGCTTATGCCATCCGCATTCGCCACGGGTCCCGTCATCACCCGTTAGGTTACTTAACTAACGACAGAGCGGGGGCTGGACTAGCGCGGATGCAAAACATAAGCAACACCTAAATAGATATCATATATATAGATATATACACATTCGTCACATGCAATGATAGCCATTTCAGATCACAGATGAACACATTGGATATACTAGGAATCCACATTTCGTACGAGCATGTAACGAAGAGCGGATTACACAGTCGCGATGAATAGCCAAACCCCACCCTAGACCCCTACGAGTGCGGCAAACTACCCGCCAAGTACCCGAAGTGAAGCAACCTCCCTCAACAACGTGAGTAGGCCACTCGGCACTTCGAGATACCCGGTTGTTTGTGCACCCAACCTTGGGTCTATCCTAGGAGCAAAAACAGTAAAAGAAATTATACAATGACGGCTACAATCCCATCCCGGTTGTGCGGCCATATAAATAATTTTACATCAATTTACATATTACATGAATTGAAAGAATAAGAAAACTCTCATCTCACAACCCCTGGCTATTCATCCGCGACAATCCAACGAATTCATATACACAAACCATCAAGATTACAGATCACAGATATGTATAACCCCCACTAATCGACGTATAGTGATTAGCAGACGTTCAATACATATATCACATCACAGATATAACCCATTAGCCAAAGTCTACAGAAAATCGATCAAAATACGGATTTGTAACCACCCCAAAAGCAAACTTGTTCTCTGGAAATTCTGGGCAGAAACAAACCATCTCAAAAATCACAAAACACCAACAGAAGAAAACTGCAGGAGAAACGATCCACGGCCGAGTCAACTCGGCCGCGGATCCGCGGCAGGAGCAAGCTCGTGCCGCGGATCCGCGGTGAGTTGGTCGACTCACGGGATCATTTTTCTTGCCTGTTCTAACAAAAGCCTGAGCCGATTTTTAGTACATGATTTATTATTTTTTGAGCAGAAATAAAAATCGGCAGAAACTTAGGTTTTAGAAAACGTGTTTTGCGATTTTTTCCGATCGAAGTTCTAGATACTTTGCTAACTTGCTAGTTTATGTTTAGCTAGGCTCTGATACCACTGTAAGTCCATGTTGCCCACCCTGGTGCTTACGGGGAGGCGGAAACGGTATAAAAAATGGATTTTTACAACTCTAGGCAACATGGACTAACTAAAGGAGGATCTTTGCTAAACCTAAACTAACAACCAAGCTTAAAGAGTTAGCTACTCGGTTAAGGGGTTATACCTAAGTCTTGAAGTCCTTCTCTTCTTGCTCCTTGGAGTGGGATGAACGGGTCGTCCTCGTCGCCTTCTCTCGCCGAAGAAAGATCCACCCGAGGGCCTTTACCTTTGGCTCCTACCTCAATCTAGAAGTAACTAAGGTGCTAGATGTGCTAAACCTAGAACCTTAGAAAGAGTAGAGAGTAATTTTGAAGGTTTTATCTCAAGCTCAATGGTTCTCAACTCATGAGAGGGGAGAGCTTTGAGAGAGAGGAAGAGGATGAGAAAGAATGAGAATGATAGAATGAGAAGATAAAGCCAACCTTCTCACATATATGTGTGAATTATGATAATTAAAAAATTAACTAAAGATAATTGTGATGGTTAATCTTGAAATGACCATTATCATTTCACATTAATTACTTTTGCAAGAATCAAAGAGCATCTTTCATATGAAATGATGATGGTCAATATGTCAACATAGGTCAACAAGTCAACCATAGTCAAATGGTTAACAACCCTAACCATAACATAATTATAATTAATTAATATTAATAATCATATTTCACACATAAGCATTAGGGTTAAGAAAAAGACAACGGTCATTAACCCTAATGAAAATCTTCTGCCTCTGCCTCAGTCAACTGTGCATACACACCCGTATCCGTGTTCCGAGGAACACGAATACAATGAGATAAAACCAATCCCGAAACATATACTAGGATCTAGCTTAAACCAAAACCCGCTAGTATAATCTGTCCGGACACCAAACGTGCACAAGTGCGCGGATGTGAACGAACCTCGTCGCAAAACCATGCGACCTCTACTCATTTTGCCTAAAGGCGAATAACCCTCTGTGTGGGACTCTAAAGACTCGACACTACGCTGGCAGTGGGTTTAACCACAGACCGCAAGCGGCACTAGCTGTACGTAACGGTCTCCAGGTAGATGTCGATAAGAAGACTGACGAGGTAAACCCATCTGAACTCCTACTGAGCCTGAATGTGACAGTCTCCGTACAGTCCAGTCTGTTCGTCTAAGAATATCGCATGACGGGCCTAGGGGGGCGGTAAACGTCAGTCCCCTAATAGCGGTATAAGTCGTGTTGGAGTGTAGCCCAGAACACCCTGAGATAACATTGGAAACCTACCAGTATATCTCGCTTGCCCTAGCCAGGGACTTTGTGTAATGGCTCTCCTAGACACAGCGCGATATCAACCCCCAATACCGGGAGAGACGAATCCTGTCTAACCGTCACTGCCTCCAAGTGCTTCGGGACTGCACCCAACTGCTACCTGTTTGCACGACTCCTTTGAGCCGTGGTAGGGTAGCAATCTAAGAACAGTGGGAACACACTCGAGGCGAAATGACAGTGTCAAGTCAATGGACTAAGCTGTACTCATGTCACCTGGGAACTGATAACTGACGATAGGTATAATACCAACCAACAGTTCCCGACGAGTCCTCTCCAGTGTACTCGTAACCTAACGAGCACCCGCATACTATCTCAAGTACGACGTATTGACGGCTGTGGGACAGACCGTCTCCCAAGCTGGGATGAGAAGCGCATACGCTAGTCTACTCCGGAGTATCGATGCCCTGTCTCGATAGTCCTACGACCAGGGACCTGCATAAGAATGTGCTTGTGGATTACCCAGCCCCCACGAGTGTGACTGCCATCACAACGCTGGTAATCAAGCAAAGATCCTAAGGGCTCCACTAATATGTAAAGGCGATATGCTATAAGAAACACATGCACACATTAAAGCAGAAAGAAACCAAGTAGCATACTACTATTTTGAGCAAGAATATCAATACAAGGTGAATATCCCAAGCTTCCATCAAGTAATATACAAACTAGTATGATACAGTAATGGCCTCTAGGGCATATACACTAACAGAAATGAGAAGGTTTAGAACCTTGGAGAAGGAGAAGGAGGTACAAAGAACCCTATTTTTTGGGGGAATGAAAATTGTATTAGATATTTTCATCATGTTGCCTTTTATAGGCTTACATATTTACATATAGCCCCTTGGACTTTAACAAAATGGCATTTTGCCCATCCCATGGCTCATGTGCCATTTCTTTTTGCACATAAGCCCTGGGCTTACAAAAATTTGGCTTTATGCCCATTTTGTTTACATTCATGCATAAAAATTACATAAAAATTATTTATTACATGACTTTTTATTTTGGCATGGCGGAAGGCCGGACGCTTCGTGTTCGGGCTCGACCTGGGCATTGGCCTACTTGCTTGGGCTTGGGCCCACCTGGCTTGGGGTTGACCTAGACTTAGACTTGGTCAACCGAGGTGCAAATTTTGACTTCAACACCTACGAGCCGAGATGATCTCGCGGGTGTATATTCTCCTTAGGAGTCATGAGGATTACTAAGTGTGTTGCTCCTTTTTGAGTCGTAAGGATCTCATGCGGGAATATTCTCCTCACAAGGTCGAGAGGAATTTATGAGTGTATTTTCGTCTCTATTTCACGAGTTTGTGCCCTTTCGGGTTTTCACAAACTCGCCGGCAGCCCTGCTGTTTTTACTCATGGAATTCTTTCGGGTTTTCATCCATGCCTTTTTTGCTTATGGACATTGTGGGCATACCGTTTTTTTACATTATTTTTCTTTTATTTCCCAGTTTAACGACTTAGCGGTCATAGCTGTGCGCTTATTCAAAATCCTTGGACTTTGATCTCACGGTGCTTCAATACTCTCTTTGTCTTTTTGGAGAGACGTGCACGTGTGCCTCGTAGAAACTGCGGTGGAACGGGTCATTTTCTAGAGCGGGCGATTGAGCGGTCTGCCCCCAGAAGGTTTTTGTCTTCATTCAAATGGAGCGGACGATCGTTGCTTGGTTTTCTGCTAACGCGTCTTTGGCCAATAAGACCACTCCCTCATTGTATTATTTTTCAACCCAATTCTTAAAAACAAAGCAATCTTCGATGGTATGACTCACCACTCTGTGATACGAGCAGTACAAGGGATTATTAGTCATGTTTGCTTCATGTGGTCTTTTTGATTTCGACAATTTCAGACCGTTTCTTAAGGCGTCCTTGAATATTTTACGGACTTTGTCCCTTTTGAAAGAATAAACCTTATTCAATTTTTCTTCAAGGTGTGTTTCCCCTCCCCCTCCCAACACTGGTTTTCCAGGCTGGTCGGCATTAGACCTGCATGTTCCTTGCCTCCTTTGGTTGGCAGATGCATTAGAGAATTCAGTGTCCTTGGAAGGCCTGCTTTGCGGTTGTTGTTCTCCGGTTATATGGACTTGTTATTATATTAGAAGTTTGGAAGAGATTCGTGACTCGCATATTTTAACATCTGAACTCTTTTAAGTAAGTCCTGGAGAGTTTCGGGATCCTCCAACGACTTTCCCTTGATTATGTTCCGTGTCAACTGGTCGCGGTCATGCGTAAGGACTTTCCTGGGGGCTAGTCGCTGTCAACTTTCATGAAGGTATTTTGCTCTTAGACCGGAGGGAATAGCTGTTGGCTGGTTTGGGACATCAATCCCTGGTTCATGGACTAAATTTTGATTTTGTTGTGATTGCATTTGAAGGGCTCGGGTTGCGAGATTTGCCACAACATTCACCAGATCGTCAACTTTGAAACGGATTTTGACTAACTCCCTATCACTGTCCTGAAATTGCTTTTGAAGCAATTGGAATAACGCTTGTTCTGTAGTTTTGGGGATGATGACTGGTCTATCCTCATCGCCTGAGCTTTATTCTCCAAAAACTATGGGCTTTTTTTGCTTAGCAGCTTGAGCAGGGTCCTCATCATTATCTGAACCGAGTCAGTATTGGGCAGCGTCAACCATATCAACACCATGGCTGTGAAGCGTAGGTGTAACAACTCTGAAATCTCTGTACAAATGTAATTTATTCAAATGTATAGAAAGGGTATTTCAGCATGATTAGGAGTTATAAGTTATTTTTGTTCAATAAAAGCAAGAAGCAATTTGTAGCTCATTGGTAAAGCCTCTACACCGGTGTGACATAGTCTGTGTGTTCGAATCCCATCGGTCCTAATTATTTTTATATTTTTCTTTTTAACTTTTCGGAAGCCCAAGAGTTGCACGTGCAATACACGAATAATTGAAAAGTTTTAGAAAAATCAAACAGGATAAATAAGGAGTTAATACAGAATATAATACGCGACACGAATCTCGAGGCAGATGGATTAAATCCAACCGTCCAAATCCTCGTTTTGGCCGCCGTTGCCGATCCATCTAGCCCCAATCGCCTCCATTCTTTGCCCGTGCGTCCCTTTGACTCCCTACTACTCACCTGTATTGTTTGATTACCCTGCATTCATCCAAAGACCTTTCATTTCACCATTAATCCTATTTTAATTCATTTTAATTTCAATTCTTTAACTCACACACCCTCATCCCTACACTATAAATACATCTCATCCCCTAGCACTCCCCATTCTGAAAAATCTTTATCAAAATTCTCCTAAAATTTGCTAAATACAAGTGGACTTAAGTGGAGTTAGCAGTCAAGTTCCTTTCGTTGAAGACCGGAGTTGTTCCCGGAGCAACCACGACGCCACGAAGACTTCTCTCTCTTTCTTACTCTTTTCTCGACACTCTAAAACTGTAAGTCCCTCTGTCATGACCCGAAGGTACGGAACGTGACTGACACTTAAATTACGAAACGTCTCAAGGCGTACGTAATCTAAGTAAGCCAAAGCCCAGAAATCTAAACCCTTAAAAGAAATAGAGTGAAGGAAAACTTATTTAAAGAAAACGATTTAAACCAAATAAGTCGCATTAATCAGTTTAAAAACATCAGAATTTCCCAAAAATTTCGGTAGAGTCTCGTTTGTAAATACTGGCCCCGAAACGGGTACAAATAAGAAAAATACATATATATCATGAATAAGGCATTCCCAAGCGGGAGCTAGCTCTTCGCCAAAGGCGGAATCACAACCACATACAATATATATATATATATATATATATATATATATATATATATATATATATATATATATATATATATATCATCAAGTGCAAAAACAAGTATATAAAAGCACGAAAGTAAGGAAACAACATGTCGGTTCAAATGAGCATCGACACCAGAAATAGAATACATACAAATCTCACAATCTCACCATCTAAGTCCAGTGTACGAAGGGTAGATGGAGTATACTAGATACAAATAAAATACACGGTGGGGGCAAAAGAAAATCCTCCTAAACCAACCTATGAGCAAGCTGCAATCCGAAGCAAACAAAGCGGAATGGAAGGTACACCCGCTGCTACTGTACTAATGGGTCAGACCTGCAAGATACTGTGGCACAATGAGGGTGAGTTGCCAACTCGTGAGTAGCAAGTAACATCTAATAAGGCTATCGTAAGCATGCACGCAGTGCATCACAACCTACGTATATCAATATGATACGATATACTAGCATGAATGCAACATGAATGCATAATCAACGCGAAATCATGATATGTCTGATATGAGAAGATCTATATCTTTAACTTGGAAAAACCTTTGGTAAAGTAAAACCGGATTATAATCAGTGAAATCGACATAAATCCGTGTCAAATATCGACACAATATGTTTATCAGTGAAATCGACAGAAATGTCTGTGTCAAATATCAACACAATATGTTTATCAGAGAAATCAACAGAAATGTTCATGTCAAATATCGACACAAAATCCTCAATATCTCGGGCTCCGTCAGTCCAGATTGGCCTATAACATCAAATCACACGACTATGATCGGTATCCTCCGGATATCCGCCGCGCCAGATATCACCGGTAGGTAGTCTGCCCCTGCCAGGCTCATCGTCATCTCTACAAAAACACTCTCGTCCCGGGGTACCATATCGGGCCCACCATATACCCGAAACGGTTCATCCTACTCCTCGAATCGGGTCTTGAAAACCAAAAGCAATCATGAAAACTCATGGTGGACGATACATACATCACGAGAAAACTGCAACTTGCATTTTAAAATGATAATAAGTTTTTATAAAATTCTTGCGGTTTTCCCCAAAATCCAGAAATCTCATAAATACCGAAATCCTCGAGAAGAATCATAATATATAAATATGCCGGTGATGATGGAAATCTATGATACGGTAGTATATACCATACGAAATACGGCCAGAAGCTATGCATGAATCATGATGCAATGAGATATGTATATATGATTAACAATCCTGCGTATCCATTTAATGAGATGAATATGCAGGTATAAATATACGGATCATATACTATGCAAATGCACAATTATCTATTCTAAGCAATTTCTATAGTGTTCGTGACATAGCAATTACCAATGAAGTGTGTGTTCACATGATTAGTGCACGTGCGGCAGGAACTAATGGTAATGGTGCAAGTGTCCTATGAGATAATATCACATATATATATTTATACATATACCGATGCGATGCAATGCGATGGCTAATTAGGAACTACGCAGATAATGTAGATACTATAAGTAATACTAAACCATCGGGCGCCTCGCGCCATCCAGATGATCTCCCTATAGATGTATACATCTACTCACTGGGACGCCTCGGCTAATTTGGTCCAATCTCGGCCATGTCTTTTCCACACCACATCCGACGCCACTGCACCCGATTCTAGAATCACACACAAGCAATTGAGAGGATAAATAAATGAATAGTCGTGGAACAAACAACACAAATCAAACAACACGCGCTAATTAAACGCGCACGCACTTGGCGCACAAATGCGCTTGCGACCACGCCACAACCCATAACCAGGGTCGTAAAACATGAAAACCACCCATCCTAGTACCCACTCGTACCAATTGCACATTCACAACACATTAAATATCTTAGGGATTAAGTTACAACTCATCAAAACCTCAAACTTAATTAGAATCGATTTATTCAAAAACCTAGTAAGCATCCATTTTTCCATTTTAGTTCAAATCTTGATGTCTTAACAATTCTAGTGGCCACAATGCTCACTAAATATCTTAATTAAGTCACACAAACCATTACTAAAATTTTATCTCACCAAATTATATTAAATCTAAAAACCTAGTTTACAAAATAGCTTAATAAGAACAATTTAAATGTAGAAGTTAGCAAATTTAACAACTAGATTACCTTTAGCATGCCTTAAGATGATAACCCACACTTAGTTAACTTGACTTATTGATCAAAATACTAACTTGGATTCAAACCCTAATCTTGAATTTTTAAAACATGCAATTTAAACCATTTAAAATACCTAATTAAGTTTATTCAAAGTATTTAACTAACAATTAAACACTAGGG
Source organism: Agapanthus africanus (assembly GCA_030015575.1). Lineage (NCBI taxonomy): Eukaryota > Viridiplantae > Streptophyta > Magnoliopsida > Asparagales > Amaryllidaceae > Agapanthus > Agapanthus africanus. The sequence continues at coordinate 530,192,318 of CM057347.1, read as the reverse complement.
TTAGGATTATACCTCAAAATCAAGAGATCTAGCATGCAATCTTGCCTCCAAAGATGCATTCTTGCTCCTCAATCCAAACTGGATTGGCTAAAGAAAATTGGGTAAGGCTTAAATTAGGAATTTAGTGAGGTTTTTATGTGGATTTTGAAGCACTTTTGAAGAATTTTTAAGAGAATTTGAGGTGGAGAAATGAAGGGGGCTGCAATGGGGAGGCTCTCGGCCAATAATGGGGAGGAGGAGAGAGAGTGAGGTGTGTGTAGGTTTATGTGGAAGCTTCACTAATTAATGTATCTTTAACTCATTTATCAATTCCATTTCTATTAATTTATTAAAGTATAAAGAGTGGACAAATGGGGAGGGGGGAGGGGAGGGGAGGGGGGTTGCTGCCTTGCTCTCGGCTAAGAGAGGGAAGTGAGGGAGTGTGGAAGAGTGTGGAATTTTCTAAACCAATAAAACCCCACTCAAGTCTCATTATTACATCTCACATCATTTCATATATTTTTTAATTTTATTTTATTTTTATTTCAATTTCCTTTTGACCCTAGAAACAACTAGAATTATGAAGACACATTACAACAAAATGAGTATGTTACAAACTTGTTTTTAGGTTGTCATGGTTCTAAATTGTGTGTTTAACCCATTCCAATTTGTAATTATCACTAATTAAATGTATAAATGAAAACTTATAATAATATTTAAAATAATTAATTAAGGAAAATATTTTAGTAAACTAGCAATTTATAAGTGGCTAAATAAATACCAAATACTGGCAATTACATAGTTAAAATAGATATATTTAAGTCTATATCGAAAAATAATTATAGTTAAGTTTTACGAAAAAATACGGTTTATTTTACCGATTATCAGAAAATTCACCTAAAGGATTTTATTTATTTAATTATTTATTTATCTATTTTTAAAATGTTACACCCTCCCTCCCTCTTTCTTCTCATCTCAAACCAATCTCTAAAACGATATTGACAAAAAGTGGAGTTAGCTCCGTTAATATTTATTCACTTTGTTTATCTTTTTATGCAATTAAAATTCCATGTGAGATGATCATATAACAAACTTTTCACTTAAATACCATGAACTTAACTATAACCTTTTATCGATAATTAGTCATATATATTTCTAGAACATTCACGGGGTAACGACCTACCCCACGCGCACACTTTTGATTCATAGCACGATATTTTGGTCAGAATTTTTCATCTAAATGAAACAAGTTTTAATAAAGTACCATCAGTTTATAAAAGCATGTTTTTAATCGTAATTTTTAAAATCCTTTACAATTGCGCCTCTACAATTCTTTTAGGGAAACCCATCTGTGGATGGTACGAGTTATCGCACGTCCTTAGAATAGTAGAGTGAGATACAGAACATCTCATGGAGCATCCGATCTCGAAATAAAAATACGATCCAAAAAAATACGTCTTTTCTTAAAAAAAAATTAGAACTTTAGAAAATGATATAAAATTATGAAACCGTATTTTCAATAAAAACAAATTGTGAAAACTATGTTTTAAAATGAAAGATTGAAATTTTAATAAATTACCACCAATTTTTCAAAAGCAATAGTTTTCATAAAAATACTATAAACTTTTAAAAAAAACTAGGTTTTATCACTAAAATACCACTAAAATTAAAATATGTGTTCATAAAAACTCTAAACAACATAAATCACCCTCGAGAATTATTTTTAAATAATATTAAAGTATTTTTCATAAAACCCCCCGAGAAATGCAAATAATATAAATACAATATAAACAACAATAATAAATATTAAGGACTCTAGATTAATATAGGTTTAAGTGGTATCATTTCTCTTGATTCCCAGAGAGCCGGAGAAAGTGAGTGCTTGTTTAATCAGGCTAGACAAATTAACGGAGTTTATCAAATGACAATTATCTTGAAAAAAGACACAAATCCTGCCGTCCATATGCAGGAGTTGGCCAATTACTCCTGAACTTAAGAAATTCAAAAGCTAAAACTTTTCATAAGATACTGACTCCAACCTAAATCCAAATTCAAACCAGAATCCAAAATCAAACACAAACATGAATACTCATTCATGAACCTGAACACTCGAATTCAAATATCAAACTTGAAATTGAACACTTGATTCGACTTGAACGAACTGTGGATATAACTTGACATGAATATCTGAATACATGATTACATCTTGAACATGAACTTGTACATTTTTATATTCATGAATTCGGCTAAGACCTCTTAACTTGAACTATACACTACAATACACGAGGATAAAGTGGTAGGTTGGTACGGAACGTATATCGTGGCACGAGAGGTCACTTAAAAGACATCTACATGAATTCACGTGCCGCTGTCTCGTGGGTTATAACGGGGCCTTATACTACATGTTACCATAGTCCACGGGGTAAGATGGACTCCTCTCATATACATGAATACCTTCTTTACCAAACTACAAACAACCACGTTAGAATTGATATCCTATACCTGTAAAAAAATATGCTTAAATATTCTCTTATATAACCATACTTGTTCACTTTTACTTGGTTTCTCTTCACTTTATATACTATCTTTTTGAACTTCTTTGGGGACATACCGAGCGCTAGTTCGCTGACGACATTCCTCTATATTTCTTTCTTTGGAATGTTCGTCAGGAGGACCGGATTCGGAGGAGATAGAGCCGAGCCTGGAAGACTTGGACCAATTTGCTCCTCCGCCTGATTTTTAGCTCCTGGTTGTACTTACTTCCAGTATGCCATTGTTTAAGCATTTGCTTTATCATTATATATTTTTACAAACAGCTGTATATAAATTTGAATGTAAATAAAGTTGTTTCATTTTATTACTCTTATTATTCTTGCACATTATTATATTGCTTAATTACGCTTAACGTATTTTCATAGTAAATACGTTGCGGACTTATTACGTTATCGTTTTCGTCTACTGGGAAGCGGGGCGTGACGGTAGGAGGGTTCTGTTGGGGTCGAAAATTGCACCCTGGTTGACCAAGTCAAAGTCAAGATCAACCCTAAGCCAAGTGGGCCCAAGCCCAGATCAAGTGGGCCCATACCCAAGTCGAGTCCGAACATGAAGCGGACGACCCCCCTCTTTTTTTATTTTTATTTTCTTCTTTTTTTCTTCTTTTCTTTGTTTTAATCTTTTTTTATTTAAAATAAATAAATAAATTATAAATAATATTTTAAAATTAAAATTAAAAAAAAACGTTTCTCTAAATTTTTTTACTTACTTATTTTTGTTTTTTATAGAAAAATATATATATCCTTTTTTTAACAAATGGAACACAAACAAAAAAAACACACCAACGCATCGCATTGAGTTCGCATGACCAGTTTAACCCGTCAATCGGAGGTTCTCTCACTCCAAAACCGAGGGGTAATTAACGGCAGCTTAGTCCGCGGCTGTCGGAGATTCGGATCCCCACAATCAATAAATCCCGGCCTAACTTAGGCAGGGGGAATCTGTACTGCGCCTGACAAGCGCGCGCGTATTCCCATCTCAATGGGGTGACGAAAAACACCCTACAGATTCTGGCACGCCCGGTGGGACCAATCACTCCTCCCATATTTCAGGTTAAATATCCATGCGAACTCAATCAATATACATATCGACTGCCTGCACTGAAATCATGCTTCTTTGTGCAGGTTAACAAATTTCAAATTGCAATCTCCGGAAGCAACAAAATGTCTCTAAGAATCAGCTCAACTCTCGACACAGCTTCCGTCTCCTACACGATGAACATGCATGCCAGGATGGTCCTCCCGGCCAGTCTCGGGCGACAATGCGAGGAGCCGCCATTACCATTTGGCTCTATTATGTTCGTGTCAGCTAACGCCGTCCCAGCTCCTCAAGCTCCGGTAACAGACAAACCGGTCTCAAAAGAGAAAAGGCCGAATGTCATGGTCGCGAGGGCACCTCAGCCTAAGCAAAAATCCATTTCCGAACGACTCTCCATCACTCCAGCTTGGGGCAAGGCCATCAACGTCAACAAAGCAATGAGGCATCTTGGGCAAGCTCCAGCGGTACCCTTGACAACATCTCGATCAGGTATCTTCTTTAAGCTCCCTATCAATCGACTCATGGTGGCTTCCCAGAAAACGGATGCCCGTCAAGCCCTCAAAATCGAGAAGCTAAGGCAGAAAAGGCTCAGATACAGAGCCACCAAAAGGGCTAGGGCTCACGCTAGGCTGAGCTTCATGAGGTTCCAAGAACGGGGTTACCCCGCCAAAGATAAAGAGACGGATAGATATGTGGTCCACACTGTCTACATGGCCGGACATGAAGAAACGAACCCTCCTATGCTTCACACCCATGGTGATGATATGGTGGACGCTACCCAACGTCGACTCGGTCTAAATGATGAAGATCTCGCTCAGGCTGATAAGCCAAAAGAGCCCGGGGTTCCTGCGGAATTGAGCTCAGGCAATAAGGATGACCCGGTTGTCATAACCGGAACTACAGAACAAGCATTATTTCGATGGCTTCAGAGGCAGCTTCAGGTCAGGGATGAGAAGTTAGCCAAGGTACAGTCTAAGGTCGACGAATTGGCAAACGTCACGGCAGATCTCGCGACCCAAGTCGCCCGATTGCAATTACAGCAGAATCAAATTTTGGTTCATGAGCCAGAGATTGATACCCGGAGGCAGTCAACTAATACCCCCTTCAGCCTAAGAGCGGAGCGCCTTTGCGAAAAACGGCCGCGATCAGCCTCCAGTCCTTCCGATACATACACTGAAGGGGATTCGCTTCTGAAAGAGAAACTGGATAAGGTTTATTCCTTTAAAAAGGAAAAAGTCCACAAGATATTCAAGGATGCCCTAAGAAACAGTCTAAAACTGCCAGAATCAAAGAGACCGCAAGAAGCGAATATGACCGACGACCCAAAATATTGCCCATATCACAGAGTGATAAGTCATGCCATTGAGGACTGCTTCGTCTTTAAAGATTAGGTCGAAAAGCAATACAAGATGGGAGAGATAGAACCGTCTAAAGGCGTGTTAGCAAACAGTCAAGCTACGACCGCCGATTTTATACAAATGGAGACCGGAGCCCTTCGGGAACCTGATTCTCTCAGACATATGCCATTATTTGAAAAGGGCGAACCAAAGACTGATCGGCCTCAAGGACCAGCATCAGTAAAGGCACCTACTCCAATGGAGAGAAAGAAGAAAGTATACTCCTTCAGGAGGGATGAAGTCCGCAAAATATTCGCGGACGCCTTGAACAACGGTCTGCAACTGCTTGTTCTAAAGAGGCCACATGAAATGAACATGACTGGCAATCCCATATACTGCCCATATCATAGAATGGTGAGTCATACCATCGAAAACTGCTATATTTTCAAAGATTGGGGGGAGAACCAATGCAAACTTAGGAAAGCCCCACAGTCGTCAGATGTACCGACAAGCCACAGAGCTACGGTCATCAACACAACTCCGCCAAGATCAAAGTTCGAGGAGCTGGGATAAGCAAGCTGACCACCATGTCGTTAAACTGGGAATAATCGACCACCACGTCGTTAAACTGGGAACAACCGACCTCTAAGTCGTTAAACTGGGAATGTAAAAATGTGCAAATAAAACAAAAAAATATAAAAAAATAAAAAGCCGAAATGATGGGGCAACTCGCAATAAAAATCAGCGATTAAAAATAAACATGAAAAATAAAGCCGAAACGATGGGGCAACCGTGAATAAATAAAGCCGAAATGATAGGGCAATCGCGGCCTTCTCGATAAGAAAAGCTGAAATGATAGAGCAATCGCGGTAAAAAAAACGGCGAATGATGAGTCGCTCCTGATACCTTATTCCAGTGCAGCGATGCAGACACCAACCAAAATCCAAATTCTCAAACGGCGAATGATGAGTCGCTCCTGATACCATATTCCAGTGCAGTGATTGAGACGCCAACCAAAATTCAAATTCCCAACATTCTCCCGGCCCTACGGTTGGTCCCCAAGTTGACTACCGTATACAATCCACGGGCTCAAATAATTTTCATCATACCCATGCCCCACAACAACCACCAGTTACGCGGCCGGTCTTCGCCCTTGGAATTATGCTCCATTAGGAAAGACCCATTCATGTGTTCTCACAATACATGAGGAGAACAAATCTTCGTGGGATCCTTACGACTCATAAAGGAAAAACACACTTGGGAGTCCTCACGATTCCTAAGAAGAAAATACACCTGCGGGATCCTTACGACTCGCAGAGAGAAATGCTTTTATGGGACCCTTATGGCTCATAAAATTGAAAAGCCTTAGGTGATAGGGATCTAAACCTGTCTCCTAAGCCATCGCTCCCCAACAAGGAAAAAGGCAAATGATGAATTGCTCCTGGCACCTGTGCTTCAGTGTCAGCAACGCTAATGCCGATCCCAACCCCAAAATTCCAAACTTCCGATCCAATAGACCCCTAAGTCTTTAAACTGGGAACAGATGACCTCTAAGTCGTTAAACTGGGAACAGTAGACCCCTAAGTCTTTAAACTGGGAACAGATGACCTCTAAGTCGTTAAACTGGGAACAGATGACCTCTAAGTCGTTAAACTAGGCACAATAGACCCCTAAGTCTTTAAACTGGGAACAGATGACCTCTAAGTCGTTAAACTGGAAACGGATGACCCCTAAGTCATTAAACTGGGAACGAGGGAAATCCACTCGTGTGTTCTCACGATGCATGAGGAGAACAAAACTTGCGAGATCCTTACGACTCGTAAGAAAACGCCTTCGTGGGATCCTTACGACTCACAAAGGAAAAACTCACTTGGGGGTCCTCACGACTCCTAAGGAGAAAATGCACCTACGGGATCCTTACGACTCGTAGGGAGAAAATTCTTTTATGGAACCCTTACGGCCCATAATTGAAAAACCTTAGGTGATAGGGATCTAAACCTGTCCCCTAAGCCATCGCTTCCCAATGAGCAAAAGCAAATGATGATTCGCTCCTGGTACCATATTCCAGTGTAGCGGTGCTGATGCAAAACCAAAACCAAATCCCCAAATCCTCTCATGACAGGTGATGATTCGCTTCCGGTACCATATTCCAGTGTAGCGATGCTGATGTCAACCCAAATCAAATCAAACCAACAAGCTCTGCGGCGGAATCATGCTTCATCCCAGAATTTACCCCGTGTCGAAATCATGCTTCGCCTCAGGATATCTACCTTCCCTGCCGGAATTATGCTCCGCCTTGGGATCAAGTCAACCAGCGACACTCCGCGCTGGGGACAAGTCGATCAGCGACACTCGGTGCCGGGGATAAGTCGAACAGACAGCGACACTCCGTGCCGGGGACAAGTCGACCGGCGACACTCCGTGCCGGGGATAAGTCGAACATCGACACTCCATGGCGGGGAAAAGTCGATCAGCGACACTCCGTGCCCGGGACAAGTCAACCAGCGACACTCCGCGCCGGGGACAAATCGACCAGCGACCTCCCTGTCGGAATCATGCTCCGCCTCGGGATCAAGTCGACCAGCGACACTCCGTGACGTGGACAAGTCGATCAGCGACACTCCATGCCGGGGAAAAGTTGATCAGCGACACTCCGTGCCAGAGACAAGTCGAACAGCCAGCGACACTCCGTGCCGGGGATAAGTCGACCAGCGACACTCCGCGCCAGGGACAAGTCGAACATCCAGCGACACTTCATGCTGGGGACAAGTCGACCAGTGACACTCCATGCCGGGGAGAGTCGACCCGTGCCGGGGATAAGCCGACTAGCGACACTCCGTGCCGGGGACAAGTCGACCAGCGACCCTCCGTGCCAGGGACAAGTCGACCAGCCAGCGACACTCCGCGCCGGGGACAAGTCAATTAGCGACACTCCATGCCGGGGATAACTCGAACAGCCAGTGACACTCCGCGCCGGGGAAAAGTCGATCAGCGACACTCCGTGCTGGGGAAAAGTCGATCAGCGACACTTCGTGTCGGGGACAAGTCGAACAGCCAGCAACACTCCGTGCCGGGAACAAGTCGACCAGCGACACTCCGCGCCGGGGACAAGTCGAACAGAGGCCAAGGAAACGTCTACCACGGACACTCCATCTCGGAGATGCGTCAAGCATCGACCGTCCATGTCGTAAATAGGGCAGTGCAGGCTTCCCACAAATCGGGAACCAAATCATTCCGGCCCAGGGAAAAGTCTACCACGGACACTCCGCCTCGGAGACGCGTCAAGCGTCGATCGTCCATGTCGTAAAAAGGACAGTGTAGGCTTCCCACAAATGGGAACCAAATCGCTCCGGGCCAGGGAAAAGTATACCACGGACACTCCGCCTCAGAGACGCGTTAAGCGTCGACCGTCCATATCGTAAAAAGGACAGTGCAGGCTTCCCAAAAATCCGGAACCAAATCGCTCCGGGCCAGGGAAAAGTCTACCACGGACACTCCGTCTCGGAGACGCGTCAAGCGTCGACCGTCCATGTCGTAAAAAGGGCAGTGCAGGCTTTCTACAAAGCGGGAACCAAATCACTCCGTGCCGGGAAAACGTCTACTACGGACACTCCGTCTCGGAGACGCGTCAAGCGTCGACCGTTCATGTCGTAAAAAGGGCAGTGCATCCCAAAAAGTGGGAACCAAAGCAAGTCGCCTCCACGCGAAAGAAAATCCATCAATATGATGCACACGACCCATATATGTGGTGTGCATTTATTGATGGGGGCACTTTATTGGGGTCGAAAATTGCACCCTGGTCGACCAAGTCAAAGTCAAGGTCAACCCTAAACCAAGTGGGCTCAAGCCCAAGTCGAGTCCGAACATGAAGCGGACGGCCCCCCTCTTTTTATTTTTTTATTTTTTATTTTTCTTTTCTTTATTTTAATCTTTTTTTATTTAAAAAAATAAATAAATATTAAATAAATAAAAATAAATTATAAATAATATTTTAAAATTAAAATTAAAAAAAACGTTTGTCTAAATTTTTTTACTTATTTATTTTTCTTTTTTTTATAGAAAAATATATATATCCTTTTTTTAACAAATGGAACACACACAAAAACACACACACACACACCCCAACGCATCGCATTGAATTCGCATGACCGGTTTAACCCGTCAATCGGAGGTTCTCTCGCTTCAAATTCGAGGGGTAATTAACGGCAGCTTAGTCCGCGGCTACCGGAGATTCGGATCCCCACAATCAATAAACCCCGGCCTACCCTAGGCAGGGGGAATCTGTACTGTGCCTGACAAGCGTGCGCGTATTCCCATCTCAATGGGGTGACAAAAAACACCCTACAGGTTCGTTTTTTTAGGTCTGACCATATAAACCGTATGGATCGCGTATCTGTCCGTTGCCTCCTCATTGTCAGTGTTACTTGCTGAACCTTTGGACTGTCGCCGTGGTTTGCTCCTTTTAAGGATGGGTGAACAACTGAGAGTGGTCGGTTCCTGAAATACCCCGATCTCTGTTTGTATAAAATTGGCGGTCGCAGCTTGATCGTTTGTCAACACGCCAGAGGACAATAAGATTTCTCTTGTTCTGTATTATTTCTCGACCCAATCCTTGAAAATGCAACAGTCTTCAATAGTGTGTCCCAACACTTGGTGGTATGGGCAAAAATTGGATGATCAGTCATGTTTGCTTCACTCAGCCTCTTTGGTTTCGGTAGCTGCAGGCCATTCTTCAGAGCGTATTTGAATATTTTGTGGACCTTTTCTTTTCTGAAAGAGTAGACCCTATTGTCTTTTTCCTCCAAAGTTGGCTCTCGGGGTTTGTTAGCTTTCGCTCCGCCCGCTCTCTGCTTGTTGAGAAAATCTGTGCTGTTGGAATTTTCGCCTTTCCGGTTGTCGTCCCTTCGATGTCTCGGTCTGTTTGTGAATTGGAGATCCTGAGTGGATTCGGCCTTTGAGTGTTCCAACATTTGAATCTTCTTGGTCAGCTCTTGGAATGTTTTGAGGCCTGCGGTGCACAAGAAAGGTTTCATCCAGTTGTTCAGATTTTCTATTAGAAGACTAACGGATTGGTCTTGTTCCAACGGCGGTTCACATTTGATAGAGAGATTGCGCTATCGGACTATAAAATCTGTGCTGCTTTCGTTACTCTTCAGCTCGGTCCTTACAAGATTGGCAATGGTGATTTATCACTGACACTCATGAACTTTTGCTTGAACATGGCTTCTATTTGAGCGAACGTCGTAATCGAGTCATCCGGTATGCTCGCATACCAATCGAAAGCAATATCGGTCAAGTGATTGATAAATTGACGGAGAAGGAGCGCATCATTGCCCCCAATATTCGTGCATGGTGCTTTAAATTGGGCAATGTGCCGGTTTGCATTTCCCGTCCTATCGAACCTTTCGAATTTAAGGACGACATAACCAATGGGAAACTCCACAAGATCGTATTGTGCATGGTATGGTCTACCATTGCCTCTGATGTTGGGGTCAAAATTTGCACCCTAGTTGACCAAATCAAAGTCAAGGTCAACCCCAAGTAAGCGGGCCCAAGCCCAAGCAAGTCGGCCCATGCCCAGGTCGAGCCCCGCGGCAGGCCTCCTCCATGCCAAAATAGAAATCATGTAATAAATATTTTTGATGTAATTTTTTATGCATGAATATAAACAAAATGAGCATAAAGCCAAATTTTTGTAAAGCCCATGGCTTATGTGCAAAAGAAATGAGCATATAAGGCATGAGATGGGCAAAATGCCATTTTGTAAAGCCCAAGGGGCTATATGCAAATGTGTAAGCCTATATAAGGCAACATGATGATGAGTAAAAAAATATTTCATTCTCTCAAACCCTAGGGTTTTTTGTGCCTCCTTCTCCTTTCTCAAGGTTCTAAAACCTTCTTCCCATTTTCAATTAAATCAAGAGTTTTACTCTTCCTCTTCCAAAACTAAATAGTTTTTCACCACAAAACCCACAAAGGGGAGCTCAGATCTTCCATCAGATCTCAAAAAGGGGATTTTTAAAATCTCACCGCCTTTCTCCAAGATCCGGCCAGCCGAGAGGAAGAAGAATGAGACCCATCTCCAAAAATCCCATCTTGGGAATATCCAGAGCTAAAGGGGAGAAACAAAGCAGCCCCTCTTTGATCACTTCTACATATTTTTAAGAGTTTAACTCCATTCAAGATCTATTGGAGTTTAACTCCCTAAAATTAATCTCTGTCAGGAGTTCAACTCCATAAGTCAAATCGGGAGCACATCTCCCAATGCAGGGACCAAGTCCCTTTTACTGCTGACGCTCAGCGCCCGCGTGCCAGACATGTGGGGCGCTGGCGCTCTGGCGTCCAGCACCCGCGTGCCAGGCACGTGGGGCGCTGGCGCCTTCTTCCACGCATCCTTTGGATGCCCTTTCCTTATATATATATATATATATATATATATATATATATATATATATGTGTGTGTGTGTATGTGTGTATACACACACACACACATATATATATATGTATACACACACACACACATACTCCACAACACTGTTCCCGTTAGAAAAAATTTCTAACGGGGCGCTGCCCCGCACCCTGCAAGGGGGCTGCTAGCCCTCTTGACCCCCAGCCCGCTATCCGGGTAGCGGGACTCCCGTAAAAACTCTGTGGGGCCCACGATATATCCAAAATCCCTCCAAAACACGTACGCACACTGCACATTGAATTTGCATGGCTTGTTTGACCCGTCAATCGGAGGTTCCCTTGCTCCAAAGCCGATGGGTAATTAACAACAGCTTACTCCGCGGCTGCCGGAGATTCGGATCCCCACGATCAATAAACCCCAGCCTACCCTAGGCAGGGGAATCTGTAGTACGCCTGACAAGCGCGTATGTATTCCCATCTCAATGGGGTGACGAAAAACACCTTACAGCCGACCTCTTTCTGCGTCTTGGCCTCGGCCACCAATGTTTAGACCTTGTTGGTGTTCAAATCCATGATCTGATCCTGTGTTGGCGGGCGGCTGTTATAGGTAGTTAAGACATTACTTGAGGCAAAATGTGGCCGACTTTTATGCGGATCGTCCATCTTTGGATTTGAGAGAATAGGCGTCGGCTGCTCCGGGACACCGTTTCCCGGTTCATGAGCAAATCCCTACGCTTGATTGGACGGCTGAGAGGCAACTTGGGCCGTAAGTTGTAAGACGGCGTTTGTCAAGTCGTAAATCTTTGAGTAGAGCTCGACCATCCCCTTATCTTTGTTTCTGAGCTGCTTCTGAAACTCTTGGAGAAGTTGCTGCTCTGCGGTCTTGGGATGGAAGATTGGCGCTTTTTCAGGAAAGGACAGGCGACTGAAGACGGTTAGCCTGGATGGGTCCTTGGGCGGTGCTGTCCGGATCGTAGTTTTCTTGACTCTTGTAGTCATGGCACTCTTCTGAACCAATTTCAACGGTTCAAAAGAGTTAGCGAGCTTTACAGCCGATTCAGCTGCTGTTGCGGGGTAGACCTGTTCTTGGAATCTCATGAAGTTCAGCTCAGCAGGAGCCCTAGCCCTTTTGTTGGCTCTGTATCTGAGCCTTTTTTGTCTTAGCTTCTCGATTTTGAAGGCTTGGCGGGCATCCATTTTCCGGGAAGCCACCGTGAGTCGATTGACGGGGAGCTTAGAGAAAATACCTGATCGAGCAGTTGTCAAAGGCACCACCGGAGCTTTCCCGAGACGCCTTGTTGCGTTGGTGGTGTTGATGGCCTTGCCTCCAGCTGGAACAATGGAGAGTCGTTCGGAAATGGATTCGTGCTTGTGCTGAATACCTTCGTGACCATGACATTTGGTTTTTTGCCTTTTGAGGCCGGTTTATTTGTCACCGGGGCTTGAGGAGAAGAAATGGTGTTAGTTGAGACAAATAGAATAGATTCAAATTGCAGCAGCGGTTCCTCCCACTGCCGTCCGAGATTTGTCGGGAGAATCGTACGAGCGTCCGTCTTCATCATATAGGAGATGGGAGCTGCCTTGAGAGATGAGTTCATCTTTGGAGACATTGTTGAGAATTAAAGTCTGCATGAAAGAGTATTATTTTAGTATAAACGTCGACATGCATGTTGATTGAGTTCGCATGAACGTTTAACCTGAAATATAAGAGGAAAGACTAGTCCCACCGGGAGTGCCAGAATCTGTAAAATGTTTTTCGTTACCCCATTGAGATGAGAATGCGCACGCTTGTCAGGAATGTACAGATTCCCCCTGCCTGGGGTAGACATGGATTTATTGATTGTGAGGATCCGAATCTCCGACAGCCGCGGACTAAGCTGCCGTTAATTATCCCTCGTCTTTGGAGCGAGAGAACCTTCGATTGACGGGTCTAACTGGTCATGCGAACTCAATATGAGGTGTTGGTGTTTGAAAGTAATGCGGAAATGCGTGTTTGTTTCATTTTTTTTATTTGTGACAAAAGATTTTTTTTAATTTCAATGTAACATTTTTATTTATTTGTTCATTTATTTTACTATTATTTTACAAGTATGGAGGTGAAGCGCATGCGCACGTGCACCGCGCACGACGCGCGTCACGTGCGAGCACCGCACGTGCACCGCGCACGGCGCGCGTCACATGCGAGCGCCGCACGTGCGTGGTACGCACAGGAGCGACTGTGCGCACGTGCACGACACATGGGTAAGGGCATGGGTGTGGGCCCGGGTTGCGTGAACATGATTTGGAGTTGAGCTTCCTAAAGAATTTTAATGGAGTTAAACTTCAAAACATTTTATTTTAAGGTTAAACTCTCAATTTTTTTTAAAATGAAGTTAAACTCCTAAAAGAATTTTAGTGGAGTTAAACTCCAAAAGATTTTTCCCCCTTTCCTTTTGAGAAGAAACCCAAATGAATTCTCTTGAAATTCCAAGATTTGGATTTTGGATGATGAAAAAAGATCTCTTCTCTTCTCTTAATGGAGCTTAGGGAGATGGCTTTCCCTTCTTCCCTTTCTCTCAAATTGGATGTTGAAGAGAAAGAAGAAAATTGTAAAAATCTTCCTTTTTTTGGATTTGATGTGAGAGTTAAACTCTCTTTCAATGGATTTGTGATGAAACTTTATTTAGTTTGGAGAAAAAGAGAGCTAAGCACTTTATTTGATTAGAAATGAAGAGGAAGAACTTGAGAGGGAGGAGATGGAGGCACAAACCCTAGAAATTTTGTGGGGAATGGATTTTTTCTTCTTCATTTTATCATAATGTTTTCTTATATAGGTTTACAAATTTACATAAAGCCCCTTGGGCTTTACAAAATGGCATTTTGCCCATCTCTGCCTCATGTGCTTATTTCTTTTTGCACATGTGCCATGGGCTTTACAAAAATTTAGTTTTTTGCCTATTTATTTAAATATTACATTTATTTGTTGTACTTTCTTGGTATGAGACTGGTCTGGGCTTGGACCCACCTGCTTGGACTTGGGTTTGGACGTGGACCCGACTTGAATTCAACAGCAGGGCCCGCCTACTTGTCCGCAGTTTGACTTTAATTTTGACTTTTGGTTAATGAGGTGTAAATTTTAACCCCAACAACCTTCATCATCACCATCACTATCACCATCACCATCGTCGTCTTCTCCATTCTCCTTGCCCCCTCTTCCATCCCCCTTACCTCCATATTTCTTGCCTCTTCCTCCATCCTTGTTGATCATCATTTTCATCATCTCCCACCCCTCATCTCCTCCATCATCATCTTCATCAACCCCATCACCATCATCTTCTTTTTTATCTCCCACCACCTTCTCCGATCACTACCACCATCACTATCAACATCATCATTATCTTCTTCTTCTTTCTTGGCCTCCGTTCGACCCACTCCTCCATTGACCTTCCCCTTCTTCCCTGACCTCAGCTTGACCTCCTCTTTCCCCTCCTCCCTCTCCCCCTCCTTTTCCGACATCTCCATCCTTCGCCTCCTCTTTCCCTTCCTCCCTCTCCCCCTCCTCCTCCATCGTCCTCTTCCTTTCTTCTCTCTTGCCACCGTCTCGTCCTTCCCTCTCTACTCTCGCCGCGTCTTCATGGCCCTCCATCTTCTCCTTCGCCGCCACCCGTCGTCATCCTTAAGTTCTCTGTTACGTCCTTTGCGACAACCTCTCAACACCCTCATTCACACACTCTCATCCGCCGTCTATACATTCCATCCTCAACTCCTATGAGTTTCCACCCCCATTCGTATCGTCGTCGGGAACTTCCATCCCCAATACTTTATTTTTTTTTATTGATTTTAATACTTTTGTTAAAAATTAAACTATTTTTAAATGAAAAATAAACAAAAACCGATAAAAGCTAACAGAGTTAGCAGAACATTCGGAGAATATTATAGTTTTGGATGGCGGAGGGTTTTTTTTTGGAACCTGAAAGAATTGAGTTTTTTTTTGTAATTCGCTAAAATTAGGATTTTTTTTATAAATAGCTAAATTTCGGGGACATTTTTGTAAAAAACCAAAACTAAAAGACCCACTTCTTTCATACATATATTTATTGAAGAAACTTCGCAGAGCAGCAAGAGGCATATCTATACTACTCTACTAAGTGAAAACGAGAACTAAATTTTGGTAGTCATTGATGGTCCCTTTTAATTTTCACACTTAATTTCTATATTCCACTTATTTTTACTAATTAAATTGAATATATTTATGATTTTGATTTGTTAAAAGTTGAGTGGTAATGGCGGAAAGAATTATGGGTGATGGTTTTAGAAAAAAGGGATAGAATATGAAGAGATTAAATTTAACATAATATATGTTGTTTATCATTATTCATTGTCAATTATTTCCATTATTTATAATTTATTTCTCATATATATTTTATTTATAAAACCAAAATATAATTCAATTTTTAATCTATAGTCTATGTTCTATCTAAATATATCTAAATCTAATCCTGTAAAGTACTCTACCAGGTGGAAAAAATTTTGGTGCTCCTTTTTTCATCTTCACTAGCTTTTTATTTATTTGTTTTGCTATGTGGTTTAAAATACTAAATGTTTAGAAAGTATATTTAGAATAAAAATTTATGGTAATATCATTTGTTTGCGTTGATTTGCATACATTAATTTTAACTTAAAAATCGGTTAGAAGAATTTAAAGTTTCAGAGTGTATGAACCCATGATCCTTAAGAATCCAGAGAAGCAATAAAACATACATATAAACTAATTGGTAAAATTATTGGTAGACATCCCAATTAACAACGGTGTAGAATTAAGCTCAACATGCTAACTATGTCACTCTCTCTGGCTTATGCCTGCCTTCCCTCTCCCTCCATTAGCATATGTTACTCTCTTCATCAGTAAATGGTGTAGAATTAAATTCAACATTAAGCTTTATGCTAATTATGTCAATAATAATTAAAATCTCTAATGCTCACCTTCACATACCTAGCTATTTAATTACTCTTAAAAGTTTAAGGCCATTTTTCCAAAATGATAATAACAGTAATAATAAGTATTATTCTGAAATGAAGCTTAAAGGTTTTTGACATAATGAAGTTCCATATGTTTAGTGTTGATCTCATAAGGTTAGAAATCCAACTAATACTCTATTTGAAGAATTGGGTAAAATTTTCTTCTTATTTCGACGATTTTGATGATCAAAATATCGGTCGCCTACAATGCTCCCATCAATTGGGTTAACAGCCTTAGAGGCTACTTGATGGGGGTCGTAGGCCTCCTTCAGATGTTGCTTTCCATTGATCTACTGATGGCGGCGATGGGTGGCTGAGATTAGATCTGGAGGCTGTCGCTTCTGAAGTGTGTGGATCTCAATGGGTTTGAGGTTGTGGTTACCGAGCTACATGCAAGAAAGTCCCGGGGTGGTAGTACCACCGAGGACCCTCCGACGGTCAAGTTAGACTAGAGATCCGAGCAGAGTAATGGCTTAGTGGAGTAAAAATGGTTTACTTGAACTGTCTGAAGAAGTGGTTTATATAGCGGTGGCAGCAGGCAAGGCAGGTGCGAGAATCATGCCGGCCGTTACGCTCCCGACGTCACGCTCGCGTGATGAGCGAGACCTCTCATTAATGACGAGACAGGCTCGTTAATGGGGAATCGTGGTGGCGTGGAACGTGGGATGTGACCTGTGGAGATCTCGCGCATGGCGAGATTCGCGGGATAGCGGTTACGCCTGCAAGCGGTGCCGTTGGTCGGTCGATGAGACCGAGGAAGATGACCTCGGCGGGAGAGCTCGCAGACGGACGGGAGAGCTCGCAGACGAGCGGGAGAGCCGAGGTATCTTGGTTCTGCAGTATCCCGGAGACGAGCTGTGAGGCCGAGGAGGCTGGTTATGCAGAGGGCTCGGAGGTGAGCCAGCGTTTGTTCGGTAAGACGAGCATAAGTGTGATCTGGTCGGCCAC
Organism: Agapanthus africanus; assembly: GCA_030015575.1. Lineage (NCBI taxonomy): Eukaryota > Viridiplantae > Streptophyta > Magnoliopsida > Asparagales > Amaryllidaceae > Agapanthus > Agapanthus africanus. The sequence continues at coordinate 530,175,057 of CM057347.1, read as the reverse complement.
TGTAGGTCCTTTCTTGCATGCTCTGGGATACGTCATCTGCCACATGCCCTGATCTGGGAGATCACTGATATCGAGCATCATCATTAGCCCCCCACTCTCGTCCCGACCAGCTGACGGGTCGGGTCGAGAGTGGTCTGCCGGGTCACCCGAGGTGAGCTTCCTTTCGAAGATATCGTCAGGCGTGTCCCCGGGTAATCTATTGTATTTTCTAGATGACGTCAGCGAATCAGGAAGAGATCTCTGAATTAAAGAGGATACACCGGTTCGCGCATACTTTTGCTGAAGCGACAGACCACGTGACGAGCGCTGGTTGGATGACGCGACGGGCCGCAGACCTCTAGCGTCTGATGGGATCTGGCCAATGTGCGTGCGACAGGTGGAGCGATCGTGGTCTTCGAATGCGAAGAGTTGTTTTGGAGGGAGTCGACTGTCGCCGTGGGATGAGGACGTCGGTGGCTATAAATAGAGGTGGGGTCCGCTTCAGGGCCCATCTCTCTTCATATTTTCCTCATTCTGAGCCTTGTTAGCTCGGCGCTCTCCCCTTTTAGGTCGGATTTTGCGTTTTCGCTTCTCGAGGATTTCTTCCCATCAGGTTAGATGTTTTCTTTTCCTTTTTCCTGCTTCTTTTCCTTCTGAGTTGACCCTGCTTCTCCCCTTGGCAGGACCAATGGATCGATCCGGAACTCTTGGTGCCCCCGGTACTCAGCTCCGGAGGGGGGCCGCCGGTGCGGTCATGCTTCCGGCTGAAACGAGTCCCGCACCAAATTTGCCGCCGATGGTAGGGCCATCAGCCTCGTCACGAGCTCCCGATGATTCCCCCGGCGGAGGCCAAAGGCGTCCAGGGGTCCCCGAGCCCCAGACGAGGGATGCGGGAAAGGATGAAGACGGGGTTCCCCTTAAGAGGAAGAGGACAATCTCCCGTGCGCTACCGTTGGAGATTCCTGCGGGGGTTCCCGTGCAGGAGGGGGACGCCACTTCGTGGTCCCGTCGGGGCTTTCCGTCTCTGCCAGCCTTCTTGCTGGTATGGAGGAGTCGGTCGGGGGCCAGATGCCTCGGGGGACCCTCAGGGCTCAAATGGCGGCTATCGCACAGGAGGCGGTTCAGGTATGTACTCCCTCATGTGTTGTTTTGAGCGCCCTCTTCTTAGTTCGAGTGTCCCTAAGTCTCACTGTCGTTTTTCTCCAGGTCCTTCAGCACTGCGTCCTCGTTACTCGTATGGAGGCCGAGGGGGCTTTCCATGCTGCGAGGTCAGCAGAAGAGTCTTCTTCGGAGGCCGAGGATCTGCGACTCGAGCTGCGTCTGGAGAGGGAGAGGATGGCTGTCCTTGAAGCCCGGTCGGAAGCCGCGGAGCTCGCCTTTTTAAAGTGCCGGGAGTCCTATCGCCGCCAGAGTGAGTCCCACCAAGCCATCGAGGCGAAGTTGGTGGAACTGGCCGATCGCTTTGCCGCCATGAAGAGGGCGAGGAATGCCAGCAGGCGGGATGCTGAGGCGGCGCTTCAGGCGGCGGAGGTTTCCGAGATCCGGTCTAGAAAAGCGGAGGCCGATTACAAGGGGTCGGACCAGTTTTACGTTGACCTCGGCGAGGCCTCCACCATTGCATGGAACAAAGCTCTTGATGCCGTCAAGGAGAAGCTTTCAGAGTTTGCCGACGGTGAGCTTCGAGCTCGGGTCCCACTTTCAGTGGCCATGCCCCCGGTCGACAGTGATGAGGGAAACGAGGCCTAGGCCGGGCTCGTGGCCTCAACTTCTTGGCTTTCCCTCCACTTTCCTTTGTAAGCCTCCGGGCATTTTGTAAGGCTAGGGAGCCCACAATATCCTTGTAAAGACTTTGACTTTGTGAATAAAGATTTTTGTTTTTGCAGTAGTGTTTGTGCTCGTATTTTCCTTTGTCGGTAAGCATTCGTATTTGCGCAATACTGCCTTCGTTTTATGTCGGTTCTTTGTCTAGCGATCACACATCGAGTTGAATCTGTTTGTTTGCCGAGTGTGTAAATATCGGTGAGAAGACGGTATCTCCATGGCCCCGAAGTCGAGGTGGAGATTGCTTAGACGTAGAACCGGATGCCACTTGGTGAGGTCATGTTCCTTAGCGGGGGAAGCTTGTAGAGGCATGCTAATGATCGACCGAGCAGGGTAGCTGCCTGGCGCCTCTTGGCGAGGGCTTTGATCCCTGGCGTTGTGGGGGTAGAGAAGCTACTAGCCAGGGATAGCCGGGTAGGATAGCTGCAAGGTTGCCTCTTGGTGAGGGCTTTGATCCCTGGCGTTATGGGGTAGGGAAGCTACCAGCTAGGGATAACCAAGCAGGGAGCTGCAGGGCTGCCTCTTGCTGAGGGCTTCGATCCCTGGCGTTGTGAGGTAGGGAAGCTGCCAGCCAGGGATAACCGAGCAAAGGCGGGCCCGGTTACTTCTTGGCGAGGGCTTCGACCCTTAGCGCGGGAGGGGCCGTGATTGGCCTACTAAGGATTGACCGAGTAGTTTGCTTCCCGGTACCTCTTGGCGAGGGCTCTGATCCCTGGTTTGTTGGGGTAGGGAGCTACCGGCCAGGGATAACCGAGCAAGGGCGGGCCCGGTTGCGACTTGCGAGGGCTTTGATCCTTAAGGACGGTCCGAGCAGGGTTACTGCCCGGTGCCTCTTGGCGAGGGCTTTGATCCCTGGTTTGTTGGGTAGGGAGCTACCATCCAGGGATAACTGAGCAAGGGCGGGCCCGGTTGCCTCTTGGCAAGGGCTTTGATCCCTAGTTTGTTGGGGTAGGGAGCTACCAGCCAGGGATAACCGAGCAAGGGCGGGCCCGGTTGCCTCTTTCGAGGGCTTTTCATCCTTAGCGCGGGAGGGGCCGTAAGTGGCCTACTAAGGATGGCCGAGCAGGGTTACTGCCCGGTGCCGCTTGGCGAGGGCTTTTTGTCCTTAAGGATGGCCGAGCAGGGTTGCTACCCGGTGCCTCTTGCGAGGGCTTTGATCCCTGACGTTGTGGGGTAGGGAAGCTACCAGCCAGGGATAGCCGAGCAGGGTAGCTGCAGGGCTGTCTCTTAGTGAGGGCTTCGATCTTTGGCATTGGAGGGGCCGTGGGAGGCCTGCCAAGGATGAACCTAGAAGTGAAGCTGCTCGGTTGCCTTTTAGTGAGGGCTTAGATCCCTGGCGTTGTGGGGTAGGTGAGTTACTAGCCAGGGATAGCCGAGCAGGGTAGCTGCTGGGCTGCCTCTTCGTGAGGTCTTTGGGAAGATGGACAGCCGCGAGTATCACGTGCCACGAGCTCGTTGAGAACGCGAAGCATTTTGGAATGTCGTGCCAGTTTCGTCACGTGGCGGCGTGGCATTGGAGTAGTTGTCGTGATTCCCAAGATTCACGCTGGCATGCCCGAGAATCCGGGTCCTTGGAGATTCTACTTGAAGCTATAAGTAAGGAAGGAGATGGCAGTTCCTTTGGCACCGCTTACTTTCGAGATGACTGGGCGCGTGTATTTGATCGAAAAGATTATCACCCTTGGTGATGTCTCCTTGTACGACCAATCGCTATCTGAGGAGGGGTGCCAGGGAGTGGTTCGGCGTCTCGAGGATCACTTCGGCCGTCTCCTCCCTCGGCGGTCGTCCTTGCTCCAGCTCCCGATGTACGCGATATGAAGGAGGTCCCCGGGGTTGGACAACCCCTTCACTGAGGAGCTTCTGGACGAGGCGCTTGACAAGGTGCATTCGATCTTCCTGTTTGGCCTCATCTCGAAGACCAGGCACAACCGATCCTTGCTTCTAATTCTTGAATGTTTCAAGATGAGTACATCGTGGGTCAAGGCTCAGCGGGCGGTCAGTCAGGTGCTTCCGTGGCGTCCCGGGTCCGCATGCAGCGTCGGCAGGAGCGGGCTGCAGCGGCCAGGGCCCGGTTAATGGAGATCTACTCTGAATATCACCAGGAGTACTTCCTCAATCTCGTTCCACCTCTTTTGTAACCCCCTTTTTGTAAGGCTGAGGAGCCCAGAGTACCTTTTTGGCTTAATAAGATTCTTCTTTTTGCAATGCTCTAGCGTTCCCCTCTTATTATTTAAGCAGAAATAATTTTTTAGAAAAATTTACATTGCCTTTGAGAAAGGAGAGGTACACACTCGTAGGTATCCGTTTCATTGGTACAGCTTAAGCTTCTCAGCGTTGTAAGGCCGTGGAAACTTGCGGACGTCCGCGTCCTGTAAACGGTAGGCTCCGCCGGGAAGTACTTCGGAGACGAGGAAAGGACCGTCCCATTTCGGGGAGAACTTATGCAGTCTGACTTGATCGACGAACTCATTTCTTCGTAGGACCAGGTTTCCGGTCTTGAAGGAACGATGCTTGACCCGTGCGTTGTAGTATCGGGCATTTTGCTGCTGATAGGCGACAGCCTTGATTTGAGCCCGGTCCTGTTTCTCCAGCAAGATGTCCAGGTTGGTCCACAGTGCCGTGGTGTTTGTTTCGTCGTCGAAGTGTTCGACCCGGTGACTGGGTAGCCCGATCTCTGCCTGGATCATCGCCTCGGTCCCTTAGCAGAGGCTGAAAGGGGTTTCCCCGGTGGGGGTCTTCTTTGACGTGCGCAGGGCCCATAAGACCCGGGGCAATTCCTCGACCCAACTGCCTTGGCGCCCCTCCAAGCGGGTTCGGAGACCCCAGAGGACATCCCGGTTGGCGACTTCGGCCTGCCCGTTGCATTGGGGGTGTGCGACCGCGGCGAACTTCATGAGGATATGATATTCGTTGCAGAAATCTTTCACCTTCTCGTTCTCGAAGTTCGTCCCGTGGTCGGTGATGATACACCTCGGGATGCCGAACCGGAGTATCAGGTTGTTCTGTAGGAACTTGATGGTCGTGGCAGCGTCCGGTTTTCTGATGGGGACGGCTTCGATCCACTTTGTGAAGTAATCCACTGCGACGAGAACATACTTGTGCCCGCCCGTGCCGGTAGGGAACTGGCCTATCATGTCTAATCCCTACTGGGAGAACGGCTAAGAGGAGGTCAGCACGGGCAGCTCAGTGGCCGGGAGGTGAGGTATGCTTCCGTAGAGTTGGCAGCTTTTGCATCTCCTGACGAGCTTCTGGGCGTCTTCGTGAATAGTTGGCCAGTAGTACCCCTGGAGAAATGCATTCTAGATTAAGGTTCGGGCCCCTTGGTGTGCGCCGCCGACCCCTTCATGGATTTCACGGAGGACGTAGTCGGCTTCGTGGGGTCGACGCACCGGAGAAGGGGCTGAGTGAAGGATTTCTTGTATAGGTTCCCATTGCTCCAGACGAAGTGACGGGCTTTGGCCCTGAGACGGTGGGCTGCTTCCCGATCTCCTGGGAGCGCTCTATCCCTTAGGAATTCCACGAGGGGCTTCCTCCCGTCTTTGTCGTCTTCCTGCACCGTGTACACATGAAGTAATGTCGCCCCGTCTTCCACGCTGGGCCGTGGCAAGGTCTCGAAGAGGATAGATCGCTTGTTGTTGGCCGAGTAGGATGAAGCCAGCTTGCTCAGGGCATCGGCTTGGGCATTGAGCTGTCTGGGTATTTGCTCTACCTGGACTTCATCGAAGTTCCTCCGAAGTTTTCTTACCTCAGCCAGGTACTTCGCCATTAGAGGTTACCGAGTTTCGAAGTGGCTAGTCACTTGACCAACGACTAGGGCTGAGTCACTGCGGATTTGAATGCCTCGTTCGGGCCCCGAATGATAAGGCCGGCGCCACAGCCTTCCTCGGTTGAGGACCCATCGACGTAGATGACCCACCCAGGGACCGAGTTGGGTTTCCCCATGATCGGGTGTTGATCCGCTAGGGTCGGCGCGGGCTCTGGTTCCTTGCCGGGGATGGTACACTCGACGATAAAGTCGACCAGGGCTTGTGCTTTGATGGCCTGCCTCGGGCGGTATTTTATGTCAAACTGGGATAGCTCCCACCTCCACATCTCTAGGCGGATCGAGGATTCGGGTGAGGCAAGGATAGCCCCGAGCGGGCGCTCGGTGATAACAAAGATAGTATGCTGTAGGGTTACTAGGTACTCTAATAAAGTTCTACAAGGCATCAACCATGTCCGTTTAAAATTTTAGCCGTGCCGAATAACCCTAAACAAGATCTATGCTAGATAATTAGGGTTTCACATGCAAGTAAAAGACATTTACTACTAAGTGAATACGAAATACAACCTTTGTAGATCGGTCCTTCTCTTCTAAGGCTCCTTGTCGTAGTCCCTTCGCTGCGATCATGGTTCTCCCGGGCTCTTGCATAGCTTCACGAGGCGAAAGATGCGTCCTTGCTTGAAGTCTTCGAGGCCGAAGATGATCTACGTCGAGGGAATACCGACTCAAGCTACTACTTCACTAACTAGGGAATTAGTGAAGCAAACACCCTAAACTAAAGTGCTAGTCTAGTAGAGGATGGAGAAATAGGAAGTGGGTTCTCTTTAGAATTTTATTTCTCATAATGTTTCACTCTCCTTTTAAAACCCTAGCAAGCTTTTTTTTTGCTCAAAGAAGAAGAAGAAGATGAACAAAAGAAAAGATGAGGATAATGATCAAGTGAGTGAGCTAACCATGGGTGAGTGAGTATCATATACTAACTCATGTAGAGACATAACCATGGCTAATCCTAATAGTTGGGTTAACTAAATATCTTAAGTAAAACAAATTGAGTTGAATTTGTCAAAGCACTAAAAGCTTCTACAAGCTTCATGCACTTAACAAATTTTAACCAATTTAGATTTACTTTAAATTCAAAAACCCATCCACTAAAATTAGAATGGTGTATGTCTTATACACCCATGTCATGTGTATCAACAACCATGATACATAAAAGAAAAACACATTTTTAATATATATCATATATATATTAAAGTTGTGCACATGTGAGAAAAATCCTTGATCAGTCGAAAATATTGCATATTTTAACCGGCAATTTCCTTATCATCTGCATACATATAGAAGTGTTCGGCATCAGTATTCTACATATTAGCAAATCTATCACAGATTATCAAATTACATGTACTAGACCTTAAAACCGGCATTTCTAGGGAAATTGACTGCATTGCATTACATAGCATATTTTCTATATCTTGCAACCCGTGTTTCGAAGTCTGTGCAGGAAAAGAGAAGCTTGCTCGACCATTACAATTGCTCGTAAACTCACTAAAATCAAATCTGGTATCAACACAGAAGGGAAACTGCAATTCAAAACATCAGAGAAAAGCCCAAACAGAAGTATAAGACCACTGCAGAAGACCCAGATCCCAAGGCCCCAACTTGGCCGCGGAACCGCGGCATGGGCTTGCTTAGGCCGCGGATCCGCGGCTACTTGATGACTTCATCTCTTAAGTTTTGGTGCACAACTCCTGTTCCAGGGCCCACATTCCAGAAATACACACAAACTTCCAGAAGACTCCAGATATTTCTACCAGATCAGCAAACACTTTGAGCTTCACTAAACTAGCATATTATTCTAGAACTTTCCCTAAACCCTAGCTTAAACCCTAAGCTAGCTCCTAACAAACTCCTTCTAGAAACTCTTCAACAAACTTTAGGAGGGAAACTTCTAATTCAAACCTAAACCTAGGGTTTGGGAGTTCTATAAATAAGACCCTAGGCTCACTCATTACTCATCTTGGCAACCTTGGGAAAGCTTAGAAAAATCAATCTCTTTCTTCCTCAAGTTTAGTGAGAGAGCTTGTAGGAAACCCTAACCCTAATTCCAAGCCAACATCAAGAATCCCGAGTACCCATTAAGCAAGAAGCATTACAACCTTTAGGAGCGGAGCCGATTTCAACGGAGCAAGCGATCCGAAGCCGATCCACGACTCACGAAGCCGAGCGACGCCCGATCAACAATCTAGATTCTTCTTCTTGTAGTTCTTGAAGCAAATGTAATCAAAATTGTTGAGATCAATAAAGGTGATATTCTTTTATCTTGTTTTCTTTAAATTCCGCATCATGTTATCTTTACAATTCTTGAATATTATCTTTGTGGTGATGTGTGAATAAAACTCCGCTCGTTAAGGAGTCGAAACGATCTTTAGTATGATGATGTAACAAATTTGCAATCGATTCTTGAATCCCACGAGTTTGTAAACCCTAGCAAGTTCAAGAATCGACGACCCAATTCGTTGCGATGCTTTCTTGATCGACATCGCTCGAGATTGGGGAGTTCCGATCGTTTCTTGAAATTGCTAGAGGCTAGAATATAAATGGTATCAACGAAAGAACAAGGGTTAAGAGATGAAACCCTAATTTCATCAAGAAAGCCCTAACTCTCGTCGATCACCATTGATCTAGTATCAATTCTTCGAAGGACAAGAACACGAAACCTTTTAGATTACATCACGTCTAAAGATCCGATCGATTCCTATGAGCCTTTCATATATTCTTGATTGTTGATTGGAAATATTATCGAAACACCGATTCTTGATTGTTTATAGTTTCTTGATTCTTGAATAGAGAATAGTGACACTCGAATACAAATCATTCTTGAATCATGTTTTCTTTCATTGTTGCTTAACTTTTCATTTCAAACGTATCAAAATACAAGTGAATCGTGCAATCCCTGTGGACGATCCGCACTCACTACAAACTACATCCGACACCGTAGTTTGATTGCGGTCAAAATATTTTTTGGTTATGATTTCTTTACAATTTTATACAAACACAACGGAAAAACGATCAATCAATCCTTAAGTGAACAAATGTTAGTTAATGTAAATTAGTATATCAAATATACAATTATACACTACATTATTAAATCAACATTTGACTTAATAACCCGGTTATATCTCATATAACCGACTAACATCCAATGCATCGTCTTATCGAATCAATACTTGATTCGATAACCCGGCTATATCACATATAACCGACCGATACAAAAAGTCGCGAGAATAGAATACGGTATCACATACACGCATTATTCTCGGTCCCGCACATATCACATATGCGCTCCTATTTCGTTTTGCCTGAGCCAGTAAAACCTCTATGTAGGACTCTAAAGACTCATCAATACGCCGGCAGTAGGTGATGATCACATCAAGCACCCACAAGCCGTCAGCGGTACTAGCTGGACGTAACGGCTATCCGGGTATTGAGCGATCAGAAGATCAGCAAGCAAGCCCGCTCCAATTCCTGTAAAAGCCTAACGGTAACACTTCCCGTACAGTCCGGTCTCCTCGTCTGATATGTCGCATATCAAGTCTAGGGGTGGTAAACGTCAGACCCCAATAACCGATAAGTCATGCCGATGTGAGGCTCATAACGGGTCGAGAAACTACTGGTAACACTTACCAGTAAATCTCTAAATCAGCCCTGGCCAGGGACTTCCCTGTTATGGCCAATCGAGCACAGCGCAACATCAACCCCCAATACCGGGAGAGACGAAACCCCTTCTATCGCTCATTGGCTCCATGTGACTCGGGACTGCACCCAAAAACCACCCTTTTGCACGCTCTCTTGGACGTGGTAAGGTGGAAATCAAAGCACAGTGGGAATCACACAAGACTCTATGACGATCTCGGGTCTACAGACTAACCTGCACAAGTGTTACCAGAGAACTGCCATCTGACGTGAGGTATAATACCATCTGGGAGTTCTCGGCGAGTCTGTCCAGTGTACCCAGTCTCCACTGAGCACCCGTATACCATCTCTGATGTCAAACACCAATGGATATGGGATCATCCATCGCCCATCTCATGGGTCGAGAAGCGTATACGCTAGTCTACTCTGGTATATCGATGCCCTGTCTCGATACATCTACGACTAGGAACATTAAAGGATGTACTTATGGACTACCATGGCCCCACTATAGTATGATCTGCATCATAGTCCTGGAAATCAAGTACACATCCTAAGGGCTTTACCAACATGTAACTATAAGACAGTATCAAGAGACAAGTATACATATTAAGATAAAGAGCAACCAGATAGCATACTATCATATTGAGCAAGAAAGTCCTCTCTATATATGTCCAAGCATCCAATATAATATACATCATCTGTACAATACTGGCCTCTAGGGCATACATACAACTAACATGTGTGCTTGGAAGTAGTGCCGTACCTTCCTTGAGACCACAACGAGGGCTAAGACGATCTTCTTAATGGCCGGATACCTCGTTTCTGCGTCTTTGAAGACGTGGCTCACGTAGTATACCGGCTTCTGCGCTCCATCGACCTCCCGGACGAGCACTGAGCCTGCCGTTTAGTCGGATATCGCCAGATACAGCGATAGCTCGTCTCCTTCAACTGGTCGGGTGAGCAGCGGCGGCGTCGCAAGGTGCCTCTTTAACTGGTCGAAGGCAGTCTGACACTCTTCTGACCACTCGAACTTCGGGATTTTCTTTAGAGTTTTGAAGAATGGGAGGCACTTTTCCCCGGACTTCGACATGAAATGGCTCAGAGCGGCCACCCGCCCGATTAGTCGCATGATCTCGACGTTGGTCTTGGGCGTGGTCATGTTGAGGATATCGTCGATTTTTTTCGGGTTGGCCTCGATCCCACGGTGGGTGACCATGAAACCGAGAAACTTCCCCCGGTGACCCCAAATGCGCACTTAGTGGGGTTCAGCTTCATCTTGAACTTGCGAAGTACCTCGAAGGCCTTGTCCAGGTCCTTGGTGTGGTCGGTCGACGAGATTGATTTGACGAGCATGTCGTTGACGTAAACTTCCATGTTCCTGCCGATCTGTGGCTTGAACATGCGGTTAACCAACCGTTGGTATGTAGCCCCGGCGTTCTTGAGGCCGAAGGGCATCACCTTGTAGCAGTATACCCCCCGGTCGGTTGTGAATGCGGTAAGATCTTCGTCTGCCGGGTTCATACGGATCTGATTGTAATCGGAGAAGGCATCCATGAAGCTTAATAGCTCGTGGTCTATCGAGCTGTCGACGAGCTGATCTATCCGAGGCAGGGGATAGTTGTCTTTGGGGCAGGCCTTGTTGAGGTCGGTGAAGTCGACGCACATGCGCCACTTCCCGCTTGATTTCTTGACCAGGACTACATTTGCTAGCCACTCCAAATAGGGCACGTTCCGAATGAAGTTAGTGGTGAGGAGCCGATCTACCTCGTCCTCGATAGCCTTCTGTTTGACCAGATCGAAGCTTCGCTTTTTCTGTCTGACGGGTCGGGCCGTAGGATCAACCCCGAGCTTGTGAGATATAATTTTGGGGTCGATCCCAGGCATGTCAGCAGGTGCCCAGGCAAACATGTCGGAGTTGTTTCTGAGGAAATGGACCAGGTCATCTCGCTGAGTTCCTGTCAGAAGCGACCTGATCTGAACGAGTTTTTCGTCGTTCCCTTCTACGAGGGGACCTCTGTTAGAGGCTCCACCTGAGTCCCTCGGACCTCGGTTCGCTCGTCTTGAGTGTCTAGAGAACCCCTGATGTCACCCTCACCTTCGACATCGTCGACCGGTCTCTCCGATGAAGATGTTGCGGTGAAGCAAACCTTTACAATTCGCCGGTCTCCGACCCAACCTATCCCATCCTAGTCGAGGGGGAACTTCATCGCCAGGTGATAGGTCGATATCTGGGCCCGGAGGGAGTTCAACATGGGGCGGCCGAGGAGGATGTTGTATGCCGATGGATTTCTCGCTACGATGAATTCCACCGGCAATGTCCGCGTACGGTTAGCCTCCCCGATGTTGAACTGTAGAGTGATTACCCTTTCTGCCGGGATGGTGTGGTTGGTGAATCCTGAGAGAACGTGGGAGGTCGGCCTCAGGTCTGCCGAGGCGAGCCCCATTCGCAGGAAGCAGTCGTGGAAAAGAATGTCTGCCGAGCTTCCCGAGTCGACCAGGATCCTGTGCACCTCGTATTGATGGACTCGAGCCGTAATCACCAGGGGGTCGTTGTGGGGCAAGGATATGCCATGAAAGTCCCCATCGTCAAAGATGATCGGCTCGGTCTCTCTTGACCTCTTCGTCGGTCGGCTGTCGGCCTCCGCGGCTGGTGCGGGGTGCTGAGTCTCGTTGTGCCCGACGTACCCCCGGCCGTCATAACCATGATTTTCGATGAGCCGTGGTTCCCTTTGGTGAGGTTCCTTACGTCCCCCGGTGGGGTTGTTTTTGAGCTGCCGTGGAGAGTCTCGCGTATGTGACCCCGTCGAGAGAGGGGGTGCTGGTCATGCCTGTAAACAGGCGGGCTGACCGACACCGCCTCTGGAGGGACAGTGGTGCGATGAGACTCGGGGCGAAACTCTCTAGCGTAAGACCTCGAAGCCAAACTTAGTGGTGCCCGCCGGGTTTTCGAGTACGTCGGCCTGAGAAAACCGCGGTTGCCGGAAGTGATGAGGCGACGGTCGGCGGTGCCGACGCGGACGGAGTCTTCTCTCCCCCTGTAGGGGTCCTGGTCCCGAGGCGGGGGAGCGGCAACTTGGTGATCTTGCCCCGCCATTTGGACGCGGATCAGCGTCTCCACAACAGACGCGAGTCAGTCTATGCGGCCGGCGAGGGCGTTGATGGCATTCGGCGGAGGAGGTCCGTCCGTGCCTCCGTTGAGGAGGAGGCGGTGGATGGTGCTTGGATCTTCGTGATGATCGCTCACCATTGGATTGAGATCGGAAAACGAACTTTTGTTTTTGTGGAATCAAAGAGTTCCCACAAACGGCGCCAGCTGATGGGGGTCGTAGGCCTCCTTCAGATGTTGCTTTCTGTTGATCTGCTGATGGCGGCAATAGGTGACTGAGATTAGATCTGGAGGCTGTCGCTCCTGAAGCGTGTGGATCTCAATGGGTTTGAGGTTGTGGTTGCCGAGCTACCTATAAGGAAGTCCCGGGGTGGTAGTACCACTGAGGACCCTCCGACGGTCAAGTTAGACTAGAGATCCGAGTAAAGTAACGACTTAGTGGAGTAAAAATGGCTTACTTGAACCGTCTGAAGAAGGGGTTTATATAGCGGTGGCAGCAGGCAAGGCAGGCATGAGAATCACGCAGGTCGTTACGCTTCCGACGTCACGCCCGCGTGATGAGCGACACCTCCCATTAATGGCGAGACAGGCTCGTTAATGGGGAATCGTGGTGGCGTGAAACTGGGATGTGATCGGCGGAGATCTCGCGCATGGCGAGATTCTCGGGATGGCGGTTACGCTTGCAAGCGGTGCCGTTGGTCGGTCGATGAGACCGAGGAAGATGACCTCGGCAGGAGAGCTCGCAGCGAGCGGGAGAGCCGAGGTATCTTGGTTCTGCGGTAGCCCGGAGACGAGCTGTGAGGCCGAGGATGCAAGGGGCTCGGAGGTGAGCCAGCGTTTGCTCGGTAGGACGAGCATAGGTGTGGTCTGGTCGGCCACTGTAAGTCCTTTCTTGCATACTTTGGGACACGTCATCTGCCACATGCCCTGATCTGGGAGATCACCGATATCGAGCATCATCGCTACTATAACTTCGTGGCTGGTGCCATTAATCCATGAGTCTACCATTGAATTTCTATTTGTCATTGTGTAATGGATACATTTTTAAAGAGATTATGGAATCGTTTTATATATTGTAAAATAAATGAAACGAGAAATTTTCTAAAATGATTGTATTTTTATTATTATTACTTTTTTCTAATTTCTTTGAGATGTTGATCTACTTAAAATGTTTTGTTTTGATGGAAATAAATTTTTTCAAACAATATATTCCTGATTAATTATTGATATATGCATGCACTTTTTCTCTTTGATTTATATTAACTAGAACAAAAGACCATTACTTTACTTGAATGCAAAATGCTTAAGCTATCATTCGTTTTCTTGATTAAAAATAAGGGTTAATTGCAGAAAACACGCCTGTACTTTACCGTGTGTGGCACTTACACCCCCTCAAGTCATTTACTAGCACATACATCCCATATACTCATCATTCAAGCATCTTAAAATCGATCAAATTCATTTCTAATTAAATGACTCAAATGATGGTCCCGTTTAAGTTTTGAACTTGTTTATGTTTTGTTTAGAGTAGATTTTCATTGATATTTAGGGTTTTGGTCGATGAATAGAGGGGGTGTATGTGCTAATAAATGAGTTGAGGGGGTGTAAGTATCACACAGGTAAACTACATTGGTGTTTTCTGCAATTAACCCTAAAAATATTTATTGAATTATCTATAACTAAATTTCAAAGCATCAAATTAATAAAAGAAAAATGAAGATTTGGAAATCAAAGAGATAACGCAAGTTGTAACTGTAATCTTATCTGGTTTAGGAAATAGAGTGTCAAGAAAACCCATAAACTTTGTCATATAACTTTAACCCCATTAATGCTTGGATCATACGTATTTAGCTATAAACATTGGCAGAAATATATTAATTAAATGCAACACTAAAAAAAATAAACACATAATGCTACCACTTCATTTCCAAATTATTAAAAAAAGAACTCCAGTAATTTATATACGTTGCATGTTGATGCAATAATAACACTATATTTTTCTGATGGTTATCAAGGTACCTTTATATCTAATCAGAAACACATTTTAATAATTATGATTTTATTTCAAAATGTTTATACCCTTTTGTTTCTAAACTTGTTCATATACCTGAAGCAGTGAAATTTATAAACTCTTCACGTGCATGGCACGTATACGTAGCAAGCATATATCCTGACATCAAAAAGGCGATTGAGTGCGTAAGCCCACGCGGCTTAATGGTAACGTCTTTTTACAGTCGGCTCGTACCTCTCTCCCCTCCCTATATATATCATGCCGTCAGCTCTCACACACAAAACCCCAGGAAAGAAAGCCATTAAGGTATATAATTTTTTCTTGTTTAACGAAAATATTTGTAGCATCTCCAGGTTGATAAGCTCATTCATTTAGATATTTATGGCCCAATTCTTTGATGTGCGGAATGATCGATCATGGGACTTAAAACAATCATGATCGCTTTTCTGGATCGATGATGATTGCTTCCGTGTCAGTTACGGTGATTAATGCTGAAGGTAAACGTGATTATGAAATAATATTTTTATTTCAGTATTACTGTAACTTAGCTTTTTATGCACTGGGATTCCTTTCTATTCTTTTTCTACATTTACCCTCTCCCTTTTCTCTTGTTTCCGGCTCCTCCGGCAACCTCGGCAGGGCCTGCCGCTCTCGCCGGCCGGGATGGCACCACTGTCATGGCTTACGTGGGCTACATATATCATGCTGTCAGCTATTTTTCTTCCTCTCACATAATCTCGTCGTCCCCGTACGTAGCCTCTGACATCCCAAAACGAAAAGCAACTGCCCATTTGTTTAATGTCTAAATTACCCCTAATCTTTTTCCACAATGTAACTGACACTAAGGATGTCATCGTAAATTTTCTATAGGGGCCAACGATCACCCTCTACCGCTCGCTGATACCTCCCTCCCTCGCTCGTTCCCCTGTATATATCATGCCATCAGCCCTCGTACACAAAACCCTAAGAAAGAAAGCCATTAAAAAGGTATATAATTTTTTCTTGTTTAAAGAAAATATTTGTAGCATCTCTAAGTTCATAAGCCCATTCATTTAGATACTTTAGCATATGTTCCCAAAACTATCTTGAAGAAAATTCTCATCACAGAAACCCCTAATGTTACCCTCAGTTAAAGCCGACCCCCTGGCCGTTAAATCTTAAACTTTGTAGAGTATTTTTCGTCACCCTATATTGAGACAGAAACGTACGTCGCTTATCAGGTATATTACATATTACAGATTCCCCCAGTCTGGGGTAGACTGGGGTTTAATGATTGTGGGAATCCGAATCTCCGGCAGCCGCGGACTAACCTGTCGTTAATTACCCATCGCTTTTGGAGCGAGAGAACCTCCGATTAACAAGTCAAACAGATCATGCGAACTCAATATGCAATATGTGTGTTGTATTTGGGAACAAGCTGAGGGTGCTTCGGGCATATCGGGGGTCCCACAGAGTTTTTACGGGGGGTCCTGCTACTCGGATAGCGGGCCAGAGGTTAAGAGAGCTAGCAGCCCCTTTACACGGTACAGAGCAGCACTCCGTTAGAAATATTTTTCTAACGGAAAAGATGATGAGTGTATATATATCAAGTACGCACGTGCCAAGTGCGCACCTATCAAAATGCATACCTAGCAAGGTGTGCACCTAGTAAGGGACGTACATGACAAGTGCACACCTGCCGAGATGTGCAACTATCAAGATGCACACTTAGGAAGGTGTGAGAGAGAAAGTGGGGCCAAAGGATCTCGAATGGGCCAAAAGGTCCCGTAAGATGCGCACTTAGAAAAGTGCGCACCTAACAAGGTGCGCACCTGGACCGATGCACACTTGGCTCGATGTGCACCCAATGGGGTGCGCATCTAGCACGGTGTAAATAGGTTTGAAACCCAATAAAGCAACAGTCCAAAACCACAAAAATTTTGATTTTGAAGATCAAAAGGTGCTCTTATTTCCCTTTTTAACGTCTCCTGACGTGCGCACTAAGAAAAAGAAAGGAGGAGAGAAAGAAAAACTTGCACACTAAAATGCAGCTCAAAACTCAAGATTTTGTTTTTTGGGGATTGAAGATTAAGATCGAGATTAGTTACCAAACCATAATTAAGAGGCCTTTTATAGGCTTACATTTTTCACATTTAGCTCCATGGCTTGTATAAAATTGGCTTTTGCCTAATTAAATTTAAAAAACAAAAATTACATTTAATCTTTTCCTTTTCTTCTTCTCTTTTGGCCGGTCCCTGTTCAGTTGATAAAACTGCACATTTATATTACATTTTTCCTACCATTTTCATATTAAAAAAGGACTTTATTATAATATATCATACATATGATGGTTTATGTGTAAAACTACTATTTTCCATGTGTTGATATATTATAATTAGCATTTGGTAAGAAAATGTATGCAATTAAATTCATTGACCAAATCCTAGTAGAAATAAGTCTACAAAATATTATTTGAGATTATTGTGCAGAATTTTCCAAGTTGTTGTGCAGAATTTATCAAGAAAATCAAGTTGTTGAAGAAGACTTGCCTAATTAAGAATCAAAACTTGGAGACCAAGTCTGGAAGCAACCAAGAGAAGATTTCTGAATTATGAAGGTGCCTAGGATTTCCACATGTCACAAGAAGCAAGCCCAAGAATTTTCATCAAGAGATCTCTACCTTTGGACGCGGAATCGCGGCTAAACCCCCCTGTTGGCCGCGGATCCGCGGCGGTTAAGAGGAGTTGGAAGCCTAGATTTTTCAGGGTGAATCTTTGCTATATTTTACCAAGTTTTCAACCAAAAGATTCTGGCTTTGCACTATAAAAGGGCACCGAGAGCCTCTTGGAAAAGTTATCAAGCCGAAGAGATCACGAAGCTCCAGACGCTCACGCATCCAGGCTGATCATCAACTGTTCGTCTACCTCCTTGGAAGAGATCGAGAAGCAAACTAGTCTTTGTAATCATTTTCTAAGGAATCAAAGTGTAGATTGTTCAAGTTGATTAATAAAGGTAGTTGTTTTATTTAATTTTTTTGCATTTTACATTATGTTTTCCCTCTCTGTCTTTTCTTCTTCTTCTCCCAACATGCGCGAGTAATTCTCCGCTTGTTAGGGTTCGTAGGATTAGGGTAGGCTAATAGACAATGAAAATAACTAAACCCTTTTTAAGTCTTATAAAGTTTAGGAACTTTATCAAAAGAATCATTAACATCCTAATCGGGCGCGCTAGCAATTCTTTGCTAGTTCCGACCGTGATTAGAGATTAGATTAATGATTGTTTTGGTAAAGGCTAGATATGAACGGAGTTCCGTGTCGAGATAAGGGTTAAGAGTGGGATTCATTTTCCCTCCAGAAACCCTAATCTACACGCATCACCGTCGTTCTAGTTCTAAATCTATTAATGGATAAAAAGGGTAACTTTTAATTAATCGTCCATAACTACTAAATCCTAACGAACCCTACAAGCCCTCTTATTATATTAATTACATCTTTAAAATAATCTAGATCTATATTTTACATTCTTGTTTAACGTAGATCTAGAAACCATTCTATAAAATTCTTTATCTCTCCTCTCTTTCTCAACACATCTAAAGTAAAAGTAAAAGGTTCCACGTTTCCCAGAGGACGACCCGTACTCATCTCGGTCTAACTACATGCGACACCGTTATTGATTGCGGTTAAACTACAAAAACTTTTTTCGTATCAATCAAATGGCGCTGTTGCCGGGGAAACGTGCGTAATTTTTTATTCTTGCTATTTGTGTTGAATTCTTAGACGATTTATATCATTATTAACACAAAACTGCAAATTGCATATTTAACGATTTGTGTGTGAATTTTGCGAGGGAATCTGGAGTCACGGACTTGAGGAAACAGGAGATCTAGGGTTCCGAACTTCTCTGGTATCTTTCTTAACTCTTTCTCTCTCCTCTCAAATCCAATAAAATCTATCTTCTGCAGGATTCTTTGCAAAATCGCGCCGCTCAAAAAAATCTTTTTGCAAAAGTTTTGTGATTGGTTTTGTTTTGCATATTTTTAATACGGACTCTAAGGGGCAAAGACCAAATCAAAATTAGGTGGGGATTTCATCACCCTTCCTAATCCCCACAAATCACAAACCGAGCATCTAGATCAACCCTTCATTAATTTAAAAAATATCTAGACCAGACTCTAAGGACTGACGCGCTCAATAAGGACAGAGGAAGGTCGTGGGTAATCTATCGCTTATCCGCATTACTTTTGTAGTGTCTAGGCAAGTGTGACTAAGGCTAGTGGTTTTTAATTAGACCCACTACTGTGGTTCCTTCCCACTTACCTGGCATTTATCTGGCTATAAGGGTAGTACGGAGGCGGTAGAGGATTGATCCTGCGGCTTGTCCTTTGGAAGTCTAGGAGCGGTCTAGAGACTGGACCTAGGTGACCTTAGTTCTAGGGTTGCTTGTGCATTTTAGAGTGATTTGTCTTGAGTCCCACTTTTTTCAAAACAAGCCAATTTTAAATCACACACACGCTGCCACTTGTACTAAACCCGCTTAGTGCATGCTCGGCTGGACACGGGATCCTAGTGCCCGTCTTGTCCGCGTTCCTGCTATCGACTCCGAGGTCGGTACTTCTTCATCTTCTTTTCCCCCACTACACACCTCGACCGTGATGGACGGCACTCCATCTAATTATAACACCATGCTGTCACCGCCCGTAGGTGAGCAGAATCCACCGTGCATCTCTTTCCAAGAGAGATGCTATCCTATTCGTGGTCCCCTTCCTACTTGTCTATCTCTTCCACCACCTAACGGGGATAATTTCGAAATTGAACCCCACTACATCAATCTGCTGCCCAAATTTCACGGGCTTGAGTCGGAAGACGCGTACGTTTTCATCACCAAATTCGAAAACGTATGCGCAATGATGGGTACTTCACAATTGACTTTAGATACTATGCGCTTACGTCTTCTCCCATTCACACTGTGCGACTTGGCAGAAAAATGGCTTTATAATACTGCCGCACACTCTATCACTAATTGGGATGAATTCGTCGTAGCATTTCTTAAGAAGTTTTACCCAAATCATAAGACTGCCCACATTAGGAGCGAGATCAACCAGTTCACCCAGCTTCCCAATGAACCATTTTGGAAGTGTTTTGAACGTTTCAAAGATCTGCTTGTCCAATGCCCCCATCACGGAATACAAAGATGGGTTTATGTCGGATTATATATGAGGGCATTAATCCAGCGACAAAGCAGATGCTTGAAACAATGTGTCAATGCAATTTCATGTCTAAAGATGACGGTGAAGCATGGAAATATCTGGAAGATCTCGCAGAAAGCACTTTGCAGTGGGAAAGCGTAAGACCACCTTCAACTAAGGGAGGTATTCACCAGCTCGATGTTTATATCGCAGTAAAAGCCGAAATGGCAGCGATACAAAAGAAACTCGATGCTATTGAGAACAAATTTTCATCATTCTCCCTAAATCAGGTCACGCTCCCTAAGACCGTTTGTGGTTGCTGTTCGGATCCTTCACACTTAACGGAAGAATGTTCTATGAATGCATCGTTTCAAGCTAATGCTGCTTTTCAGCAGCGACCTAGAAACGACCCTTATTCTTCCACATACAATCAAGGGTGGAGAAATCATCCTAACTTTGCTTGGAATCAAAACCAACAAAGCAATTATCAAAGACCTCCTCTACAGCAACCACAACCACAGAATCAGCCCCCCTTTCAGTCACAAAATTTCCAAAATCCGGCCAACACTTCTACACCACAAATGGCCGGTACTGATAACTCTTCACTCGCACAAACTTTGGATATGTTCATGAAACAATCCATGCAATTTTCGGCTGAGATGAGGTCTTCTATTGATACCTTAACGAAAAACTCCGCCTCCCATGGTGAGAGTATTAAATCAATAGAAAACCAAATCGCACAGTTAAACGCTGCAATGAGTGCGAGAGAGAAAGGGAAACTCCCATCTCAACCCATACCTAATCCTGGCCACTCACAAAGTTATAATGTGAATGTTGTTACCACGTTGAGATCGGGAAAAGTGCTGAATAACCGAGTGGGTGAGCAGTGTGATGATAGTGATACCAATGATACCCCAGCTTCTTCTTCTTCCCCTAATTCGTCTAGTCTCCCACCTTCACCCGAGCCTATTCTCCGTTTTCCCCAAGGCTCGAACCCTTCGCCCACTTCGCCAAATCTATCTAAGTCGATTCCCACCCTAGTTTTGGGATCGAATCCGTCCCCACAATCCTCTCCAATGTTGGACCAAACCCTTATTGATAAAGCACCTTATCCAAACAGGTTAAGGGGCAACAGACCAAGTCCACAAATGGAGAAGATTGTAGAAATTTTTAAGCAAGTTAACATAAACATTCCTCTCCTAGATGCTATTCAACAAGTTCCGTCTTATGCGAAAATCCTAAAGGACTTGTGCACTAGGAAGAGAAAAGTTCAAGTACCTAAAAAAGTTTTCCTTGCGAGTAATGTGAGCACTGCTTTTACACAACAACTACCCAAGAAACGAAAGGACCCCGGAAGTCTTACAATTTCAATTTCTATTGGGGGTAAAAATATCAATCGTGCTCTACTCGATCTAGGTGCTAGTGTTAACTTACTTCCGTATTTTGTTTATGAGCAATTAGGGATCGGAGAGTTAAAACCTGCGCATTGCACTCTTCAGATGGCCGATCGATCTATCACCCAACCAAGGGGTGGGCTAGAGGATGTGTTAATCAAAGTCGGGGAATTCATATTCCCTGTGGATTTTATTGTTATAGATACACAATCTGTGGCAAACCCACGCAATCAAATCCCGGTGATACTCGGTCGACCATTTTTGGCCACTTCCAACACAGTAATCAATTGTAGAAACGGCTCTATGACCCTATCCTTTGGAAAGAAGTCAATTGAGCTTAACATTTACAAGTTGGGAAGTGAACCCTCCGAACCCTATGCTCATGTGTGTTCTGTCGAATTAATGGATGTCGACAGCAGCGAATTTGATCAACCTCATAATTCTGACTCTTTTCATATGTCGTTGTTTGACACGGATTCTTCCACCGAGTTGTCCGGGTCAACATCTAACGCTGATGAGGAACTTTTTATAGAGTCTGACGATTACCCCATTTTTTCTGATGACATTATTCTTCGGGGTATCGACGAAAGCTTTGAGGAAATTTTCGCTGATGAGCTCGCATTTTTACAAGACACGGGTGTTGAGATAAATCAAATCCAAGATGAAGAAATTGGACCTCCACCCCTTCTTCTGGACAATCATGATAATGCGAGTAATCCATCATTGCGATCACTGCGTCGTCTCTCCAAATTGAGACGCAATCCTTTTCCATTACACCTCTTATCACCTCCCCACTTCTTCACGTCGAAAGGTGACATGTTCTTCCACCAACCTTGGTGCTTCATCGATAAAATTTTTGAATGGTTGGTGTTGACCTTCGGTCTTTGCAAAGCTTGGCATTGACCAATAACCTTGACCCTCTCGTGTGATTTTAAAAGATTAAAAATTGTTTAACTCAAGTTTGGGGGGGTTGGTATATTTTGGCTCTTGAAAGAAAATGATTTTTACAAAATTGTGAGCCAAAAATAAGTTTGGGGTAGGATTTTCACTTTCATATATTCTTGCCCCCATTAATAATTTCCTCCCAAGTCTACAGGTTTTTGAGCTTAACGGATGATATCAGTGAGGACACTACTGTAAACAGGTTTGGGGGAGGTTTGTGCTTATTTACACATCAATTTGCATCATACTTTGCATAAGCACAACATTTTCAAAAAAAATTTCAAAAATTTTCTTTTATAACAAAAGAGTAGAAAGTGAAAAATTACATCCAAAAGATAGGAATAGTTTAAGAAAACCAAGAAAATTAGAAGTTTTCTTAAACGAACTGGTAATAAGTAGTTATGAGCTGTTGTCCCAAGGGTTAGTAAGATGAAGGAAGTCACTAATCTGAGGATAAAAATAAGTCTGAAAAATAGTTTCTACTCTGGAAGCCAAACATTTGAATGTTGATACCCTACTATATGCACTTACACACGTCTTGAAACTCGGGATAGTAGAGGATACCTTGAAATGCTCTTGTCTAAAAGCCAAAGTATGAAGGAAATGAAAAAAAAAATGAAGAAAATATAAAAATGGTGAAAAGAAAAATGAACACTGGTTTTGTTATCGCCAAGGCAGCAATAAAAAAAATATAGAGAGGGTGCCTCTTCACCTAGTGCCCTAAGGCCAATTGGTCTGGGAGTCACTGCTAAGCCTTAGGTGGTGCAAGACGAGGAAAATACTATCACCTACTCCGCAAGCACACGAGTAATCGGTCGGTTAGTACCTCAAGAAGTATTAACGGTCGCATGAAAATGTGTGAGCAAATCTAAATATTCATCAAATTAAAAAGTACTGAGGTAGATGGACAAGAGTATGATAGCTTGAATTGAATTCTCCGAGTGTAGGGATGTTATTTACACACACGTAGGGGTATATGATCAATGTTTGGACGAAAGGTAGGAATGAAGAATAAAGACGATGTTTTATTGAGGGATGATGTGATTTCTAACATTTTTTCATGACTATTAAGATAGGACTCATGACAACCGAAAAGCTAGTGTAGTTTGAAACTCATATTTTCAAAGTCTTTCTTTTATGGTTCTTATCTTTATATGTAAATTTCACCATCTTTCTTTTGTTATGGGATTTTGTGGGTGCAATCCGCTGAAAACCCTCAGGAGACAACACTCCTCCTACTAGGGACACCTAGAGGTTTAACGGCTTGTTGCACGTGCTCAGTGCAATCGTGTTTGCCTACGAAAGTGTGCTTAGTTTTCTTCTTTCTTTTTCTCCTCTTGAATAAACTAGTTTGCTCGGGACGATCAAAGATAAGTTTGGGAGTATTTGTTCAGTTGATAAAACTGCACATTTGTATTACATTTTTCCTACCATTTTCATATTAAAAAAGGACTTTATTATAATATATCATACATATGATGGTTTATGTGTAAAACTACTATTTTCCATGTGTTGATATATTATAATTAGCATTTGGTAAGAAAATGTATGCAAATAAATTCATTGACCAAATCCTAGTAGAAATAAGTCTACAAAATATTATTTGAGATTATTGTGCAGAATTTTCCAAGTTGTTGTGCAGAATTTATCAAGGAAATCAAGTTGTTGAAGAAGACTTGCCTAATTAAGAATCAAAACTTGGAGACCAAGTCTGGAAGCAACCGAGAGAAGATTTCTGAATTATGAAGGTGCCTAGGATTTCCACATGTCACAAGAAGCAAGCCCAAGAATTTTCATCAAGAGATCTCTACCTTTGGACGCGGAACCGCGGCTAAACCCCCCTGTTGGCCGCGGATCCGCGGCGGTTAAGAGGAGTTGGAAGCCTAGATTTTTCAGGGTGAATCTTTGCTATATTTTACCAAGTTTTCAACCAAAAGATTCTGGCTTTGCACTATAAAAGGGCACCGAGAGCCTCTTGGAAAAGTTATCAAGCCGAAGAGATCACGAAGCTCCAGACGCTCACGCATCCAAGCTGATCATCAACTGTTCGTCTACCTCCTTGGAAGAGATCGAGAAGCAAACTAGTCTTTGTAATCATTTTCTAAGGAATCAAAGTGTAGATTGTTCAAGTTGATTAATAAAGGTAGTTGTTTTATTTAATTTTTTTGCATTTTACATTATGTTTTCCCTCTCTGTCTTTTCATCTTCTTCTCCCAACATGCGCGAGTAATTCTCCGCTTGTTAGGGTTCGTAGGATTAGGGTAGGCTAATGGACGATGAAAATAACTAAACCCTTTTTAAGTCCTATAAAGTTTAGGAACTTTATCAAAAGAATCATTAACATCCTAATCGGGCGCGCTAGCAATTCTTTGCTAGTTCCGACCGCGATTAGAGATTAGATTAATGATTGCTTTGGTAAAGGCTAGATATGAACGGAGTTCCGTGTCGAGATAAGGGTTAAGAGTGAGATTCCTTTTTCCTCCAGAAACCCTAATCTACACGCATCACCGTCGTTCTAGTTCTAAATCTATTAATGGATAAAAGGGTAACTTTTAATTAATCGTCCATAACTACTAAATCCTAACGAACCCTACAAGCCCTCTTATTATATTAATTACATTTTTAAAATAATCTAGATCTATATTTTACATTCTTGTTTAACGTAGATCTAGAAACCATTCTATAAAATTCTTTATTTCTCCTCTCTTTCTCAACACATCTAAAGTAAAAGTAAAAGGTTCCACGTTTCCCAGAGGACGACCCGTACTCATCTCGGTCTAGCTACGTGCGACACCGTTATTGATTGCGGTTAAACTACAAACACCTTTTCGTATCAATCAGTCCCTTTTCATGTTTGGGCTCAGGCTCGGGCTTAGGCCCACTTGGCTTTTTGACTTTGATTTTGGTTTTGATTTTGAACTTAAATTTGATTTCTGATTTTGGCAATTGGGTGCAATTTTTGACCCCAATAAACTTAACTGGTCACGTGACCTATCAAGTCACCTTTTTTCCTTTTTTATTCCATTTTTACCCTTCTTCTTTCTTTTTAACTATAAGTCCTTTCTTTCTCTATCCCTTTTCATTATTTCTCTTCCTTTCTCTTTAACCCACGACGTCACCGGTGGAGTAACAGAGGACAAGGCGGCCGTGGTGGGGGGCTAGAGTGGTGGGGGCTAAAGTAGTGGATGGCTAGAGTTCTGAAGAGATGGTAGTAGTGGGAGATGGTTTTGGAGAGGGATCATGGGATGACGTGGAAGGGGTTTGGTTGGTGGGAGTCGTTGTCGAGATGGGATAGAAGGATGATTGAGGAGGAGGAGGAGAGGAGAGGCGGATGGAGAGATCGATAATGTTTCTACAATTGATGTATTGAGAATGGTGATTGCAAAGCTTATGGTCGTGGTTGTGGTGTTTAGGATGGTGGTCATGGTGGTGGAAATGTTTGTTAAGAGAATTGGGGTTGAGTGGTGGTGTTTGTAGGATGTGGGTAGGATGTGCTAAAGGCGTTTATGGAAATGATTGTGAAGGATTTGTGAATGGTTGTAGTGGTGGTGAGTATGAATATGTTAGATTTTGAGAGGATAATTGTGTTCATAAAGATGCTGCAGAGCTATGGGGTGGTGGGTTTGAAGTTGAGATTGGGATGGGTAAGAGTGATATCCCTTGCACCCCCTCATCCGTGTCCTCTCCGCCTCCGCAGCACCTCTGCCGCCCGCTCCATCCTTGACCTCCTCTCCTCCTCCATCTCGACCCCCAACCTTATCACCTTCACTACCAGGATCTCCGACTACTGCGATGACTCCCATGATCCTTTCTCCGCCCTCCCCTTATTCCGCTCCATGCCCATTGAGTTAGTATGTATCAAATAAATTTTTCTATATGTGTCAAACTAATTGCCACGCCCCGCTTTCCAAAATACGGAATACGAGGGGTAGACAAGGCCAGCCATGCTCCTACGGTCAAGGAAATATCCTGCCGTAATCGCACTTCGGCTTCTAGTTTTTCATGGTAAACAGAAAATGATGCGCAGGTAATGAGAAATGCAGTAACTGAATGAAACAATGTAAAGAACTGACCTGAGGGGAAACAAACGGGATATAACTCTGGATAGCAAGTCGAGGTGTCTGTGATGTACGTCCAGTCCTGGTCCAGGCTAAATCTTCTCCTCACACTGAGCATGTATACTCAGGTCGTCAGAGCGACACAAAAGCAATATAATATATATAAAATCATGTGACAATTCTAACAGTGATAATAGATATATATGACAGTAGATCAATGGCAGTATGGATATGAACATGCAGTAATCAATGCAGCGGAACAGTAAAAGCAGTAGAATGATATGCCACGTATGTCAACATAGTAAGTAAGGTATATAAATGCCAGTATCCCTATCAGTCTCTAAGTCTCACTGTACAGGTCACTAAGCCTATCGTCAGTCCAAGTGTGAGAGTCAACCACTCGCGAGTGTCCTCCACCCAAGGGTAGAACCCAAGGGCAAGGGACCACGGGCCCAACATGTATACCACGGTAATAATCATATACCCTGTAAATCTCTATATATCTCCCTAAATATATAAGCCGGCATGGGACTCCCGAGATTCTGTTGAACTCACACTCAAACTACCCCACACCCCGTGGTCTACATCAAACGCTAACCATAACCCTAAATACCAATCGGTCTGTGACAAGTCTGCGCGAGAACCGGAGGCAGGACCTCCATCAAGCACGTCCCGACTAATACCTAAGATAAATGGCAGTGTCTGGTGCCTTACCTGTGACACCCGTGCAAGAGCTTCCATAAGTGTCCCATACCACTTATAGTCACACGTACACGCGTCCCACAGACGTCGACAATGCAATAGAATCATAAGGTTCACTGATTGTGTACAAGTACGTATCACTTTCACTTATTCACTGATACACGAACACTAACGTACTTGCCACAATCATCACTAATACCTAACACTGGGTAAATGCACGTTATCACTAGGTTATCAATGCAGTGACATGTGTATGATATGATGCGTAAACAGTATATAAAGCATGTTTAGGATGTCATGAATCAATAATCTACCACTTGCATAAATTATCATAAATCGAACATGTACAGTTTAGCGAAACGATAAACAGGTAATAATTAGTATGTTCAGTTATCTATCCATCGAATTTAGTTTCATGCCAATCGGGTTCCAGGATCACTAATTATAGCCATTACATTTTAAGTGTTCACGGCTGGAAATCCGGTTTCAGAATCGGAAGTCCGTTTCGCAACGCATTTTAATCCCAGTTGGGATCAGATTTCAGCGACGCTACAGTTGGATGAAATCTAGGGTTTTCAGTAAGGTATTCAACGCAATAGACGGATCTTCAATCGCATTTGCACGTCAGGAGTTATACACTGTTTAACATTAATATGTCATCTCAGAATCTGTTCTGGACTGTTATACGTCCACATCTATTAAATTACAGATTAAATAACAAACGATAACGAAACAGGATGAAACCACTTGTGTTGTCTAGCTAACACATTCACCTATAATAACCAATGGAGTTACGCAATCTACGAGTTAAGAAAACAGGGTGGTGTTCATTACGGGACAGTAAACTACAACTGAAGTCGCTCTGGACTGCAGTCCAGAGTCGCACTCTGATCCAAATCTTGTCACCATTTAAGTACAGAAACTAATAAAAACTTGTATAGGATTATAGCTCGTCGAGTCGGCTTCGATTTAAGCCCTCGAGCTCATCGTTCCAGTGTGTATATAATTTATGGTGATTTTAACGGTTTTCAGGTACAAGGAAATTCCAGTTTTACGAGTAAACTTGAGGGTAGTTGTTTTAATCTTTAACGGTCATATTTTTCCAGCAAAATTTGTACAAGGTATTCATCACAACAAGGGCCAACATAAACGATCCAGTTCCGTCAATTTAGAAAAGTATTTTCTTTGGGAACATGCATCGAACAGGTACGTAATATAATTTTATTCAGAAAATAATTATAGAATCTATACGATGTTAGTTTGTAACAAGCATAGCTTAGCATGTAGCAAGTAGAAAACTTGCCTGGAGACGGTGAACTGATGGCGCGGCAGCGAAGGCAGTAATGACACGTCCCGGGCATGGAGTAGCAAGCACGCGGCGAATCTCGACTAGGCTTGGGCTTGGTTCGAGCTTGGGGATGGGTTGTTGCGAGCTCAGGCTGTGTCGGGGCTGGGGATCGCTGATGCTGTCGAGGCCGATGGAGAGAATGATGGGAGTGAGGAAGTGTGTGCAGGGAGAGAGAGAGGTTTAGAGAGAAGAGAGAGAGAGAGAGAATTTAGAGAGAGGGAAAGAGTTAGAAAATATATATATAGAGAGAGAGATTTGAGAGTGCAGAGGGAAAGCGAGAGAGAGAGCAGGGGAAAGAGAGAGAGAGAGAGAGAGATATCACTGAGAGAGAGAGAGAGAAACAGAGTGAGAGAGAGATCAAGAGAGAGAGAGTAGAGGATGGTGGAGACGGTGATGATGATGATGATGGGGTCGACGAGATGCAGTGGGCCGCCGTCGAGAGGGTGCAGGGGGTGGAGCTCGGGTGCGGGTAGTGAGTGAGTGGAGGGTTTGGATGACGACGATGATGGCGGCGTCGAGAGCAAGGAGGCGGTGGTCGGCGGCATGGAGTGATGGCGACAGAGGAGGGAAGGTGATGATGGAAGTGTGCTCGGGGAAGGAGGAGCTCGTCAGCGGTGCTGGCTAAGTGGTGGGTTTGAGGGAGAAGCGGGAAAATGGAGGAGAGAGAGAACGTGAGGGTGACGGGGTTAGAGAGTGCGAGGGATAACGTCGCCGCGACGTGGGCGCGAGCACGGGCGGAGGCTTCAGCGAAGGAAGTGGGTCGCGAAGGAAACGCGCGCGTCGTGGGTGTAATGGCAGATTCGAGCGGGAAGGAAGGAGAGACGTTGGGGGAGATGAAGAGCGGGCCGAGTCGGGTTGGCAAGTGGGTGTGTGGGCTGCTGGGCTTTGGAAAAAGAATAAAATTTGATTAGAAAAATGGAGAGTGGGCCGGGCTCGGTTAGGCTGCCAAAAATAAAAGGAATTCTAAAGAAATGGCTGTGGAAAATACTGCTGGGCCGGGCTCTTTAATTGAGAAGGAATTTCTATTCTATTTTACATGGGCTCGGGAAATAATGGAAAAATATAGGATATAATAGAGTTTGGGTTTTATTGATAAAAGAAAAATGGGTTTAGAAGAAATAAATTTATGAATAAAATAAATAAAATTTTAATTAAGAATAAATAGAATTCTAGAGTAACAAAATACAGATTTTGGTATAAAAGGGGCTGGGTGTTACACTAATTTAGTTTTTGTTGTAATAAAATTATGTTAATGAATGAGGCTTGTAATATGTTTATATAAATGCTTGAATGATGATGTTGTTTGTTGTAAAAAATTTATGTTAATGAATGGTGTTTAAAATGTTTGTATAAATGGCTGAATGATGATGATATTTAGATTGTGTTTGTTTCAATATCCTTTTAGATGGTGTTTGGAATATGAAATATGATTTGCAAATACGATGTCGGGGTCTACATAAGCGGCGGCGGAGACGATCAGATGCAAAATACATGGAGGAGCAGAAATCCGCTATTAGAGCCGATGATCCCTTGAGCTCCGGCAATGGCGATGCGATGCTTGACATCTACCATGACTCGTGGCCTTGCTTCAAGCACGGCATCTTGATCAAGATCCCACCATTAGAGCCAATGAAGCAACCGTCAAGATCCATTACGTTGGCGATAAGACAACGATCAATCTCTCCCTTTGCTTTTAAATTTGGATGCTTTTTTTATGTTACTTCAAATGGTTATTTTAACATGCTTTTTTCTATTGATTTAGGAGTTGGGCGTTTTTTTGATATTGTTACTTCAAATTGATATCTACAATAAATCAAATAATTTCTTTCACCCCCCTCAAGCATTTATATTAACACATTCCAAACAAAATTATCTCCAAAATTTATATAAACACAATCGTTACATACAAACAAAAACTCTCTCAAGTATTTATACAAACGCATTCCTAACACCATTAGATCTAAAATCTATACAAATATATTCCAAATGCTAAACAACTCAACAAATCAGAGTCTCCCGCCTCGCCCGCGATATAAATCATCGTGTTGTAAGTCTCTGTATTATGACAAAACCTGTGTCGGAGCTTGACCCAATCGAAGAACTTAAGAGTCAAATGCCCAATTTTGAAGCAACGAGATAGCACCCATCTCCTCCAACCCTCGTTCACGTGCATTCGTGAGTTCTCCGCATGTAAAATCCCAGTGATCTTATGAACAATTAGGGTAGCATATTCCTTTAGAATAATTGAGCTCTCCTGGGTATTTTGACAAACAGTTGGTATGAAGTCTTTGGAGCTTGGATTGCTTCCTTGTGAGTCATCTTTGGAGAGAGAGAGAATGCAGGGTCTTCGGCGCCGACGAGGTCTATGATTCTCTGGAACAGGAAGGAGGGGATTGTTTTGGTTTGGATTTTTTGGAGGGTGAGGAGTTACAAGAAAGAACAAATCACTATAATCCGTTCGCGTCGACGTATCAGTCGATATTTTTCACATTCGATAGACCAACTCAAAAGGAAAAAACACTATTATGGTGAATTTGTTATATAGGAATACGCCAGGCATGGCTCAAAACATGCATTTGAATATCCTGTTGTGTCTATGCCGGAAATCTGGAATGTTGTTTGTTGCATTGTGTTTAAAGCAATGCAGCTCTTCGCTCCTATCGAAGGTTCTCTCTCTTTAGAATATAATGCATGACTAGTTTGAGGATTTTGAACGAGCGGAGAAAGGAGAGAAATGGGTTCTGAGGTTGTTGAAAATGTTGTTTGAAGTTAGGAATTTAAGAAACTTTATTTTCTCCTGTTGGAGTTGAGGCTATGGTGTGAGAGCTCTTAACTATAAAGGGAAAGGGGGAGAAGAGAGAGGATGAGGTTGAGAAGGAGGGGAGAGAGAGGGAAGGGAGATAGAGGTGAAGTGAGAGGATGGGGCTAAGCAAATGGAGGTAGAGAAGAGGGAAAGAGGATAAGGGTATTTTGGTCTTTTGATAATAGAATTAACGGCAGGGGTCGAGTTTAACTGAGGGTAATGTTAGAGGGTTTCTGTGATGAGAATTTTTTTCAGGGTGGTCTTGGGATATATGTTAAAGTACATGATGGTTTTCGTGAGATTTCCCAGTGGATATTTATGGTCCAATTCTTTGATGTGCAGAATGATGGGTCTTAAAACAATCATGGTCTCTTTCCTAGTGACCATGGCAATGATGGTTGCCAAGGTGTCTAACGGGCCTGGCCGCCCGCGGGCCGGCCCGAGCGCCACGTGGTGGGCTCGGCCAGGCAATGGCCCAAGCCCAGCCCAGCCAAATTCAATTTGAATTTGGCCTTGGGGTTTATTTTGGGGTGGGGGCCGGTCAAATTCTTAGGATGGTTTTTTTTTTGAATATGGGTGAATTTTTTAATAAAAGATGGAAATTTGAATTAAAATAGGGGTTGTAAAATTATCTAAAACTCTGTCACTCAAAATTATACATTTCTATACCCCTAATCCAAAACTCTATAAATACTTATCTACACTTCTCATTTTTCTCACAATCCACAACAATAAAATTTTCAATCTCACAATCACTCTCTTTAATTTCCGAGAAGTTTACTGTTAAAATTGGAATCACGCAATTCTGCAATCTCAATCTTCACTTCAGTTTTACTAATTTGATTCTGCTATTTGGAATCATGGTTTTTTTTTGTATTGATTATATATTTTTCTCGTATATTTTTTATCATTTCTCTTTCTCTGTTACTAATATTTTTAATTAAGAATGTCAGGTTCATTTTCACAAGATAACAAGAGTGCTTCTGTTTACCGCCGAAAACAGAGACGAACCGGGATGGATCGTCTTGCCTGAATTTAGGGGCAGATGCTATTTGGATTTATCCGTCCACCTATCCGAAGATGCCAAGTTGATTTATGGCACCGTGTATTGGAGGTTTGGGCAGATGCGGCTGTTGTAGCAGACTTCATCAGATTCCCCCTCGTTTGCGAGGGGTTTTTTATTATGGGGACGCTCTTCCCTACAGGCGCAAGCCCCTGCAGTTAATTACGTTACCGCATCGCGGTAACCACTTTCTTCTGCTGCAGAAGTTCACTTCGTGTCATGTGTGTTTGTTTTATTTTTGGTTACTCGTGGATTGTATACGGAAACTAATTTGTGTCGTCGCCCGTAGGGCGTGATTAGTCCAAATCTGTATATTTTAGATTTGGTTTTTTATTTAAGGATCGTTAATCTAGTTTGAGATTAAGATCAACTTAAATGTTTGTGAGCAGTTGGAGCTCGATTGGTTTTTTTTTTGTTAAGGACACGTTAGTCCAATTTTAGACCAAGATCTACTTAACAAGATTTTAGGATCATTCAGATCCAACAAAAGAGTATTTGGGCTCTATTGTTTTAGTTTAAGGACGTTGCGGTCCGTAGCTAGTTTAAGGACGTTACGGTTCGTTGTAGTTTAAGGACGTTGCGGTCCATATTGGGAGTGCACCAAAGAGTTGTTGGTTGTCGGGACCCGACATCTCTCTGAAAACGTTGAAGAATTACAACGACATGTATCAGAAGTGTGGAGAGATGTACCCTTGAACCAATTTCCAAATTGAGGGGAGATGTGGGATGAAAATCTGTCGGAAGATCATTAGTCGTGTTTGGGACTAGGATCAGTTTAGGAAGACATGAGCATAGAGGCTCAATCTATTTGGAAATCGAAGATGTTTTAATTTCAAGGAAACTTAGCCAATTTGAGACCGGAGTTGACTTCCCATAGTGTTAAGCACTAGTATACGTTCAGCACTTACGTGTTCCCACGTGAGGTTCTAAAACAGTGTTAAACACCGAATTTCGGGGGGAGGGGGCGCTCACGTGTGGCACGTAAGGCACCTCAAAGCCGGCGCTGTACATTGTGTTCAAGTCCCCGTTTATATATAAGTGTTAAACACTTAATTCTTGCGGCACTCACGTGTGAGCACGTGAGGCGCCCCAAAGTTGAGTGCTGCCTTTTGGGGTTTACTTCACTTTTCTTTTATAAGTGCTAAGCATTTGGCTCACATGTGAGCACGTGAGGCGCCCGAAATGGGAACCGTTCTTTGGATTTTATTTTTCTTTCTTTTATAAGTGCTAAGCACTTGGGCCCTATGGTGCTCACGTGCGAACACGTGAGGCGCCTTCAAAATGTGAGCGTTGTTTTTGGGTCTATTCCTTTTTTCATATAAGTGCTAAGCACTTGATTGGGGGTCGCATGGAAAACACGTGGCTGCCCTAGGAGACACTTCTTGTTCTTCTTTTAGGCGCTCGCGTGGGAAACACGTGACTACCCTAGGAGGCACTTATTGTTCTTTTTAAATACTCGCGTGTGAAACACGTGACTCGGTGTCAGCCGTTCTTTTTTGTTCATCAGAGGTGCTCACGTGGGGAAACACGTGAGATTTCGTTATAGTGTTGAACACTAATGAATCACCAGTCTTTCCTTCTATGTGCATGAAGATTTTGATCTTATATTAACGATATTAGGATATGAGTTTAGAGAATTTCAAGTCTCTTGTTTTATAAGAATTAAATTCTTTTTACAGGGTTAAACCCTGATTTTATCAGAGAAATTAAATTCCTATATATTTTTGTAAGAATTAAATTTTTTGAACTTAGTTCTTTCCCCTAAATTTTGAATCTACATAACAGAATCTCCCCGATGAGAATTAAATTCTCAACTTGTGAGGAGATCTGCTTCTGCAGTTCTCAACCAGAGGAAGAACTAAGTTCTTTTTTTTAAGGGTTAAAACCTTGATTTGAGAATTAAATTCTCTTTTGTTTTTGTGGGAGCTTTTTGGAAAGCTTATGGGGTGGTCTCCTCCTTTTAGAGAATTAAATTCTCTCTGTATTTTTCTTCCCCTCTCTCCGTTTCTCCTCCTCTCCTCGCTCCTATTTATACGAGAAGAACAAGAATCAATTTGTTAAGAGAATCCCTCATTGAGAGATCACGATTGATTCCATGATCTTTTAGATCAATCGGTGAATTTTATTCACTGTTGGATTTTTAATTCAAAGGTTCTTTGTTTAACAAAAAAGATTTCTTGTTTGTTTAACAAGATTATGAATATCTTGTTAGTTTTAACAAGATCAGAAATATATTTTCTTAATATGGATATCTTGTTAGTTTAACAAGATTAGAATTTTATTCTAACATAGAATTTTATTCTTGTCATGTGAATATCTTGTTAGTTTAACAAAATTAGGAATATTGAATTTAACTCTGTTAAATGAATATCTTGTTAGTTTAACACGATTAGAAAAATATTTTCCTATAATAGAATTTTATTCTATCATATGATCACCGCTGGATTTTTAATCCAAAGGTCATCTGTTTAACAGAGAAGATTTTTCTAGTTTGAGAAAGATCAGGAAAATATTTCCCAAATAGAATTTAATAGGAGTATTTTAACTTAGGGCGCTCATATGCTTTGCATGTGAACGGCAAGAGAACTCACGTGTTTAACACGTGACCTCTAGTGTGGGTTTTGGCCGATTTATTTTCAGCGCTTATACGGGCATATGAGTGCTCACGTGTTTAACACGTGAGGCCTGCTTGACCATTAGTTATTTATATTCAGCGCTCATATGCTTTGCATATGAGCGCTCACGTGTTTAATACGTGAGGCATGTTTGGCCCTTAGTTGTTTGCTTTCAGCGCTCATATTCTTTGCATATGAGCGCCCGCGTGTTTAACATGTGAGGCCAAATTTTGAGGACTCTTCCTTTTTTTTTATAAGGGAACAAGTAGCTTTTAGCCAAAAAATTTGGCGGGAACAGCTTCATCTTCACGGAGACGTTAATTTCAAATCGATATGGATTCATAAGAGAGACATAGATTAATCAATATGCTGCAAACTAATTTTGATTCTTATTCTCCTAACTATTAATTTTCTAATTATGAGATCCCTGCTGCTTTACAAAATAATGTCCCTAAAGAAATTCCTGCTCCTATCTTTTTTGAAGTAAGAACTTATGTCCCTAAATATAAAAGAGCTAAAACTTCTGATGTTTGGAAATATTTTGTAGTACAAAAAGTTGCAGGTAAAAGAGAATGGACAGTTTGCACTCATTGCCAAGAAGATTTTACTTGTGCTAGTTCAGGTGGAACTTCCTACCTAAAAAGACATTTAATCAAACTCGAAACTGATTCTCGGAAGACGACTTTAAGTATGTCGTCTAAATCTTTAACTAGTTTTTCTTATTCGTAAGATACTAATAGAAGAAGACTTACAAGATATATGTATGCTGGACAACCATTTGGTTTTGCAGAAAACTAAAAATTTGATAGATTAGTAAAAAATACATATAATTCAGCATTTCAAAGAGTACCCAGAACAACACTTAGAAGTGATAGTTTATAAAAATTTTATGATGGTAAAGCCAATTTGATTGATATTTTTGCAAATCTTAAAAGTAAAATTGCATTAACTTCTGTTCTTTGGACTACAAAATGGGGTATGAGTTATATTTGTGTTACTGCACATTTCATTAATAATGATTGGTTTTTACATAAAATAATTATTGGTTTTTAAAAAATGGAGCATCGACATAGTGAAAATAATATAAGTAATTGTATTTTGATTACTGTACGTGAATATAATATTCAAAATAAAATATTTTCTGTTAGTTTTGATAATTTTACTAATAATAATTATGTTATAGCAATTTTAAAAAATAATTTAAATTCTGTTTTGAATGGATAATTATTTCATCAAAGATATGCATGCCATGTTTTAAATTTAATTGTGCATGATGGTCTTACTATAATTGGTCCTCATTTAGTAAAATTTAAAGATGCAATGATATTTATTGAAATCTCGGGATCCAGAAAATAAATTTTTAAACAAACTTGTACCCGGTTAAATTTAAAATTTAGATCTTTCAAATTCAACATTCCAATTAGGTGGAATTCTACTTATGAGATGTTGAAATACGTTTTAAAATATCGGGAGCCCATTACTTTATTTTATTAGAAACAAATGCCTAATAATAATTTAGAGGATTATGATTGGATTGTTTGTGAATATATTTTGAAATTTTCAGAAATATTTTACAATGCAACTAAATGCTTATCTGGTGTTTATTATCCTACTATATATTCAGCAGTAGAACAGTTATTTTATATTAGTAAGATTATTAATGAGCATGTGATCCTGAAAGTGCATTTGCTGAAATGTTATATAGAATATTTACGAAATTGAATAAATATTGACGAAAAGTTCCTGTATTGTTTTGTTTAGCTTCTGTTTTTGATTCTAAACTTAAAAAAGATAATTTATTTATTTTATTAGATAAATACCATGAAAACTTAGATATTGATATAGGAGATTATAAAAATGTTTTAGATTCTTATTTTCATGAATTGTATGCCATATATGATGCACAATACAGTCAAAATAGAACTTCTTCTTTATTTTGCTCTTCACAGCAAACTTTTAAAAAAGGAATATTTCAGTATTTTCAGCAGAAAAAACAAAGAATAATTGTTTCTACTTCTTCTACTTATAATAAGCTTGCAATGTATTTGCAAACCGATCTCAGTAATTCTCACCGCGGATCAAATAGATAATCTTGATATTTTGGATTGGTGGAAACACATGGATACATGTATCCTGTGCTTTCTATCATGGCTCATGATTTACTAACAACTCCAGTGTCCACAGTAGTTTCAGAGTGCGCTTTTAGTGCAAGTGATAGGGTTCTGAGCAATAAGAGAGTGAGATTGTCGGATGACGCGTTAGAGATCGCAGTGTGGGAAAAAAATTGGTTCGATGCAGAGCTAGACAATAACACGTTAAGAGTATTGAAGACTCCGACACCGATGAAGAATAAATACCGATAGGAGCTAATCAGTTAGTTTTTTTTATTGAATTGTATTTTAAAATTTTTTTTGGCAATTGTATAAGAGGTAAGTTTTGCCAATTTATATCTCGCTCAAAATATTTTTTAATTAAAAAAATATCTAGGTCTGTCTCGGGACCTAAATAAAGTTCTGGTTAAAAAAATTTCCAAAAAATTTACTTTGAATTTTTTTTATACAAAATTCAAGATATTTTGAATGGGCTGGCCCGGTCCGGTACAAGCCAGGCCACAGACCGGATTGGGTTCGGGTTTGGAGGCTAAGCTCGACCTGAAGTCCAATTAAACCGGGCCTGGCCCCAACATAGACACCCCAAGATGGTTGCCCCCATGTCTGTTGCAGTGATTAATGCTGAAGACAAACGGAATGATGAATTAATATTTTTATTTCAGTATTACTGTAACTGAGCTTTTTATGCACCGGCCTTCCCTTTTCTATTCTTCTTCTACATTTACCGTCTCACTTTTCTTTTCTTTCCAGCTCCTCCGGCGGCCTCGCCGAGGTCTGCCGCCCTCGCCGCCGGACGGATGGCACTACTACCATGGCTTACGTGGGCTATGTCCTTTTGATGGTCCTCTCTTTTTCCCCTCTTCGGGTATACGTGTGGGTATGGATCAACGGGGCTACTGAGCCTTTGTCATCCGCCCCTTACTTGGTGGCGGTATTCAACTGTGGATTCTGGACCCTAAGCGCCATCCGTAGTGAACCCATAGACATCCCGTTCAACGGAATCTCATTGTTCTTCAACCTATGCTACGTCGGCGTTTATCTCTTAAGTACTCAAACGCTAATGAAAGGATTTGGATGGTGAAGTTTTTGGCCGTCCAGCTTTTGATTGTCTCTCATTGCTCTGTAGTCCTTGCCTTTGACCGAGGTTTGGAACACGAGTATATGGTCATGTCGGTACCCGCCATCACATCTTCGGCGTCATATCTCGTCCCACTTCTCCTAGCAAGGTGTATCATCGCAAACCCAAATTTTTCCTTTAGATTAAGGTTTATTATTTGGAAGAAAATAAAAGGAAAAAAAATAGCAAATGTGTGCAATGACACTATCTATCTATCTATATATCTATCTATATAACATATATAACATATATAAAGCTATATAAGAGAATGTTCCGAATATTCGCATGTCCATTTAGGATTTTAGTAGAAAAATTGCTCATATTTAATGTTCTTACTACTTTGGATCATGCAAAATATTTCAACTCAACATTCATCACTATTTTTTCTCATGTTAGGGTTATGTGCCGTAAAAATTATAATTCAACGTCTTTTTAAAATTTTCTTTCGAACATTTCTCTCTCTATTTAATTTTTACGAGCAAAATGTTAAAAATTTGACGATTTTTGTATGCTAAACATGCAAAATATTCAAAAATAACAAAAAGGAAAAAATTTGGGAGTTAAAATTTTCACCATTTCTATATTGCAAACAAAATATAGAAAAAGCAAAGAAAATAGAAAATATTGACATTTATGAAAAATCCACAATTTTCATGTGTTAAACATATAAAACTTAAAGAGAACGAAATCTCAGGTGCCACAGGAGAGAGTTTCTTTCTTTGGCGTCGAAAAATGTCAAACCTCCACCAAATTTTTCGACGATCGGAATCCACCATCTTCATTTTCATCATGCAAGATGTGGATATACCAAATTTGATTAAAATCCAATAACCTTTCACTGTTGATGTAGTGGGTGCAAACTTAACGGTTTTCATATAGTATAACATATTTAGTATTTTTGCAGCATAAAATCAACGGGGGAAAAAATATTGGGTTCACATCAAATTTGGTACATCCATATCTTGCACGATGAATATGAAGATGGTAGATCCCGACCGTCGAAAAAATTGGTGGACATTTGACTTTTATCCACGCTATAAGAGGAAATTTCTTCTTGTGGCACATGAGATTCTGCTTTCTCAATATTAAAATAATGAAGTAAACATCAATTTTGAGTTTTTTGAAATTTCGTGAATTTTGTGTCTATAGCACGTATAATATTGAAAAAGGAAATAAAAAAAACTTGGAATTTTTGAAAATTTTATGATTTTATTGTAACATGTAAGATATAGAAAAACAAAAGAAAACAGATTTTTGAAAATTTCATAAATTTTGTGATCTTATAGCAAACATTCAATATTGAATAGCTGAATGAAATAGAAAATCCTTGTTATTTCTGAAAATTTTACGATTTTCGTATGTTATAATAAGCACATATTGAAAAGGAAAAAAATAGAAAAGTTTGAGATTTTCGAAATTTTTGCGATTTTCATATGCTACAACATATAAAATATTAAAATTTGAAGAGAAAAATTGGGTTCTTAAAATTTTTTGTCTGTTCTCAAGAACTCAAGAACTCCTGGTCAATCAGAGTCTCCATGTAACATTTCAAAAAAAATATATATTATTTTTAGGAATTTTTATAATTTAATATTATTTTAATGAATATTTTAATATTTCGGTATAATTAAATACAGATAAATGGGAAAAATTTTGGAAAAATTATGGAAAATTCTAAAATAGGGTATTTTATGGAATTATGCTATTTTAAAGTTTTTATGATTGATTATATGCTAATTTAGTGCTAATCGCGATTAAAAATCGCTAATCAGTTTTAGTGCAAAACATGCACATATCTTCTTTTTTTTACACTTGTGCATTTCTACCATGTTGTTTTGGGGTTACTATTAGTGTGAGAAGGAATTTGGGTTAAAGAAAAAAGAAAAAGAAAAAGAAAAAGAAAAAGAAAAAGAAAAAGGATTATTATATGAAGTATGGGTGAGAGAGAGAAATGGGTTTCCTTTGACCAAGACTTGGCCATTCTCTCATGTTTCCAACATTCATCTCTCTCCCTCTTCTTTGGTTGCTGCTGCTGCTGCCCTAGCTCCTTCTCCCCATCTTCACCTTCTCAAATCACCTCATTAAACACTCCAAAACCCTATCTTCATTTCACAAAAATGATGCCCAAGCTCAAGACAAACACATTGGATCAAGAAAGCAAGGATTTTGGCCACTAGGGGTAACTCAAGAAAATTCTTGAGTTGCCAAATGAGGTATTTTCTAAATCATTAGCTTAGTTTTTGCATTACTTACACCCCCATACTAGATTAGAACCGTGTAGGGTGTTTTTCGTCACCTCATTGAGATGGGAATACGCGTGCGCTTGTCAGGCGTACTACAGATTCCCCTTGCCTAGGGTAGGCCGGGGTTTAATGACTATGGGGATCTGAATCTCCGACAGCCGCGGACTAAGCTGCCGTTAATTACCCCCCGCCTTTGGGGCGAGGGAACCTCCGATTAACGGGTTAAACTGGTCATGCGAACTCAACGTGCAGTGTACGTGTGTTTTGTTTTGGAGGGGGATTTGAATATATCGGGAGCCACGCAGAGTTTTTACGGGGGTCCCGCTACCCGGATAGCGGGCTGGGGGTCAAGGGGGCTAGCAGCCCCCTTGCGGGGTGCGGGGCAGCGCCCCGTTAGAAATTTTTTTCTAACAAGGACAGTGTCGTGGAGTATGTATATGTGTACATTTGTATACATATGTATATATATAAAAAAAAAAGGGGGGGGAAAGACATCCAAAGGATGCGTGGGGCCAGCGCCTGGGCGCTTGAGCGCAAGTGCGCCACGTGTCGGCACGGGGGCGACTTGCGCTCGAGCGCTTGCGCTGGAGCGCGCAAGCGCGCCACGTGTCGGCACGGGGGCGACTTGCGCTCGAGCGCTTGCGCGCCACGTGTCGGCACGGGGGCGACTTGCGCTCGAGCGTTTGCGCTCGAGCGCAAGCGCGCCACGTGTCGGCACGGGGGCGACTTGCGCTTGAGCGTAAGCGCGCCACGTGTCGGCACGCGGGCGCTCTGCGCTTGAACGCCAGCGAGAAAAAGAGGCTTTTAGCCTAAAAAAATTTCTCAGAAGAGAAATCGGAGAGGAGTTGGACTCCTGAGTGTGTTTTTTTTTTGGTTTAGTGAACGATGTTCTTCTTCCTCCTCCTCTGTTAGCTGGATCTTGAAGATCAAGAGATATGGGATTTCTAAAAATCTCTTCTTTTTGAGATCTAATGGAAGATCTGAGTTCCCCTTTATGGGTTTTGTGGTGAAAAACTAATTTGTTTTATAAGAAGAAGAGTAAAACTCTTGATTTAATTCAAGAGAAAAAAGAAGGTTTTGGAAGCTTGAAGAAGGAGAAAGATCTCAGATCTGAAACCTTTTTTTGGAGAGAGAAAAGTTCTTGAGATATTTCATTATCTTTGTCTTTATAGGCTATACACTTTACACATAGCCCCTTGGGCTTCACAAAATGGTATTTTGCCTATCCCATGGCTCATGTGCCATTTCTTTTTGCACATAAGCCATGGGCTTTACAAAAATTTGGCTTTATGCCTATTTTTCTTACATTTATCCATAAAATAAAATAAAAGAAATACAACAAAATTATTTATTACAAAATTTTTATCTTGGCATGGGGGGAGGCCGGCCGCTTCATGTTCGGGCTCGACCCGGGCATGGGCCCACTGGATCTGGGCTTGGGCCCACTTGGCTTGGGGTTGACTTTGATTTTGACTTGGTCAACCGGGGTGTAAATTTTTACCCCAACAAATTGCCCCCCATCAATAAATGCACACCACATATGTGGGTCGTGTGCATGAAATTGATGGATCTTCTTTCACGTGGAGGCGACTTGATTTGGTTCCCGCTTTTTAGGAAGTTGGCACTGCCCTTTTTACGACATGGACGGTCGTTGCTTGACATGTCTCTGAGACGGAGTGTCCGTGATAGACGTTTTCTCTGGCCCGGAGTGATCTGGTTCCCGCTTTGTAGGAATCCTGCGCTGCCCTTTTCGCGACTTGGACGGTCGGTGCTGCCCTTTTTGCGACTTGGACGGTCGGTACTGCCATTTTAGCGACTTGGACGGTTGGTGCTGCCATTTTAACGACTTGGACGGTCGATGCTGCCCTTTTTGCGACTTGGACGGTCGGTGCCGCCATTTTAACGACTTGGACGGTCGATGCTGCCCTTTTTGCGACTTGGACGGTCGATTCTGCCCTTTTTGCGACTTGGACGGTCGATGCTGCCCTTTTAGCGACTTGGACGGTCGATGCTGCCATTTTTGCTACTTGGACGGTCGATGCTGCCATTTTAACGACTTGGACGGTCGATGCTGCCCTTTTTACGACTTGGACGGTCGGTTCTGCCCTTTTTGCGACTTGGACGGTCGATGCTGCCCTTTTAGCGACTTGGACGGTCGATGCTGCCATTTTTGCGACTTGGACGGTCGATGCTGCCATTTTAACGACTTGGACGGTCGATGCTGCCCTTTTTGCGACTTGGACGGTCGATTCTGCCCTTTTTGCGACTTGGACGGTCGATGCTGCCCTTTTAGCGACTTGGACGGTCGATGATGCCATTTTTGCGACTTGGACGGTCGATGCTGCCATTTTAACGACTTGGACGGTCGATGCTGCCCTTTTTGCGACTTGGACGGTCGATGCTTGATTTGACTTGCTCTGCTTCTTGCAGTGTCAGGGGTAGACTTGACTTGCTCCGCTTCTTGCGGTGTCGAGATTGGATTCTGACTTGCTCCGCTTTTTACGGTATCGGAGTGGAAGTTGACTTGTTGATTTTGATTTGGGTTGACATCAGCATCGCTATACTGGAATATGGTACCAGGAGCGAATCATCATCTGTCATTTAGAGGTTTTTGGGATTTTGGTTTTTGTTTGGCATCTGCATTGCTGCGCTGGAATAATGCCAGGAGCAACTCATCATTTGCCCCGGGAGGATTTGGGATTTTTTTCTTTTGGGACTTTGAATGTGGTCTCACCGGTAGGACTTGGGAGAGGTTGGGATTGTTTTACGCCCGTGGATTGTATACGGTTTTGCAGGATGTATGATCCAGACCGTAGGACCGGAAAAATTTCAGGGCTTTGTTGGCGTTTGCATCGCTGGACTGGAATGTAGTACCAGAAGCGACTCATCATTCGCCGTTGGGGTATGGGATTTGGAATTCGGTTGGCGTCTGCATCGCTACACTGGAATATGGTACCAGGAGCGACTCATCATTCGCCGTTGGGGTATGGGATTTGGAATTCGGTTGGCGTCTGCATCGCTATACTGGAATATGGTACCAGGAGCGACTCATCATTCGCCACTTTGGGGTTGGGGACTTGGAATTTGGATCTTGTTTGGTATCAGTATTGCTGCACTGGAATAATGCCAGGAGCAACTCATCATTTGCCTTGGGAGGACTTGGGATTTGGGTTTTTGGTCGGCATCAGCACCGCTAACACTGAAGCGAAATGCCAGGAGCGACTCATCATTTGCCGTTGCCCGTTGGGGAACGATGGCTTAGGAGACAGGTTTGGGTCCCTATCACCTAAGGCTTTTCAATTTTATGGGCCGTGAGGGTCCCATAAAAGCATTTTCTCCCTACGAGTCGTAAGGATCCCGCAGGTGTATTTTCTCCTTAGGAATCGTGAGGATTCCTAAGTGTGTTGCTCCTTTGTGAGTCGTAAGGATCTCACACAGGGGTTTTCTCCTCACAAAGTCGAGAGGACTTTGCGAGTTTATTTCATCTCTTTTCACGAGTTTGCGCCCTTTCGGGTTTTCACAGACTCGCCGGTAGTCCTGCTGATTTTACTCACGGAGCCCTTTCGGGTTTTCATCCGTGCCCGTTTTGCTTGGGGATATACCGTTTATTTTTTATTTCTTTTATTTTTATTTTTATTTTTTTTTCTTCTTCTTTTTTTTGCCGCTGGTGGGACTTTAAAAGTAGTCTCACCGGCAGGATTTGGGAGAGATAGGGGCCATTTACGCCCGTGGATTGTATACGGTTTTGCAGGATGTATGATCCAGACCGTAGGGCTGATGTGCTCAATTCACCTGCGACTTGGAGCATTTACGTGTAGTATTTCTTGAGATATCGGCCATTGATGGGTGGCATGGGCCTTTCTCCCTCGGCACTTATTAGTTGGTAGGATCCTCCGTCGAACACTTTCTCGATGACATATGGTCCTTCCCAGTTTGGCTCGAATTTTCCCTTGGCATGTCGATTGGGGATAATTGGTCTTTTGAGGACCAACACCAATTCACCTTTCTTGAAAGCGCGGAGACGGGTTATCTTGTCATAGGCCCGTGACATTTGGGCTCGGTATAGCTCCAGATTTTGCTGTACCGCGAGCCTCTTTTCTTCGAGGGCATCGAGCTCTTCAAGTCGAAGGAGCACGTTTTCCTCCTCCGTCAACTCGTGCTGAACGGCCATTCTTAAGTTTGGAACTTCGACTTCGAGGGAGAGGACCGCCTCCACTCCGAAGAGCAATGAGTATGGAGTGGACTGTGTTAGAGTACGGTGCGTGGTACGATATGCCCACAACGCCTCGTGAAGTTTGAGATTCCAGTCTCTCTTGTTGGCTGAAGCATTTTTCCTCAGGAGCTTGCATAGAGTCTTATTGAAGGCTTCGGCTAGCCCATTGGCTCTTGGATTATAGATGGAGGAATATCTCCAGTCTATCTTGTGCTGAGTAGCGAACCTTGAGACATTGAAGCTCTTGAAAGAAGGCCCATTGTCGGAAATGATTCTTCTTGGTGTACAGAAGCGGTATAGAATATTATGCTGGAAGAATGTCAGAATATCTTTTGTCTTGACTTCTTTTAGCGGGACAGCTTCAGCCCATCTGGAGAAGTAGTCTGTCGCGGCCAGTATGAATCGGTGGCCTTTG
Organism: Agapanthus africanus; assembly: GCA_030015575.1. Classification (NCBI taxonomy): domain Eukaryota; kingdom Viridiplantae; phylum Streptophyta; class Magnoliopsida; order Asparagales; family Amaryllidaceae; genus Agapanthus; species Agapanthus africanus. Next base: position 530,130,496 of record CM057347.1, on the reverse strand, counting down.
GATGACGGAGGATCAATTGGGCCAACAATGTCGGTGCCTCAGACTTCGAAGGGCCACGACGCCACCGTAGGATGCAACGGATTGGGATGCTTGTGGATAAAATCACCACGGATTTGGCAGATCTGACATTTCTTTGCATACTCTCCGCAATCCCGTATCATGATGGGCCAGTAATACCCAAGCCGTTTGATTTGAAGTCGCATCTTGGGGCCAGATTGGTGAGCACAGCAAACGCCTGAGTGAACTTCTTTCATGACTTTTTGGGCTTCGGCCGATGACAGGCACCTGAGCCAGAGTTGGTCATATGACCTGCGGTATAGCGTGTCATTTACAAACACGTATCGGAGAGCTCTTTTCTTTAGCTGAATCCTCGCAGATTTTTCTTCGGGCAGCTTGTCGTATCGGAGGTATTCTATGAAGGGTTCTCTCCAATCGAGCTCGTCTTGGATGATCGAAGCTTCTTCGGCAGGACTGCTCTTCTGTTCCGCGCTTTCCTCTTCTCATAGAGAGACTGGGGGTAGAATTTGCCGGCTCCTGACTGTGATCAGAATTTCGTCCATGTCAGGATCAGCCAGCTCCTTGGCTAAGCGAGCGAGTACGTCAGCCTTTCCGTTCAACGCCCTAGGGATTCTCATTAGTTCAATGTGAGTGAATCGTTTTATGAGTTCCACCACCCGGCTTCTGTACCGAGCTAACTCGGGTTTGTATATCTTATAGTCGCCGCTTACTTGGTTGACGACAAGCTGGGAGTCACCGTAAACCCGTAGCCGAAGGATTTCCATTTCTATGGCAAGCTCCAAACCAGCTATCAGAGCTTCATACTCGGCCTCATTGTTTGTGCGAGGCTCGGTGAGAGCAAAAGAACGCCGTAAGGTTCCCATTGATGGCGTGATGAACACCAATCCTATCCCTGCTTTTATCTCCGGGACGCTTGATTTACTAGAGGTTCTTATCGATGAGGCCCCATCGAAGTAGAGCTCCCAACATGGCTCGTCATTCTCGAAGTGCAGCACTCGTTTGTCGGGTAACTCACAATTTAGCGGCGACCCTTCTGGTATGGGATGAGCAGCAAGAAAGTCTGCAAGAGCTTTCCCTTTTACTGCTTTCTGAGGAGTATAAACTATGTCAAACTCAAGTAGCATGACAGCCCATCTTGCCATTCTGTCGGCTAGGCTTGCTTTGGTCATCAAGTGTTTGAGCGGGTCGATCTTGGAGATCAGCATAACCCGATGAGCCAGCAGATAGTGCCTCAGCTTCTTCACAGCAAATATCAGAGCCAGGCATTGCTTTTCGATTGGGGAATAGTTGTGTTCCGTCCTGACTAGAGTTCGACTGAGGTAGTAGAGGGCATTTTCCTTTCCCTCCTCGTTATTCTGGGCGAGGAGCGCACCGAGTGACTCATCTAGCGCGGCAGTGTAGAGAATCAGCGGTTTATTTGGAATGGGAGCGGCCAGCACTGGAGGGTGCAACAAGTATTGTTTGATGCTTTCGAACGCTGCTTGACATTCGGCATCCCAGATAAAAGGAGCTCCTTTCTTCATGAGCTTTGAGAAGGGCCTACATCTCCCCGATAAATTTGAGATAAACCTCCGTATATAAGCAAGCTTGCCTTGAAAAGATCTTAGCTGCGTCAGACTCTTCGGAGGGGGCATCTCTATGATGGCCTTTATCTTTGATGGGTCAACTTCGATCCCTCGATGTCGGACTATGAAGCCCAGGAATTTTCCCGATGACACGCCAAAAGCGCATTTCAGAGGATTCATCTTCAGATCGTATTCCCTCAGTCTGGTGAGAACGGTCCTAAGATTCTGGATATGATCGGCCTTGGTTTCAGTCTTAACGACCAGATCATCAACATAACATTCGACGACTTTATGAATTAGGTCATCGAAGATATTGGTCATTGCCCTTTGATATGTAGCACCTGCGTTCTTCAGTCCGAACGGCATCACCCTGTAGCAATATATTCCGATCGGAGTTCGAAATGCTGTGTGCTTCTCATCCTCAGGCGACATCTTGATCTGATTGTATCCAGACGAGCCATCCATAAAGGTGAACAGCTCGTAACTTGAGGTGTCATCGACCATCATTTCCATGACCGGTAGCGGGAATTCGTCTTTAGGACATGCCTTGTTGAGGTCCCTGAAATCGACACAAACTCGGATCTGCCCATTTTTCTTCTTCACTGGGACTATGCATGCGATCCAGTCTGCATATTTCTCTTCCCTGATGAAGCCGGCATCGATGAGCTTCTTAGTTTCCTCGATGACCTTTTCTTCTAGTTCCCTTCTCATTCTTTGAGGAGCTTGTTTGACTGGCTTAGCATAAGGAGATATAACCAACTTATGTACGGCCACTTCAGGGGAAAGGCCAGGCATTTCTTTGTACGTCCACGCGAAGCAGTCGACGAACTCATGCAGCAGGGCAATTATCTGCTGTTTCATTTCCTTCGATAAGAGTGAGCTGATATAGGTCGGCCTTGGATTATCGGGCGTTCCTAGGTCGATTTCGATTAGCTCGTCAAAGGTTGCTTGTCCGCCATCTTCGAGCTCTTGAGGGGCTTCTTCTGGCTCGGCTATCTCGTCGTCGTCATTTGATCTTTCGCTGGCCTCACCAACATGGATCATGTAGCACGCTTTGGAATCAGGTTGAATGTAGCCTATGCTCCGTCTATCTGGAATTCGTCCATCGATGAGTGCTCGGACCTGGGGCGGATACCATAGCCCTTCGTAAAACTTTGCTTCGGACTCCGTTTGATATAACCGGCATCCGCACTTCTTAAAGTATTCCCGCATCTCGGGCGCATAGTATCTGGGATTGAGGACGGCTCTTATGCCTCTCTCATAGGGAAGGCACGCGACAGAAAGATCGTCCGGGTGCACAACGGGGTTTGACCCGTAAAGCAGGATGCCTTTCTGTCCATTTTTCCTCCCGGGGACGTAGAAAGTTTTCAGCTGGTCCATGGTGGAGACTGACAACGCATCGAGCTCTTTGCACATCTGCTTCGGCACCCTTGTGACGGTTAGGGACCCTTCTGCAACTTCGAAGGTCTCTCTTAGTTTCGCTTGCTGCATAGGGGTCCAATCTGCACAGCTGTTGCACGGCAGGTCCTCTTCTTCTAACTCTTCAGTGTCGCTGCCAAGATGAGGGCGGACTTTGCTACTAGATGGACCTTCAGTAACAGATTCGTCCGTATCGCTACCGAAACGAGGGCGGGTTTTACGAAAGGACGGGCTTCCAGCGTCGGACTCATCAGTGTCGCTACCGAAATGTGGACGCACTTGGGCGGTTTTACTTTTGAAAGTGATAACCGGCGCAGATTTGCTTTTGGGTCTTGGGCCCGGTCTATCCTCAGTCAGTTGTGGCTTAGCATTTTGGTGGTTCGTAAAGTACCGAGAATCTTCATAGCGGACTTCATGCACACCGAACGGCTGGATGTCTCCGTCAATGCGTCTTTATTCGCCATTTTTAGTATACTTCATGCATTGATGGAGAGTTGACGGAATGATGCCGTAATCGTGGAGCCACGGCCGCCCCAAGAGAATCTTATAAGACGTGTCGGCATCGATCACATATATCTTAGCTTCAGTTTGCAGATCCCTGAATTTGATTGGCAGAGCTATGGACCCCAAAACTTGCTGGCAATTTTGGTTGAAGCCTTGAATGACAATCCTTTCCCTTGACAGGTGTCGGACGTCCATTGACAAACTCTTCAGCGTCCGCAAGTTCATGATGTTCACTGAGGACCCCGGATCAATCAATATGCGATTAATTCGATCTCCGTCGCTGTACCCGGTCACGTAAAGCGGCCGATTATGCTCAACTGTTCCCAATAGCAAGTCTTTGTCCTTAAATGTGACTGCGGCGGCTTGCAAAGCGTGCTGGGCTTCTTTCATATTAATTTCCGCAAAGTGAGCCTGATACCGCTCGGGGTTTTGTAGAGCGTGAATGAGAACATCTCTAAGCTCCTTAGATAGGACCAAGGCGTCGTAGATGCTCAGGAGAGACGGAAGCTTCCGGAGATGTGCCAAGACATTATAGTCCGCCGAAGAAGGACTTATGTTTTCATCAGCCGGTTCTCTGCCATCTTCTTCATTAGCGACTTGTTTTTCCTTCTCTTTTGGGACGTTGCCCTGATTTGGCGGTAGAGCCCTGCCGCTTCTGAGCTGGATTTGATTGGCCTTTGTGGTGAGCTCCTCGTCCTCTTCGGAAAAACAGAGCTCATCCTCGGAGTCGCTGCCAAGATGGATGGCGTAGCAGGTCACTACTGGGATCTCTTCATTGGAGTCTTCTTCTAACTCCTCCAGAATTTCAGCCGCTTGTACAGGGAAGAACTCCTTCAATTGAATCAATGTTCTTTCCCTTTGTTCATATTCTTCGAGGGAATCGATATATTTTTGAATGGTCAATCTCCCTGCAGACTCTTTTTCGCGCCGAGCTGCACTTTTCTTCTTCTTGAGCTTCTTGGATTTTGAGCCTGATGGAGCCGCATTGGCAGCTGGACTGGTAGGCTTCTTCTGCCCTTCCCATTCCGTCCTGAGCTCTTTCCGAAGTAGCTTTATCATCTTCTTCGTCTTGTTAGATATGTGCGTACTCCACGAAGACCGTGATGAGTCCGTCTCATTTCTCGGGGCAGCGGGTTCGGCTGTCTGCTCCCAGAAGGCTTCAACTTCTGTCTGTATAAAGTTGGTGATTGCAACTTGATTGTTCACCAACACGCTTTTGGACAGCTCGATCTCTCCAGCCTTGTACTGCTTCTCGACCCAGTCTTTGAAGATATAGCAATCCTCGATCGCATGGCTCACTACTCGGTGGTACGGGCAATATAGGGGATTGTCGGTCATTTTTGCTTCTTGGGGTCTTTTCGACTCAGGCAATTGTAGGCCGTTGTTCAAGGCATCTTTAAATATCTTACGGACTTTGTCCCTTCTGAAAGAGTAAACCTTGTTCTTCTTCTCCTCTGGGGAAGGCCCATCTCCTCCCAGCAATGGCTTTCGAGACCGGTTGGTTTTGGATTCGCCCGCCCTTCGCTTTTCTTCATTGTCGGACGCATTGAAGACATTGGTACTGCTGGAACTCCCGCTTCTACGGCTGTCGTCCCGCTTGCTTTTCCAAGTTTTGTCTCTCTGAGAGTCCGGCGGGGACTCTTGCTTCGAGCGTTCCAGCATTTGGACTTTCTTGGTTAGCTCTTGAAATGTCTTGAGGCCTGCCGTACACAAGAATGGGACCATCCAATTGCTGAGGTTCCCAATGAGAAGGCTGACGGACTGGTCCCGCTCCAACGGCGGTTCGCACTTGACTGTGAGATTACGCCATCGAGCGATAAAGTCGGTGTTGCTTTCATTCTTCCCCGGCTTGGTCCTCACAAGATCGGCAATGGAGATTTTATCACTGACACTCATGAACCTTTACCGAAACAGAGATTCCATTTGGGCAAAGGTAATGACGGACCCGTCTGGTATGCTCGCGTACCAGTCGAAAGCGACACCGGTCAAGCTGTTGACAAACTGACGAAGAAGGAGCGCGTCATTACCCCCTGTATTTCCACACGATGCTTTGAAGTGGGCGACATGCTGATTTGCATTCCCCGTTCCATCAAATCTTCCGAACTTAGGAATGACATAGCCGCTTGGGAACTCAATCAGATCGTACTGCGCGGGATATGGCCGCCCACTACTGCCGATTTCTTTCTGAGTTTCAGCTTCGGCCACCAATGTTTTAACCTTGCTGGTGACCAAATCCATTATCCGATCCTGTGTTAGTGGAATAGTGCTATCTGGGGCCAAGGCGTCCCCAGAAGCGGAGTGCGGCCGGCTTTCATGCGGCTCGACCAGTCTTGGTCCCAAAGGAACAGGCATTGGCTGCCTCGGATTGTCATCACCCGGTTTATTAGTAGCGGCTTGTGCTTGATTGGGAGGTGCTCGAGCAATTTGAGCCGTAAGCTGCATCACCACGTTCGTTAAGTCGTCAATCTTCGCATAGAGCTTGGCCATCTCTTTATCTTTGCTCCTGAGCTGTTTTCGAAGCTCTTGAAGCAGCTCTTGCTCCGCAGTCCTGGGGCGGAAAGTCGGCTCTTCCTCGCTGTCCGAGCTTGACTCTGCGTGGACCGAGGGGTCTCTCTGCCTATCATCCTCATCGAGAAGGTTTTCTTCATCCAGCGGGGGCGGCTGTTCTTGGGCAGCGGCAACCACATTCAGGCTAGATTGGGCTTGGGATGTGGTGGCCCCATCCTTGCTTTTACTGCGAAGGTTGTCGCTGGGGCACCCGCCCGCCATATAGACCGTATGGATGATATATCCGGCTGTCTTTCTATCGTTGGCAGCTGATTTCACGGATCGCTGTCCTGACCCCCTTGTTTCGGTAGCTGGTAGTCGATTGAAGGAGGCTGGCCTAACCAGGTTCTTGAATGGTGCTGGCGTTTCTTTTCTGGGTTTACCCTGCTGCTTTCGTACGGCACAGAGTGCTTGATAGACTCTTGAAGAGACAGTGTCATTCTTCTTCTGTTGGGGCCGGGACACGTCTCTTTGTGGCACTGTTCGGACCGCTGTCTTCTTGATTCTGGAGGTCATGGCATTTTTCTGAACCCACTTCAGAGGCTCGAAGGAATTGCTGATTCTTATGTCCGACTCAGCCATCGTCGCAGGGCAACCCTGCACTTGGAACTTCACATGATTCCATTTGGCCGAAGCCTTGGCCCTCTTGTTGGCTCGATACCTGAGCCGCTTCTGCCTTAACTTTTCTGTTCTAAGCACCTGGCAGACTTCGGCTCTTTGGGAAGACGCCGCAGACCGGGCGATGGAGGGACTTGGAGATACGCTCGATTGTGTATTTGTTGGAGTTCTCGCCTGAGCTCGTCCGCAACATTTGATGTTTCCCTTTGTACCGAAGTTCTTTCCCCCCGCTGGAGCACCAGAGAATCGTTCAGATACCGTCTTAAGTTTCGGTTGTGGTGCCTTGGCGATCACGACATTCGGCCTCTTACCCCTTGAGACCGGCTTGGCCACCTGTTCCGCCGGGATCTCCGCCAGATGAGCGCTGTCGGCAGGGTAGATGATAACGGAGCCAAACTGGCGGGGCGGTTCCTCCCACTGTTGACTGAGGCTTGCGGGGAGAACCACACGAGCGTTGATCTTGACCACGTACGGAATCGGGGTCACGTTGGAAGCTGAATTCGTCTGGGGAGACATTGTCGTCGAAGGTTGATTGCTGCATGGAAAAAAGAACATCATTTCAGTATAGGCAATCGATATGTATATTGATTGAGTTCGCATGAACGTTTAACCCGAAATATGGGAGGAGAGATTGGTCCCACCGGGCGTGCCAGAATCTGTAGGGTGTTTTTCGTCACCCCGTTGAGATGGGAATACGCGTGCGCTTGTCAGGCGTACTACAGATTCCCCTTGCCTAGGGTAGGCCGGGGTTTAATGATTATGGGGATCCGAATCTCCGACAGCTGCGGACTAAGCTGGCGTTAATTACCCCCCGCCTTTGGGGCGAGGGAACCTCCGATTAACGGGTTAAACTGGTCATGCGAACTCAATGTGCAGTGTACGTGTGTTTTGTTTTGGAGGGGGGTTTGAATATATCGGGAGCCACGCAGAGTTTTTACGGGGGTCCCTCTACCCGGATAGCGGGCTGGGGGTCAAGGGGGCTAGCAGCCCCCTTGCGGGGTGCGGGGCAGCGCCCCGTTAGAAATTTTTTTCTAACAGGGACAGTGTCGTGGAGTATGTGTACATTTGTATACATATGTATATATATAAAAAAAAGGGGGGGGAAAGACATCTAAAGGATGCATGGGGCCAGCGCCTGGGCGCTTGAGCGCAAGTGCGCCACGTGTCGGCACGGGGGCGACTTGCGCTCGAGCGCTTGCGCTTGAGCGCAAGCGCGCCACGTGTCGGCACGGGGGCGACTTGCGCTCGAGCGCTTGCGCTGGAGCGCAAGCGCTCCACGTGTCGACATGGGGGCGACTTGCGCTCGAGCGCTTGCGCTGGAGCGCAAGCGCTCCACGTGTCGGCATGGGGGCGACTTGCGCTCGAGCGCTTGCGCGCCACGTGTCGGCACGGGGGCGACTTGCGCTCGAGCGCTTGCGCTGGAGCGCAAGCGCGCCACGTGTCGGCACGGGGGCGACTTGCGCTCGAGCGCTTGCGCTTGAGCGCAAGCGCGCCACGTGTCGGCACGCGGGCGCTCTGCTCTTGAACGCCGGCGAGAAAAAGAGGCTTTTAGCCTAAAAAATTTTCTCAGAAGAGAAATCGGAGAGGAGTTGGACTCCTGAGTGTGTGTTTTTTTTTTGTTTAGTGAACGATGTTCTTCTTTCTCCTCCTCTGTTAGCTGGATCTTGAAGATCAAGAGATATGGGATTTCTAAAAATCTCTTCTTTTTGAGATCTAATGGAAGATCTGAGTTCCCCTTTATGGGTTTTGTGGTGAAAAACTAATTTGTTTTATAAAAAGAAGAGTAAAACTCTTGATTTAATTCAAGAGAAAAAAGAAGGTTTTGGAACCTTGAAGAAGGAGAAAGATCTCAGATCTGAAACCTTTTTTTGGAGAGAGAAAAGTTCTTGAGATATTTCATTATCTTTGCCTTTATAGGCAATACACTTTACACATAGCCCCTTGGGCTTCACAAAATGGTATTTTGCCTATCCCATGGCTCATGTGCCATTTCTTTTTGCACATAAGCCATGGGCTTTACAAAAATTTGGCTTTATGCCTATTTTTCTTACATTTATCAATAAAATAAAATAAAATAAATACAACAAAATTATTTATTACAAAATTTTTATCTTGGCATGGGGGGAGGCCGGCCGCTTCATGTTCGGGCTCGACCCGGGCATGGGCCCACTGGATCTGGGCTTGGGCCCACTTGGCTTGGGGTTGACTTTGATTTTGACTTGGTCAACCGGGGTGTAAATTTTTACCCCAACAAACCGATATTGTGTGATTTGGTGGACTTAAGGAAAACCTAGTTAGGGTTATGGGAAATTTTGAGTTGTGATGTGAAATTGAGCTCAGTAGAGGCTGCACAAACACCCTAGTGCTTGAATTAAGACCCAAACCTGAGACTTGAAATCCGGAATACGGATTTAGAAACCGATATCGGAAAATTTGTGGAATCTGTGAAGGTTATATGAGATCTGCTATCACCCCGAGACTTTGAAAATTATTTTGGATTGACAGTGAGATGTGCAGGCACCCAGGAAGCTACCACCAAAACCCCAGACCCTATCTCCTTTTTCTGGCAGCCAATTTATTCCTTCTGGCCGCAAATTGCGGCCAGATCAGGGTGGATTTGCCTCGTTTTGGTTCTGTAGCTCCTACATCTATAGATTAGACCCCTGGCATGTGCAAAATTGTCCAATTTGACCTAGGGTAGAATCTGGAGCCTTTTTCCTAAATTGCTGTTTTGATTTGTGTTTCCGTATTCCGTATTTTGAATTCTGGATTTGCGTATTTCGTTTTACCTCGAATACTTGGCGTTTATACGACGATATCGAGAATTGTTGATAGTTTTGAAAGCGTAGTCCATAGGTTCTAATCTATAGGCCTTAGAGTATCGTTTTGGCTTATGTGTATCGTTTTGGTTGTAATACGCATTTACGACACGTTGATGTGTAGGTATCCCATGAAGACTTCGGGACGACAAGCAAGCGCGTAGCAACGTCGGCATCGACAAACGAAGATCAGGTGAGTAGATTATATCTACGGGGGAAGTCGGGTGGATAGCGTATAGCACCCCCGCAGTCCGAAGTTGGTATACTATATATGTAATACCCAGTCCCTTTTATACCAATATGTGTATTTATGTTACTCTTGAAATTTATTTGTTTTTATAAATATTATTTTAGTATTATAACTTTTCCCTAATCCTAATTTATCTCAAGCCCATTACCTATCGATTTTATATTTTACAGATTCTTTTATTTCATTTTTATTTCCCTATTCTTATTTATTTTCAAACCAGACCCCTTTTCTATTCTCTTATTCTTTTATTTCACCCAATCCCAAGCCCATTCTTTTTAAATAACTTAATTTCTTTTATTACAACCCAAACCTATTTTCCCTCAGCCCATAAACCATTTTCCTTTCATAATTCCCTCAGCCCACGAATTAAATCGATATTATTTATTGAGCAGCCCGGCCCGTTTCCTTTCCCTTATAATTCTTTTAATTTTTACACTGCCCCGGCCCATTCTCTTCAGCCCGCACCCGCGCCTACTACCCGACCCGCCACCTACAGTACCCTTCCATCTTCCCCAACGGCTCTCTCCCATTTTTCCTGCTCCCTGTCTCTCGCGATCCGCCTCCTCCGCCTACGCTCGCTCCCACGTCACAGCGACGTTACCCCTCGCGATTTCCCTCAATGTTCTCCTCTCATCTCCCTTCCTTACTCACTCGCTCAAAATCTCCCTCGTTCACCCAAAAAACTCACCTGCATCCCTCACCACCGAACACCCAACTCCACTCCGGCGACCTGCTGCTCCTACCTTCCTCCTAAATCACCACCAACCTCTCCACACCGCCGACGAACTTCCAACACCATTTTCTCGCCTTCACTACCAGCACTCCCTCACCTGAGTTCGAGCCCTCAATCCGTCGCCGAGCCCCTCTGCGTCACCCCGGCCACCATCTGCGTGCACCTCGTCGACGAGCTCCCCTTCGTTGCCTCCGTCGACCCCAAGTGAAATTCCCTCTCTCACTCTCTCTGTTTCCTCTCTCCTTCTCTCTGTTCCTCTCTCTTCCTCTCTCTCTCTCTATATATATATATATCACTCTATCTCTCTCTGTCACTCTTTCTCACTCTCTCTCTTTCTCACTCTATCTATCTCACTCTATCTCTGCCCTCTCTCAATCTCTCTGTTCTCTCTACTCTCTCTCTCTCTTTCCCTGTTCTCTCTACTCTCTCTCTCTCTCTCTTTCCCTGTTCTCTCTCACTCTCTCTGCAATCTCTCTCTCTCTCTCTCTCTCTCTCTCTCGATCTCTCTTTCTCTCTCTGCATCTCTCCCTCTCTCGTTCTCTCCCAAGCCTCAACCGACCTCTCTTACGTCGAGCATCCACGCATCAACAGCAAAGCTGCGACGCAAACCCAAGCCTAGTCGAGCCCCGGTATTTCGTCGAACACCTACAGAGATCGTCGTTGCCGCTGCCGTGCATCACCAGAACGTCTCCAGGCAAGTATTCTTACTTGCTTCATGCTAATCTATTTATGTTACAAACTCAATTCGTATAAATTGCAATGTTACTATTCATGATAACTTATACTATTTACTTGTTCGATGTATGATCCCAATGAAGTTTTTCATTTAATTTGACGGTACTCAATTGTATGGTCTGGCCCGTAGGGTAGTGAACCTAGTGTGTAAATCTCATTGGAAAATACGACTGTTAACGACTAAAATGTATACCCCCAAGTATACCTGTAAAACTGGAAATTTCTCGTACCTGAAAACCGTTAAAATCACCATAAATTATATACATACTGGAATGATGCGTTCGAGGGCTTAAATCGAAGCCGACTCGACGAACTATAACCCTATGCAAGGTTCTCATGGTTTCTGTACTTAAATTGTGACAATATTTAGATCGGAGTGCGACTCTGGACTGCAGTCCAGAGCGACTCTAGTTGTTGTTTACTGTCCCGTAATGGGTACCACCCCGTTTCCTTAACTCGTAGGTTGCGGAACTCCATAGTTTATTAAAGGTGAATCTATTAGCTAGATAACACAAGTGGTTTCACCCTGTTTCGTCATCATTTGCTATTTAACCTGTAATTTAAAAGATGGGGACGTATAACAGTCCCAACAGAATCAGAATTGACATACTAGTATTGAACAGTGTATATCTCCTGATGTACAGACGCGATTGAGAATCCGTCTGTTGCGTTGAAAACCTTACTGAAAACCCTAGATTTTATTCAACTGTAGAGTCGCTAAAATCTGATCCCAACTGGGATTAAAATGCGTTGCGAAACGGACTTCCGATTCTGAAACCGGATCTCCAGCCGTGAACGCTTAAAATGAAATGGCCATAACTAGTGATTCTGAAACCCGATTGACGTGAAACTAAACTCGCTGGATAGATAATTGAACATCCTATTTATTCCCCATTCATTGTTTCGCTAAACTGTACCCGTATGATTTATGATAAATTGTCTTATGACATCTTAATCATGCTTTACATACTGTCTCCTTATCATATCATACATATGTGACTGCATTGATAACCTAGTGATCATGTGCATTACCCAGTGTTAGGTATTAGTGATGATTGTGGCAAGTACGTTAGTGTTCGTGCATGAGTGGATAAGTGAAAGTGACACGTACTTGTACACAATCAGTGAACCTTATTATTCTATTGCATTGTCGACGTCTGTGGAACGCGTGTACGTGTGACTATAAGTGGTATGGGACACTTATGGAAGCTCTTGCATGGGTGTCACAGATAAGGCACCAGACACTGCCATTTATCTTAGGTATTAGTCGGGACGTGCTTGATGGAGGTCCTGCCTCCAGTTCTCGCGCAGACTTGTCACAGACCGATTGGTATTTGAGGTTATGGTTAGCGTTTGATGTAGACCACGGGGTGTGGGGTAGTTTGAGTGTGAGTTCAACATAATCTCAGGAGTCCCATGCCGGCTTATATATATGGAGATATATAGAGATTTACAGGGTACATGATTATTACCGTGAGTTACATGTTGGGCCCGTGGTCCCTTGCCCTTGGGTTCTACCCTTGGGTGGAGGACACTCGCGAGTGGTTGACTCTCACACTTGGACTGACGATAGGCTTAATGACCTGTACAGTGAGACTTAGAGACTGATAGGCATGATGGCATCGATATACATTTCTTACTGTGTTGACATACCTGGCATACTATATTACTGCTTTACTGTTCACCCGATCTATTAAACATTTCATTGGTTACTGCATGTTCATATCTATACCGTCTTGATTTACTGATGTATATATATATATATATCTATTATCACTGTTCGAGTTGTCACATGTATCTATATATTATATTGCTATTGTGTCGCTCTGACGACCTGAGTATGCATGCTCAGTGTGAGGAGTGGATTTAGCCGGGACCAGGACCAGACGCACATCACGGACATCTTGATCAGCTATCCAGAGTTATACTCTTTTGTTTCCCATCAGGTCAGTTCTTTATATTGTTTTGTTTCAGTCACTGCATTTCTCATAACCTGCGCATTATTTACTGTTTACCACGTAAAGCTAGAAGCCGAAGTGTGACTACGGCAGGACATTTCCTTGACCGTAGGAGCATGGCTGGCCTTGTCAACCCCTCGTATTCCGTATTTTGGGAAGCGGGGTGTGACATGGTTTAGTTGGTATCAGAGCCCAGGTTTTGCTTCGATTGGGATTGCAATTTTCCGTGTATAGCTTGACAATCTAAGACATCCCTCGGTCTAGGTTGTAAACTTGTTATTCTTGATCCATATTCACATGGTGTGTTCCGCTATCCATTCGCTAGGGTTTCGGGTGACTTGGCAAAGTTACGTGGTTGTAATTGTGACCTACATCATAGTTACACTATCATACTCCGTTTAAGTGACTTAGAGTCCTACAGTTGAATTCCCACTTGTAATGATTTCCATCACACCCGATATTCTTGATTCCTTGCCCAATCCATATTATATTTTAATTCTTATAGCTTGTACCTTATATCGTTCTAAAAATTTTTGTTTCAGGATCATGTCGTCCAACGACTCTTTCTCTATCTCCACTCCCCAGAATCAGACCATTGAGATTCTGAGTGTACTGCAAGATCTGAAGGAAGCCCAGGAGCGAACGAACGACTTGTTAGCTGAAGGACTGAGAAGGCAGACGAATCAGACACCAGCGGGAGTTTCCAATCATAAAGGGATCCCTGTTAGACGAGGAAAAGAGAAGAAGATGAAGCGCTCATTTGTTTCCCCGCGACAGAAGCAGCATAAGACCCAATGTTGTGGGTACTGTAAGAGGCCAGGACATCTTCAGAGGGATTGTCGCCGCGCCCAAGGAAAATGTCTGATTTGCGGATCCAGCGAACATCTCATCAACGGTTGCCCAAAAAGGAAAGAGCTACAGGGAGGAGACTTATCCACACTCTCCACTTCTGCCAAGTGATGATTATTGCGTAGTTCGAACTTCGAGGATAAGGCGGACCCAGCTCAGGATTCAACTCGCGTGACGAGAATGCAGCGGTCTAGTAGTCAAAGAAGGATTTTCATGTTTTCTACTTTCAGTAGTAATGTTGTCGTCCTCTTATAAATATTTCTTTTCGTTTGAAATCTTGTATCCGTCGAACTTTTAGTTGAATGCAATAAAAACTTTGAATCGTAATATATGTATCATTCTCTTGTTTCTCCCCTTATTCATACTATTCATTACCACAGCATTTTTAATCCTGATTTTTCAGTTCCTGCCCACCGCATAGTTTCCTATACTTCGTACCCTCAGCTATTTTCTTAATGTGTTCCACTGTCTAATCATGACTCTTTCTTTTCAGGTCATGGCCCATCCTGGAGCAGCGCCGCATCTAGATGAGGATGCGCAGTCATGCGTTTCCATAGACCGCACGCTGATGAGTTCTGACGATGAAATCCACGGTCCCCAAGTCATTTTCGGAAACAGCGATTCCGAGGACGAAGGAGCAGCCGCCCCAGAGTTTGACATGATAGGCGATTCCGACGAAGAGGAAGGAGACCCTAAAGAGAACCCGATAGAGGAGATCCCGGGGATGAACCGATAGAAGAAAATCCAGTAGAGGAAAATCACATGGAAGAGGATCCAGAAGAAGAGAATCATATGGAAGCAGATCTCGATGAAGAAGCTCCAGCCGAGGAAGAAGGACCAGAAAAACAAGACCCTGCTGTGGAAGAACTCCCAATGGCGATCCCTGCGAGGCGATATGGGAATGGACGTCCCTACCTGAGCGTGCGAGCCTACCGCAATCTGCTGAACCTCCACAACCGTAACTGACAGAATTTTTAGATGTCGTCTTCTCTGGCCAAATAAAATCTGTGTATAGTTTAGGGCCACCTTCGTTTTTCGAGAGTGCTTTGTTTCAAATTTTCTTGAATGAAATAAATCTTCTGAGTTCGCAAATCTTTTGTTTACTAGTTCACTCGATGCTTTGATTTTTCCTTTACCGTTTTCCCCCTGAGACCCCTGACTGTCCACCCCGATACCCTGTGCTGTTTCGACCCTCACTTAGACTAACAAGTACCGCACCCTGATCTTTGGAATGGGCCACTTTTCATCCTTCGTATATGCCTCGTTTAAAATCCTTCTGGGAGGGGAAATTGATAGTAAAATTTCCAAGTTAACTGACCCTTCGGATTTTGATTCACATGATGTATCGACCATTATCCTCCCCATACATTTTTCCCCTTGCAGTCCTTGGTGCTCACCCTTACCCCAATTTCTTTGACCTTCAGCTTAAAACCGCCACACTCCGACCTTTGAATGAGCCATACTTCCTTGTAATCCTTACCCTAGTTAGCCCTATACATTTTTGTGCTTTTTCCTATTACCCTAAATATATTTAGGGACATTATTATTCGAAATTTGGTTTTCATTATTTATCGAAGAGTGCGTGTTATTGACTACTTAGTTTTATGTATTTTAAGCACACTACTATTATCCTCATTTTTTCAGTAGCGCAACCTTACATCGCGCATTTTTTGTTCCATGTTCCTTATTTTCACTATATGGGTTTTCTAAGTTATTTTAAAACTTTTTTTTCTTCGATACATTATCCTAAAATGTTTTAACCTACCGACAAATCCTTCATTACTTTATTGTTGTTACTTTATTTTCCGGGTATTATGCCTATGGTTACTATTATAAATGGTTGTGCCTTATACTCATTATTTTAGCTGCGCTATCTTTGATATGCGAGGTGTGCATATGTTTAGGATCTCGATTTTATTTAGCACGCCTCGAATATTATTATCCGTTGTTGCTATTCTATTTTTGTACATATGGGTTTACCTCATAATTGATTTCCACTTTATACTTATTTAAACCTATTCTTTTAGTTGTATCATTTGCATATTTATATAAACCTTCAAATTTCTTCATCCGCCTAGTTCTGTGTTAGTTTGCGATATAGTAGCTTTCGCTTATTATTTTATAGCTTGTCGCTTCTTTTAAATTTTGAGGACGAAATTTTTGTAAGGATGGTATGATGTAATACTCAGTCCCTTTTCTACCAATATGTGTATTTATGTTACTCTTGAAATTTATTTATTTTTATAAATATTATTTTAGTATTATAACTTTTCCCTAACCCTAATTTATCTCAAGCCCATTACCTATCGATTTTATATTTTACAGATTCTTTTATTTCATTTTTATTTCCCTATTCTTATTTATTTCCAAACCAGACCCCTTTTCTATTCTCTTATTCTTTTATTTCACCCAATCCCAAGCCCATTCTTTTTAAATAACTTAATTTCTTTTATTACAACCCAAACCTATTTTCCCTCAGCCCATAAACCATTTTCCTTTCATAATTCCCTCAGCCCACGAATTAAATCGATATTATTTATTGAGCAGCCCGGCCCGTTTCCTTTCCCTAATAATTCTTTTAAATTTTACACTGGCCCGGCCCATTCTCTTCAGCCCGCACCCGCGCCTACTACCCGACCCGCCACCTACAGTACCCCTCCATCTTCCCCAACGGCTCTCTCCCATTTTTCCCGCTCCCTGTCTCTCGCAATCCGCCTCCTCCGCCCACGCTCGCGCCCATGTCGCAGCGACGTTACCCCTCGCGATTTCCCTCAATGTTCTCCTCTCGTCTCCCCTCCTTACTCACTCGCTCAAAATCTCTCTCGTTCACCCAAAAAACTCACCTACATCACTCACCACCGAACACCCAACTCCACTCCGGCGACCTGCTGCTCCTACCTTCGTCCTCAATCACCACCAACCTCTCCACACCGCCGACGAACTCCCAACACCATTTTCTCGCCTTCACTACCAGCACCCCCTCACCTGAGTTCGAGCCCTCAATCCGCCGCTGAGCCCCTCCGCTTCACCCCGGCCACCATCTGCGCGCACCTCGTCGACGAGCTCCCCTTCGCTGCCTCCGTCGACCCCAAGTGAAATTCCCTCTCTCTCTCTCTGTTTCCTCTCTCCTTCTCTCTGTTCCTCTCTCTTCCTCACACTCTCTCTCTATATATATCACTCTATCTCTCTCTGTCACTCTTTCTCACTCTCTCTCTTTCTCACTCTCTCTCTCTCACTCTATCTCTCTAAATCTCCCTCTGCCCTCTCTCAATCTTTCTGTTCTCTCTCTCTCTCTCAATCTCTCTGTTCTCTCTACTCTCTCTCTCTTTCCCTGTTCTCTCTCACTCTCTCTGCAATCTCTCTCTCTCTCTCTCTCTCTTTCTCTTTCTGCATCTCTCCCTCTCTCGTTCTCTCCCAAGCCTTAACCGACCTCTCTTACGTCGAGCATCCACGCATCAACAGCAAAGCTGCGACGCAAACCCAAGCCTAGTCGAGCCCCGGCATTTCGTCGAACACCTACAGAGATCGTCTTTGCCGCTGCCGTGCATCACCAGAACGTCTCCAGGCAAGTGTTCTTACTTGCTTCAAGCTAATCTATTTATGTTACAAACTCAATTCGTATAAATTGCAATGTTACTATTCATGATAACTTATACTATTTACCTGTTCGATGTATGATCCCAATGAAGTTTTTCATTTAATTTGACGGTACTCAATTGTATGGTCTGGCCCGTAGGGTAGTGAACCTAATGTGTAAATCTCATTGAAAAATACGACTGTTAACGACTAAAATGTATACCCCCAAGTATACCTGTAAAACTGGAAATTTCTCGTACCTGAAAACCGTTAAAATCACCATAAATTATATACATACTGTAATGATGCGTTCGAGGGCTTAAATCGAATCCGACTCGACGAACTATAACCCTATGCAAGGTTCTCATGGTTTCTGTACTTAAATTGTGACATTATTTAGATCGGAGTGCGACTCTGGACTGCAGTCCAGAGCGACTCTAGTTGTTGTTTACTGTCCCGTAATGGGTACCACCCTGTTTTCTTAAATCGTAGGTTGCGGAACTCCGCATTTTATTAAAGGTGAATCTATTAGCTAGATAACACAAGTGGTTTCACCCTGTTTCGTCATCATTTGCTATTTAACCTGTAATTTAAAAGATGGGGACGTATAACAGTCCCAACAGAATCAGAATTGACATACTAGTATTGAACAGTGTATATCTCCTGACGTACAGATGCAATTGAGAATCCGTCTATTGCGTTGAAAACCTTACTAAAAACCCTAGATTTCATTCAACTGTAGCGTCGCTAAAATCTGATCCCAACTAGGATTAAAATGCGTTGCGAAACGGACTTCCGATTCTGAAACCGGATCTCCAGCCGTGAACGCTTAAAATGAAATGGCCATAACTAGTGATTCTAAAACCCGATTGACGTGAAACTAAACTCGCTGGATAGATAATTGAACATCCTATTTATTCCCCATTCATTGTTTCGCTAAACTGTACCCGTATGATTTATGATAAATTGTCTTATGACATCTTAATCATGCTTTACATACTGTCTCCTTATCATATCATACATATGTGACTGCATTGATAACCTAGTGATCATGTGCATTACCCAGTGTTAGGTATTAGTGATGATTGTGGCAAGTACGTTAGTGTTCGTGCATGAGTGGATAAGTGAAAGTGACACGTACTTGTACACAATCAGTGAACCTTATTATTCTATTGCATTGTCGACGTCTGTGGAACGCGTGTACGTGTGACTATAAGTGGTATGGGACACTTATGGAAGCTCTTGCATGGGTGTCACAGATAAGGCACCAGACACTGCCATTTATCTTAGGTATTAGTCGGGACGTGCTTGATGGAGGTCCTGCCTCCAGTTCTCGCGCAGACTTGTCACAGACCGATTGGTATTTGAGGTTATGGTTAGCGTTTGATGTAGACCACGGGGTATGGGGTAGTTTGAGTGTGAGTTCAACATAATCTCGGGAGTCCCATGCCGGCTTATATATATGGAGATATATGGAGATTTATAGGGTACATGATTATTACCGTGAGTTACATGTTGGGCCCGTGGTCCCTTGCCCTTGGGTTCTACCCTTGGATGGAGGACACTCGCGAGTGGTTGACTCTCACACTTGGACTGACGATAGGCTTAGTGACCTGTACAGTGAGACTTAGAGACTGATAGGCATGATGGCATCGATATACATTTCTTACTGTGTTGACATACCTGGCATACTATATTACTGCTTTACTGTTCACCTGATCTATTAAACATTTCATTGGTTACTGCATGTTCATATCTATACCGTCTTGATTTACTGATATATATATATATATATATATATATATATATATATATATATCTATTATCACTGTTCGAGTTGTCACATGTATCTATATATTATATTGCTATTGTGTCGCTCTGACGACCTGAGTATGCATGCTCAGTGTGAGGAGTGGATTTAGCCGGGACCAGGACCAGACGCACATCACGGACATCTTGATCAGCTATCCAGAGTTATACTCTTTTGTTTCCCATCAGGTCAGTTCTTTATATTGTTTTGTTTCAGTCACTGCATTTCTCATAACCTGCGCATTATTTACTGTTTACCACGTAAAGCTAGAAGCTGAAGTGTGACTACGGCAGGACATTTCCTTGACCGTAGGAGCATGGCTGGCCTTGTCAACCCCTCGTATTCCGTATTTTGGGAAGCAGGGCGTGACAATATATATATATATATATATATATATATATATATATATGGGGGATTCACTGCAAATACTAGTTTGGCTCATTATTGCCGCGACAACGGTCTACTTCTTCACATCCATCGCTCAATGCATGCAGTTATTGATAGACAGAAAAATCATGGTATGCATTTTCGTGAGAATCCAGCTACAGGAGAACCAGGAACAGAGAGCTCTCTCCCTTTTTCCGCCGGACTCTTTATATTTATATATATATATATATATATATATATATATATATATATATATATATATATATATATATAGTGTGTTGTGGATATTGAGATTAGATGTACTATGGTTAGATTAGGGTATAGAAGTAAACTAGTATAGTTCCTAGTTGCGAACCCTAGAATAGGTTTACACCCACACGCACACACACGCTTATTGCTATACTTATACTGTGATGATGAAGATAGTGGATGACATTGGAGATGAGTCGCTGATATTGGGCATAGTGCCATATGATCGGTGATATGATATGATTCGTATTTGGGATATGACATGTGATTTTTAGCGGGCTTTTGGACGTGTGTTTCACACACGTATTCATACTTATATAGATGGTATCGAGTTGTACTAGACTTAGATCAGTACCCCAGATTATGTGATATGATGATAAGGATACCAGATAATTGATGAGATAAATATGATATTGACCCGTACCCAGCTATTGGGATGCCGTACGACGATTTACCGTACGAGCTTTATATTGATGATAGATCCGCACTCTTGACTCGAGGATGTCATATGATATATTGTATCGTACGCGATACTATTGAGACGGGATCACCGACTATTATATATATATATATATATATATATATATATATATATATATCGACTCAGATTTAGGTGGTTTTCATACCCTTCCCGATTGACTTGATAGTTAGATCTGTAGGTTGCATAGTAGATGTTAGACTAGACCCGAGTCATACCTATCTCAAAACTAACGAATCGGGAGAATTTTAAAGGACAGGCAAAGGGAATCTACGGATAATTTCAAAAGACGCATCTTTTCTTAAAACACCGTAGCTCTTATTTTACTAAAAACCCTGATTCGTCTTATTTCAAATGGCATAACTGCATGACATATACATATTGATGTAGATTCTTCACCGTTGTGTTGATTATTTGATTTCCGCATATTCATGCTATTCGCATCGCTTTGCATGTGTAAATGTGTTTATTGCTATATTAAAACCATGCTGTTAGGACACCATCACCATTATCGATGATACATATGTTCCACGTACACTTGCTTGCCGGCTCACACACTTCATCATCGATAATTGCCATGTCACTACACAGTAGGATTATTGCATCAGGATATGACCCTTGTATGTGCATACTATTATTCCATGTTGCATGATATACTGTTATACTTGCATTTCATTTATATGTCGCATACATCATGCTTTCTGATTATGCGCATTGAGATATTCATTTCCATGATATTTCAGGATTTGGGAACCGTGGGTATTTCAAAGAGATTATGTAAATGCTTTAAAAACCCGGTTACCCTTGATATGATATTTCAGTATCCACCATGAGTTTTATTGGTTCTGATATATATTTACCCCATGCGAGGAGGCGCCAAGGCCGTATGAGGGTACATGGTAGGGCTCGGAGGTATCCCGGGGCAAGAAAGGGATGTCGATGTACCACGCAGATGAGCCCGACAAGGGAACCATTCCGTCCGGTGACATTACCTATGATTCGGCGGTTATCGTGGAGATACCGACCGGAGTTATGTACGTATGGATACGTCGAAATTCGAGGGTCGAAGCTGGGCACTCGGGTTTTCGAGATAGCATATGTTACGTACCTATCAGGGCCAGTCCTGGTGACAGCGCCTAATAGATGAGGATTTACGTGCCGATGTTAGGCACATGTTTCATGATGTTTTCGAGTGTCGATGCTAAGCACTCAGGTTCCATGATTTGATTATATCCTCATATTTCCATGCATATGCTTTACGATATTTACATGCATATGTTTATTGTCATTGGGTGACACGTGGGCGGGATCCACATACATACAGACTTTGATTACATTGATCATACCTCATATGTATATATAACGGTGGAGTAGGACGCTGTTATATATGTCCTTACACCAATATTAGTGGAATGTGACGCTAATATATGTGTATTGATATCAATTTAGATATTTCATCATATTTATTCATGCAAATATACCTCATATTTATGATATGTTATTACTTGAGGCACTGGCACAAGCACTTGGCACTACACTCATGTATAGATGTTACATTGCCACCTTATCATGCTTCAGACTTATTCATTTGAGGATATATATATCTGATCGTATTGACCTAGGATTATGTCATGCATTCGATTTCTACTCGTAGATGTTTTCTACTCACGAGTTGGCAACTCACCCCCGTTGTGCCACAGTTTCTTGTAGGTTTTGCCGTACAGGTTCCATGGCGGCATTTCTGGCACACTGCTCCCTTGCGGGTGATTTGCTTTGGTAGGTGGGTTCTTTTGTATCAGGACCACCATTATATATGTATTATTCAGTTGTATCTAGTAATTCCATCAACCAAAACTTGTATATTGTTTCAGACTTAGAAACCAGTTATGTATTATTCCGACCTTAGAGTCGCGCGTTGTAGTATTACGGTTTTCATGCTGTTTTGAGTTTCTTTCTGAGTTTTGATTCTCGCCCTTCGGCGTTGTATATTATATTGCTTGTGTGGTTGTGACCGTCGATTGACGAAGAGCTAGCTCCTGCTTGGGGATGCCTTTTATCATTGCATACATATTATTCTTGTTGTATCCCGTTCGGGGCCAGTATTTACAAAGGAAACTCTGCCGAAATTTTTAGAAAAAACTATACATTTTAAAAATGCATTTTCGGCTTAGTTATTTAAAAATCTTGTATTTAAAACATGTTTTCTTCCCTTCTAAAAAACTATTTTTCTACCAATTACTCTTTAAAATGGTTTTAGATTTCTGGGCTCTTGACTTACTTGGATTAGATGGGGTCCTATAGACTTCATATGATTCAAGGGCCAGTCATGTGCTCTTTCGGGTCGTGACACTCCACCACTCGATCATATTTGTAAAGAGAAGAAAATTAGAAAAATTTTCGGAGATTTCTGAAAATTAGAAAAATTTTCGGAGATTTCTGAAAATTTTATGGTATTCGTTTGTTATAGCCAGAAAATGTTGAAAAGACAGAGAACAGATTCTTTTTGGAATTTTGAAAAATATTGCAATTTTCATGCTTCCTCCAAACAGGAAATTTTTAGATTTTAGAAAATTTCACGATTTTCGTGTGCTATATACCACATGCAAAAAATTGTAAACTAAAGAACACAAACAAAATTGAGATTTTTTAAAATTTAGTAATTTTTGTGTGCTATAAATAGTAGAATATTGCGAAATAGAATAAAACAAAAAACCTCGTGTGTTATAAAACAAAAAATATTAAGATTTTTTGAAATTTCACAATTTTCGTGTGTTATATAGCATGCAAAGTATTGAAAATTAAAAATCGTTTTTTTTTGAATTTTTTAAAATTCACGATTTTAATAAGGAAACATAACATTTTAGTTTTTTTTGAAGATATCGCATTTTTCATGTATTATATAGCATGCAAAATATTGAAAAACTGATGAGTACATAAATTTTAATTTTTTTTTTGCAAAATTTTATGATTTTTTTGTGCTTTATGTAATGCAAAATATTGAAAATCGTAGAAAACTGAATTTTTTTAGGTTTTTTAAAATTATGGATTTCGTGATAGCAAGCAGAATGTTATTTTACAGATGAAAACAAAATGGTTTGAAATTTTTGAAAGTTCATAATTTTCGTGTGGTAACATGCAAAATATTATAAATTTGAAAGAAATATTCGATTTTAGGATTTTTTTTTGTAAATTTCACGATTGTCTAAATCAGAAATTTTGAGATTTGTAATAGTTCACCATATTCGTATGTTATAGCGTAGTTCACCATATTCGTATGTTATAGCGTTAAAATGTTGAAAATTTAAATAAAACAAAAATAATTAGAACTTTTGAACATTTTGTGATTCTCGTGTGGAGTTTTTGAACCAGCAAAATATTGAGAAAAAAAGAAAATTTTAAGATTTTTAAAAATTTCACGATCTTCGCATGCCATTGCAAGAAAAATATGTTAAAAAGAAAATTACCGAAGTATTTACAAGTTAATCCTTCATATATTTTATACATGAGTTTATAAATATAAGATATTACAACTTACATATCATATAAAATAAATTATTCAATTAATATGATTTATTATTCAATTAATATGATTTTCTTTGACTTGGAACTCCGTATCATCGCATTGCATGAAAACCCTGGCCGGCATCACCCATAGGATAAAAGGGAACGCAGACTTGACTCTTCCTAGCCATCATCTTTAATTGATCAAGCCATTTGTCTAGAACTTTGTGCTAAACTCAATTATTCAAAATGCCCACATAAGTCTGCTCATACCTTGCCCTGTATTTGAGCAAATTGGGTGTAACCACCAAAAATCATGGTTTACATCGGAAAACATCTTTCCACAAATGTTTACTGGAAAAAAAATGCAGAAAAGAAAAAAGTCTTGCCAATGTATGTATTAATAAAGTACTTAGCCACTTGTTCCATTTTCACCATAAGATTTCTCGAACTTATCAGAAATAATATCACTGTTCAAATCATCTTCCACAACTAGATCAGTCTGCACAACTGATGATGTTCACAAGTGGTGTCTCCTTAGATTACGACATATGGCGGATGACGTGTCCCGAAGACTATGGAGGTGGAATAGATGGGTTGCATTATGAGAATTCCTCGGGATCCCCTTCTCGAGGAACATATCCGACTTTTCGAGAGACCTTCCTGAATACATACCATCTTCACCAAGGAAACTACCAGCAGCTCGTCTCCGAGCTTTCTCAGCCTCCTAGCTCGTCTCCGAGCCGTCTGACGTGCCGAGCCTCCTCAGCCTCCCAGCTCGTCTCCGAGCTCCTGAAGTGCCGAGCCTCCTCGGCCTCTCCCGATCAACCAAAAGCGTGGATCCCATGCGTCCCGCAACGGCTCCGCGCATATCGTCAGGACGAGATATCCTCCTTCCCACGATCCGCTTCCCACGCTAGCGCATCCTCCTATTAATGGGCGTATCCCTCCATTAATGAGCGCATTCCGCCATTCAAGACGAGGATAACGCTGGGGCGTAACTGACGGCGGTGATCTCGCATCTGCTCGCTCCACGCGACCCCTATATTAACCCCCCTTCCAGACGACTCAGGTATCTCGAATTTATTTCCAATACGCCGCAACTCTGCACTTATTCCTCGGTTCTAACTTGATCGTCGGAGGGTCCTACGGTGCTCACCCACCCCGGGACTTCTTTGCAGATAGCTCGGCATCCAACATCAACCCATTGAGATCCACACTCAGAAACTCCCAATCAAATCTTAGCCGTCAAAGACCGCCATCAAAGGATCGATGGAGGATAACATCTGAAGGAGATCCTAGCCTCCATCAGTTGGCGCCATTTTTGCGAACGAAAGACTTTTTTGTTCTACCACAAAAGTTGATCTTCCGTGCTCGACCCAATGGCAAGCGATGACCGCAACAATTCAAATACGAGCCGCCACAACGAAGGCGGGAGCGGCTCGCCTCCCCCTCCTAATGCTATCTACGTCTTGTCCGTCCGGATAGACAGGCTCATGACGCTGGTGGATGCCCTCGTCCGCGTTCAAGCGGCGGGCCCTACCCACCAGACCGCAGCTCCCCATCCCCAGGATAAGACGCCGCCGAAGGACGGTTGGGCACACCCAGGCCCTCGATCTCCTTCACCCTCATCACAGCGCCACCGAGCGCCGGCGGGCCGACTCCGACCATCTTAACCCGCACGCGGCGATTGATTCCATAACCCGCTGGGCGCCGGACAGCTCCACATCACGGTCTCAGGGAAGACCGGGTCGTTGCTCCAATGCCCGTCGCACATTCTCTTCCCCTGAGGAGGTGTCGGTCAGCACGCCTGCTTCCAGGCATGACCAACTCCCCCTCTTTCGCCGAGATCGTGCGAACGACGAGCGAAAGGACTACTCAAGAAGGGCCTTGCTTGAGAATTTGAGACACCTGATAGGGCGAAATCGAAACCGCACCTTGGCGCAAACCCGGAGCGGGGGTAGCCAACACTCCGACTGTGCAGAGTTCTTAGGTTACCACCACCGACTCGAACCCCTCGAGAAGAAAATCGAGGGCATACGCCGGGACAGCCATGTGTTCGACGAAGAGGCCCGATACTCTGCCGATTCACTGACGAAGCCCTTTATGGAAGAGCTGCTGGCCGAGCATGTCTCATCCAGGAACAAGCCGCCAAAAGTAGCCCTCTTCGACGGGAAATCGACCTAAAGGACCACCTCGGCACGTTTACGGCGGGCATGAGCTTCCAGGATAACTCCGACGCAGCCCAATGCCGAGCTTTCCCCACCACCCTCATCCGGGCTGGCCGGGACTGGTTCCAAGGACTTACACTACGCTCCATCTCGACCTTCAACGAGCTGGCATCCCAATTCCTCGGTCATTTCGTCGGGAATCGACGACAGAAGAGGACGGTCGACTACCTGTTCACCATCAAGAGCGGAGACAAAGAATCCTTCAAAAGATATGTCACTCGCTTCTATAACGCGCTCCTTGAGGTCCCCAAGCACTGCGATGAAACGGTCATCACAATGCTAAGGTCGGGTCTTAGTCACAAAGAGTGGCTCCGCTCTTTTGCATTAGCGCAACCTAAGACCATGGCCTAGGTGAAAGCTTGGACCGAGCAAGAAATCCAACTCGAGTCCGAAGTGAACTCAAACCCGCCCCGGGCCGACCAGCCAGACAGAAAGAAAAGGGACAGGGAGGAGAAGAAGAAAGCCGATTGTCCGAAGCCTTACTCCCCGAGGTTTCAGGAGTATACTCCCCTGAAAATCTCTCAGACCGAGCTGCTGGAGGAAGCTAAGGGTGAGAGATTCTTTAAGCTCCCGCCGGTCCCCCAAAGGGCAGGCAAACGCCTCCGCGGCCCATACTGCGCCTTCCACAGGTTACAGGGCCACCCGACCGAGAACTGCAATCAACTCTGTGACTACATCGAGGAGTTGATCCACTCAGGCCACTTGGCGAAGTACCCGAGGGACAAGTGGCAGGCGGAGGGGGAGAAAAATGATCAATCCCTTCCTGGAGAATTAACGATCGGACAGATCATGGTCGTTACCTCGAATCCAGTTTGAGGAAGCGAGGGGAACCGCCACATCCTCCCAATCGGGGGAACAAGCGGTATGCCACACAAGAGGTGCAGGAGTGTCACGCCCCGCTTCCCGGTGTACGGCAAGAGGACGCGACGAGGCTGCTACGTATTTACTCAGAAGTAAACACGCTAAGCGTAACTAAGCAATATAAAGTAAAGTACACAAGAAACATGAATGTAAATGAACAACAACTTTATTTATTAAACATTCTTTTACAAATACAACTGAAATGAAAGTACATAAATAGAAAGTGATGCCTAAACAATGACATAAATGAAATGAAATAAATATGTACAGGTGCTTACAGCTCTGGGTCAAAAGGTATCTGCTCCAAATCTTCAGTGCTGGGCTCGATCTCCAATGAGTCCGAATCACCTGACAACATTCCAAAGAAAGAAGAAAGGAATGTCGTCGGCGAACAATCGCTCGGTAAGTCCCAAAAATGAGTAGAGATAGAATAGACAGAAAAAGAGTATATCTTATAATGTTTGATTATATTGTTAACGCTGTTGTTTGTAGCTTGATACAGAAAATGCCAGTGTATATGAGAGGAGTCTCACTATTCCGGAGAATAAGGTATACGGAGCACAAGGAACCGTTTAGCCACGGTACAATGGCAATGGATATTCAGGTTAGGTGTATTATGGTTACAGTCTCGTGCCACTTTAACACCTCCCGTACCAGTCTACCCCTTATAAACCCCGCGATGTCTTTTGTATTGATTGTATTGTTTTGTTATATAGATAGATGACTTGCCGAAACCATGATATCAGTAAATGGAATGGATATAAATGGAGAGTCATGTAGATGGAGTATATCCATGGTTCGGTTCGGTCAATATAGAGTAATATAAATTGTATAGACAGATTCATAGATTCATGTTGCATTTGTAGTATTATACTTGAATCATATTCAAATCAGATTGATTAGATTGAGACTCAGTCTGAATCAGACACTTTGTAAAGAACTTGAAATCCTGAATTAGTTTTGATGTTATCGGTAACTGCTGTACATGGACGGCAGAATTTATGTCTTTTTTCAAGACAATTACCGTGTTGACAACACCGTTTGTTAGATTTTCTACATTAAATAGGTAAGCGCCCACATTCTTCGGCTCCCTGAGGCTCAAGAGAACCGGTCCCGCTTAAACCTATATTTACTAGGGTCCTTATTGTAATTTAGCATAACTTGAGGGGTTTTTATGTAAAAATAGTTTTGATATATTTTCAAAATACACCTCAAGTATTTAATTATCGTTCTTAGGGTTTTCATAGATGTATATTTTATAATTGTGAAATTTTTAGTGAGTAGAACCTAGTTTCATAGTAAATGGTATTTTTTTGAAATATTGGAATTGTTTTGTATTTGGATGATATTTTCATGTAATGGTGATTCTTTTGATCTAGAAAACTTGGAATATTTATATAATATATTTAAAATAGATATTTTGATAATATATATATATATATTTAAAAATAAATTTTATTTATTTTCTTGTAGAAATCTCATTTTCTAAAGAAAAATACATTAAAATTCCATCGATATCGAATGCTCCTTTCGGAGGTCTGCATCTCGCTCTACTAGGCCCGAGGATGTGCGATAACCCACACCATCCCGAACGGGATCCCCAAAAGTGGGTTGTAGAGGCGCAATTGGAAGGAATTATTTAATACATCTTTTTAAAGAAATGGTTTTGTGAGTTGATAGTATTTATTTGTAGAGTCGTATTATCCCATGAATATATTCCCAAAACTTCATCTTGTTATGTCAAAAATGTGTGTTGTAATGAGGTAGGTCATTATCTCGTGAGTTATCTAAAAGTAATACAAGTTTTGTGTTGTTTTATGTCGTAACTAAAGTATGTGGTATTTTACTGTAAAAATACAATAAAAATTTCATAGAAGTATATTTTGAGATGAAACTTGTTTTAATAGCTTTGTTTATGTTTGTTAAACCTTATGTGACAATATGGAATTTTATTGATTAAGAAAAATAGAGTTTTAAAGAAAAACCGAATCGGAAGTCGGATTAACTCCGCTTCCGTCGGATTTTAGAAATAGAATTTGTTATAATAGGAGAAGAGAGGGGGAGAGGGGACTTATTGGTTTTAACTTTTAAGGAAAGGGGAGAGGTAGGAGAAGGTTTGGGGATCTTCGGGGTGTCGTTTCGTCGCCGAAAACTACTTGGAACGTCGCCGGAACTTTGCCTTTTGCTAATTCCACTTGCACACAAAAGAGACTTGAAATTTTTTGAGAGTTTTGACAGGGAGAATGAGGAGGGGTGAAATATGGTGTGGTATTTATAGGGAAAATTAGGGTTTGGTATATTGAATTGGTGAATAAAAATTTTTGCATTAAAATGGGTTTTAAGAGGCATTTTAATTCTCTGGATAATTGCAGAGAATACAAACAGCCTAGGGAAAGTGGGGTAGGCCTAGAGGTACAGGGGGAAAAATCTCGAGGCAACACCGACGGTCAACCCCGACGGTACGGGCCTTTTTAAGCTTTTCGCTGGTCCAATACCGTTGGATGTGGTTGAATTTGATGCCACGTGTCCCCGTCATCTCATATACCCTCGTGCACGTGTTTGTTTATTCTGTGTCTCTTCAGTTTATGTGTAGTGCATGTGTAAACCCTTGGGTTTCTAAAAGATTAAAAGAAAATTTAATAAAAAAAATAATATGGCTATTCGATCACAGGGGCTACGTCACAGCAGTGTAAGGCTTTACCAATGTGTTACAAGTACTTTCTTGCTGTTCTAAAGTTAAACAAATACTTATAGTATACACAGGATTTGCAAATACCCCAATTGTATATTAACTTTTAAATAATTTTCTGTACATTGAAATTGGAGTTGTTACAGTATATCCTCCTTACAAAAATTTTGTCCTCGAAATTTACAATTTATTTTAAGGACTAGTTTACAAATAAATGAGGATATCTTGCACGTATCTCATCTTCCCTTTCCCATATTGATTCTCCTGGTGTGTCCTTTCTCCACATCACTCGAACCAAGTTGACTTCCTTGTTCCGAAGTGACTTCACTTTTCTATCCAGGATCTCAATAGGTTGTTGCTCACAGGATAAGTCTGGCTGTACAGTTAGTTCGAATGATCAAGACTATGGCTGGGGTCACTCACATATCTTTTGAGTTGGGATATGTGGAACACATTGTGCACTCCTTCTAATGAAGGTGGAAGTGTCAAGCGATAAGCCACTTCACCGATTCGTTCGAGTATGTTGAACGGTCCAATGTACCTTGGACTAAGCTTACACTGTCTTCCAAAACGAATCACTCCGCGATTCGGAGATATCTTCAGAAATACATGTTCTCCCGGTTGGAATTCCAAGTGACGGCGCTTTGAATCAGCCCAGTGCTTCTATCGATCTTGGGTTATGCGCATTCTTTCTCTGATAGTACGAACTACGTCAACAGTTGCTACTATCATCTCAGGTCCAAGGAGTTCTCTATCTCCGATGTCGTCCCAACTTAATGGCGATCGACACTTCCTTCCATAAAGTGCTGCAAAAGGTGTCATTCATATACTTTCTTGGTAGCTGTTGTTGTATAAAAACTCCACAAGATGTAGGTGATCTTCCCACGATCCTCCGAAATCTAACATACACGCTCTTAGCATATCTTCTAAGATCTGAATGGTTCGCTCAGACTTACCATCTGTTTGTGGATGATAAGCCGTGCTGAAGTTCAGACTTGTCCCACACTCGCTTGCAGACGTTGCCAAAGTTGCGATCGAAATCTAGTGTCACGATCGGATAATGCAAACCGGTACTCCATGTAATCTCACGATTTCCTGCATGAGTTCATGGGTATCAGAGATAGTATATTTTTGAAGATTTGAAATCTTACTTAGATTCTTACCTCCATGTACTTCTTTGCTAGTGTCTCAGTAGATTGGCCAACTCGAAGGGGAATAAAGTGAGCTGACTTTATGAGTTGATCCACAATAACCCATACCACATCGTTACCCTTCGTGCTGCGAGGAAGTGCAGTCACGAAATCCATTGTGATGTGTTGCCATTTCTATTCTGGGATAGGTAACGATTGAAGTAATTCAGCAGTTCTGCGATGTTCAGCCTTTACTTGCTGACACACCAAGCATTTAGCGACGCTTCTGGATACTTCACGCTTCATTCCATGCCACCAGTAATTTTGACGCAGATTTTTGTACATCTTTGTACCTTTAGGGTGTACTGAATAAGGAGAGCTATGAGCTTCTTTAATGAACTCTTCTCGCACAAAACCTTTAGGTACACACAATCTGCTGCCGTATCTCAAAGATCCGTCTTCATGGATGATGAAGTCTGTTTGAAGTCCACTTTCTACTTGTTCTCTGATCTTTTGCAACTTAGTGCCACTTGCTTGAGCGGCTTTGATCTGATTGACAATGGTATATTGAACCTGTAAGTTCATCAAACTTGAAGCGTTACCTGGCATGACTATTTCAATCTCCATATGATACAAGTCTTGTTGAAGCTTCCACTGTGCGGTGAGATTCAGTGCTAATGGTTAGCGACTAAGGGCATCAGATACTACATTCACCTTTCCTGGGTGATATTGCAGGTTGATGTCAAAGTCCGCCATGAGTTCTAACCATCTTCTCTGCCACATATTCAACTCTTTCTGAGTAAACACATATTTCAGACTCTTGTGATCTGTGTATATGTCCACTCGTTCACCAAGAAGATAATGTCGCCAAATCTTAAAAGCAAAGATTACGGCCGCCAACTTCAAATCATGCGTCGGATAATTGCGCTCATGAATCTTCAGCAGTCTTGAAGCATAAGCCACAACTTTACCGTGCTGATGTAGAACACATCCTAATTCCTTATTGGATGTATTGCAATGCACTACAAGACCTCCAGATTGGTCCGGTTTGACAAGGATAGGTGTTGATATCAATCTTGACTTGAGTTCTACGAAAGCTTGTTCGCATGCTTCTGACCACATGAATTCTTCATCTTTACGTATGAGCTTGGTCAGGGGTGTTGCAATTTTCGAAAATCCTTCAATGAACCTTCTGTAATATCCAGCTAGACCTAAGAAACTTCGAATGTCCTTCACTGATTTCGGTGTCGGCCATTCGCTTACTGCTGAAACTTTAGCTGGATCCACAGAGATTCCATCGCCTGATACAATATGTCCGAGAAAACCAACTTGATCTAGCCAAAACTTGCATTTGCTGTACTTGGCATAGAGTTGATGTTGTCGTAGAGTTTTTAGGACAATTCGTAGGTGCTCGGCATGTTCCTTCCGATTCTTAGAATACACCAGGATGCCGTCGATGAAGATGACAACAAACCTGTCCAGGTACTCTCGGAAAACTTGATTCATTAGGTTCATGAATATAGCTGGTGCGTTGGTCACTCCAAATGGCATCACAAGAAATTCGTAATGTCCATAGCGAGTTCTGAATGCCATTTTATGGACATCAGATTCTTTGACCTTCACATGATGATATCCCGAATGAAGATCTAATTTGGAGAAAATGCAAGATCCACTTAGCTGATCGAACAGATCGTCGATACGCGGTAGTGGATACTTGTTCTTTATAGTTACATCGTTCAAGGCTCTATAATCAATGCACATTCGATATGAACCTTCCTTCTTCTTTAAAAGCAGAACTGATGATCTCCAACTTGAAGTGCTGGGGCGAATCCATCCTTTCACCAATAATTCGTCCAACTGAGTTCGGACTTCCTTCAAACCTTCCGGACTGAACCGATACGGTGATTTGATCACCGGTTGTGCTCCAGGTATTAAATAAATGCTGAATTCAAGAGCTCGATCAGAAGGAAAATCTGATATGTCTTCAGGAAACACATCGTCGAACTCTCGAACTCTCCAACTTGAACTATTTCTGGCTTCAGGAAACACATCTTCGCCAATGATCCTTCCTCCACTTGAATTGCTGCAATCACTGCCTTATTTGGTTTCGCCTTGTATGTACTTGGCTCCAGGGTACGGTCTCCACTTTTGAAATAGAAGACCGGATGATCTGGAATCTCGAATACTACCCTCCTTTGACGACAGTCAATGGTAGCATAGAATGTTCTGAGCCAATCCATACCCAAGACTACATCGAAATTCGGTATGTCCAGCACCTTGAAGTCAGCATAGAATTCTCTGCTGCAGACGACCACTGGACACAGATCGTATCCCATTACTTCCTTTAGAACGCTGTTCCCTGAACTGACATTCCAGCTGGATACGAGAGGTTTGACTGAAATCACATCATGAGTTCGGACGAACCGTTGCGAGATAAAGCAATGAGATGCTTCAGTATCGAAGAGTGCTAGTCTAGGAAGTGAGGCTACTAAGATTGTACCTAAGTTATGTGAGATAGTTTTAGGTATAAGGAAGATGTATGGATATGTATAAATAGATGGAGAAGTAAAGCTTGAAGGGAAAATGTTACCAGTAATGACTTGGCCGGTGGCTTCAGCCTCTTCTACAGTCATTGTGAAAGCCTGTCGTCTCGGCACATTTCTCCTTGCCGGAGGAGCATTTCTCTGTCCGTTTCTTGGTCCTTGAGGTATGTTCCATTGAGCTTGATGGAACTGACGAGAAGAAGATGCAATCGGTCCAAGAGGAGGCGGAGCAGGTAGTGCGAGTCGTGGAGCAGGTGCCTGGATGGCTGGGCGCTGCTGGTAAGTGATTGCTGGCCTAGGTGCAGCATTTGGGTTATGTCTCCGAGGACAAGACCCGTCATGAGTAGCTGAGTCACAGACTAAGCAAAGGTGATTTGCACACCGGCATTCTTTCGCCAAATGTGCATCTTTTCTGCAGTAGGTGCAAAAGGCTGGGTTGGGCCGGTTGTTCGGTACTCCCGGTCTCCTGGGCATAAATTGTGGCCTTGAAGAGGCTCCTCCTGCCATCCGAGTGGCAGGGCGCTTCATCCGGGAAGATTGAGGTCTGCCCCTCATTTTCACCACTGCTTCATATCGGCGGGCAGCTTTCGGAGCCATCTCGTGGGTTGGGAAATCCCATGTAGCTAAGGCGGCTTGGATTTCCGAATCTAACCCTTGCTGAAATCGACGGGCTCTGATATCATCCGTCGGTATCAAGTGTGCCGCGAATCTGTTAAGGAATTGTGTTAGCTGTATAGTATATGATATTTGAAAATTGAAATATTAAGACATATCTTACCGATTGAGCATGGTAAATTCAGTATCATACTCATCCACGGATTTGGTCCACATCGAACCCTGTTCTAGATGGATGAATTGTTGTTCCACGTCGAATCCGGCCGTCTCAGGGAAGTACTTCTCATCGAACATATCGAGAAAGGTCTTCCATTCAATCGGTTGGTCAAGACGGATTTCTTTCGCCTTCCGGCAAACCCGTGCATTGTCAGTGAGCTCCAACTTCGCAACTCGAACCCAGGAGATCTCTGGCACTTGTGCCGCTGCTAGATCATCTTCAATACTCTAAGCTCACTCCTTAGATTCCATAGGGCTCTCTTTTCCTGAGAATTGCTTGGGGTGCAAAGCCCGAAATTGCTTTACCCTCGGGGCTTCCGCTTCTGGGCGGTTCATCAAAATAGCAGTCTGCTGCTGCTGTCCCTCCAGGAGGCTGCGGATCACCTCAAGCAATACCGTCTACTAATTAATTGGAGCAGCGACAGTAGGTGTAAGCGGTAGAGGTGGTGGAGTGATGTTGAAGTTGGTGCTAGTTGTAGGGTATTTTTCGTCACCCCATTGAGATGGGAATACGCACGTGCTTGTCAGGCGCATTACAGATTCTCCCTGCCTAGGTTAGGCTGGGGTTTATTGATTGTGGGGATCCGAATCTCCGGCAGCCGCGGACTAAGCTTCCGTTAATTACCCCTCGCATTTGGAGCGAGAACCTCCGATTGACGGGTTAAACTGGTCATGCGAACTCAATATGCAGTGTTGTGTTTTGAAGGGGTTTGGGATATATCGGGGGCCCCGCAGAGTTTTTACGGGGTCCCGCTACTCGGATAGCGGGCTGGGATCAAGGGGGCTAGCAGCCCCCTTACCGGTGTGGGGCAGCGCCCCGTTTGAAATTTTTTTCTAACAGGGACGGTGTTGTGGAGTGTGTGTGTGTGTCTATATATATATATACATGTATACATATATATATAAAAGGGGAAAAACTCCCAAAGGACGCTGTAGGGTGTTTTTCGTCACCCCATTGAGATGGAAATACGCGCGCGCTTGTCAGGCGCATTACAGATTCCCCCTGCCTAGGGTAGGCCGGGGTTTAATGATTGTGGGGATCCGAATCTCTGGCAACCGCGGACTAAGCTGCCGTTAATTATCCCTCGCCTTTGGAGCGAGAGAACCTCCGATTGACGAGTTAATCTGGTCATGCGAACTCAATGTGCAGTGTCACGCCCCGCTTCCCAAAATGCGGAACATGAGGGGTTGACAAGGCCAGCCATGCTCCTACGGTCAAGGAAATATCCTGCCGTAGTCACACTTCGGCTTCTAGCTTTGCGTGGTAACCAGTAATACAACGCACATGTAATGAGAAATGCAGTATATAAATCAAAACAAATACAAAGAACTAACCAGATGGGGATCAAGAGAGTATAGTTCTGGCTAGCTGATCAAAATGTCCGCGATGTCCTCGAGGTACGTCTGGTCCTGGTCCAAGCTAAGTCCACTTCTCACTCTGAGCATGCATACTCAGGTCGTCAGAGCGACACGATAGCAATATATACATAGGTGCAAGTGGTAACTCGTACAGTAATAATGGATACATAACAGTAAATCAAGATAGTAGAGATATGAACATGAAGTAGCTAATGCGGGTGTCTAAAAGAACAGGTGAACAGTAAAGCAGTAAAATAGCATGTCAGGTGTATCAATACAGTAAGTAATGCATGTCAATGTCACTATCCCTATTAGTCTCTAAGTCTCACTGTACAGGTCACTAAGCCTATCGTCAGTCCAAGTGTGAGAGTTAACCACTCGTGAGTGTCCCCCATCCAAGGGTAGGACCCAAGGGCAAGGGACCACGGGCCCAACATATAACGCACGGTAATAATCACGTAATATCCCTGTAAATCTCCATATATCTCTATATATATATGCCGGCATGGGACTCCCTAGATTCTGTTGAACTCACACTCAAACTACCCCACACCCCGTGGTTTACATCAAACGCTAACCATAAGCTCAAATACCGGTCGGTCCATGACAAGTCTGCACGAGAACTGGAGACAGGATCTCCATCAAGCACGTCCCGACTAATACCCAAGGTAAATGGACAGTGTCTGGTGCCTTACCTGTGACACCCATACAAGTGCTCCAATAAGTGTCCCATACCACTTATAGTCACACTTATACGCGCCCCACAGACGTCGACAATGCAAAGCATCAATAGGGTTCACTGATTGTGTACAAGTACGTGTCACTATCACTTATCCAATCATGCTCAACCACTAACGTACTTGCCACAATCACCGCTAATACCTAACACTAGGTAATGCACATGATCACTAACTTACCAATGCAATGACATATATATAATGTGATGAGAAAACAGTATTTAAGGCATGATTAAGATGTCATCAAACGATATCCTACCACTTGCATAAATCTTCATAATTCATACATGTACAATTTAGCGAAACAATGTACAGGGGATAAGTAGTGTGTTTGATTATCTAACCATCAAAATTGGTTTCACATCAATCGGGCCTCGGGATCGCTAGATATGGCCATTTCCTTTCAAGCGTTCACTGCTGGAAATCCGGCTTCAGAATCGGAAGTCTGTTTCGTAACGCATTTTAATCCCAGATGGGACCAGAATTTAGTGACGCTACAGTTGAATGAAATCTAGGGTTTTCAATAAGGTTTTCAACGCAACAGACGGATTCTCAATCGCGTCTGTACGTCAAAAGTTATGCACTGTTCAACACTAGTATGTCAATTCTGTTTCTGTTTGGGACTGCTAGACGTCCCGATCTTCTAAATTGCAGTTTAAATAACAAACGACAATATAACGGGGTGAAATCACTTGCGTCATTTTGCTAACAGATTGATCTTCAATAACATGCAGGGTTTCGCAACATACGAGTTCGGGAAACAAGGTAGTAAATATTACGGGACAGAAAACAATAACCAGAGTTGCTCTGGACTGCAGTCCAGAGCCGCTCACGAACCAATTCTCGTCATAATATTAGTATAGAAACAACTAAGAACTCGCATAGGGTTACAGGTCGTCGAGATGGCTTCGATTTGAGCCCTCGAACGCCCCATTTTAATATGTATATAATTTATTATGATTTTAACAATTTTCAGGTGCGGGAAATCCCCAGTTTTTACGGGTGTAATTGGGGGTGATCGTTTAAGTCGTTAACAGTCATATTTTTCAGTGAAATTTCACCACAAGGTTCATTATCACATGGGCCGGATTATGCAATCAAGTTCCGTCAAATTAAATAGAGGTTTTCACTGGGATCTTGCATCGAACAGTTAAGTCATATAAGGTTTTCATGAATCGCAAACAGGGAATTAATGCGGTTTGAATTTATAACGGAAATAATATAGCATGTAGCAAGTAGGGTACTTGCCTGGAGACGTTCTGGCGATGCACGGCAGCGGTAACGGCACGGACGCGCGACGAACGGCGCGGCTAGGGTTCGCGGTCTCGGCTCGAGCTTGGGCTCTTGGACTCGATGTCTCGGTGGGTGCGACGGACGTGCGCTGGCGTTGCGACGGTTACAACCTTGCTGATGATGACGGACGCAGAGACTGAAGCCACGGCTTTTTCGGCGACGATGACTGCTGGAATAGCGGCGATCGACGATAGGGACAAGTGCTCGATGAAATGGCTAATGCTGGGTTTGAGGCTTGGGCTAGCCTCGAGGCTCGGTCTCGGCTGGAGGTGGTGGCGACGGGTACTGTAGCTCCAACAGGGAGGAGAGGTGTGAGTACTGGCGTGGGGTCGACGGAGGCGCCGTCGGGGTTGTCAAGGCGGCCGATGGGAGGAGGCGACGAGGGTGTCGAGGGGGTGGCCGGTTGTGAGGAGATGACGAGGGAGGAAGGATGAGGGGTGTAGTCGTCGTTGTCGTCGAGGGGAGTGGGATGCAGGGACTCGAGTGAGGGGTTTTCTGTGGAGAGAGGGAGAGGGAGGAGTTTGAGGTCGAGAGTGTAAGGGAGAGAGGAGTGAGTCGTTGGGGGAGCGGGTCGTAGGGGTGCGCGCGTCGTGGGCGCGAGGAGCGGGGCGTTGGCGTGGCAGGCGGCGACGTGGGGAATGTGGGTACGTGGGTTCACGCGAAAGAGGAGGGAAGGAGAACAAAGAGGAGGAAGGAACGAAGCGGGTCGGGTTTGGTGTGGGTGTTAGGCTGGAAGACCAAGTGTGGGCTGAGAGGGGTCTTGGGCCAAGAAATTAATTTAAGATGAAACAATTGGAGTTGGATGGGGTCACGGGCTCGGGAGCTAGGCCGAGGGAGGAAATTTGTTTAATTTATTTGGTTAACTTATGGATAGAAGAGTGGGCTGGCCAATTAAGGAAAATAGAGAAAAATGAGATGGGCCGGGCTTTAGAAATTTAAATTGATTGGGGAAAGAAAAGTTGGGTCGGGCTCTGGATTAAGGAATGGAAAAATATAAGGGAGTAGATAATAGAGTTTTGGATTAGTTTAGGGGAAAATGAAAGGGTTTAAGTATTGAAATTAGTTTTAGAAAAATATGGATTTAAGAAGGGAAAGAAGAATAAAAGAATTAGGATAAAATAATTATAAATACAATTAGGTAAAAATTGTAAGTGACCCCTATTTAATAAAAATACGGCTATTGGCTTATAAAAGAACCGGGCATTACATGCAATGTTGTGTTTTGAAGGGGTTTTGGATATATCGGGGGCCCCGCAGAGTTTTTACGGGGGTCCCGCTACCCGGATAGCGGGCTGGGGGTCAAGGGGGCTAGCAGCCCCCTTGCTGGGTGCGGGGCAGTGCCCCGTTAGAATTTTTTTTCTAACAGGGACAGTGTCGTGGAGTATGTGTGTGTGTACATATGTATAAATATGTATACATATATGTATATATATATAAAAAAAAAGGGAAAAGGCATCCAAAGGATGCGTGGGGCCAGCGCTTTGAGCGCTAGCGCGCCACGTGTCAGCACGTGGGCGCTCGGGCGCTAGCGCACTGAGCGCTAGCGCGCCACGTGTCAGCACGTGGGCGCTCGGACGCTAGCGCGCCACGTGTCAGCACGTGGGCGCTCGGACGCTAGCGCTCTGAGCGCAAAAGCGCTGGCGCACTGAGCGCAAAAGCGCTGGCGCACTGAGCGCCAGCTCGCCACGTGTCAGCACGTGGACGCTCGGGCGCTAGCACAAGAGCGCTGGCGCACTGAGCGCCAGCGCGCCACGTGTCAGCACGTGGGTGCTCGGACGCTAGCACTCTGGGCGCTAGAGCGCTAGCGTGTTGAGCGCTAGCGCGCCACGTGTCAACACGTGGGCGCTCGAGCGCTAGCGCTCTGGGCACAGGAGCGCTAGCGCACCACGTGGGCGCTCAAGCAGCGAAAGGGACCTGGTCCCTGCAATGGGAGTTGTACTCCCAGAAAGGAGCACTTATTATTCTGTACATATATATATGAGGAGTTAAACTCTTAAGATGTTTTGAAGCAGATGAAGGGCTTATCCCCTTGAGCCCTAGTTCTTCCCCAAAGTGGGGTTTCTGGAGATGGGTCTCCTTCTTCTTCCTTTGTTGGCCGGATCTTGAAGATCAAGAAATATGAGATTCTAAAAATCTCTCCTTTCTGAGATCTAATGGCAGATCCGAGTTCCCCTTTGTGGGTTTTGTGGTGAAAAACTATTTAGTTTTAGAAAAGGAAGAGTAAAACTCTTGATTTAATTAAAAAAATGAGAAGGTTTAGAACCTTGGAGAAGGAGCAGGAGGCACAAAGAACCCTAGTTTTTTGGGGGAATGAAAATTGTATTAGATATTTTCATCATGTTGCCTTTTATAGGCTTACATATTTGCATATAGCCCCTTGGGCATTACAAAATGGCATTTTGCCCATCCCATGGCTCATGTGCCATTTCTTTTTGCACATAAGCCATGGGCTTTACAAAAATTTGACTTTAAGCCCATTTTGCATACATTCATGTATAAAAAATTACATAAAATTTATTTATTACATGATCTATATTTTGGCATGGAGGAGGCTGGCCGCGGGCTCGATTTGGGCATGAGCCCGCTTGACCTGGGCTTGGGCCCACCTGGCTTGGGATTGACCTTGACTTTGACTCGGTCAACCAGGGGTGCAAATTTTGACCCCAACAGACGCGTGGGGCCAGCGCCTCATATGCCTAGTACGCGAGCGCTGAGCGCTGTGCGCTTAGGCGCTCGCGCACTACGTGTCCGACACGTGGTGCTGGACGCTCGAGCGCTAGGCGCTCGAGTGCTAGCGCACCACGTGTCCGGCACATGGGCGCTGGGCGCTTGAGCGCTTGGGGCGCCAGCGAGGAAAGGGGGGCTTTTACCCCAGAAATGGGATTTAAACTCCCGAAAGAGAATTTACAGTGGAGTTAAACTCCTAAGATATTTTTGGAGATGCTGAAACGGGCTTCTCTCTTGAGCTCTGGATCTTCCCAAAGTGGGATATTTAAGAGATGGGTCTCCTTCTTCCTTCTCTTTTGGCTGGATCTTGAAGAATAAGAAGTATGAGATTTTAAAAATCTCTTATTTTTAAGATCTGATGGGAGATCTGAGTTCCCCTTTGTTGGTTTCGTGGTAAAAAAACTATTTAGTTTTGGAAAAGGAAGAGTAAAACTCTTGATTTAATTCAAAAAGAGAAGAAGGTTTTTAGAACCTTGAGGAAGGAGAAGATCACAGATCTTGATTCTTTTAGAGAGAGAAAAAGTTGTTGAGATATTTTCATTATCTTTGCCTTTATAGGCTATACACTTTACATATAACCCCTTGGGCTTTACAAAAATGGCATTTGCCCTTCCCATGCCCCATGTGCTATTTTTTTTTGCACATAAGCCATGCGCTTTACAAAAATTTGGCTTTATGCCCATTTTCTTACATTTATTCATAAAATAAAAATACAAGAAATACAACAAAATTTTGGCATAGGGGGAGGCCAGCCGCTTCATGTTCGGGCTCGCTCCGGGCATTGGCCCATTTGACCTGGGCTTGGGCCCACCTGGCTTGAGGTTGACTTTGATTTTAACTTGGTCAACCGGGGTGTATATTTTTACCCCAACAAATTGCCCCCCATCAATAAATGCACACAACATATGTGGGTCGTGTTTACCCCAACAAATTCACGTGGAGGCGACTTGATTCGGTTCCCACCTTTTGGGAAGCTGGTACTGCCCTGTTTACGACATGAACGGTCGATGCTTGACGTGTCTCCGAGATGGAGTGTCTGGTTGTCTTGATTCCGAGGCGGATCATAACTCCGACGAGGAGGTCGTTGCTGCCCTTTTAGCGACGTGGACGGTTGGTACTGCCCTTTTAGCGACGTGGACAGTCGGTGCTGCCCTTTTTGCGACTTGGACGGTCGATGCTGCCCTTTTAGCGACGTGGACGGTCGGTGCTGCCCTTTTTACGACGTGGACGGTTGATTCTGCCCTTTTTGCGACTTGGACGGTCGATTCTACCCTTTTAGCTACTTGGACGGTCGGTGCTGCCCTTTTTGCGACTTGGACGGTCGGTTCTACCCTTTTTATGACTTGGACGGTCGAGTTTTACTCCGCTTCCGTCGGGTTTTAGAAATAAAACTTTTTATAATAGTAGAAGAGAAGGGAGAGGGGACTTACTGGCTTTAAGGAAAGGGGAGAGGTAAGAAAAGGTTTAGGGATTGTCGGGGCGTCGTTTCGTCACCGGAAACTCCTTGGAACGTCGTCGGAACTTCACCCTTCGCTAACTCCACTTGCACACAAAAGGGACTTGAGAATTTTTGAGAGCTTTGACATGAAATTCTGAATGATGAGGGGTGAAATATGGTGTTGTATTTATAGGGAAAATTATGGTTTGGTGTATTGAATTGGTGAATTAAAATTTTTGCATTAAAATAGGTTTTAAGAGGCATTTTAATTCTCTGGATAATTGCAGAGAATACAAACAGCCTAGGGGAAGTGGGGTAGGCCAAGAGGTGCAAGGGGAAAAATCTCGAAGCAACACCGACGGTCAAACTCGGCAGTACCGGCCTTTTTGAGCTTCTCGCCGGTCCAATACCGTCGGATGTGGTTGAATTTGATGCCACGTGTCCCCGTCGTCTCATATACCCTCATGCACGTGTTTGTTTATTCCGTGTCTCTTCAGTTTACGTGTAGTGCATGTGTAAACCCTTAGGCTTCTCAAAGATTAAAAGAAAATTTAATAAAAAGATAATGTGGCTAGGGGGATTCAATCACAGGGGCTACGTCACAGCAGTGCAAGGCTTTACCAATATGCTACAAGTACTTTCTTGCTGTTCTAAACTAAAACAAATACTTATAGAATATACAGGATTTGCAAATACCCCAATTGTTCATTAACTTGTAAACAATTTCTGTACATTGAAATTGGAGTTGTTACAAGGAGGCACGAGCTGATCACTTTCATCGATGAAGACCTCCACAGCATATCGTTCCCTCACAATGACCCACTCATAATAACGGCCAGAGTCCATCGTTACGAGGTCCAGCGGATATTGGTCGACTCAGGGAGCTCGGTGGATATCTTGTTCCACGACTGCTTCCAGCGTATGGGGCTAGGACCATCCGACCTCCGACTTACCTCCCATGTACTCTCTGGGTTCACCAATCATTCCGTCCCTGCCAAGGGATTGGTCACCCCCCTCTTCAACATCGGGGAAGCGGGAAATACACGGACAGTACCAGTGGACTTCCTCGTTGCCAAGGTCCCTTCATCCTACACATTCTTCTAGGACGCCCGACCTTAAATGCTCTCCGAGCCCAAATCTCGACTTATCACCTTGCGATCAAGTTTCCTTTAGATCAAGAGGGAATAGGCCGGGCCTACGGAGAGCAGCAAACCGCTAGGATTTGCTTTACCTCGACGTCCACCGCAGGAGATCAAGGCGACGATTTTGAGGACATACCCAACTTCCTAGGGTCTTTGGATACGCGCGACGACCAAATGGAAGTTAGAGGTGCCCCGGTAGAAGAATTAACAGAAGTACCCCTCGCAGAAGGGGTTAACGACCAAACAGTCCAGATCGGCTCTCTCCTGATTAGGGATCGCCGCGAAGAAGTGATCCGGTTCCTCCGAGATAACTCGGACGTATTCGCTTGGGCACCGGCGGACATGCCCGGAATCGACCCTAGAGTGATCTCCCACAAGCTCAGGGTCGACCCGAAAGCAAAACCCGTCCGACAAAAGAAGAGAAGCTTCGCACCGGCAAAGCAAAAAGAAAAAGAGGACGAAGTGGATCGACTGCTCGCCGCTAACTTTATCAGGAACCTGGACTACTCTGATTAGCTGGCGAACGTAGTCATGGTCAAGAAGGCAAACGGGAATGGCGCATGTGCGTCGATTTTACGGACTTAAACAAGGCCTGCCCCAAAGATAACTATCCCCTCCCTCGGATAGACCGGCTGGTAGACAGCTCGGCCGGCCACGAACTATTGAGCTTCATGGACGCCTTCTCAGGTTACAATCAGATCAGGATGAACCTGGACGACGAAAAACTTACCGCCTTCACCACTGACCGGGGGTATACTGCTACAAAGTGATGCCCTTTGGACTCAAGAATGCTGGGGCTACATATCAGCGACTGGTCAACAAGATTTTCAAACCTCAGATCGTTAGAAACAGGGAGGTCTATGCCGGCGACATGCTCGTAAAATCCGTCTCATCAGCAGGGCATACTAAAGACCTCGAGGAGACATTCGACGTCCTGCGCAAGTACAAAATGAAGTTGAATCCAGCTAAGTGCGCGTTCGGAGTCACCGGCGGGAAGTTCCTCGGGTTCATGGCAACCCACCGAGGAATCGAAGCAAACCCTGAGAAGATCAGCGCCATCCTCAACATGGCAACGCCCAAGAGCAATGTCGAAATCACGCGGCTCATGGGAAGGGTCGCTGCTCTGAGTCGCTTTATGTCCAGATCCGGAGAGAAGTGCCTTCCATTTTTCAAATCCCTGAGGAAGATCCTTCAGTTTGAATGGTCCGAGAAATGCCAGAACGCTTTCGAGCAATTTAAAGCACATCTAGCGACCCCACCGCTACTCACCCGACCAGTCGAAGGCGACGAACTGTTGCTATATCTGGCCGTCTTCGACTAAGCAGCAGTCTCGGTGCTTGTCAGGAAATTCGAAGGCATACAAGGGCCGGTCTATTACGTGATCCACGTCTTCAATGAATTAGAAACGAGATACCCGTTCATAGAGAAGATAGTTCTGGCGCTTTTCGTCGCCTCCAGAAAACTTCGACACTATTTTTAGGCACACATGATCCTCCTCCCTACCGAGCGACCTTTAGGGGTGATCCTTTCCTCCCCCGAGTCATCAGGACGTCTGGAAAAATG
The DNA here is from genome assembly GCA_030015575.1 of Agapanthus africanus. Taxonomy (NCBI): domain Eukaryota; kingdom Viridiplantae; phylum Streptophyta; class Magnoliopsida; order Asparagales; family Amaryllidaceae; genus Agapanthus; species Agapanthus africanus. The sequence continues at coordinate 530,085,936 of CM057347.1, read as the reverse complement.
GAGGTGGGAACTATCCCAATTTGATATCAAGTAGCGACCCTGACAAGCCATCAAAGCACAGGTCTTGGCGGATTTCATTGTCGAATGCACCATCCCTACTAAGGAAGGAGCGCCGATGCGGGGCCCCGAAACTCATCCCACGGTCGAGGAGGTGCCAGACCCCATCTCAGATTGGGTGCTCTACGTGGACGGATCCTCTTCCGAGGAAGGGAGCGGAGCTGGCCTGATCATTCGCGGTCCGAACGAAACAGAAATTGAATACTCCCTAAAGTTCGGGTTCAGAGCGTCAAATAACGCCGCAGAATACGAGGCCTTATTGGTAGGACTTCGAATCGCCTCCGGGGTAGGACTGAAGAACATCAGAATACACAGCGACTCCGCATTGGTCGTCGGCCAAGTAACCGGACGCTTCGAAGCTCGGGAACCGCTCATGATAAAGTACCTAGCCGAGGTAAAAAGGCTTCGGAAAAAATTCGATTGAGTCCAAGTGGAGAAAATCCCCAGGAACTTGAACGCTCGGGCCGATGCTTTGAGCAAGCTCGCTTCCTCCTACTCGACCACCCATCTTCAAAGTCTTGCCACGACCTAGCGTGGAAGAAGGAGAGGTAACGCTCCAGATCTACGCGACCCAAGAAGAAAGCTAAGATTGGAGGAAACCCCTCGTGGAGTTCCTAAAAGATGGTGCACTCCCCAAAGACCAAGGAGAAGCTCGTCGGCTATGGCCCAAATCACGCCATTTTGTCTGAAGCAACGGAAACCTAAACAAGAAGTCGTACACTCAGCCTCTGCTCCGATGCATCAACCCCCACGAGGCTGACTACATTCTACGAGAAATTCACGAAGGGGTTGGGGGAGCGCATCAAGAAGCCCACGCCTTAGTCTAGAAGACGCTGCTCCAAGGGTACTACTGGCCAAAGTTACACCATGATGCCGAGAAGCTGGTCAGAAGATGCAAGAACTACCAACTCTTCGGAAGCATACCTCGTCTTCCCGCCAGAGAACTAACGCCACTTAGCTCCTCCTGACCGTTCGCACAGTGGGGGATGGACATGCTCGGTCAACTCCCCGCTGGCACGGGCGGACACAAGTTTATCCTCGTCGTTGTGGACTACTTCACAAAATGGATAGAGACAGTACCCATCAGAAAACCGGACGCTACCTCTACGATAAATTTCCTGCAGAACAACATAATTTTTCGATTCGGAATCCCGAGATGCATAGTTACCGATCACGGAACCAACCTTGAAAATGATAAGGTCAAAGAGTTCTGCAATGACTACCACATACTAATGAAGTTTGCCGCAGTCGCGCATCCTCAATGCAATGGACAGGCCGAGGGCGAACCGAGACGTCATCCGAGGTCTCAGAGCCTGTTTGGAAGGAAGGTAGGGCGGCTGGGTCGAAAAACTGCCACGAGTTCTATGGGCACTACGAACATCGAAGAAGACACCCATGGGAGAAACCCTCTTCAGCCTCCGACACCGATGCAATGGTCCCCACTGAGATCGGACTGTCCAATTACAGGGTCGAACACTTCGACGATGAAGCCAATACCTCCGCACTCCGAAGCAACTTGGACATCTTGCTGGAGAAGCGGGACCGAGCACAAATCAGAGCAGCCGCCTATCAGCAACAACCACTCGCTACTACAATACCCGAGTTAAACATCGGGCCTTCAGGACGGGAGATTTGGTCTTACGAAGAAACAAGTCCGTGGACCAAGGGAGACTACACAAATTCTCCCCGAAGTGGGACGGACCATTTCTCGTCACAAAGGTTTTTCCCGGTGGGGCATACTGCCTGCAGGACACTAGGGGGTAGACCATTCCGTGGCCTTACAACGCCGAAAAGTTCAAATTGTATAAATAAGAAAAAAAAAGTATCCCCTTTTGAATTAATATAATTTCTGTTGGCGATTAGTTATGTCCATAGAATGTGCGAAAAGAAAAGAGAAAAAAAGAGACAACACACTACTACTAAAAACATAGTTTATTTATTGATTAAAGGGTATTGTGGGCTCCCTGGCCTTACAACAATTACAATAGAGGGGGCGGGGATCAAGGAAGCACTATTGATGGTACTCCGAGGAAATCTCCTGCAGCCGAGCCTGAGCTACCTCAACCCGCTCCCTCTAACGGTGCCCACTGACCCTAGATGCCACGGAAGCGCCGGGGACCCCATCCGCCGGACCGGAGGCAACGATCGGCCTTTTCTGGAAACACTCCAGAAGAAGACCCATTGATCGCTCCCGCCTGCTTTGCGAGATCAGGCCATGGTGGTAGAGCGTGTGCACCTAGTCAAACGCCCCGTCCCTCAGCTGCGGAGACAGGGCATTGTGCAGACCCGGAGACATCCTCCAGATTGCATAAAGAAGCACTTGGAGGAGAGCAGATCGCCGGGGAAGTAGGCAACCAAAGTGGTCCTCCACGCGGTCTATCACCACCTCGTATGTCTGCTTAGAGACATCAAGGAAGTAAAAGTATAAGTCGTCACGAGAGATGATCTCCTTGATGAGGAATATACGCCCAGACATTTTCGAAGGAACGCAAGATTGAGAGGAAATCAACACCCCCTTAAGGATGCACCTTCAGTATTTATAGCTTCTACAAAATCAACGGCCGAAATTTACTCGTGTAGTGACGCGAATCACGGGACATCTCAATTTCCCGGTATAGAACTGCCATGTGTCAGCCATGCCAGTCTTCACGAACGGCTATGTGGGCCTCGGAAGGTTGAACGGCGCCCTGACTCCGGCCTATGCGGGCCATGGAAGGTTGAATGATGCCCCACGAAGGCGCAAAGGAGTCTCTAAAGCCCTCCTCGCGATACGGCCAAGCAGTTTCCTGCTCGGTCCATCCGCAGTTGGTAGCTTCCTGCCCAACTAACGCCGTGGATTAAAAGCCTTCCTCACGAAGCGACCGAATAGCTTCCTGCTCGGTCATCTACCAACAGGTATCCTCCTACCCAACAACACTGTGGATCAAAAGCCCTCATCACGAGGCCGCCGAGAAATCTCCTGCTGGCCTATCTGCAGTGGGTAGCTTCCTACCCCCACAACGCTGTGGATCTAAAGCCCTCTTCGCGAGACGACCGAGTAGCTTCCTGCTCGGTCATCCACTAGCGGGTAGCCTCTTGCCCAACAACGCTGTGGATCAAAAGCCCTTATCACGAGGCTGCTGGGCAATCTCCTGTTGGCCCATCTGCAGCGGGTAGCTTCCTACCCAACAACGCTGTGGATCCAAAGCCCTCCTCACAAGGCGACCGAATAGCTTCCTGCTCGGACATCCACCAGCGGGTAGCTTCTTGCCCAACAACGCTGTGGATCCAGAGCCTTCCTCATGAAGCGATCGAGTAGTTTCCTGCTCGGTCATCTACCAGTGGGTAGCCTCCTGTCCAACAACGTTGTGGGTCAACAGCCTTCATCACGAGGTCGCCGAGCAATCTCCTGCTGTCCCATCTGAAGCGGGTAGCTTCCTGCCGAACTACGCTGTGGATCGAAGCCATCCTCTCGAGGCAGTTGAGCAGCTTCCTGCTTGGACCATCTGCGGTGGGCAGCTTCCTGCCCGTCAATGATGTGGATCAAAGCCCTCACCGTGAGGCAGCTCAGTAGAACGGAAGGTACCGACCTTCCTACACTTGGCCACCAACGCACGATAGCAACCTTTGCTCCGGGGAAAAGTAGGGTACCGACCTTCCTACAGACCGCTATCGTTCAACTCTGATACTTACAAGATAAAAAAGACATACGAGCTAAAAATACTTGCAGAACGAAGATTCAAACAAAAGTATACGAGCCAAAGGTACTTGTGCAGCAAGCAAACATTTGGGCAAAGGAAAAAGGAGTACTTTATTTATGATCCAAAAATAAATACAGGGTATTCTGGGCTCCTCAGCCTTACAAAATGCCCGGAGGCTTACAAAATTTTGTTTGGGAAAAAAATCCCCAAGGAAGAAAGCTTAGGCCGTCGGCTCGGGGAGGATCTCACCCTGCCCGACGCCAGCGTCGGGGACCAAAATTGCGACCTCTGGGTCGGCGCTTCCACCGGCAGCCTCCTCTACGACAACTTCCCCCTGTGGTTATTCCCCGCCATGGGATATTTAGCGTGGAGCTCGCTGATATCGATCCCCGACGCTGACTCCTTGATGGAGTCGAGTGCGCTGTGCCAGACGACGGCCGCAGATTCGGCGAGATCAGCGTAGAATTGGTCTGACGCCTTGTACGCCTCCACGGCCTTCTCCGCCCGGCACTCGGCGAGCTTCACCGCGTCCAAAGCTACCCGGACGTCCCTTTTGAGGGCGTCTCTCGACTTCTTCATCGAGTGGTAGAAGTCGTTCACCTCCTCCAACTTGGCCTGAATAGCCCGGTTGGACTCATCCAGAAACCGATGAGACTCCTTCAACTTGGAGTTCGTCAGCCCCTCGACGATCAGACGTGCGTCGAGGATGGCCGCCTTCTCCTCCGCTTGCCGCAGTTGGAGGCGGAGTTCCTCCTCCAGCTTGGAGGACTCGCCCACCTTTTTCATGGCCAGGTCTACCTCCTCGGACTCCATGGCGACGAAGAGCGCGCAGTGGTGGAGGACCTGAAGAAAGCAACACACGGGTTAGAAAGCTCAAACCGAGAAAACAAGACTTAAAATAATTTCTGAAAAAAGTCAAGAACCGACCTGAACCGCCTCCTGGGCTATGGCGGCCACGTGGGCCTTCATGGTCCCCCAGAGAATTTTAACCCCGGCGGCTGTTCATCACAGAAAACTGTATTTCAATACCACTCATTCATTATCAATTTTGTATAACATCGGCACTATTAACCCGTGTCTGCTCAATAAATACAAATTACAGGTATTCGTGACAAAACACTGGAAACACACTCAAATACACGGATATTACATTTGAGAGCTGACACTGCAACCAGAACAGAAAGACGATCTATATTTAAAGAGTTTCTTTTTGCAACATGCAAGTGTACACACTTTTTATGAAAATATGGTCCAACACATTACAAGTGTGAACACTTTTTGTGATGCATGAACCTTGGGGGCTGCCATACACAAGTGGGCACAACACTACTCATGACTTGTGCAAATGGTGTGGCAAGTGGGTGTAAGTAATGAGTGATATGAAAAGTTATGATGTGATTTAAAAGTTTGATTTCCCTCCAAAAACTACTGAGTACAACCCAGACTTCTACAAAGAGAACAAACAACACCAGTGGGATTATGAAGAGCACACAACATCACAATAGCAACACGAGCCCCAAAGTCACAGAGATGACCGGCGAAAAGGTCCAAATATCCGGCGACGCCGGTCCCATCATGCCTATTTTTTTAGGATCAGACATGTTTGTTCTGAAATAAGTAATATCAAGCGTAGTTTATAAAGTGAAGTGGATATGAAGGGATATTATAGATGTCTTAATAGAAACTAATTCTGAAGAATAACCCATCTGGAACTTGATTGGAGTGATTACACACCTGATCTACTAACACGTCTTTTATCCTAAAAATAATTGAACAACTAGTTATATCTCCGTTCGCATTGAATTGTTATGATTTTCACGCCAAAATGAGTCCTTTTGTTTTAGGGCCTAGGTAACTTGAGCAATTAAGTCCGTCGGGGTGTCTCTACACCTAATGCCCTAAAACCAACTGGTTTGGGTGCATTGGCCCAAAACTCGTTAAGAAATCTAGAAAGTCCAAATTAAAACAAAGTCAAGCAAGTGTTCTCTCCGAGTTAAAATTCCTAACGGTTTTTTGTGTGAGAATAATCTTGACAAAAGATAAATTCTTATAAAAATATTTTTAACGGAGATATGAAGGTTTTATCTTATGATAAAGACTATTGCATTGTCACGAAGGTGTGTATGAAACGAAAACAAGTAAAAGGCGGAGTGAAGAATAAGACCAAGTTTCTTGTTAAAGAAGATAGAAATTCTAAATTTGAAACCAAGCTGGAAAACGAAACTTGAGAAATACTTAAATCTTTATGAAACTTGTGTGGTCCTTTTGAAGTTTTATCCGGTCTTTATTTTGTGACATGATGACTTTAATCGGTCCTTTTGGAACTTAACGACACTATTTGCACCGCATGTAAAGACGTATAGGATCTTAAGTTAAATAAAAAGTGAGGTGTGAAAAATAAAGATTCGATATTTCTAATTTAGGATAATAGAATTTCTAGCTTTAAAGCTAAACCTTAGGATTAGAATCAACAGTTATTTCGCGAAGCTAGCTTGACGAGATTTTGTAGATGTAATCCGCTGAAAAATCTCAGGAGACAACACTCCTCCTACTAGGGACATCTAGAGGTTCAACGGCTTGCTGCATGAGCTCAGTGCAACCGCGTTCCCTGCGAAAGTGAGGTTAGGATTTTGTTTTGCTTGGGACGAGCAAAAGATAAGTTTGGGGGTATTTGTTCATCACAGAAAACTGTATTTCAATACCGCTCATTCATTATCAATTTTATATAATATCGACACTATTAACCCGTGTCTGCTCAATAAATACAAATTATATGTATTCATGGCAAAACACTGGAAACACACTCAAATACACGGATATTACATTTGAGAGCCGACACTACAACCGGAACAGAAAGCCGATCTATATTTAAAGAGTTTCTTTTTGCAACATGCAAGTGTACACACTTTTTATGAAAAAATGGTCCAACACATTACAAGTGTGAACGCTTTTTGTGATGCATGAACCTTGGGGGCTGCCTTGCATAAATGGGCACAACACTACTCATGACTTGTGCAAGTGGTGTGGCAAGTGGGTGTAAATAATGAGTGATATGAAAAGTTATGATGTGATTTAAAGGTTTGATTTCCCTCCAAAAACTACTGAGTACTGTAGGGTGTTTTTCGTCACCCCATTGAGATGAGAATACACGCGCGCTTGTCAGGCGTACTATAGATTCTCCCTGCCTAGGATAGGCTGGGGTTTATTGATTGTGGGGATCCGAATCTCCGGCAGCCGCGGACTAAGCTGTCGTTAATTACCCCTCGCCTTTGGAGCAAGAGAACCTCCGATTAACGGGTTAAACTGGTCATGCGAACTCAATGTTCAGGGTTGTGTTTTGGAAGGGTTTTGGATATATTGGGGGTCTCGCAGAGTTTTTTACGGAGGTCCCGCTATCCGAATAGCGGGCTGGGGGTCAAGGAGGCTAACAACCCTCTTGCGGGGTGCGGGGCAGCGCCCCGTTAGAAATTTTTTTAAACGGGGGAGGTGTTTTTAGTGTGGAGTATGTGTGTGTGTGTGTGTGTAAGGGAAAGGGCATCCAAAGGATGCGTGGGGGCCAGCGCCTCGCGTGTTTTGGATGCGTGGGGGCCAGCGCCTCGCGTGTCTAACACGCGAGCGCTGGGCGCTTAGGCGCTGGCGCAGCACGTGCCCGGCACGTGGGCGCTTGAGCGCTAGCGCACCACGTGCCCGGCTCATGGGCGCTTTGAGCGCAAGGCGCTCGAGTGCGAGCGCACCATGTGCCCGGCACGTGGGCGCTGGGCACTTGAGCGCAAGGCGCTCGAGCGCTAGCGCACAACGTGCCCGGCACGTGGACGCTGGGCGCTTGAGCGCCGGCGAGAAAAAAAGGGATTTTAGTCCCAGAAATAGGATTTAAAATCCCAAAAGAGGATTTAGAGCGGAGTTGAACTCCTAAGATGTTTTGGAGTTGATGAAAGGGGTTCTTCTTTGGAGCCCTGGGTCTTCCCTAAAATGGGGTTTTCGGAGATGGGCCTCCTTCTTCCTCCTCTGTTGGCAGGATCTTGAAGATCAAGAAATGTGAGATTTTAAAAAAAATCTCTTCTTTTTGAAATCTGATGGGAGATCTAAGCTCCCCTTTGTGGGTTTTGTGGAGAAAAACTATTTAGTTTTGGAAAAAGAAGAGTAAAACTCTTAATTTAATTCAAAAGAAAGAAGAAGGTTTAGAACCTTCAGAAAGGGGAAAGAGGCACAAACCCTAGATTTTGAGGGGAATGAAAAAGTCTATTAGATATTGTCATCATGTTGTCTTATATAGGCTTACATATTTACATATTGCCCCTTGGGCTTTACAAAATGGCATTTTGCCCATCCCATGGCTCATGTGCCATTTTTCTTTTTTGCACATAAGACATGTGCTTTACAAAAATTTGGCTTTATGACCACTCATGCATAAAAAAATACATAAAAGTTATTTATTACATGATTTTGTTGTTGGCATGGGGAGGCTTAGCCGCGGGCTCGGCTTGGGCATGGGCCCGCTTGACCTGGGCTTGGGCCCACCTGGCTTGGGGTTGACCTTGACTTTGACTCGATCAACCGGGGTGCAAATTTTGACCCCAACAAGTACAACCCAGGCTTCTACAAAGAGAACAAACAACACCAGTGGGAATATGGAGAGCACACAACATCACAATAACAACACGAGCCCTAAAGTCACAGAGATGACTGGCGAAAAGGTCCAAATATCCGGCGCCGCCGGTCCCATCATGCTCAAAGCTCCCCATTTTTCTTTTGGCTGTCCCTTGTTGCCACATCATCCTTATTATATTGTTTGTTTATTCTTATTTTGTGCTTATAAGTAACAGATCAGTGAGCAAGTGATGGGATATACTTTGAGCAATAGTTTAACTCTTGTTTCATTTTTCATTTTGAAGCTTTGTACATAGTAGCTAATTCACCTTGAGTTCTTTGCCTTCTCTTGATCTTGCAACTTCTTTATTGAGCTTGCAAGTTTAAGTTTTGGTTATTGAACTCATGGTTTGTATCATCACTTGGAATTAATAAAGCTTTCATTTTGCACTTGGGTTCTTAGTACTTCTTTTCTTAACCTTGCTTCTTACAATTTACTTTCTTGCCTTACTTATGTGTGATGTTGCTTTCTTTTAACATCTTCTCTTTATATTTCTTGTTGATGATGGTTATGATTTGTGAATAGTGGTGTTGTTAGGAAAGAGAATGGTATTGTAAGTTAGGAATTCCATTTACTCATTTCTTCTGTCCGGTATTTGCCAATTGAATTCCACCCAAACCTTACGCAAGCGCTCCGTTAGGCACCCTACCCTACCAAGGTATCGGGGATCCCTAACCGTGACCGGTTCCGTTCAGTTTGGTCGGAGACAAAAGTCAAGAGACAAGAACGGACGGACAAGAGTCAATAAGCCGGATTTCACTAATACCGTGCTTAAGCACCCCAATCCACGTTGTTGCCGATTACTCTAGCTTCAATAGTCAAGCTCGGCATAAATGATTGAGTATGGATTTCCCTAACTTACACGAACCTATCTCTATTCCTAATAAACTTATACTTTGCATATACATACACTTAAGTTAGAATCGAACAGTTCTGACCCTTGCTTAACTCGTGATAACAAGAACGTAAAACACACCATCTCCCTGCGGACGACCCGTACTCATCACGGCTAGCTACACACGACGTCGTCTTGATTGCGGTTAACTTTAGAACTAGATACGACGCGCGAAATCCCTATCGATCAGCAGCCTGCTCCATGTCAGAAAGTAGGCTGTCGGCGACGAAGAGCCCCGAGGGCACCTTAATGCAGAAGTCACCCTTCTGCACTGGGATCCCGGTAGAAGGCACCCGAGATACCGTCCTCTTATGTCTCCTGAGGAGGGCTTCAGCGGGCTCAGCCTCCTCCTCTTTCGCCCGGGGCGCCGGGTCCCACGCATGCTTGTGACCTCCGCGGCGTTCTTCTGGGGCTCGGGGAGCGGCGGAAGGCTTAGACGGTGGAGTTGGCCTCGGGGCCGAACTCGGACCGGATTAGGACGAGCTTGCGTCCCCGGCCTTCTTTCCCTGAGTCTTGGCGGCCAGGGCAGCTAAGATTTTTGCTCGGTCCATGGGCTCTGCAAAAAAGGAACACACAAACAAAGGGAGTTAGCAACATAAAAACAGCAAAGGAAACTTGACAAAGTCTAAACAGGTCGACGAAAGCCCTGACTTACCCAAGAAACACGCAGGACTGAGCCTAGCCCATCTCAGTGCCTGCTTGGATAGCAGGACATCCGCCCGTTGAATCGGCTCCCACTGGGACACCACCCTTGCTTCGGGAGAAGTCGACTGCTTTGCCCACGAGCAGTCGGCCATGTGCCACTATATAGCCACAGACCAATTCTCGCCCTCGGGCGGGACAAATATAAACTTCTCCTTCCATTCATGGATGGAAGAAGGGACGGCTACTACCCCCGACCTGGTCACTCCCTCCTTGCATTTTTTGAACGAGAAATACACTCAGCTCGGCTCATCTTTACTGGTGCCGGGGTGATTCTTATAACACAGGAAAGAAACAAGGAGAGTCAAGCTGAAGGGGATATTTTCAAGTTTTAACTGAACCAGAAATCCGAGGAGAATTCTCCACGAGTTCGGAGCTAGCTGGCCCGGAGCGAGATGAAAGTAACGAAGCACCCCGCAGATCTCAGTTGGGAAGTGCAGACGCATTCCTGCTCGGAACGCTTCCAAATACAGGGCAATCTCCTTGCCCTGCACCTGATCTGCCCGCTCGCCCTCTCTAGCTAAACGGAGGGAATAGTTAGAGGGGATGTGGAATTGAGCCCGAATTTCGGAAAGCTCGTCCAGACTCTTCAAAACAGAGGGCGCATTGCGGGTATTCCTGATGCGCACTTTGAGGGCCCTTGTCGCCGCCCGACGGCGAGCAACGGGGAAAAGACCTGACTCTTGGGGGCGAACTTGACACGGAAAACGAAGAAGAAGAATAACCCTCTTGATTATCTGAAGCCGAAGAGAAGGAAGACCCACTAGACTCGGCCCCAACAACGAGAACCTCATCGCCCGACTGTATCCTTACTATCTCTACGGACTCCTCAGATAAATACATCAAACCTAAATCAAAGGAAGGGACTCACCGAGGTAAAATCAACAAGGGACCCGATCTAAAAGGAGCACCGGACAATCTTCAGCAATGAAAGAGAATTTGAGCAAAGTATCAACCCTGGGATGGTCCCCTCATATTTATACATCCTAAAGGGGAACATCCTACGACCCTAATTGATTCCCACCAAAACGAAACGTCGCGCACAGCGACCGGCGAGGCTCCACGTGACGATCAGCCATTGGAGACGTCTTTCGACTGCAGGAGTCAGAGATAGCCTGTCACTTCCGCCAATCGACGTCCGACACGTGGCCCGTATCCCAACTGGCGATCGGCTGGAACGGCGCCCCCTCTTTAAAGCGTGATCATTTCATTGATCCGCTGACGCCATCGGGGATACGCGTGAAGATTCAGGCGAACGACGATGCGACATGTAGGCCCAAAGATCGAAACGACCTAGCCACCAAACGCCGTACAGTTCCCGAGCGATCCGTGTTATGATTCCTTGGTGCCAAAATGAACAAAAGAAAACCGAGTAGGCCACTCTCGACCCGATCCATGAATAGGTCGGAACGAGAGTGGGGGCTAATGATGATGCTCACAAGTGGTGTCTTCTCAGATCACGACATGTGGCCGATGACGTGTCCCGAAGGCTACGGAGGTGGAATAGATGAGTTGCATTATAAGGATTTCTCGGGATCCCCTTCTCGAGAAACGTATTCGACCTTTCGAGAGACTTCCCTAAATACATACCATCTTCACTTAAGAAACTACCAGTAGCTCGTCTCCGAGCTTTCTCAGTCTCCTTGCTCGTCTCCGAGCCGTCTGACGTGCCGAGCCACCTCGACCTCCCAGCTCGTCTCCGAGCCGTCTGACGTGCCGAGCCTCTTCGGCCTCCCAGCTCATCTCCGAGCTCCTGACATGCCGAGCTTCCTCGGACTCCCCCGATCAACCAAGAGTGTGGATCCCATACGCCCCACAACGGCTCAGCGCATATCGCCAGGACGAGATATCCGCCTCCCCACGATCCGCGTCCCATGCTAGCGCATCCTCCCATTAATAGGTGTATCCCCCATTAATGAACGCATCCCGCCATTCAAGACGAGAATAACGCTGTGCCGTAACTGACGGCGGTGATCTCGCACCTGCCCGCTCCACGCGATCCCTATATAAACCCCTTCCAGACGACTCAGGTTTCTCGAATTTATTTCCAATACGCCGCTACTCTGCACTTATTCCTCGGCTCTAATTTGATCGTCGAAGGATCCTACGGTGGTCACCCATCCCGGGACTTCTTTGCAGGTAGCTTCGCATCCAACATCAACCCATTGAGATCCACACTCAGCAACTCCCAATCAAATCTCAGCCGTCAAAGACCGCCATCAAAGGATCGGCGGAGGACAACATCTGAAGGAGATCCCAGCCTCCATCAACAACCAAATCCCCAGAATCCTGTTCTCCTCATCAAGCAGTTTGGTTCATAGTTTTCACCAAACACCTGCATTTTTATCCTTCAAAGAAGCAAGACATAAAGTTGGTTACCATCATCATCATCATCAACAACAACCAAAGCCTATTCACATACCATGAAAGGTTTCACAAATTTTGCAATTGCCGATCAAATATCAACCGACACTCCAGTGGGGTTCCATGATTCATTCTCAGTACCACCTGATTCTAGTCTCCAATAACAAATGTCAATTTTCAGAGAAGACAACCATCAATACGTTATCGGCAATAAAACATAAGAAATACTAGCAACAGTCGGCGCACAAAATAATTATATTTATCAACCAGAATAATGGCCTTAGTCTTGAACAGAACATGCACAAGCAAAACATGAATGAGGAATATAGAAAAACAATCCTATGTTTTTGAGGATATATTGATATTATAAGTTGTAAGGATTCAAGGAGCTACAACAAGTAAGCACTAATGCACTATAAAGGGAAATAGGTTCGCAATGAAGACTGAATACAACAATAAATAGTACATAACAAAGAGAGTGACTATTGGCACCAACCTCGGTGACTTGAAATTAATAATCACCTTATTATTTCATCCAGACATAGGCAGCTTCAGCGAAGCACCATTTTCGCAAGGGCTCAAAAGAACTTTCCATACTCTGGAGGTTGCTGGTCCCAAACCTCCATAAAGCCTGTCAAGTAAACAAAAAGAATGGTTCATATTAACATAAAAGAAGAGCTGAAGGAATTAAAAAATCCGAACCTTGCATCTTTACACAAATAGCATCCTCGATCTGCAGGAGCCTTATCAGGCAAATTTCAATTTTATTTATGAGAATGTTCTTGGGAAAAAATTCCCAAGAATGGCTTAATAAATCAACATCGCTGGTTTGTTCGGATAATTGACACGGTCCATCTTGTTCTTCATAGTCTAATGCTTGGATAGAACTTTCATGGCTTTGATACTTTTTGCTTGTTAATCTACTTTTTGCTTGTTAATCTAAGAATGTAAAATGTTGTCTAGTCCAAAAACTATTAATTTTGCAACCATCCAATACAAGAGCAAAAAGTATTGAAACCGCATGAAAATTAGTGTACACATCTTAGGTAATTGAGATCAAGATAAACGGCGCCGATTATCCAAAAAAAATGGTTGATATTGATTACTTAATCTTGGAAAATTCTCGGGACCATTTTTCTCTTTATTTATTTGTCAAAAATTACTTAGTGATTTTCATTTTAAATATAAACAATGGCGAAAGTTATAAAAATTATTGAATCTTGAAATGAACAAAAAAAAATTCACATGGTATTTTTGAAATGTGAGTATTAAAGAGTTCAAATCAATAGAACAAAAACGAACAAGTGATATAGTAATTTGTATAGAAAAGTAGGCAATTTAGTAGATTCCATAAACCAAAACAACCACCAGCTCTAGATCACCACCGTATCAGAGAAGCCAGTAAGCCTTTGGTATGTAGTGCAATCTTGTGCTATGGATGAGCAATTCTTATTAGTTTTTTTAATAAAAAATCTCCTAGCCTAGAGACACGTTTATAAGACGAGAAAAGATAACAAGATAGAAACTTGCATTACTTTCTGATCATAGCCAAAGAGCCAAATGAAAACTCATTCCCATGAGCTTGAATATCAAATACAAAAAATATCCTACACAAACAACTAACGAGAAGAATCAGTGGCTTGAATTACATACCTATAGGAATCTCTCCAAGTGATACATATATTGAATCATCGTCATGGGGAACACCCTGAAAGAAGGTTGCCATACATAAATTGTACAAGACCACGAGCATAGTATCCATAGTGCATGCATGGTTATGATTGATAGGCCAAAAAAACATATGTTTTGTTGCATGGCTATACTAATAGATAAAGCATCTGTTATGCATGCTGAATGAATAATTGAGTTTATAGCCATTATACCTCTGCATCATGAAGATGCTGAAGGTTTTGAAGATCGTTGGGAACTGATGGACAACGCGAGATATCAGCCCCAAGAAAATCTGAAATTTCAAGAGAATAGTTATCCTGAATTTCATGGAGATCAACATGCTCTGGTTGATTCAGAAAACTATCTAGACTTGGATATATCGGTTCATCCCTGCAACACGGGCATAATTTGTGACATAAGATTAGCAAAATTAATAGATATTTGAACTGCTAATTTATTAATATGTGTCATCATCATTTTCTAAGCCTTCCTCCACAATAATGATGTCGCCTATGAATCAAATCTCAATGAAAAATCCACTTAAAAAGTCCAAAAGAAGGAAGATGACAAAATTGCTCTATGTTCATCTCTAAGCCACAGATAAAGCCAAGAGAGAAATCGAATACATACCAAAAGCAACAGATTATCTACTACTACATGTAAAGCATAAAAACCAAAAGAATATAATGAAAAGATACAATTAGTATCCAGCATTCTTGACTTGTGACTCTTATTTCAAATTAATAGAAAAGAGTTTTATATTTTTCGGTATGAAATATACTCACTTAGGTTTTAAAGGGTCGCTGCCGGAATCATCCTCAAGATCAATTACTTGAACCACTTTGTCGTCGCCTGAAAGCGTGTCGTATCCATCAGCTCCACTGATATTGTTGCCTATAGAAAGACCAAAATCCATTGAAAGTTCCTTCCCAGTTTCTAGTTTCGAGTCAGAAGGATGGATCTCCTCAGGTTCAGGATCATCAAGAATCTCAGTTATTTCAGGGCCTTGCATAAGGTTGAGATCACAAATCTTAAACGATGAAGATGTAGGCAGAAACTGCTTCTCTTCTTCCATCTTAGTATCGAGTTCAGGTTCAACCTTAGGAATGAAATCATCACTAAGTGGCTTTTCCTGATCAATAACGGTTGGGTCAAGCTTCTCTTCATCTACTTGGGCCCATTCAACTTCAGGGCTCGACTGCTTTGCTCTCACATTATGCATTCGTGAGCGCTCATCATCAGGCAAAGGATCTCTCTCCCTTTTCATCCCCTCCCTTTGGTCAAGCTCCTCTGCTTCATCAACTATAGGTTTCGAAGATGCAAAATCCGGCGGACAATCACTTGCTTCCTTTTCTTGGTTACTATCTTCTACCGCAGGTTCTTGGATGTCCGTTTCAATTTGATCTGCAACCTCAACCGAAGTAACCTTTGGCTCTCCAGAAGAAACTTCGGTAGTGTTACTAAACTCGTTATTGAGTTCTTGATCGATCTTCGGGCTTTTTTGTGCTCCCGATGACGATCGAGGCTTTGTGGGCACTTTTGCAAACCCAGAAGACAGTTGCATCAAATCGCCGCCCCTCTTGCTCTCACCTTCTTCAGTTTCATAAGGCTGACTCTTCTTCGAGTCTCCACTTACATCACTCTTCCCTTCATCTCCAGCCTCTAAATTCATAGCTTTCCCATCATCAACCATAGGCTTACTTGATTCGCCATCAGCTTCTCTCCTCGTGCTCGAAGAGCTAGCCTTTGAACCTGTATCCTCAGCGACATCATGATTCTCTGAACGCGATTCTCCCGTATTTTCACTCCTTGATGGAAATTGATTGAGCCCACTTCGATCCCTATAATATCCACGACCATAATCGTCTTCATCTTCGATATCATTATACCCTCTATTTCTTCCCATCCATCTCCCGTTACTATCTCTTCCCCAATCACCATTATCTCTACTATTATAAGGACCCATTCTCTTCTTCCCTCTAAAATTATCCCTCGCCCCCATGCCATCGTTGTACTCATCATTATACCTTCCCCTACCATTACCCACATCAGAATTCGGGTTACCGAGACGATTCAAAGCCGACGTGCGGCCATCGGGGACCGGAGATTCCCCGTCCTGCACCTTGAAATCCTGAAATTTACCAATTTGCCACTTGGGGGTAAGAGCTTCAGGAGGCAGCAAGCCCTTGGAGACCAAGTACTCAGCCGCGAGACGACCAGCATGCATGAGGATTTCCTCTTTGCGGCGAGGCGGAGGAGGGACATAGGGTTTTCGATTGAAGCTGCCGCTGTTGTTTCGATTGAAGCTGCGATAGTTAGGGTTCGGGTTGTAGCCTCTACCATCATTATTGTATCTGTTGCGACCTTGCATCTTTGATTCAGTCTCCTAAATAAAATCCCCCCTTTCTTTGCTTGGTTCAGCTGCAAGATCAAGATTTTGCCATCAAGAGCAACTGATACAAGCAATTTCAGCTAAAAGTTCGCAACTTTCGATCAGTATCCCTCAGAAACCCTAATATACCGGTCCAATTTCCACAAATTCAGCTAAAATAATCAATAATTCTTATAGAAAATCACAAAAATCGAAATCGGAACCGAAATCTGTAAGAAACCCTAACGCAATTAGCCAGATCGATTCAGTTCTGTCGAATTCGAAGGCGATTCAGCCCCAATTTGTTATGGGGAGAGAGAGGATATAGGGTTTCGATCGAAGAATCTGCTGCCTATTAAAAAGGGGAGAGAGAAAATCCTTTTTCTATGATTGTTTTTCTTTCTTTTTCCGAATATTTTAGTGGAACACTGGTTTCGCGAAGAGAGAGAAAGTGAAAAAGGATCGCTCTTTCTCTCTCCTCCAATCATGTGACGTGAGGTTTCGTTTATGAGAAATTTGTGTCCCATTCACTGTTCACGCAGTTGTATTTTAACATCTATTTTTAATTGGAAAATAAATGAATTGGAATAGTTTGGAATGTAAATGAATGAAGCCCCTACCCAAAAAAAAAGGATTTTCTTTCTCTCTTAAAAAATCTTTATTTTTTCTTTAAGAAAAGAGATGCTTATTGAATATTTAAGACAAGATTATCATAATTCAATTTCATATTTCTTTTTTTGAAAATTGCTTTGTGGTGCAAGATTTTAATTAAAAGTTCCATTTGAACTCGTGATGGCATTTTCGCTCATAATTGTTTTTGGATAATTGGCTTTAAGTAACCGGTTAATTAGAACTCGTGTTAGCAAGCCAAAGTTTAATTAAATGCCTATTTAAAACTTCAAAAATAATCTAATAAATTTATTATGTAGTAATTTTCCGCCTACAACTAAAAGAGTTCAATCCGTCGTCAGAAGCCAAAACAAGAGACAAAGACGAAGAAGCAAAAAGAGATCAGAGAAAAAAAGGAATGACTAATAGAGACAGAATGATCAAAGTAGAACGACGAGGGGAGAGAGAAAGGGAGAAAGAGAGTGATTTACCTGTGGCGGCGACAACAAAACCTGAAAGAGTTGATGGACAAGATTGAATGTGAGAGGGTTAGGGTATGATAACTTTTATAAAGGAAAAAGGTAATTTTGAAGTTACCAAATTTAAATTTCTACGTTCATTAAATATTTTACGGGAATTCAAGGATCTTGAAAATTATGCACTTGCAGAAAGTCTATATTTTCAGCCATAATGGAATAACCATTAGTTAGAAAATGTCACGATCCGGAAAAGACACGTGACTGACACTTGAATCATATGAAGTCTATAGGACCCCACTTAATTCAAGTAGGTCAAAAGCCCAGAAATCTAAACATTTTTAGGGGAAACTAGTGGAGGTGCGGTTTTGAAAGAATGGTATAATGAAATCAAGTTCTGATGGGGCACCTTTTCGGGCCTCCGTCAGATGTTGTCTTTTGTTGATCTCGCGGTGGGCTTAGCTGATTATCTTTCGTTGCGTGTGGGTCTCAATGGGTTTTTAGAGGAGGAGGCGAGGTGAGGAGGTTGTTGCCGAGTACCTGCAAAGAAGTCGCGGTGTGGTTTGGTACCACCAAGGACCCTCCGACGCTCAAGTTAGTAATGAGATCCGAGCAGAGTAACGGCATAAAAGTGTAAAAAATCGCTTACCTGACTCCTCCGTGATGGGGGTTTATATAGCGGTGGTGGCATGCAGCAGCAGGCGCGAGAATCTCGTCGGCAGTTACGCTCCCGACGTCACGCCCGCGTAAAGAGCGGATCGCCCGTTAATGGGGATCGTGATGGCATGGAACGTGGGATGTTGCCGGCGGAGAATCTACAAATGGCGAGATTTGCGGAGCGGCGGTTACGCCTGTGAGTGGTGGAGTTGGTCGGTCGGAGGGACCGAGGAAGATGGTCTCGGCGGGAGAGCTCGGGAACGAGCGAGAGGGCCGAGGTATCTTGGTCCTGCAGTAGCTCGGAGGCGAGCTGAGAGACCGAGGAGGCCAATTTGCAAGGGCCCTGAGGTGAGCCAGCTTTGTGCTTGTAGGTCGGGCCTGATCGGCCCCTGTGGGCCTTCTCTTCTGAGTTCTGGGACACGTCATCTGCCACGTGTCCTGATCTGAAAGGTCGCCAATATTGAGCATCATCATTAGCCCCCCACTCTTGTCCCGACCAGCTAGTGGGTCGGGTCAAGAGTGGACTGCCGGGCCGTCCAGGATAAGCTCCCTCCTAAGGTTTCGTCGGGACGCGTCCCCAGGCTGTCAGCTGTCTTTTCTGCCAGCTTATCGGGGCAAGATCTCTGCATTTAGGGAAGGTGCGCCGGTTCGAACGTCCTGCCACTGAAGTGACGGTCCACATGTCGAGCGTCGGTTGGCTGACGCGACGTGTGCAGACCTGTGGACTGATGGGGCGCAGCCCAGCGTGGGCGTGACATGCGGAGCGATCGGTCGTCAAGTTGATTTCGATCACTTGCCGAGTGTGCCAAGCGCTGCTGAGAAGGAGGCATCTCCATGGCCCCGAAGTCGAGAGTTGATTACTCAGACTTGGATAGACCTGATGTCTCTTGTTGGGGCTTCGGATCCGCTGCATGTGATGGGCTCAGTAGCCTCGTTATGAGGGCTACAAACCCGCAGCGTCTGTTGGGCAGGAGGATACCTGCTGGGGATGACCGGGTAGGGAAGCTGCTCGGTTGATCTTGGCGAAAGTCTTGACCCCTGGCGTTGCGAGTAGGGAAGCTACCGGCTAGGGATAGTCGAGTCTGGAAGGACTTTGATACTTGTCTTTGTTGGGTAAGAAGCTACCCGCCGGGATGCGCCGAGTAGGAAGGGGCTCGGCGGCCTCACGAAGAGGGCTTCAGATCCTCAGCGTTTGATGGGCAAGAGGATGCCCGCTGGGGATGCGCAGAGCAGGAAGGAACTCGGTGGCCTCGTGATGAGGGCTTCAGACCATCAGCGTCTGATGGGCAGGAGGATGCCCGCTGGGATGCGCCGAGCAGGAAAGAACTCTGCGGCCTCACGATGAGGGCTTGAGATCCTCAGCATCTGATGGGCAGGAGGATGCCCGCTGGGGATGCGCCGAGCAAGAAGGAACTCGGCGGCCTCGCGATGAGGGCTTCAGACCATCAGCGTCTGTTGGGCAGGAGGATGCCCGCTGGGGATGCGCCGAGCAGGAAGGAACTCGACGGCCTCATGATGAGGGCTTCAGACCATCAGCGTCTGATGGACAGGAGGATGCCCGCTGGGATGCGCCGAGCAGGAAGGAACTCGGCGGCCTCGCGATCAGGGCTTTAGACCATCAGCATCTGATGGGCAGGAGGATGCCCGCTAGGGATGCGCCGAGCAGGTAGGAACTCGGAGGCCTTACGATGGGGGCTTTGATCCTTGACGCTGGAGGGGCCGTGAGAGGCCTGCGAAGGATGGCCAAGTAGGGTAGCTGCTCGGTGCCTCTTGGCGAGGGGATTGGTCCTTGACGCTGGAGGGGCCCTGAGAGGCCTGCGAAGGATAACCGAGCAGGGTAGCTGCTCGGTGCCTCTTGGCGAGGGCTTTCTTATCCTTGACGCTGGAGGGTCCCTGAGAGGACTGCGAAAGATGGCCGAGCAGGGTAGCTGCTCGGTGCTTCTTGGCGAGGGCATTGATCCTTGATGCTGGAGGGGCCATGAAGGGCCTGCGAAGGATGGCCGAGCAGGGTAGCTGCTCGGTGCCTCTTGGCGAGAGCTTTGATCCTTGACGCTGGAGGGTCCCTGAGAGGCCTGCGAAGGATGGCCGAGCAGGGTAGCTGCTCGGTGCCTCTTGGCGAGGGCTTTCTGATCCTTGACGGTGGAGGGCCCCTGAGAGGACTGCGAAGGATGGTCGAGCAGGGTAGCTGCTCGGTGCCTTTTGGCGAGGGCATTGATCCTTGACGCTGGAGGGGCCTGCGAAGGATGGCCGAGCAGGGTAGCTGCTCGGTTCCTCTTGGCGAGGGCTTTGATCCTTGATGCTGGAGGGTCCCTGAGAGGCCTGCAAAGGATGGCCGAACAGGGTAGCTGCTCGGTTCCTCTTGGCGAGGGCTTTCTGATCCCCGGCGTTGCGGTAGGGAAGCTACCCGCCGGGGATAACCGAGCGAGGGATCTGTAGGGTTCCTAGGCACTCTAGTGAAGTCTCACAAGTGATCAAACACGCTAATTTCTAAAAATTACGGTGCCGAGAAAACCTAGAACGGATCGTTAACTAGATATTTAGGCAAAGCAAGCAAGTAAACGGAAATATAGAAATAGGGAAGGGGCTACAACCTTTGTAGATCCGGTCCACCACTTCCTAAGCTCCACGATGATCTCTCTCCGCTGTCCAAATCGAGTCCCGAACTCTAGCATCGGCTTCATCGAAGAAATGGGCGGGCTTGATCGTCGGTTCGATGCCGAAGATGATCTACGTCGAGGCATCACAAACTCGAGCTCCGCCTTCGCCAAGTCAAGAAACTTGTGAAGACAACACACTCTACTACATGGCAAGTAGTAGAGGATGAAGAAATAGGAAGTGGGTAGACTTTAGAATTGGATTTCTCACTCATTTTGGCTAGTTGCCATTGATGGTGCAAGCTTTCTTCAACTTGAAGATGAAGAAGAAGATGATAAAAAGAATTATGATAAGTTATGTAAATTAGATAAATAAATCAATACTTATCATTTACTAACCCTTGGTTAGTTGCAGAGAATGGACCATGGTTAACATGAATAGTTAAGGTTAAGGATGAGACAAGAATGGTGACTAAGTCAAAGTTTCAAGAAACTTCAACTACAAACAAAACTAGCAACCATTCTTTTTCTCTTTATCTTTTTCTTTTTCCAAAATAAACAAAAGAATAAATAAATGAATAAGAAAAAAGAAAACCCTAATCATAATCTTAACCATGGTCTAATTCTTTACACTAATCCTAGCTTGCATGTATCATCAAACATGATACAATCATGTGCACAAAATATATCATATATGCAATGTGCACAAACCAAGTGAGTAAATCCATTTAAAGTGAACCAATACTAGTTAATGCAAAGTAATATATCAAATATATAATTATACATTAAATCATTAAATCAACACTTGATTTAATGATCCGGTCATATCGTATATAACCGACTAGTATCCAATGTATCGGCTTATCGAATCAATCCTTGATTCGATAACTAGGTTATATCGCATATAACCAATCGATACATTCATCGCGAGAATAGAATACGGTATCACATACACGCATTATTCTCGGTCCCGCACATATCTCATATGCGCTCCTATTTCGTTTCGCTTGAGCCAGGAAACCTCTGTGTAGGACTCTAAAGACTCGTCAATACGCCGGCAGCAGATAATGATCATATCAAACACCCACAAGCCGCAAGCGGTCTGCTAAACGTAACGGCCACCCGGGTATTGAGCGATCAGAAGATCGACGAGCAAGCCCGCTCACACTCCTGTGAATCCAACCAGTAACACTTACCGTATAGTCCGGTCTGTTCGTCTGATATGTCGCATATCTTGCCTAGGGGTGGTAAACGTCAGACCCCAGTAGCTCGATAAGTCATGCCGACTTGAGGTCCATAACATTCGTGAAACTACTGATAACTCTTACCAGTATATCACTGCAACCCTGGCCAGGGATTTCCTGTTATGGCCAGTCGAGCATAGCACAACATCAACCCCCAATACCGGGAGAGACGAATCCCCTCCTATCGCTCATTGCCTCCATGTGAATCGGGACTGTACCCAAAAACCACCTGTTTGCACGACTCAGTAGAGCCGTGGTAGGGTGGAAATCAAAGCACAGTGGGAGACACACAAGACTCTATGACGATCTCGAGTCAACAGACTAAGCTGTACCAGTGTCACCTGAGAACTGCCATCTGACGTGAGGTATAATACCATCTGGGAGTTCTCGGCGAGTCCGTTCAGTGTACCCAGTCTCCACTGAGCACCCGTATACCATCTCCGATGTCAAACACCAATGGATATGGGATCATCCATCGCCCATCGCATGGGTCGAGAAGATATACGCTAGTCTATTCTGGAATATCGATGTCCCGTCTCGATATTCCCTCGACTAGGAACATTTCAAGGATGTACTCATGGACTACCCAGGCCCCACTAGTATGATCTACATCATAGTCCTGGAAGTCGAGTACACATCCTATGGGCTTTATCAACATGTAATCAGAGAGACAGAAAGTATACATGTTAAGATAAAGTGCAACCAGATAGCGTACTATCATGTCGAGCAAGAAAGTCCTACCTATATATGTCCCAGCATCCACTACAATATACATCCAATGTACAGTAATGGCCTCTAGGGCATACATATAACTAACAATCTCCCACTTGCACTAGGGCCATCTGTAGCAGTGGTTGCAGTATCACATACTCAACCATCCCATAAAGTCTCTCTTTGGGAAAAGGCCTTCGTGAGTGGATCCGCCGTGTTCTCCTCTGAGTCTACTCTCCTAACCTCCATCACCCTGGAGATCAACTATCTCCATGATCAGGTGATGCTGCCTCAGAATATGTCTGGGTCACTGATGGGACCATGGTTCCTTGGCCAAAGCCACAGTTCCATTGTCACACAATAGTAGGAACCTAGTTCATCTTATGAACCAATATACACCCAAACTTCCTCTTTGGTAGTATCTTTAATAGCGATGTTACCAGCCTTTATCGTCTAGTTTGCCACGGTATCTAGCTTGGAACTCTTCCAACATACCGTCCCTCTACTGAGGGTAAAGACAATGCCCGTGACTGACATTCAGTCGTCTTTATCACCCTGGAACTCTTCCAGTGATTCTCCCCAGGATCGATTGATACTATCTTACTACATCTAGTGAGAATCCTAGCATCCAATTACATCTATCTCATAGATGAAAACTCAGGATTTAGGAGGTATCACTTTGATCCTATTTGGGGAATCCTAGTGATAATAGGAGATTGACCGATCGTAGTATAGGAAACTCTTTTCCTATCAAGAGTATGTTGTCTACGTACAATACGAAGATGACCACCTTACTCTCTACTACCCTTTTGTATATACAAGGTTCGTCTACCATTTTGATGAAGTCAAACACTTTGACTATCACATCAAAACAGACGTTCCAACTCCGCGATGCCTGCTTCATTATGTAAAGCAACTTGCACACGTTTCCGCTGCTCCCATGTTTACGAAGACCTCTGGCTGTGTTCTTATAGACGTTCTCTTCTAAATCAGTATTTAGAAAAGCAGTCAGGGCACCCAACCACCAGATATCGTAGTCATGGTATGTAGCAATGTTAAGTAGGATCCGGATGGACTTAAGCATAGTCACTTGGAAAAGGTTTCATCATTATCCGTACCTGGTTGATGACGAAAACCTTTAACAAGTCTAGCTTTGAAAGTCTCAACCTTTCCATCTACACCAAGTAATCTTCTCAAGATATACTTGCTCCTGATGGGGATTTAACCCTTCAGATATAGCAACCAAAGTCCATACTTTGTTGGTGTATATGGATTCCATCTCAGATCGCTAAGCATCCAGCCATTCTTACAGAGTCCCTACTCTCGATGTCCTGCTCGAAACTAGTTGGGTCATCATCTCATGATGCATTCCTCGCTCCCACTGTCATCGAGAAACCGAGGTATCTCTCAGGCGGATGAGGAACCCTACTAGATCGGCGGAGAGGCTGAGGTTCGTTGGGAACTAAAGAATCTTATGGTTCTGTCAAATCATCAACTGCAGTTTTGCATAGCTGGAGCCTTTCCAGTTCTGCAGAACTGATCTTGCCTCGATCTTGTCCGGATTTTGCTTTAAACATAGGCCGGACAACCCCAAATCTTTACTCGCTTAAGACATGGGCTCTTCCCTTTCCATATCACATATGAAATGGTAGGCAACTGATTTGATTGGAACCCTATTCAATAGGTATGCAGCTTCTCAAGCGCATAAATCCCAAAAAGGAAATAGGTAACTCAGTAATACTCATCATAGAGCACACCATATCTAATATTGTGCAATTGCCCCGCCCTGATACACCGTTGTACTGTGGTGTATTCAGAGGAGTAATACTGAGAGAGAATCTCATTTTCCTTTAGAATAGTCCAGGAATGCCATGCACAAGTATTCTCCTCCCTGATCTCATCATAGGACATAATACTTATACCCGTATTTTGGTTCTCTACTTCTAACTTATATTCTGTGAATACCTCAAAAGCTTCGGACTTATGTTTCAGCAGGAACATACGACTGAATCTTAAGAGATTATCAGAGAATATAATGAAGTATAAAGAACCAGTCCTGGCATGTGTAGACAGGAGACCTTACATACATCATCATGTATCAGTCCCAAGAGTTCATTAACTCTTTCTCTATTTCCAGTAAACGGAGCTATGGTCATCTTATCTTTGTGACATGACTGGCAAGTTTCACAAGATGTAAATTCAAACTGATTTAAATATACATCTAAATGTAACTTCAGCCAGTCGGGTCGCATTGATGTGACCTAGTCTACAATACCTCAAGAAAAATTTGTTCATTTCTGAACTCTTCCTCTTGTGTGTGTTCAGTATTCAAGGAACTGTAGTTTGATTTAGAACGTCAATGCTTTTAGATAACGTGCCTGAACCATTAAACTTTTGATATAGGAAATGTTCAAAACATTATCCAACAATACAAAATTATATCCTTTCTTTACTAATAAAGAGATTGATATGATTTTGTATATCAGGTTCGGTATCTAATAGCATTTGTTCAGAATCAATGTATTCGTAATACAGGGTGACAGTGACCAACAGACTTGGCTGCAACACTTGCCCCGTTTTCTGCCTCATGAAACTTATCACCCGTTCTCAGTTCTTCTACCTTTTTGTAGCCCTATGTAACAGATTACATATCTGGGATCCTGATCCGGTATCATATACCCAGGATGCAGAGGATACTGAGAAACAGTTCTTGTAATGAACACACCCGAAGGAGATGCATCATATGCACTTTCTTCGTTTGGGCGGCATAGGAATTCTGGTATTCCCCTATTTCCTGCTCTGTCTTATAACAATTATAAGTTGGAGCGGGACCAACGTTCCCCAGCTCAGTATAACAAGCGGGTTCGGTCAATACATCCATTTTATTATCTTGATTAAGGCGTGATATGGTCGCTACCAGGAGAGAGAGAGAAGAAAACACTCTGCATGCGCTCTTGCAAGATCAGATTGGTTATATATTTTATCTAATCAGGATGGCTCCCACTGTTTTTTATCAAATCTTCCTTCAAACCTTAAAAGGAAAGACTAGCCGGGATTAATTACACTCTACAAGTTCGCCAATCTTTCAGCCAGGCCAGTGTCGGTACTTTGAGGGAGGTTCCCCGTGCTTTCGCACGGACCTAATTACTGTAAACCTCGTTTTCCCAGAGGCGTAACCCCGTTGACACCTTTCTAGACACCTACTTGATCGGCTAATTGCAAAGTGCAAAACTCTCCCAGGAGTAACAATTACTCGCAGTGGGTATCGGGATCCAACTATCATATAGAAGGTATGCAATCTCATTGCAAATTTCAACACTTGAAACTCCCGATAAAGGTTTTTACCCCTAGCACCTATGACCTTAACTATGGTCAACAAATCATAAGTACTAGTCAAGTTCTACCCGTCATTTCGTGATTAATTAGACCCACCCACATGACCCTTAACTAAGGTCAACAAAGTCACGCGACTGTCCTAACTAATCGCATCATATGCGGTGTAGGAAGACATCACTTAGCTACCGTACACTGTGCCTTGACTATGGTCAACAAACACAGCACGAATACTAAGTACTCTACTTCCTAAAATGACGGAGGGTTGCGGCTGGTTTTTGTGAAAACCTTTAACGCTTTGAACTTGATCTCGTTGCGGAATCAAACGGTTTTTAAATGGAATGTTTTTGAGGCTTTTCTAGTTTTGCTAAAGGGGTCACTCCCGGTGAAAGGATCGTCGGCCCTTTCCTCGTCGAATGAGGTGCGGGATATATCATATATATCACTGTGCAAAGCAGAAACTATAGAAGCAATCAAAGGACAAACCGAGTGTGTAGTATCTGCCAGTTATTGCTAAAGGAGTCACTCCCGGTGAAGGGATCTCGGTCCTTTCCTCATCGAATAAGGTGCAGGATGTTCTATAATGAACACCGCGATGCAAAGCAAGAACTGTAGCTACCTGTTTTTATTTTGAAATTCGATTCCACAACATCAATTAGGTTTATTTTCTTTCATTAATCTCATTAATGAATATCCCATCATTTAAGTCCACCTAAACATCACAGATAAATATAACGTACGCTTATGCCATCCGCATTCGCCTCGATGTCCCGTCTGCACCGTTAGGTTAGGTAACTAACGCCAGAGCGAGGCAGGGCTAGCGCGGGTGTAAAACATAAGCAACGTTTATATAATATATCATATATACTATATATAATATCTGTCACAGAACATCACATGATCACAGATAAATCACAGCAGAAGATACATATGAAATATTGGATATACTAGGACGTCCGTGTTTTCAATACGAGCCAGTATAAAACACGGATTCCACGGTCGTGATGAATAGCCAATCCCACACCCCTAGACCCCTACGAGAGCGGCAAGCAACCCTACCAATTCCAGGGTTAGGAGACCCGGACTCGACTCCTCGAGTTGGTCTCCCACTGGACCCCAGAACCCGGTTACTTGTGCTCCCCTCCTTGGGTCTATCCTAATGCGGAAAAGTAAATAATATACATCAGCGGTGACATCTTCCGCAACCTGGAAGTGCCCCAATAAAAGAATATTACATACAAGTTTTTTACATGAATGAAAATGAAAAACACTCATCTCACATAAAAACCCCCGGCTATTCAAACACGACGATCCAATATAACATATCCAGCAACACATAACATCACATGTCATCAACGTAAGTAAATATGTGCATCCCAATTGTCATTGACATATAGCAACGAAACCGGCGATATCACATATTACACTTACGGTCACAGAAAAGAAAGTGTAAAACTACAACAGTTGGAATCCGCAACCACCTCAGACATCGCATGCCTGACCAAA
Organism: Agapanthus africanus; assembly: GCA_030015575.1. Taxonomy (NCBI): domain Eukaryota; kingdom Viridiplantae; phylum Streptophyta; class Magnoliopsida; order Asparagales; family Amaryllidaceae; genus Agapanthus; species Agapanthus africanus. The sequence goes on along the minus strand of CM057347.1, from coordinate 530,058,418 downwards.
TGAATTCTTTAGACATCGCATGCCTAACAATTATAAACCCCGCATTTCAGTCTCATTATCGAAAACACTTTTCAATACCAAGTCGGGCAATTCAACAGGATTCCCGACATTCTGATCGAATGATCGTCGCAAACTTCAGTAGGCGGCCGCACCCCCGACGCCGTCGACGAAGTGCACCAAGGCGGAACACCGCTACCGCGAGCACCCGAATGGATGCTTTCGGCGACGGGGTTCTCCTACAGTCACTTGGTCGGGGCTATGGGGCGAGGCTGTCTATTAAGTTTACCCGGCGAGTATCCGCGTACGCTACGTGATTGCGACGGACTTTTGATCACATCAAAATTCCGTGGCAACCGATCAAGTGAGACTAAACTGCTATGTTTATAACATTCATTCAGTTATCTCATAACTTATTGTGAATTCCAATTATTGTATCCCATTCCAGATAAATAGAAAATGTTAAACTTTCCGATCGAACAATCGAACACCCAAGTTTTCCCAATACAGATCAACACATGAAATAAGTCTAACAACATTCAGTTCGTGCCTCAGTACCAACGGTCCAGCCGTAGAAGGGTCAAGCCAACGCCTCACATGTGGCACGCCGTACTGCCCCAAACCCGAAGGTTCAAAGGGCAGTTCAAGACGGTCACATAATCGAGTTAAGGTTTATTGTCTTCTAGAGGGTCCATCGCGTTACTTGCACTACTTAGAACGTCGTTAAACTACGGAAAAATCCAACAATTGGAAATTTCCCGGCAGGGGAAAAAGTGGGTATTTATATCCGGTCGAACTTTTTAACATATTCTAAAAATACCCGGAAAAGCACACCGACAAAAATTAGACAGTCCGATCGAATACACCGAGTCCCCAATACAACCCAGAAAATAAAACTCTGGAATAAATATTAAAATATTCCCAGGAAAACCAGCACCAGAAAACAAGAATTACTGTGCAAAGTTTGAAGTCCAATCATGTCACGTGACCGCGGAACCGCCGCAGAAGCCAGGCTTCTGCCGCGGTTCCGCCGCGCAATAGAGGTATCAATGAAAAAATTTTGCATCATAATTCTTAGAATTCCCTGCTGGATTTTCTGCATATTTTTAATTTCGAAAAAACCACATTTTACAGAAATGTCCAGAGAGCATTTTCAAGTCGGGGTTTTGTGTTCGTTCGGACTTCTAACTCCGTCAGGACTTCGCCTAAGGCTCTAGCTAGGCTCTGATACCACTGTAGGGTTCCTAGGCACTCTAGTGAAGTCTCACAAGTGATCAAACACGCTAATTTTTAAAAATTACGGTGCCGAGAAAACCTAGAACGGATCGTTAACTAGATATTTAGGCAAAGCAAGCAAGTAAACGGAAATATAGAAATAGGGAAGGGGCTACAACCTTTGTAGATCCGGTCCACCACTTCCTAAGCTCCACGATGATCTCTCTCCGCTGTCCAAATCGAGTCCCGAACTCTAGCATCGGCTTCATCGAAGAAATGGGCGGGCTTGATCGTCGGTTCGATGCCGAAGATGATCTACGTCGAGGCATCACAAACTCGAGCTCCGCCTTCGCCAAGTCAAGAAACTTGTGAAGACAACACACTCTACTACATGGCAAGTAGTAGAGGATGAAGAAATAGGAAGTGGGTAGACTTTAGAATTGGATTTCTCACTCATTTTGGCTAGTTGCCATTGATGGTGCAAGCTTTCTTCAACTTGAAGATGAAGAAGAAGATGATAAAAAGAATTATGATAAGTTATGTAAATTAGATAAATAAATCAATACTTATCATTTACTAACCCTTAGTTAGTTGTAGAGAATGGACCATGGTTAACATGAATGGTTAAGGTTAAGGATGAGACAAGAATGGTGACTAAGTCAAAGTTTCAAGAAACTTCAACTACAAACAAAACTAGCAACCATTCTTTTTCTCTTTATCTTTTTCTTTTTCCAAAATAAAAAAAAGAATAAATAAATGAATAAGAAAAAAGAAAACCCTAATCATAATCTTAACCATGGTCTAATTCTTTACACTAACCCTACCTTGCATGTATCATCAAACATGATACAATCATGTGCACAAAATATATCACATATGCAATGTGCACAAACCAAGTGAGTAAATCCATTTAAAGTGAACCAATACTAGTTAATGCAAAGTAATATATCAAATATATAATTATACATTAAATCATTAAATCAACACTTGATTTAATGATCCGGTCATATCGTATATAACCGACTAGTATCCAATGTATCGGCTTATCGAATCAATCCTTGATTCGATAACTAGGTTATATCGCATATAACCAATCGATACATTCATCGCGAGAATAGAATACGGTATCACATACACGCATTATTCTCGGTCCCGCACATATCTCATATGCGCTCCTATTTCGTTTCGCTTGAGCCAGGAAACCTCTGTGTAGGACTCTAAAGACTCGTCAATACGCCGGCAGCAGATGATGATCATATCAAACACCCACAAGCCGCAAGCGGTCTGCTAAACGTAACGGCCACCCGGGTATTGAGCGATCAGAAGATCGACGAGCAAGCCCGCTCACACTCCTGTGAATCCAACCAGTAACACTTACCGTATAGTCCGGTCTGTTCGTCTGATATGTCGCATATCTCGCCTAGGGATGGTAAACGTCAGACCCCAGTAGCTCGATAAGTCATGCCGACTTGAGGTCCATAACATTCGTTAAACTACTGATAACTCTTACCAGTATATCACTGCAACCCTGGCCAGGGATTTCCTGTTATGGCCAGTCGAGCATAGCACAACATCAACCCCCAATACCGGGAGAGACGAATCCCCTCCTATCGCTCATTGCCTCCATGTGAATCGGGACTGTACCCAAAAACCACCTGTTTGCACGCTCAGTAGAGCCGTGGTAGGGTGGAAATCAAAGCACAGTGGGAGACACACAAGACTCTATGACGATCTCGGGTCAACAGACTAAGCTGTACCAGTGTCACCTGAGAACTGCCATCTGACGTGAGGTATAATACCATCTGGGAGTTCTCGGCGAGTCCGTTCAGTGTACCCAGTCTCCACTGAGCACCCGTATACCATCTCCGATGTCAAACACCAATGGATATGGGATCATCCATCGCCCATCGCATGGGTCGAGAAGATATACGCTAGTCTACTCTGGAATATCGATGCCCCGTCTCGATATTCCCTCGACTAGGAACATTTCAAGGATGTACTCATGGACTACCCAGGCCCCACTAGTATGATCTACATCATAGTCCTGGAAGTCGAGTACACATCCTATGGGCTTTATCAACATGTAATCAGAGAGACAGAAAGTATACATGTTAAGATAAAGTGCAACCAGATAGCGTACTATCATGTCGAGCAAGAAAGTCCTACCTATATATGTCCCAGCATCCACTACAATATACATCCAATGTACAGTAATGGCCTCTAGGGCATACATATAACTAACAGGATCCTCGGGCTCGACTGCCTCTGGGAGGACTTTCTGATCCCTGGCGTTGCACTAGGGATGCTACCCGCCAGGGATAGCCAAGCGAGGGATCCTCGGGCTCGACTGCCTCTGGGAGGACTTTTGATCCTTCAGGACGAGGACCGAGAAGGGTTACTGCCCAGTGCCTCTTGGCGAGGACTTTGATCCCTGTCGGTTGTGGTAGGAAGCTACCAGCCGGGGATAGCCGAGCAAGGACCCGACTGCCTCTAGGAGGACTTTGGTTCTTGGCGCGGGAAGAGCTATAGGGCTGTAAGAAGCCTACCAAGGACCCTTGGCCGGGCAGGGTTACTGCCCAGTGCCTCTTGGTGAGGGCTTTTGTCCTGAAGGATAGCCGAGCGAGGGATCCTCGGGCTCGACTGCCTCTGGGAGGGCTTTCTGATCCCTGGCGTTGCGGTAGGGAAGCTACCCGCCAAGGATAGCCGAGCGAGGGATCCTCGAGCTCAACTACCTCTGGGAGGACTTTCTGATCCCTGGCGTTGTGGTAGGGAAGCTACCCGCCAAGGATAGCCGAGCGAGGGATCCTCGGGCTCAACTGCTTCTGGGAGGACTTTCTAATCCCTGGCGTTGCGGTAGGGAAGCTACCCGCCAGGGATAGCCGAGCGAGGGATCCTCGAGCTCGACTACCTCTGGGAGGACTTTCTGACCCCTGGCATTACGGTAGGGAAGCTACACGCCAGGGATAGCCGAGCGAGGGATAGCCGAGCGAGGGATCCTCGGGCTCGACTGCCTCCGGGAGGACTTTCTGATCCCTGGCGTTGCGGTAGGGAAGCTACCCGCCAGGGATAGCCGAGCAGGGTAGCTGCTGGGCTGCCTTTTAGTGAGGGCTTAGATCCTTGGGCGAGATGGCCCTCAAGCCGCCGTGGCGAGCCCCATCTGTGCGACCCCGTCAAGGGAGGGGGTGTTGGTCTATTCGGCCGGCGAGGGCGTTGATGACGGTCGCCGGAGGAGGTTCACCCGCGCCTCCGGTGAGGGGGAGGCGGCGGCTGGTATCTGGATCTTCAGGGTGATCGCTTGCCATGGGGACGAAGATCGGAAGGCCAACTTTGTTTTTTTATGGAGTTTCGTTTCCCACAGACGGCCCCAACTGATGGGGCTCCTTTTCGGGCCTCCGTCAGATGTTGTCTTCTGTTGATCTCGCGGTGATCTTAGCTGATTATCCTTCGTTGCGTGTGGGTCTCAATAGGTTTTTAGAGGAGGAGGCGAGGTGAGGAGGTTGTTGCCGAGTACCTGCAAAGAAGTCCCGGGATGGTTTGGTACCACCAAGGACCCTCCGACGCTCAAGTTAGTGATGAGATCCGAGCAGAGTAACGGCATAAAAGTGTAAAAAAACGCTTACCTGACCCCTCTGTGATGGGGGTTTATATAGCGGTGGTGGCATGCAGTAGCAGGCGCGAGAATCTCGCCGGCAGTTACGCTCCTGACGTCACGCCCGCGTAAAGAGCGGATCGCCCGTTAATGGGGATCGTGATGGCGTGGAACGTGGGATGTTGCCGGCGGAGAATTTGCGCATGGCGAGATTTGCGGAGCGGCGGTTACGCCTGTGAGTGGTGGAGTTGGTCGGTTGGTGGGACCGAGGAAGATGGTCTCGGCGGGAGAAATCGGGAACGAGCGAGAGGGTCGAGGTATCTTGGTCCTGCGGTAGCTCGGTGGCGAGCTGAGAGACCAAGGAGGCCAATTTGCAAGGGTCCTGAGGTGAGCCAGCTTTGTGCTTGTAGGTCGGGCCTGATCGGCCCCTGTGGGCCTTCTCTTCTGAGTTCTGGGACACGTCATCTGCCGCGTGTCCTGATCTGAAAGGTCACCAATATTGAGCATCATCAAGTTCTTTCTTTAAAATATATAAGTAATAATATATAAAAAACAGAATCCTTGTATTTAACTTGAAAACATTTTCGTCATTTAAAATTTAGGCAGCACCTCCTTTGTAATTTTTAAATCCAAAAACGAATGCAAGCAATAATATATAAGACATCCCCAAGTTGGAGCTACCTCTTCGCCAATTGGCGGAAACAACCACCCAATAATGTAAATATGCAACGCCGAAGGACGAGGATCAAAATACAGAAAGAAAGCAAGAAAAGAGGCATCATCAAGAAAAAACCAGAAAACAATAATATAAATGAGCGCGACTCTAAGGCCGACAGAATAAACAATAAAGATTTCTAAGTCTACGAATATGCATAGTCTGGTTGATGGAGCTTTTAATTAGATACAACAGAATGAAATATACAATTATATACTAGTGGTCACGATGCTAAAGTATCCCGCCTATCAATGCAATCATCCAGAAGAAGTGATGTACCAGTAAGCCGCAACGGAACCTGTACGGCCAAACTTGCAAGAAAACTGTGGCATACAGGGGTGATTTGCCAACTCGTGAGTAGAAGACATCACCGAGTAGAAATCTAATGTATGACGATCTCCTAGGTCATACAATAATATACTAATAATATTACACTGAAACATCTAGTAGTGGCAAGAGCAATAATATAAGCATAACTGTAAAACCAAGTACTCGTGTCCGTGTCACAAAGTAACTATTTGTCATGTATTTTATGTATGAATGCGTCATCTAATGGGTGTACCCAGCATCGGCACACAAAATCATCAGAAAATCTGAGTGCCCAGCATCGACACTCGAAAACATCATGAAAACTGTGTCCATCAGCGACACATCATCCTCATAAATCTCGGGCTCCATCTGTCCGGATCGGCCCAAATCATCTGATCACACGACTACAGTCGGTATCCTCTAGATATCCGCCGCGTCAAATATCCCCGGCCGGTAGTGCTCCCCTGCCGGGCTCAACGTCTCTCTATACGGTCTTCTTGTCCCGGGATACCATACCGGGTCCACCATGTACCCGCCGACGGTGCATCCCCCTCCTCGAATCGGGTATGTGTACACACGTGGCTCAAGAACCGAGAAAACTCATGGTGGACGCCACACACATCATATCACGAGAAACCGCATTTTCTTTTAATAAAATATAATCATGAGTTTATAAATATCACTTGCGGTTTCCCTAAATTCAGAAATCACATGAACACGGAAATCTCCAAAAAGAATCACAGTCTATGAGTATATAATGAGATAGTAAATACCGACGTAAAGCCAATGATCAGTGCATAATTAGAATGTATGGATGCAAATGCATGTGATATCTAAGTAAGAAATACAATATCTACACTAGCATTTAAGATCATGAATGTAAAACAATACTACATCTACAGTTTGTCAGATTATATGAACAGGGTAAAGGTTCTCTAGTGTGTACGTGGTATGGCAATTACCGATGATGATGTGTGTGAGCCGGCAAGCAAGTGTATGTGCAACATGAATATAACGAAAAAGTGAATAGTAAACGCAACATTATAAAATATACATATCTGTATACGAGTCATACAGTTTTAATGTTTGAAATAGCACGAATCGTGGTTTTAGAAAAGTAAGGGCTATGGTGTTTTTGAGAAAAATATGTCCTTTGAAAATCCGTAGAATTCCTCGGATTGTCTTTTGAAAATACTCACGATTCGTTGGTTTTGAAAATAAGTATGACTCGAGCCTAGTCTAGCATTTACCTAAACAACTAAAAGACTAAACTAAGAACCTAGTCGGAGTGATAAGAAAATCTAAACATATTACGAGTCGATATATCTAGTAGTCGGCGATCCAGCCTCATAGCGTCACGTGTTGTATTATACATCGTACGACATCCTTGAGTCAAGAGTGCGGATCAATCATCATATATATCTCATACGGTAATATCCATCGTACAACATCCTCAAAATCAAGGGTACGGGTCAAATATCATATGTATATCATATAATTCGTACGGTATCAATCGTCGTACAATATCATCATCAGGGGTACGGATCTAAGGTCTCGTACAATCTATCTTTCATCAAGTCACATGTTATCGCATGTTTGCATATATATATATATATATATATATATATATATATATATATATATATCGTCCAACGACCCTTTATTATATCATATCATAACAATGTCTCGACTCAATCACATATCATAACCTCACGGTATCATGCCCGATCATATCGACTCATATCCATAAGCATATCATATCCTCATCTTACACGTATTTGTATACTATACACACACACACACACACACATATCAACGCATCCATACACACACACACACACATACATATACACCCATATCATATCACTGGCGTGTGCGCGCGCGTGTGTGCGTGCGACAAAATAAACTAACGGGTCTCGACTATAGAAACTAAACTAAGGATAAGCACTTCCTACAAGTATACATATTCTAACCTAGAGTCTTCTAGAGCCCTACTTGCTAACTATCCGTATCTCTCATTAACACATATATGTACATATAACATACGCGCCCTAATCTACGAATTGCGGGGGTGCTATACGCCATCCACCCGACTTCTCCCGTAAATATATATCTACTCACCTAGATCCTCGCTTGTCGAAATCAATGATGCCGCGTTCTCTCTTGTCGTCCGAAGTCCACGTGAAGGTACTTACATATATAAACACATCGTATCGCATAAAAATCCTTATAAAAACCGACACGACCCGCGAAGCGCACATAGACTAGAACCTATGGTCAATGCACGCAAAAATAACCAAACAATTCTCGTCGTCGACGTACAAACGTCTAACGACCGAGATAAAACATAAATATCAAAACTTAAGTTATTAAAAACCACAAAACTAAACAGCAACTTATGAAAACAGCTCCAGATTTTGCCTAAGGTAATATGGGGATAAACGAACAATACATGGGCTATTTTATAAGGTGTAGAAGCTGCTGGAAAACCCCCAACACCCATGCCCAACACCGGCCCGGCGAGATGCCCAAAATGTTCGGCGTCGCCGGTAAAAAAGAAGTAGTTTTGGCTCATTTTCTGGTGATGGTCTTCTATTAGTCTAAATAGGCCATTCTACTTTGATTTTCTTACAAATATCACAGTTTGCCCCAGATTCCCTGTAGTCCTCAAGAATTCACAATACCGATATCGGGAAGATTCAAAACTCAAGTCTCTGGTTTGGTCCAGAATAAAAACACTACAAGGGCTTGTGATCACAACTAAACCTCAATAACACCTTGGAAAAACATAATATCCCATAATCCTTATCTAGGAAAATTCTAACCTCACTTAAGCTCAATAGTTTAACTTTAGACAAATATAAAACATAAGGGAAACTAAAAACAACACTAAAAGTCTAGGAATATACCTCATTTGGCAACTCAAGAAAATTCTTGAGTTGCTCAAAATCTTCAAAATCTTGACTTGATAACACCCTGGTCTTTGTAGTGGGGTTATATACAATTTTTGTGAAGGGGTATAAGGTTTTTGGCTAAGTTTTAGGGGTGACTTGAGGTGGTAGAAGAGGTGGAGGTAGAGGAATGAGGAGGAGAGAAAATGAAGAAGAAGTGAGGAGATAGGGAAATAATGAAGAGAATAGGGGATGGCTAGAATTGTGTAGAAGTCTCTCCTTTTCTCTCCCTCTCTCTATCTCTACCACACCCTTATGTCCCTACAATGCCATGCCACACTTTTATTTTTTTCTTTTCTTTATTTTTAAAACAAAAGCATAAATAAAACCGATTAATCAAAGGAAACATGTTTCAAAAATAAGTAACAAGTGTTTTGCAACATGCTTAGTTGCATGTCATATGCACATAACATACTTAATGCAAAATTAGTAAATACTAATCGAGTTTAGTAAATAACCCATTTACAAATAATTATTTAATAATTTATAAAATGCCCAAATCACATAAATACCTTCAAATCAATAATTTATATTAATTTCCCAATTATTTTCCAAATTATCGGTATATAATTATACCTTTTCATTAAAACTAATCTCTATACTTTTAAAATATCCCTAATATTTATTATTTAATTATTTAAATTCCCAAAAATAATATTTTATTTTCTTAAATGTTATAATCTCCCCCCTTTAAATAAATTCGGTCTCCGAATTTAAATTTAAAACTCCCCCAAATACTAAAACATTTCAGCAAAACAATCAAGTCGTCGGGGCTCCGAAATCACGAATACTTAAAACATATTATAGCGCAATGCATGCGCAATGAAAACGAGTGTAAAACTCAAAATTAAAACTCCGTCAAGCGGCATGCCATCATGGGAGTTAAAGCGAAAACACTAGTGCCAAGATCCATTACGAAAATCAATACGATATACTTAAAACTCTAACATGTATATAGTATGCATCGTTGTAAAATCGTCAAAACATCCAAATAGATATGCATGCAAACATTTTTCAAATCGCTGTGCGATACGCATATCATGGCACAAGTAGCGGACGTTCATTATAAGGAAAATAAATAAATAAATATATATATATATATATATATCCTTTATTTAACATATACGTTCCGCCTTTTGAAAAAATGATTTAGAAGGGTTTCCTTCGTAAAGTTTCATATAATCATGGACACGTAGGAAAATATTGAGATTATAGCTCTTCTGAAAATCCCATCCGTAAATATCAAGGCATGCAAAATACTCAGGTACTGTCCTCAGACTAGTCTGCTCGGTTATTAAACCGTACAGTATATATCATAAAACATGCTGCTCGAAAGAAATCAATCCCAAAAATGTATACAAAGAATGCCACGTGCGTCTGGTGCGCACGGAAATCGAAATCAAACACAGGTGCCACGAATGTGCACATGAACAGAACTAAGTGCAACGGGCATGTACAAAAACATATGTTAAGTGCAACGGGTGTGCACGACAACAATATTAGGTGCATCCGATATACACGAAGAATCTAGATTTAGTGCATCTGGTGTGCACAAAATCGCATCTAGTGCGCCTAGTGTGCGCAAAACTCTAAATCGAGTGCACAAGGTGCACGAAAATATAAATTCAGTGCACTAGAGTGCACGAAAACAATATCGAATATCAATGTCGAAATCAACAGTATACGACACACACCAAATCGAATTAAGTATATCGCGGTATATAAACTCATAAACATGTGCATCTGCGTGCACAAAACCATATCAAATACTGAAAGTGCTCGTAAACCACATCGAATGCATAAGTCCAAATCATGTGCATACTGTATGCACGAAAACAAAATCAAGTACCTCAGAATGCGTAAAAATGAAAATCAAGCTTAAATGGGTATGCGCAAAAACGAAAATCAGTACAATTGATACACAAAAATACGAATCAAGTGCAGCTGTGGTACACATAAGAAATATCAATCATGAAAAGAAATCCTCAAAATTCCATAATAAAAATGACGGAAACGTGATATCCGAATCACCAAGTCGCAAATCATAAATAACCGTCGTCGATGTGCCCCTCTTTCAATGCCGAAAGGTGTCGGTGCATCCAAGGCTGGCAGAGCAAGAATATCTACTTGTCTCTTGCCCATGGTCTAGCGCCCTCTGCTCTTAGATCCTTATTTCTCTCTGCGGATTACCAATTACATGACTCCTCGGCTCGACAGCCCGATACGGAGCAAAGACGGAAACAATCCTATTTTGGTGCTTCTCTGAAGATTTCCTGACCAGTTAACACGGTCACTCATATTGTATCCTGTCAAAGATAGCAGTCTCTGGCCCACTGAGTGTGCACGATACAATCGGTCCCGGTTCAAGTATTTATCATGTAGTATTCCCGAAAGATCCTACCAGGGACTCTCTCCCAATCTTGTTTCTGCAGGTCTGTCCGAAAGTTGGCACTCTTTACTTAATCCGTTTATTATTCCGGAACAACTGCATACTCATCATGACCTTTCTCTGGAAGTACGTCTGCATTCAACGCTTCTGCGCTCATAACAAGTTTTTGGCACCAACGGAGTGGAACGTCAACTTGTTAAAATCTCACACAAACCTCATACTACGCTTCCTTTCGGTATAGACCAATTCGGAATCATCTCTTCGTAGCTATGTGGAGTGCGCTCCAATTGACTATAGTCATATCTAGAGTCCTTTTCGTAGCTACGAACATGACATCTCCAATATCATGTAGAAGGTATCTGGCCAATTACGTTCTCGGGAATTTTTCCAAATCATCGGAGAAATGCGCCTTCGCTCGTCCTTCCTTGATCGACTCACAACACGTCTGTGTGGGGTTCCCTTCTAACTGAAGATTATCGATTTGATGACCTCACATCGAAGCATCCAATGAACAAAAGGTCTTAATCTTATCCAAGGGTGACTAGCGATCTTCTATCACATTCTTGAGTGTAACCTCATGCTGCAATAGCTTTCAAACGTCTGGGGGCGATATCTTGTCAATCGCAGCAACAGCTGGCTCATCTGTCCGCACGGAAGGCAATGCCTCAATCATCTGGAGTAGACGGTACCATAATAATCTTCGCAATCCGGCTGGCCTCTAGCAATGGCCCGATCATCTGGTATAGATCTCGAACGTTCACGTCAACGATAAAACATAGTAAAACGATATATCAATGCGTTCATGTATCACCGGAATACATCCTGGTCAGTCCTCGTTCCTGACGAGCTCGCTCTGACCGTATCTATAACTGCAGCTCTCTTTGCTCGTGTAGCCATGATAACGGAAACCATGATCAGACATCGATGAGTATAGATCATAGGAACGAATAGAAATACAATGCCTAAGAAATATACATCCTAATACTTCTTAAGCGGAGTAGCGTATCGTAAGTATGCCGCGGAACATACACACAGTACGTCACTCTACTTAAGTCACCTACTCCATCAACCAAAGTTAACCTACGCGACAAAAGTTCGGGTCTAATACCCTCTCGGCCAAGTCTAAGTTCCATAAGGTCAAGTCTAGGTTCCGAATATAAATACGCCTTAGACTCCGCATAGTCAAACCTACACTCTAACCAAGGTTAAACCTAATGCTCTGATACCAAATTTGTCACGACCCAGAAAAGGCACGTGACTGGCACTTGAACCATGTGAAGTCTATAGGACCCCACCTAATTCAAATAAGCCAAAAGCCCGGAAATCTAAACCTTTTTAGAGGAAAATAGTGGAGGTGCAGTTTTGAAAGAATGGTATAATAAAATCATGTTCTTCTTTAAAATATATAAGTAATAATAAATGAAAAACAGAATCCTTGTATTTAACTTGAAAACATTTCGTCATTTAAAATTTGGGCAGCACCTCCTTTGTAATTTTTAAACCCAAAAACGAATGCAAGCAATAATATATAAGGTATCCCCAAGCGGGAGCTAGCTCTTCGCCAATTGGCGGAAATAACCACGCAATAATGTAAATATACAACGCCGAAGGACGAGAATCAAAACACAGAAAGAAAGCAAGAAAACTGGCATCATCAAGAAAAAACTAGAAAATAATAATATAAACATGAGCGCGACTCTAAGACCGACAGAATAAACAATAAGGGTTTCTAAGTCTACGAATATAAATAGTCTGGTTGATGGTGCTTTTAACTAGATACAACAGAATGAAATATACAATTATATACTGGTGGTCACGATGCAAAAGTATCCCACCTATCAATGCAATCACTCGGAAGAAGTGATGTGCCAGCAAGCCACAACGGAACCTATATGGCCAAACCTGCAAGAAAACTGTGGCCCAACGAGGGTGAGTTGTCAACTCGTGAGTAGAAGACACCACTGAGTAGAAATCGAATGTATGACGATCTCCTATGCCATACAATAATATACTAATAATATAACACTGAAACATATAATAGTGGCAAGGGCAATAATATAAGCATAATTGTAAAACCAAGTACTCATGTCCATGTCACAAAGTAACTATTTGTCATGTATTTTATGTATGAATGCATCATCTAATGGGTGTACCCAGCATCGACACACAAAATTATCAGAAAATCTGAGTGCCCGGCATCGACACTCGAAAACATCATGAAAACCGTGTCTATCAGCGACACATCATCCTCATAAATCTCGGGTTCCGCCAGTCCGGATCGGCCCAAATCATCTGATCACATGACTATGTTCGGTATCCTCCGGATATCCGCTGCGTCAAATATCACCGGTCGGTAGTGCTCTCCTACCGGGCTCAACGTTTCTTTATACAATCTTCGTGCCCCGGGGTACCGCACCGGGTCTACCATATACCCACAGACGGTGCATCCCCCTCCTCGAATCGGGTATGTGTACATACGTGGCTCAAGAACCGAGAAAACTCATGGTAGACGCCACACACATCATATCACGAGAAACCGCATTTTCTTTTATGAAAATATAATCATGAGTTTATAAATATCACTTGCGGTTTCCCCAAATCCAGAAATCACATGAACAAGGAAATCTCCAAAAAGAATCACAATCTATGAGTATATAATGAGATAGTAAATACCGATGTAAAGCCAATGATCAGTGCATAAGTAGAATGTATGGATGCAAATGCATGTGGTATCTAAGTAAGAAATACAATGTCTACACTAGCATTTAAGATCATGAATGTAAAGCAATACTACATCTATAGTTTGTCAGATTATATGAATGGAGTAATGGTTCTCTAGTGTGTACGTGGTATGGCAATTACCGATGATGATGTGTGTGAGCCGGCAAGCAAGTGTACATGCAATTTTCGCATCATCGGTAATGGTGCAGGTGTCCTAACAGACGAGATCATAATAGCTAAAGAAAACACGTGTATATATGAAATGCAATGAGAGCAACATGAATATAACGGAAAAGTGAATAGTAAATGCAACATTATAAAATATATATATCTGTATGCGAGTCATACAGTTTTAATGTTTGAAATAGTACAAATCGTGGTTTTTAGAAAAGTAGGGGCTACGATGTTTTTGAGAAAAATATGTCCTTTGAAAATCCATAGCATTCCTCGGATTGTATTTTGAAAATACTCATGATTCGTTAGTTTTGAAAATAAATATGACTCGAGCCTAGTCTAGCGTCTACCTAAACAACTAAAAGACTAAACTAAGAACCTAGTCGGAGTGATAAGAAAATCTAAAAATATTCCGAGTCAATATATCTAGTAGTCGGCGATACAACCTCATAGCGTCACGTACTGTATAATACATTATACGGCATTCTCGAGTCAAGAGTGCAGATCAATCATCATATATATCTCGTACGGTAATATCCATCGTACGACATCCTCAAAATCGAGGGTACGGGTCAAATATCATATAATTCGTACGGTATCAATTGTCGTACAATATCATCATCAGGTGTACGGATTTAAGGTATCGTACAATCTATCTTTCATCAAGTCACATGGTATCGCATGTTTGCATATATATATATATATATATATATATATATATATATATATATAGCCCAACGATCCTTTATTATATCATATCATAACTGTGTCTCGACTCAATCACATATCACAACTTCACGGCATCATGCCAGATCATATCGACTCATATCCATATGCATATCATATTCTCATCTTACACGTGTATATATATATATATATATATATATATAGAGAGAGAGAGAGAGAGAGAGAATAATGGAGGAAAGAGGCCATAGGAGGGAATTTTCTCCTATAGCGTCGAAAAAATACGCCCTCCGTCGTATTTTCCGACGATCGGAATCCATCATCTTCATCGTTATCATCTAAGATGTCGGTACGCCAAATTTCATGTGATTCTACAACTTTTTCACCGTTGATTTAGCAATGTAAAAAGTTCTATTGTCGGTAAACCGTTAATTTTCAACCCACTAATTCAACGGTGAAAAGTTGTAGAATCACATTAAATTTGGTGTACCCATATCTTAGATAATAACGATGAAGATGATGTGTGCCGATCGTCGAAAAATACGATGGAGGGCGTACTTTTTTGACGCCATAGGAGGAAATTCCCTTCTATGGCATCTTTCCTCCATTATTCTCTCTCACACACACACACACACACATATCATATCACTGGCGTGCGCGCACACGTGTGTGTGTGCGTGTGACAAAATAAACTAACGGGTCTCGACTATAGAAACTAAACTAAGGATAAGCACTTCCTACAAGTATACCTATTCTAACCTAGAGTCTTCTAGAGCCCTACTTGCTAACTATCTGTATCTCTCATTAACACATATATGTATATATAATATACGCGTCCTGTTCAGTAGAAAATATCGCACATTTTATATAACATTTTCCTTACTTTTCTTAAATATTTAAAGGTGTTTATTATAAATATAAAACATATTTAGGGTTTATCTGCGAAATACTATTTACCATATGTTTATATATTATAATTAATATTATAAAGGATAATATAGGCATATAATATTTATATAATATTATTGTTATGCATATCGTATTAAATAATCTTAATCAAACTGCTTAAAAGATTTATTACCATATAAAATGATTAAGATTATATCTCTATAACAAATATTACTAATATTATTCATGGAGATATTGTGCAAGATTTGGCTCAAGCCAGGAGATCAGGATACCGAGATGTCAGAATAAAAAATCTGGCGTTAAAGTTAAATAAAATCATAAAATCAATACTGGCAGAGACTCATAGAAGATATGAAGATTCCAGATATCACAACAATCTCCATGTGTCATTATAAGGCTACAGAAGAGTTTTCATCAAATGATCTCACCAAACTACCGCCCATCCGCGGCTAAACCCCCCAAAATGCGGCGGATCCGTGGCCTTTATGAGGAATTAGGGTTTGGGATTTTGTGAGTAGGATCTTCTCAACAAACTGTCACATATGACATCTAGGGTTTGTATCTTCTGTAGCTATATAAAAGACCGATGGCTAAAGTTAGAAATCATCACCTTTAACACGAAGCAAATCACCGTCAAAGAACAAGTGATCTATGACAATTCCGCGATTCGACGTGAATATCGACGGAATATCTACTTCCTACGAGGCAGAGATCGAGAGCAACTTCTTCTTTTTCTTGTAATCTAAACTCGAAGGAATTGTACTTATAAAGTTGATTGATAAAGGTAGATCGTTAGATTAATTAGTTCACATTTAATTTCTGCATTATGAATTCCTTCTCTATCCTTTCTTCTTCTATCTCCATCATGCGCGAGTAATTCTCCGCTTGATAGGCTTCGTAGGATTAAGGTAGAACAATGGATGAGAAAATATTTTAACTTCTTTTACGTCTTATGAAGTTTATAAACTTTAGCAAAACAATCGTTAACATCCTAATCGGGCGTGCTATCAATTTATTGATAGTTTTAACCGTGATTTGAGATCAGATTAACAATTATTTTGTTAAGGGCTAGATATGAATAGACATCAATGAAAGGACAAGGGTCGATAGTGGGGAAACCCTAGTTTATTCTAAGAACCCTAATTCTCATTCATCACTATGTATCTAGTTTTAAATCTATCAAAAGATAAAAAAGAGTCATCTTTATTAGTGATCCATGACTACTAAATCCTAATGAACCCTACAAGCCTTTTCCCTATAAAATCTATATCCGTATTTAAACTAGATCTTAAAACTATAAATTCTGCATCCGTGTTTAATATAGATCTAGAATCTACAACTATTCTCCTTATTCTTTATTCAACTCGTCTAAAGCAAGATTAGAAGAGCTAGAGGGTCCGGCACCGCCGGGCATATCCGTAGGGATTGCCTTGGATTTTTAACCCCAGAACCCCTTGGCCTACCCCACTACCCCCAAGCTGTTTGATTTCTCTGCACAATTCCAGAGAATTAAAAATGGGTATTAATCCAAATTTTAATGCACATTTTAATTCTCAAATTCATTACCCTAAACCCTAATTTTCCCTATAAATACCACACTCCATTTAACCCCTCCCCATTCAGAATTTCATTACAAAAACTCTCCACAAATTTCCAAGTCCCAAAGTTATACAAGTGAAGTTAGCAAGAGGCGAGGTTTCGGGAAGAATACGGCGACGAAACGACTGCCCGACGGTTCCAATAGCTTCCCTTCTCTCTCCTCTTGTTTTAAAATCAGTAAGTACCCTCTCCCCTTCTCTTTTGCTATTCTACAAACTTCTCCTTTTCAAAACTTGTCGTAAGCGGAGTTATTCCGGCTTCCTATTCTATTTTCTTTAAAAACCTAATTTTTTCTTAATAAAAAACCTACAAATTTTTAATAGATTGTTTAATAATCATTAACAAACATATTAGAATAAGTTTCATCTCAAAAGAATCTATTATGCAACTTTTATCGCATTTTTACGGTTAGATACCATATACTTTACTTTCGACAATTCAACATATTTCCTTATATTACCTTTAGAAAACACACGAGGTAATGACCTATCTCATCAGAACACACATTTTTGACATAGCACAATAACTCTTGGGACATTAGTTTATGGGAAAATACAAGTTTACGATTAAATACCTTAAACATTCAAAAACCGTTTTCTTTAAAAAATGTGTTATTTAATTCCTTGCAAATACGGCTCTACAACTCATTTTGGGGAACCCCGATCGGGATGGTGCGGGTTATCGCACATCCTCGGGCCTAGTAGAGCGATATGCAGACCTCCGTAAGAAACATTCGATCTCGATGGAATTTTTAAGAAAAATGAGATTTCTACTTAATAAATAAAATTTATTTTTACTATATATATATATATAAATACTATCAAAATATCTACTTTAAGTATAAAATATATATATATATATATATTCTATGTTTTCTAAATCAAAGGAATCACAAATTTCATGAAACTACCTTTACAATTCAATACCATTCCAAGTTTACAGTAAAATACCATATACAATAAAAACTAGGTTATATTCACTAGAATATTTCACTTTATAAAAATTACAATTGTGAAAATCCTAAAGACAATAATTAAATACTTGAGGTGTATTTTGAAAATATATCAAAACTATTTTTCATAAAACCCCCCTCAAATTATATTAATTTACAATAAAGACCCTAGTAAACATAGGTTTAAGCGGGACCAGTTCTCTTGAGCCACAGGGAGCCGGATAATATGGGTGCTTGCCTATCTAAGGTAGACAACCTAACAACGGTGTTATCACACAGTAATTGTCTTGAAAAAAGACACAAATCCTGCCGTCCATGTGCAGCAGTTACCGATAACATCAAAACTAATTCAGGACTTCAATTTCTTTTCAAAGTGTCTGACTCAGACAGAGTCTCAATATAATATGAAATCAATCTGACTTGAATTTAATTCAAGTATAACTACAATACAACATGAATCCATTTATACCAGAATTCAATCTATATTGACCGAACCGAACCATGGATATACTCTGATTACATGACTATCCATTTATATCCATTTTGTTTACATGATATCATGGTTTCGGCAATTCATCCATCTATATAACAAAACAATACAATCAATACAAAAGACATTACTGGGTTTTAAAGGGGTAGACTGGTACGGAATGCGTTAGAAATGGCACGAGACGGTCACTTTAATACAGCTAACCTGAATATCCATTATTGTTGTACCGTGGCTTAACGGTTCCTTGTGCTCTGTATACCTTAGTCTCCGGAATAGTGGGCCTCCTCTCGTATACACTGGCATATTCTGTACCAAGCTACAAAGAATTGCGATAACAGAACAAAAGATAACATTATACAATTATATTCTCTTTTCTGTCTATTCCACTTCTCTCTTCTTTGGGACTTACCTAGCGATTGTTCGCTGACGACATTCCTTTTCTTCTTTCTTTGGAATGTTGTCGGGTGGATCCGACTCACTAGAGATTGAGCCCAGTACTGAGGACTTGGAGCAGTTTGCCATCGACCCAGAGCTGTAGGCACTTGTATATACTTTTCATTTCAGTTATGCCATTGTTTAGGCATTGCTTTCTATTTATGTATTTGCATTTCCAGTTGTACTTGTTAAGAATTGTTAAATAAATAAAAGTTGCTATTCATTTATATTCATGTCTCTTTTGTACATTTTACTTTATATTACTTAGATACGCTTAGCGTGTTTACTTCTGAGTAAAAACGTAGCGGATCTCGCCGCGTCCCCTCCCCGTACACCGGGAAGCAGGACGTGACATAGCGGATATCTCCCACTTACCTGGCACTTACTTGACCACAAGAGCGATAAAGAAGTGGTAGAGGATTGATCCTGCGGTTTGTCCTTTGGAAGTCTAAGAGCGGTCTAGTGACTTGACCTTGGTGACCTTAGTTCTATGGTTGATTGTATTTTGTGTGATTTGTCTCACGTCCGACATTTTTCAAAACAAACCATTTTAAATAGTTCTCACACACGCTGCCACTTACGCTAAACCCGCTTAGTGCATGCTCGGCTGGACACGGGATTCTAGTGCCCCACTTGTCCGCGTTTCTGCTATTGACTCTGAAGTCGATACTTCTCCATCTCCTTTTTCCTCTCCACCCACCATATAGACCGAGATAGACGGTTCTCCATCAGATTTTACCAACACACCTCTTCCACAACCCGTAGGTGCGCGAATCCACCGCGCATCTCTCTTCAAGAAAGATGCTACCCGATACGCGGTCCCCTCCCTACTTGCCTATCCCTTCCACCAGCCAATGGGGATAATTTTGAAATTAAACCCCACTTCATCAACCTTTTTCCCAAATTTCACGGGCTCGAGTCTGAAGAAGCATACGTTTTTATCACCAAATTCGAAAATGTATGCGCAATGATGTGTACGTCATAACTTTCTGTGGATGCTATGAGACTACGTTTTCTCCCTTTTACCTTGTGCGGTCTAGCAGAAAAATGGCTTTATAACACTGTCGCACACTCTATTGCCAATTATGATGAATTCGTTATAGCATCCCTTAAGAAATTTTATCCCAATTATAAGACCGCCCGTGTTCGAAGCGAGATTAACTAGTTTACCCAGCTTCCCAATGAACCATTTTGGAAATGTTTTGAACGGTTTAAAAATCTACTAGTCTAATACCCTCATCACGGAATTAATAGACGAGGCCTTTGTCGAGTTATATATGAGGGTATTAATCCAGCGACAAAACAGATACTTGAGACCATTTGTCAATGCCATTTCATGTCCAAAGAGGATGGTGAAACTTGGCAATTTCTGGAAGATCTCGCTGAACAAACTTTACAATGGGAAAGCGTTAGACCAATATCATCTAGGGGTATCCATCGGCTTGATGTTTCCATCGCAGTGAAAGCCGAAATGGCCGTGATATAAAGGAAACTCGACGCTATAGAAAACAAAGTCTCTTCGGCCTCCCTAAACCAGATTACGCTCCCCAAAACCGTGTGTGGTTGTTGTTCCAACCCATCACATTTGACGGAAGAATGTCCATTAAGTCCACCGTCCAAGGTCAAGAACAAACTAATATTGCTTTTCAGCAACGACCTAGAAACGATCCTTATTCTTCCACATACAATCAGGGATGGAGGGATCATCCTAATTTTGCTTGGAACCAAAATCAAAACCAGTTCTCAAGCAACTATCAAAAACCTCCACAGCAGCAACAGCAACCACCGCAATCAAGTCAGCACCCCTTTCAATTGCAACCTTTTCAAAATCCGTCCAACAATTCTACACTTTATAATAATTCTTTCCAAATGGCCGGTACCGAAAACTCCTCTGCACTCGAACGAAGCTTGGATACGTTTATTAAACATTCCACGCAAACACCGGTTGATTTAAAATCTTCTATCCAAACGTTAATGCAGAACACTTGTTTACCCCAATCAGAGCAAAGCTCTGTTCAAATTCCAAGGCGGGAGATGAAGCAACGCTTCATCTTCCCCCAATCAGAGCAAAACTCTACTTTGAAAATTTAAACTTTAATAAATGAAGCAACGCTTCAGATCCTCTGCGCTGCGCGCAGGGCGCCACGTGTTAAAATCAGGCACGCCAGCGCAGAGAGCGCAGCGCCCAAGGCAGTGCGCCCAATCAGAGCAAGGCTCTATTTAAACAAAAATTAAAGGAAGCAACGCTTCAGTTGCGCAAGCGCTGCGCTGCGCGACACGTGTCAGCGCAGTTGCGCAAGTGCAATTGAGCAAGCGCGGTGGCGCAAGCGCTGCGCTGCGTGACACGTGTCAGCGCAAACGTAGTTGCGCTGCACTGTGCGACACGTGTCAGCGCAGTTGTGCTGCGCTCTGCGCTGCGTGACACGTGTCACGCGCTGGGGCGTTTGCGCCAAATAGAATTAAAATTCTAGTAAAGATCTTTCTTTTCTTGTTAAAACAAGAAAATTGTCTTCTGTAAAACAGAAGCTCTTGGATCAAAGATCCAACGGTGGGGAAAATTCCCCAAATCACTCAGAGAATGATCTCTTTAACAAACTTAACAAATTTATGGGCACTATATAAAGACCCCTAGACCCCAACTCAAATCATCAACATCAAGAATCATCAAGAACTTCAACTCTGAAGAAACTTGAAAAGAGACTCAAGAAAAAGGTAAAAAAAAACCTTTATAAAATAGAAGAAGTTCTTCTAATAGATCATTGTTCTAAGAACAAGATCAATGATCTTCAATAAAAAAATAAATAATAATAGCGCCTTGCACTTTTTATGAACCATTGGTTCTGGAATCTTAAAGATTCTTTTTTCTGGATCCAAAATTGGATCAAGATTTTGAAACAGTATCCTGCACTTGCAAAACTGCACTGTTGCGCTCCTGGGTTGGCGCAAGCCACCAGAAAGCACCACGTGTCAGCACCTGAAGCACTTGCGCTATGCGCTTTTAAGATAGAGTCTTGCTCTCTGAAATTGGCGCAACTCACCAGAGCACGCCACGTGTCAGCAGCGCAAGCGCAGCGTACTGGCGCAGCGCACTGCGCTTGTGTGACACGTGTCATTACCATAAGTGCTTGCGCTCAATGATTGGCGCAAAGCGCCTGACAAATGCACTGCATTGTTTAATGAAGGGTCAGGCCCAAATCAAAAAGGCCTAGCAGGCCCAAATCAAAAAGGCCTAGCAGGCCAAAATAAATTGCAATGCAATAAAAGGGTAGAGCCCAAACAAAATTATGCTCTACATCATTTATAAAAGGGCAGAGCCCAAACAAAATAAAATGCAACGCATTAAAAGGGCAGAGCCCAAACAAAATAAGAAATGCAGTGTATTATTTAAAAAAAGGGCAAAGCCCTAGCACAGGCCTAATAGGCCAAAGATAAATAAAAACGTTGAATATTCCCAACTGGACTTAGCCCAATCATGGCCGTAAGTCCTCAAATTAAATTGACTGAGCACAGCTGCTCTCTTAAATTAATTTACATCCGGTTCAAAGGTACATCTCCGAACTCCTCTGACTCCTATCGTTGTAATCCTTCAACGACGTCAGAGAGATGACGGGTCCCGACAACCACACATCAACACGGACGGTGGGGTCCTTAAACCCGCGGACTTATGCGTCCTTAAACTAAGACACGGACTGTGGGATCTTTAAACCCACGGACTTATGCGTCCTTAAACTACCTATGGACCACCACGTCCCTAAACTAGAACATGGACCACCATATCCCTAAACTGGCAATGGACCACCACGTCCCTAAACTGGAACATGGACCACTATGTCCCTGATTGATGATATTTTCCGGTTCGTGTCGGTTTAGAAAATTGTATATAGAAATCACAACCAAAAATATTTTGACCGCAATCAATAACGGTATCGGATGTAGCGCGTTAGTAAGTGCGGATCGTCCACAGGGAAAGTGAGATCCGTTCAATTTCCGAATTAGATGAGTTGAAAATTTAGAGAAAAGAAAAGAAAACAATTCATGATTTGTAATTGAATTTCAAAAATTAGAAAAATCTAGATCTAAAAGAAAGCATTAAAATCAAGAAGTGAGATGTGTGATAATTTCCAACTAACAATCAAGATTCGAAGTGTGGCTCGTAGGAGTAGATCGGATCTATAGATATGATGAGATCTAATGATTACTCATTCTTATCCATTAACGAATTGATACTAGATCGATGAGAATTTACCGAGGGTTAAGGATCTTGCGGAGAATTTAAGGATTCCACAACTCATCCTTTGTCCTTTCGATGAATCTCATTCAAATTCTAGCTTCTAGTTAATCAAATGATCAATAGTTGTTTCCTAGTTTCGAGTGGACACAATCAAGAAAGCATCATCTCGAAACTAGGTCATCGATCATTTGATTCATTAGAATTTACAAACATTATAGGATTTAAGAATTGTAAAAGTGTCTAAATCATCATCATTTATTGATCGTCACAACTCCTATACGAGCGGAGATTACTCAAACATCATGATCACAAACACAATCACAAATTGAGATCTAATCATAATACTTGAATTAAAAGATAAGCAAGATATAGAAATTTCACCTTTATTTATCGACAAATTTCGTTACAACTCTTTTGAATTTACAAAAGGAAGGAACTAGATCGTCGATTTCGGCTTCGCTCGGCTCCTTGAGTCGCGGATCTCCTTGAATCTCTTGCTCCGTTGAAATCCGGCGTCGCTTTCTAAAGGTTGAAGGCTCTCTTACTTGAATGGTACTCGGGATCTTGATCTTGATTTTTGAATTGGAGTTAGGGTTTTGAGGCACAAGTCGTGTCACTCAACTTGTGGGTAGAAGATGATGGATGATTCTTGAACAACCTCAACCCTAGATCTAGGCTCCTTTTTATAGAACTCCAAACCCTAGATCTAGGATTTCAAATTTGAATTTTCCCTCCAAAAGTTTGTTAAAGAGAGCCTTCTAGAAATAGTTTGTTAAGCCGAGCCTTCTAGATGCGCCACGTGGAGCTTCTGGGGTCTTCTGGAAGCTTTTGCCGTTAGGGTAGACACGTGTACAAAATCTGGAGAGTTGGCGCCATCAAGCCGCCACGGTTCCGCGGCTCAAGCAGGCTCCCGCCGCGGAACCGCGGCGCTTTGTGGGGCTTGGGGCTTAAGTCTTCAACTGTGGTCTTGGGCTGATATTTGGGCCATTTTATGATATGTTGAATCTTGTAATTAGCCTTTAATCACTTCCAGATCTTTAGCCTTTGAGTTGGCGTATTTTATCTGCACTGTTTTCTCAATTTTGGGCTTTGCTTCCGGAATTTCCTGCATAGACTCCAAGACAAGAGTTGCGCTATACAAGAATGATGCGATGCCATGATAAACACACAATTTCCCTAAAAGTGCCGGTTTTAAAGTCTGACATATGCAATCTGGTATTTCAGAGATGTTTTGCTAATATGTGCAATATGAACACCGAACACTTCTAGATGAGTGCAAATGATAGGGAAATTGCCATGCTAAAAATGCAGTATTTTCGACTAATCAAATTCTCCCAAACTTATTTTCGATCGTCTCGATCAAACTATTTTGTTAAAAAAAGAAGGAAAAAATAAAGAAAGAAAAAAACTATCTAGCACACTTTCGTAGGCAACACGATTG
The DNA here is from genome assembly GCA_030015575.1 of Agapanthus africanus. NCBI lineage: Eukaryota > Viridiplantae > Streptophyta > Magnoliopsida > Asparagales > Amaryllidaceae > Agapanthus > Agapanthus africanus. The sequence continues at coordinate 530,033,617 of CM057347.1, read as the reverse complement.
CACCGAGCACGTGCAACAAGTCTTTAAACCTCTAGGTGTCCCTAGTAGGAGGAGTGTTATCTCCTGAGGGTTTTCAGCGGATTGCACCCACAAAATCCAATAATAAAAGGAAGATCATGAATATTACATTTAAAGAAAAGAATTGTAAAAGAAAAGTTTTGAAAATTAGGGTTTCCAACTAAGCTAGCTTTTCGGTTGTCATGAGCCCTATCTTAATGGTCATGAACAGATGTTAGAAATCACGTCCTCCCTCAATAAAACATCGTCTTATTCTTCATTCCTATCTTTCTTCCAAACATCGATCATATAACCCTGCGTGTGTGTATAGACATCCTTACACCCGGAGAATTCAATTCAAGCTATTATACTCTTGCCCATCAGCCTCAGTACTTTTTAATTAATGAATATTTAGATGAGATTGCTCACACACTTTCATGCGACCATTAATACTTCTTGAGGTACTAACCGACCGATTACTCATGTGCTTGCTTACTAGGTGTTTTTCCTCGTCTTGCACCACCTGAGGCTTAGCAGTGACTCCCAGACCAGTTGGCCTTAGGGCACTAGGTGAAGAGACACCCTCGCTATATTTTTTATTGCTGCCTTGGCGATAACAAAACCAGTGTTCATTTTTCTCACCACTTTATATTTTCTTCATTCATTTTTTTAATTTCCTTCATACTTCAGCTTTAAGACAAGAGTATTTCAAGGTATCCTCTACTATCCCGGGCTTCAAGACGTGTGTAAGTGCGAATAGCAGGGTATCAATGTTCAAAATGTTTGGCTTTCCAGAATATAAACTATTTTTCAGACTTATTTTTATCCTCAGATTAGTGACTTCCTTCATCTTACTAACCCTTGGGACAATACTAACCCTTGGGACAACGGCTCATAACTACTTATTACTAGTTCGTATAAGAGAACTTCTAATTTTCTTAGTTTTCTTAAATTTTTCTAATCTTATGGATGTAATTTTTCACTATCTAATATTTTATTATCTTATTTATGTACAAAAATGTTAAATATTTTTATATTTTAAAAATTTTAAAATTTTTATGGGTTTTGAAAAAATTTAAATTTTTATAGGTTTTTATAGGTTTTTATGGTTTTGAAAATTTTTTACATAAAATTTTTATGGGTTTTGAAAATTTTTAAATTTTTATAGGTTTTTAATATTTTAAATTTTTATGAGTTTTATAAAGAAATGTTTTGTGCTTATGCAAATGATATGCAAATGATGCAAAACTAAGCACAAACCTCCCCCAAACTTGTTTTCAACAGTGTCCTCACTGTTGCCAACCGCTATATCTACAAAACCTGTAAGCCTGGGAGGAATTTATTAGTGGGGGCAAAATATATAAGTGAAGAACCTCCCCCAAACTTATTTTTTTTCACTCACCTCCATTCAAAAAGATGATGCAGTGATATGCAGGACATGGAGGTGAGACGGAGGAATTTTAATCAAGGTAAAATGGCTCCTGTAAGAACAGGAGCTCCTCCGTGGGGTCAGTGGAAAAATACGGCTTTAGTCTATGTCCATTCACTTTGAAAAATGTGCCGTTTTTAACATTTTCTACTTCTACTGCCCCGTGCGAGTATACAGACCGCACAACAAAAGGTCCCTTCCACCGAGATCGAAGCTTACCCGCGTGAAGGTGTAGTCGTGAATCATAAAGAAGGAATTGCTGACCAGGTGAAAATGTTTTCCTCAAAATGTTTTTATCGTGAAAACCCTTGGTCATATTCTTTATGATCACAGCGTTATCATAAGCTTCATCGCGGAGTTCTCTTAGCTTATTTATTTGCAGCTTCCGAAAGTTGCAGGCTTGGTTTAGGTCAAAGTTAATTTCCTTAATAGCCCACAATGCTTTATGCTCAATCTCGACGGGTAAGTGACATGCCTTCCCAAACACTATCCTATATGGAGACATCCCTAGGTCGGTTTTAAATGCAGTTCGGAATGCCCAAAGAGCATCCGTCAGTTTGGTCGACCAGTCTTTTCTATTCTTAGCAACGTCTTCTCCAGGATTAGTTTGATCTGTCTGTTAGAGATCTCAACCTGCCCGCTCGTTTAGGGATGATAGGGTGTAGAAAGTCTGTGGTTGATTGCGTATTTCCGCATCAAAGTCTCGAAAGACCTGTTGCAGAAATATGTCCCATTATCGCTAATGATAGCGCGTGGGTGTCCAAATCGCGAAAAGATATTCTCTTTTAAGAACTTAATGACAACTTTCCTGTCATTAGTACGACATGGACTGGCTTCAACCAACTTTGAGACGTAATCAACCGCCAGCAGTATGTACAGATTCCCAAAGGAGTTGGGAAAGGGACCCATAAAATCAATACCCCAAACATCGAAAATTTCAACCACTAGAATGGGTTGCTGAAGCATTTCATTTCTCCTGGAAATTCTACCCGTGTACTGACATTGTGTATAGGTTTTGCAATACTCAAATGCGTCCTTGAATAAGATCGGCCAATAAAATCCACATTGTAAAACCTTCTCCGCCGTCTTTTTAGGACCGAAGTGACCCCCACAGGCCTTTAATCACTTCCAGATCTTTAGCCTTTGAGTTGGCGTATTTTATCTGCACTGTTTTCTCAATTTTGGGCTTTGCTTCCGGAATTTCCTGCATAGACTCCAAGACAAGAGTTGCGCTATACAAGAATGATGCGATGCCATGATAAACACACAATTTCCCTAAAAGTGCCGGTTTTAAAGTCTGACACATGCAATCTGGTATTTCAGAGATGTTTTGCTAATATGTGCAATATGAACACCGAACACTTCTAGATGAGTGCAAATGATAGGGAAATTGTCATGTTAAAAATGCAGTATTTTCGACTGATCAGTCCCTAAACTGGAACAATAGAGCCCCCAAATGCTCTTTTGTCGGATCTAAACGATCCCGTTTAAGTTGATCTTAGCCTCGAATATGGCTAACGTATCCTTAAACCTTCAAACAGACTTTAGTCCCAAATTGGACTATAGATCCCCCAATCAACTTTGGTTCAAGGGTACATCTCTGAACTCCTCTGACATCTGTCGTTGTAATCCTTCAACGTCGTCAGAGAGGTGATGGGTCCTATCGGCCATACATGCAACGGACCACTATGTCCCTAAACTGGAACAATAGAGCCCAAACGCTCTTTTGTCGGATCTAAACGATCCCGTTAAGTTGATCTTAGTCTCAAACTGGACTAACGTATCCTTAATGAACGTTTAAGTTGATCTTAGCCTCAATGTGGCTAACGCATCCTTAAACTAAAACACCAAATCCAAATCTAAGTAAATACGGATTTGGACTAATCCACGTCCTACGGGCGACGGCATAACTTAGTCTCCGTATACAATCCACGGGCATCCACAAACAAAACAAACACACACGATACGAAGTGAAATTCTGGAGAAGGAGAAAGTGGCTACCGCGATGCGGTAATGTAATTAACTGCAGGGGCTTGCGCCTGCAGGGAAGAGCGTCCCCACAATCAAAAACCCCTCAAGCGAGGGGGAATCTGATGAAGTCTTCTATATCGACGGCATCCGTTTAAACCTCCGATACACTGTGCCATAAATCAACTTGGCATCTTCGGAGAGGTGGACGGATAAAACCAAATAGCATCTGTCCCGAATCTCAGGCAAGACGTCTACCGCGTCTCCGCCGCGTCATTCGGAGGAGAACAGATCCTGGCATGCCCGGTGGGACCTTTTCCTCTTTCCACTCCACACTTCGTGTGTCGTCTTCACGAACGAATCGCGGTTTGTTAATGGTTGCCTTTGGATTTCAAGTTATTAAGATTTGGTCTTTTACCTGGCGCAGAAATCAAGCATCAATGGCCTCAAATTGCTCGAACTGCTCTAAGTGCCAATGCAACCGACGCTCCGCCTCACCTGGAGGTGTAGCATATGGGCCTCAAGCGGCCTCCGTCCTTATTATGCCTGTGGAGAAAGTGACTCAGGCCACCACGGGCCTGTTTTTCGGAACCATGATCCCTCCAACAAGCTTCACCATCCCTGTGCCCGCACTGGAAGCTTCAAAAAAGTCGGTCTTCGATCGACTTGCTACTCCCACGGCCCCTCTCAACGGGTCGCCCAATTCTTCAGTCTTCACCAGGCTGAGCTCGATCACCAAAGGGCCTATCAAGAAGCCCATAACACCTGAGGCGGTCATCCCAAATAAGACGGCTGCTCCCGAAGTCGCCAAGGTGGCTTCTCCTGTCAAAGAGTCAGTCTTTGCAAGGCTGACTATTCCCACTCCCGCTCAGAAATCTGCTTTTGACCGCTTGGACACAAATCCTCAACGGACGCCAGTCTTCAAGAGGCTGACACCGGCAACAGTCCCTCACCTGAACAGGGGGTAAGAAGAAGCTGTCTCTGTCGCTAAACCAATACCGACAACTCGTCACGCCCGACGACGCCACTGGCGCTGGATAAGGAAGACTGGGGGCAACTCCCCCTCTGGGATAACTCCGCCAGCTCCAACGGTGGAAGTTAATGCTGCTGTTCCAACTGGAAACAGCTTTGAGCTACTGAACATGGTACACAGAAATTCGCCAACTGCGGTGCTCAAAAGATCTCCTCCACCGGTAGAGACCGCCATGGAAGCAGAAAAGTCGGAGCAGTCTCCTCAATTGCTGTCCTCCAGGATCTACAAGACATGGCGACGAGTCCGAGAATCTGTGATTGATCCTAATTTCTCTCGCCAGCACAAGAAGTCGAAAGATCGGCAGGAAGAAAATCCCCCTGTCAAGCAACGAAAGGCGATGACCACTTGGGTGCCCAAAGCAACGGCCCCCTCAACTTCAACGACCCATAAGAGAAGAAGGCCGGAGAAAGTCCTCACGCCGACGGTGAATATCAAAGGTGGTGAACCTAAACGCCCTAAGTCCGGGGGCATCGTAGGTCATACCATCTACATGGCGTCTGGTAAAGAGGACAGCCGCATATCCACGGGTCATAGACCGCTTACGCGATCGGTGACCAAAGCGCAGGAGCAGCAGCAGAAGCTCCAAGAAATGATGACCGCAATGGCTGCACTCACTGGGCCAAAAGAAAGCCCTGAAGCATCCTCGGATGAACGCCAGGAGCAAGAAACTGACGCTGAATTCTTTCGTCGGATATTGGAGAAGAAGGATAAAGAGGCTGCTGAACAAGCAGCCAACATAAAGCGTATGGCCCTCCTGTTCCAAGACATGGTGGGGATGATGATCCAACAAGATCCTCCAGCTGAAGATCCCCCGATCGTCCTTGAAGACGATAGGGGAGAAACGTCAAATCCTCCACCGGCTCTGTCAACAGCTAAGGAGGAAACAATCTCCAAAGCTGACTTGGACGAGTATATAGCCTAACAAATACGGGTTCATCACGCGACTGAAGCAGCCGGTCAGGTCGTAAAAACAGGACGAACATATCCGAGTTGGTACGATCAAATCAAGTATCCGCCGAGCTATACAATACCCAAATTCCACGTGTACAAAGGGACGGGCAATCCCCACCAGCATATTGCCCAGTTCATGGCGCTTTGCGGCAACACTAGCGGTGATGATAAATTGTTACTTCGCCAGTTTGTTGGTATCTTATCGGATACGGCATTCGAGTGGTACTCCGAGCTCCCAAACGACTCTATCAAGACCTTCGCGGAGATGGAACTGCTGTTTACTCAGCGTTTCGCAAGCGCCAGCGAACGCACCCCGATGACGGCATTGATTAATGCCAGGGTGAAGCCAGGTGAGACATGGGTCCAATATGCTATACGGTGGCGGAACTTATGGTCGAAATGCGAGCAATGCATTGAAGAAGCTCCTGCAGTGGGTATGTTTGTGGGAACCCTTGATCCGCAAGCAACTATCTCGCAATTTATGATGTTCTTCAAGCCGACTACCTTCCAGGCCCTGATCGACAAGCTAGCGCAAATGGATCAGATAGGCCATAGACCTCCTCTTCCAAAGCCGGACTCCCGAAATGAAAAGGGGAAGGGGAAAGCGATCGTTGTCGCTAATGCTCAACAATAGCCAAGCAACTCGAAGCCGGTTGTTCATCAAAATAATATGCGTCCGCACGTACCCCTTGAGGAGAGGCTAGGACGTCCTTACTTGTTTCCCCGAGATAAAACGAGAAGATTATTCGAGTTGGCGATGCACAACCGACTCATAAATCTGCCGGATCCAAAACGTCCGTCGCAGCCAAATAATGTCAATGAGCCCAACTACTGTCCCTATCACCGAGTACTGGGTCATCCGATCGAAGATTGCTACGTCTTCAAAAATTGGCTTGAAGACCAGTACCAACAGGGCAAGTTCGCGTTATCCGATAGATGGAAGGTGAATCCGCCGAAACCTCACGCCTCTAAAAGGATGAATATGCCGGGGGCAACGTGCTCTCTCGTCGAAGAAGCCCCATGGGAGGTTGTGCTGTCAGCTAAGACAAAGAGAATGCTGAACGATCTTCAAACATGCCCAGCGATCAAGTGGAAGAACCCGTTGGAACCGCAGGTCATTGAGGGGATGTTGAAGCCGCGTCCAACTCCAAAGACCGATGGTGGTGGCCCAAGCACTCACAACCAGCCGTCAAAATCTTCGAAGAAGAAGAAGAAGAAATCCAAGAAGCCTGGCGACAAGCGCACAGACTTACAAAAACAAATTGACGCGCTGGAGGAATACAACCAGAAAGCACGGACTCCCATCACACTCCGAGAGTGCCTCAACCATGTCTTTTAAGAGGAAGATGAGGAGGAAAGTTCGTCGGATGAATCTGAAGAATACGTAGCGAGCTTTCATGTGATTTCCCATTCGTTCACGGACGATGAGGAGACTCCTTGCAATGAAAAGCTGGGGGCAGATCCTGAACCAAAAATTCTGGGGCCATCGGATGAAGTAATTGACGCATTCCTCAACGAAGCTCTGTTGAAAAGTAAAGCTGATCGGGAACGCGAGACGGCTATATTTGAAAGGGCCAAGCGCCAGCGACTTGACGAAAGAGCTGAGACACTCCCGCTGGAGCAAAATACATCCACTACGGATAAAAGCAAATTCAAGACGAGGAAAAGGTTTGCTAAGGCCATATCAATGGGCATGAAGCTACCATCCTCTGAAGGAAGCATTACTGGTGAAGTGGAAATGCACCCCTCCTACTGCTTGTATCATCGGAAGGTTTCGCACCCCACCGAAGAGTGCAAAGCTTTCGATAGATAGTGGCAAGGATATGTCGCTCACCGACAACATTTTAAGCGGGAGAAGCACAAAACTCGTCGGGAGCGGAAAAATACGACCGGAGGGCTTAACAGAACTGCCGGCGATTGTCTCATGATTAACGCCGGGAGATCACAAGTGCTTCGGGAGCGATTCCGACGAGGAGTTGGCTCTTAGCCCCCTCTTTAAAGAGTCCACCTTGGGAAAAGAAGAAGAGCCAAAGGTCTGCAAAAATATCCGGCTGCGTAATCAGACGCTGCCCGAAAAGAATCTCGGACCCTCAAACAAAAAAGATAAAGGGAAAGAAAAGGTCTCTGAGAATATCGCCCTAGATGACCAAGTCTTGGAAGAGCTAACTGCCAAGGACCCGCCGAAGAGAAATAAGGTGGACTACAACGTTCTGGCACACTTGAGAAAGCTACTCTCGCAGCTTAGCATTCTTGACGCCCTTTTACTATCAAAAGAGGCGAGAGATTCGCTAATCAAGGCACTACAGGACCCCGAGCAATTCCAAGCTTTCCTGCCCGAAGAAAATATGAAGGATGAATTGGAGGAAGTGCACACGGCCGATATCACTTTTGGCGATGAAGACCTTCTCCTTGGGACGTGCGAACACAATCGCCCCTCTATGTTTCGGGATACTGCCACGATATAAAGATAGGCAAAATCCTGATCGACAATGGATCCTCCATTAATCTCCTCAATGTGCGGGTGTTAAAAGAAATCTGCATGAGCGTCCAGCACCTTGCTCGGGACAAGATCACCATCTCCGGGTTCGACTCCCAATCATCAAGAACTCTTGGGTCTGTGATACTACCGCTACGCTTTGGGCTACTCGTCACAGAAATTAAGTTCCACGTCATAGATGCCAAGACGTGCTACAATGCTTTGCTCGGCCGACCATGGTTACACGAGTAGAACATCATCCTTGTACACAACATCAGTGTATGAAGATTTTAAGGATGGTCTCGAGTATACCATGACGGGAGAACTGAACCCTGTAGGGTGTTTTTTGTCACCCCATTGAGATGGAAATACGCGCACGCGTCTCAGGCGTACTACAGATTCTCCCTGCCTAGGGTAGGCTGGGGTTTAATGATTGTGGGGATCCGAATCTCCGGCAGCCGCGGACTAAGCTGCCGTTAATTACCCCTCGCCTTTGGGGCGAGGGAACCTCCGATTAACGGGTTAAACTGGTCATGCGAACTCAATGTACAGTGTACGTGTGTTCTGTTCTGAAAGGGGGGTTTTGGATATATCGGGAGCCACGCAGAGTTTTTACGGGGGTCCCGCTATCCGGATAGCGGGCTGGGGGTCAAGGGGGCTAGCAGCCCCTTTGCGGGGTGCGGGGCAGCGCCCCGTTAGAAATTTTTTTCTAACAGAGACAGTGTCGTGGAGTACGTGTGTGTATAAATTTGTATACATATGTATATATGTATGTATGTACACAAAAAGAGGGGGAAAAGGCATCCAAGGGATGCGTGGGGCCAGCGCCTTGAGCGCTGTGCGCTTAGGTGCTGTGCGCTCAGGCGCAAGCGTGCCATGTGTCGGCACGTGGGTGCTTTGCGCATGAGCGCTGCGCGCAGGAGCGCAAGCGCGCGCGCCACGTGTCGGCACGCGGGCGCTTTGCGCATGAGCGCTGCGCGCAGGAGCGCAAGCGCGCGCGCGCCACGTGTCGGCACGTGGGCGCTTTGCGCATGAGCGCTGCGCGCCACGTGTCGGCACGTGGGCGCTGCGCGCTGGAGCGCAAGCGGGCGCGCCACGTGTCGGCATGTGGGCGCTTTGCGCATGAGCGCTGCGCGCTGGAGCGCAAGCGTGCTGGAGCGCAAGCGCGCGCGCAACGTGTCGGCACGTGGGCACTTTGCGCATGAGCGCTTTGCGCTGGAGCGCAAGCGCGCGCCACGTGTCGGCACGTGGGCGCTTTGCGCTCGCGCGCAGTGCGCTGGAGCGCAAATGCACCACGTGTCGGCACGTAGGTGCTTTGCGCTCGAGCGCTAGCGCGCCGGCGAGGAAAAAATGGCTTTTAGCCCCAGAAACCGTGGAGTTAAACTCCTGAAAAAAGGAAAATGTCTTGGTTGGGGAAATGGGTTCTTCTTCTTCCTCCTCTGTTGGCTGGCTCAAGAGATGTGAGATCTAAAAATCTCTTCTTTTTGAGATCTAATGATAGATCCAAGTTCCCCTTTGTGGGTTTTGTGGTGAAAAACTAATTTGTTTTATAAAAAGAAGAGTAAAACTCTTGATTTAATTCAAGAGAAAGATGAAGGTTTTGGAACCTTGAAGAAGAAGAAGAGATCTCAGATCTGAAACTTTTTTGGAGAGAGAAAAAGTTGTTTAGATATTTCATTATCTTTGCCTTTATAGGCCATACACTTTACACATAGCCCCTTGGGCTTCACAAAATGGCATTTTGCCTATCCCATGGCTCATGTGCCATTTCTTTTTGCACATAAGCCATGGGCTTTACAAAAATTTGGCTTTATGCCTATTTTTCTTACATTCGTCCATAAAATAAAACAAAAGAAATACAACAAAATTGTTTATTACAAAATTTTATCTCGGCATGGGGGGAGGCCGGCCGCTTCATGTCCGGGCTCGACCCAGGCATGGGCCTACTGGATCTGGGCTTGGGGTTGACTTTGATTTTGACTTGGTCAACCGGGGTGTAAATTTTTACCCCAACAAACCCATTCTCTGTGAACGAGGTCTGCAAATATGAAGATGCCAAAGACTTCTTACCGGATTTTGAGGATACGGAGAGGTGTCACAAGCCGGAGAACAAAGCTAACGCTACCATCCCTGTCTTCGGCAGTGATACCGAGGAGGAAGAGGAGATAGTTTATTCGGGTCCGCCCCAACACAACAAGCCGGGACAGTCCGCTCCCATGTTGATCTTTGGTAGCGACTCAGAAGACGAGGTCCATGCTGTATTCTCTGCTCGACCTTCAATACAAACGTCCGCTGACGAAGAGCAAAGTCTGCAAGTCGCCATGGTTCCACCTAAACACCATAAAGAACTGGATGCACTTGATATCTACAGTGTAGAAGAGCTGCGGACGTTCTATGTCCCTCCCAGGCGAAGAGGTGAAAAGGCAATTCTATTCTGCTGCTCTGAGGAAACCAAAGTGGAGAAAGAAATCTGGCACGGTACGGACCCTATGCTTGACAGGCTTCAGCCCATCCTTCTGCCCAGATATTATACAGAAGGCTTGAAGAAGTTGCTGAAGCGCCAGGGGATATCCTTTAAACAGACCGCTCGAAAAGCCAAATTCTATGACAGGGTCTGGAACGTTCCCGGGACTCAACACAAGCTGCCTAATGGGAGAATGGAAACAATCGGGCTTGGATACATTCGGTCCAAGAAACGAGGGCTACTCCATGGTTGCTACGTCGTGCATGACTTCGATGAAGAAGCGGATGCTCAATGGGAGGACGTTAATCCTGAACCAGTAAAAGTTCCAGATACAAAAGTGCCCAGTCCGTCGTTCGAAGAACAAATCGACAAGCTTATAAGGGAAGCTGGTCAAAAAGTCCGAGACGACCATAACCGCGAAATGGCCATCTACGAGAAAGCCAAAACGCAACGTCTCCTCCAACAAGCTGTGAAAGATGAAGATGCCGCTCCCTGTCAACCGGTTATAAAGAAGGCTCGACGCAGAGGCATAAACAAGTCGAAATGCGAGAAAGATGCTCAACAGCAACAAAGTGAGACTAAGAAGCCACGCAAGCGGGAATCGAGCGGTTCCGATCTATCCCTCATAAGAAAAATGGGTCGAGCGTACTCTTTTCCTCGGGACAAGACGAAGAAAATACTTGACCTCGCTCTAAAACATCAGATGCTTACACTGCCGGAGTCTAAACACCCAGAACAAGCAAGCGAAGTCTCTCACCCGGACTATTGCCCTTATCACCGAGTGATAGGGCATCCTCTCGAGGACTGCTTCACCTTCAAGAATTGGGTCGAAGATCAGTATCAGCTCGGTAAGTTCGCTCTGTCTGATAACTGGAGGGTAACGCCGCCGCAGAAGCACGAACCCGAAGCCACGAAAGCAGAACCAGTTCCACATTGGGCTTGGAAGCGAATCCGTACTTGTCACATGATAACAATATCAAAAGAAGAGCCCGAGAACATGGATGATCTTCCCTGGTGCTTCGAAAACAGCAACGATGAGGTGATCTCAGAATTTCCACCAGCACCGAAAGAGCTGGAGGATGGAATACATATCACTGCAGATAACTTCAAGAAAATTGAGTTGGCGACGGCGAATGACCCGCGACCGACATTCATTAGTGAGCTGTTTTCTGAAGAGAGGGTGGCTTCATTAAAGGACCTGCTTATGCAGCATAGAGATTGCTTCGCATGGAACTATTCCGAAATGCCAGGACTAGATCCAGAAATTGCTGTGCATAAATTAGCGATATCCCCGGACGTCAAGCCAGTCAAACAGGCACCGAGAAGAATGCGGCTCGAGCTTGAGATGAGCATCAACGCCGAGGTCAAGAAGCTGATCGACTCTGGTTTTATCCAGGAGGTCCAGTATCCCGAGTAGATCGCCGACATCGTCCCGGTGATGAAGAAAAATGGGACGGTGCGCATATGCGTAGATTTTCGGGATCTCAATAAAGCCTGCCCGAAGGACGATTTCCCAGTGCCAGTCACCGAACTGATGATAGACAATACGTCCACTCACGAGGTTTTCTCCTTCATGGACGGCTCATCAGGATATAATCAGATCAAGATGCATCCCGAAGACCAGAAGCACACCGCTTTTCGGACTCCTCTGGGAATATTCTGCTACAAGGTGATGCCCTTCAGTCTAAAGAACGCCGGTGCCACCTATCAGAGGGCCATGACGAAGATCTTCGATGACCTTATACATGAAATTGTCGAATGTTATATCGACGACCTCGTGGTGAAAAGCAAATCATGCGAGGAACATCTCGAGCATCTGGAGACCGTATTTCAACGCCTTCGACAATACAACTTGAAGATGAACCCTCTCAAGTGGGCATTCGGAGTTTTCTCTGTCAAATTCCTGGGATTCATCGTCCGACACCGAGGTATTGAGATAGATCCGTCAAAGATCAAAGCGATCATGGAAATGCCTCCGCTAAGGACTCTCAAACAGCTGCGGTATCTCCAAGGGAAGCTCGCGTATATACGGCGATTTATAGCCAACCTTTCAGGCAAGTACCGTCCTTACAGCCACCTGATGAAGAAGGGAACCCCGTTCGTCTGGGACCAAAAATGCCAAAGCGCGCTACACGAGATCAAGCAATACCTGCAGAACCCGCCAGTGTTGGCTGCTCCAATCAAGGGAAAGCCCCTCATTCTTTATACAACCGCCCTCGAAGGTTCCTTAGGCGCATTATGGGCGCAAGAGAATGACCAAGGGAAGGAAAGAGCACTCTACTACTTAAGTCGAGTTCTACTGGAGGCAGAAAGCAACTACTCCCCCATTGAAAAACATTGCCTGGCGTTGATCTTTGTGATAACAAAGCTCAGACACTATACGGTGGCACATGAAGTCCGTCTCATTTCGAAGGTGGACCCCCTTAAATATTTGATGTCGAAGGCCATATTGACGGGGTGACTCGCTAAATGGGCCCTGCTCTTGATGGAGTTCTCGATAACATATCAACCTCTCAAGGCAGTGAAAGGCCAGGCCATCGCCGACATCCTCGCTGAGAATCCGATACCCGCCGATTCTCCTTTAAATTGCGATATTCCAGACGAACATGCATTTGATGCGATCGACGGCGGTGATACCCGATGGGAGCTTTATTTCGATGGAGCATCTTCCGTGAAGAAGCGCAAACAAAGTACCCCTATAATCAAATCGGGGGTAGGACTCATCTTTGTAACTCCACAAGGAGGGATAATGCGCTTTGCTTTCTCCCTAACAGAGCCGGGGACAAACAATGAAGCCGAATACGAAGCTTTGATAGCAGGCCTCGAGATCGCCATCGACATGGGAATTGAAAACCTCCTCATATATGGAGATTCTCAACTGGTCGTTAGTCAAGTAAACGGCGACTACCAAATGTGCAAACCAGAGTTGATGAAGTACGGCGAAAAGGTGCAGCAAATGTTGACACAGATCCTTTCCTATACTTTGGAAAACATATCGCGCGCGGAAAACAGCAAAGCGGACGCGTTGGCCAAGCTCGCTAAGGAACTGGCTGATGAGAACCTCGATGACATAAGAATCGTAGTACAAAGCCGTCGCGTGTTCACCCCAGCGGAAATATCTCCGGAACCATCCGAAGAAAAGGGAGCGACTGAGCAAATGGCCCTGCAAATAAAAGATCGGGAAAATACCGAGGATTGGAGAGAAGTCTTTATAGACTACTTCAAATACCGTCGAGCACCCGAAGATGCGTCCTCAAGATATCAGCTTATGAAACGAGCTCTGTCTTTCGCCTTCGTCAATGATACTCTGTACAAGAGGTCATTTGATTCTCTGTGGTTGAGATGTCTGGGACCTGACGAAGCGAAAAGAGTCGTTCAGGAAGTTCACGACGGACTTTGCGGTTCTCACCAAACAGGCCCAAAAATGAAATCGAAGATCAAAAGGATGGGTTACTACTGGCCCACAATGATTCAGGACTGCCTCGAATATGCGAAGCAATGCCACTCATGCCAAATCCATGGGGACTTCATCCACCGGCATCCAAATCCACTACATCTGACAGTGGCTAACTGGCCGTTTGAGATGTGGGGAACTGACATAGTCGGCCCCATTGAGCCAGCGTCGTTCAGGGGACATCGTTTCATCCTGGCGACGACTGACTACTTCTCCAAATGGGCAGAGGCAGTACCACTGAGGAAAGTGAAGACGGAGAATATCCTCCATTTCTTCAAGACGCACGTCATATATCGGTTTGGAACTCCGCGACGGATCATCTCCGATAACGGGCCAGCTTACAGAAGCCACAAGATCAGTCGCTTCGCGCAACAACACAATATAGACTGGAGATATTCCTCGGTTTATAATCCACGAGCTAACGGTCTAGATGAGGCCTTCAACAAGACCTTGACAAAGATCATGAAGAAGACGGTGTCCCGAAATAAGAAGGACTGGCACGAGAGGCTGCAAGAAGCTCTTTGGGCGTATCGAACTACGTTCAAGACGGCCACGAATGCAACGGAATATGCGTTGGTATTCGGTACAGAAGCAGTACTCCCCCTCGAGATAGAGTTACCCTCTCTACGAGAAGCAGTCCACTGTGAGCTGACGGACGAAGAGAATGCTCACCTTCGGCTTGAGGAGCTTGATGCCCTTGATGAAACCCGGCTCATAGCGCAACAAAATCTGGAGGCCTATAAAGCAAAGATGACGCGCTCATATGAAAGATTGACCCGGTCGAGGACATTCCGTCAAGGCGAACTCGTGCTAGTGGTCAAAAGGCCTATGATCCCCAATCGCGCCAAGCGGAGAAAATTCGAGCCAAACTATGAAGGCCCGTACATCATAGACAAGGTCTACCAGGGTGGAGCCTATCTACTCATGGATATGCACGGTGAAAGGCCTTTCAGGCCAATAAACGGTCGCTTCCTAAAGAAATACTACGCTTAATGAGCCACAGCCTAGGTCAATGATAGATGACGACGACTATGTCTGCTCGCTATCTTTTTAAGCTCAAACTCTATAAGCAGTAGCCGGCCTTCTCCTGACGGGACCGAAACGTCTTTAAACTAATGGCGGACCGAAACGTCCTTAAACTAATGACGGACCGAAACGTCTTTAAACTAACGAAGGACCGAAACGTCTTTAAACTACTACCGCAGCATCCTTAGGCTGACGAGATGAATAAAAAAAGTATATATATATAAATATATATATATATAATATATATATATATATAATAAATATAATAAACGGTGTGTCTATAAGCAAAATGGCCACGGATGAAAACCCGAAAGGGCTCCGTGAGTAAAAACAGCAGGGGTACCGGCGAGTGTTCGTGAAAACCCGAAAGGACGTGACCTCGTAAAAAAAAAGAATAAAAAGAAAAACGGTATGTCCATGAGCAAAATGGGCACGGATGAAAACCCGAAAGGGCTCCGTGGGTAAAAACAGCAGGACTACCAGCGAGTGTTTAGGAAAACCCGAAAGGGCGCAACCTCGTTAAAGGACACTTACAGGGTCCTCTCGACCTTGTAAGGAGAAACCACCCGCGTGAGATCCTTACGACTCACAAGGGAGCAACACACTTAGCGATCCCCACGATTCCTAAGGAGAAAATACACTTGCGAGATCCCCACGACTCCTAAGGAGAACTCTCTTATGGGACCCTCACGGCTCATAAGATTTGAAAGTCTTAAGTTACAGAGACCTAAACCTGTTCTTAAGCAACCTCCACAACCTTCGATATTGCCCTACAAGTGGCTCAGCACTGACCCTTGTATACAATCCACGGACGCGAATAAACATTTCCCTAACCAAGTTTCATCCGTGATTGGGGATATGTGCGCATGATGAACAACCTTTATAAGTCCTCTCGACTTACAAGAAGAAGACCCTCTTGTAGGACCCTTACGACTTACAGAGGAACGTACACTTAGGAATTCTCATGATTCCTAAGGAGAAAATACACCTACAAGATCCTCACGACTTGTAGGGAGAAATACCTTTGTGAGACCCTTACGGCTCATGAAATTAAAAGCTTTAGTCGACAGGACCTTAACCCTGTTCGCTAAGCCACCTTTGTTCGACATCGACAGAGGCAAATGATGATTCGCTCCTGGCAATATCCCAGTTGTAGCGGTGCTGATGCCGAAATCGGTGTCTAATTTCAGGTGAAAAGTCGGTAGGCCGCATATGCATACGAAACAGCCGAAATGATTGGGCAACTTGCAATAAAAAGCAGCAAGTAAAAACGTATGCATATAAAACAGCCGAAATGATTGGGCAACTCGCAATAAGAAGCAGCGAGTAAAAATAAAATAAATAGCCGAAATGATTGGGCACCGCGAAAAATAGCCGAAATGATTGGGCAATCGTGACCTTCGCGATATAAAAGCTGAAATGATAGAGCATCGCGGAAATAAAACAATAAAAATAAATGAAACTTTTGCCCTACAGTTGAAAGCACATCGATCCCTGTATACAATCCAAGGGCACAAACAAAGAGGGTACCACACCTTCGCAACAGGCTCCACCAAAAAGCTAAACTAAATCTCGACGGTTCACCAACTGCCTAGAGACAACCGCGACATTCGACTCAATACAGCAGACGCAGTGCCAACAAATGAAGCGAAGATCAAATTCCTAGCTTCACGGTATTGACGGTAACTTATATAAAACCTGAAAGACCACCACAGATACCTCAACTCAGGGAAACTAGAGTCCTTGATGAGAGCCTCCTGATTCGCGTCAGCTCGCAGAGAAACCAGTGTCTCCGCGAGAAATTCCCGATCCGTCTCAACCCCGAAGAAACCAGTGTCTTCGGCAAAATCCTTCGACTCGGGGAAACAAGTGTCCTTGACGAAGAAAATCCTGATTCACGTCGACTCGCAGAGAAACCAGTTTCTCCGTGAGAAATTCTCGATTCGTTTCAACACCAGGGAAACAAGTGTCCTTGGCAAATTTCTCAACTCAGGGAAACTAGCGTCCTTGATGAGAGCCTCCTGATTCGCGTCGGCTCGCAGAGAAACCAGTGTCTCCGCGAGAAATTCCCGATCCGTCTCAACCCCGAAGAAACCAGTGTCTTAGGCAAAATCCTTCGACTCGGGGAAACAGGTGTCCTTGACGAAGAAAATCCTGATTCGCGTCGACTCGCAGAGAAACCAGTGTCTCCGTGAGAAATTCTCGATTCGTTTCAACACCATGGAAACAAGTGTCCTTGGAAAATTCCTCAACTCAGGGAAACTAGCGTCCTTGATGAGAGCCTTCTGATTCGCGTTGGCTCGCAGAGAAACCAGTGTCTCCGCGAGAAATTCCCAATCCGTCTCAACCCCGAAGAAACCAGTGTCTTCGGCAAAATCCTTCGACTCGGGGAAACAAGTGTCCTTGACGAAGAAAATCCTGATTCGCGTCGACTCGCAGAGAAACCAGTATCTCCGTGAGAAATTCTCGATTCGTTTCAACACCAGGGAAACAAGTGTCCTTGGCAAACTCCTCAACTCAGGGAAACTAGCGTCCTTGATGAGAGCCTCCTGATTCACGTCGGTTCGTAGAGAAACCAGTGTCTCCGCGGGAAATTCCCGGTTCGTTTCAACTCCGAAGAAACCAGTGTCTTCGGCGAAATCTTTCGACTCAGGGAAACAAGTGTCCTTGACGAAGAAAATCCTGATTCGCGTCGACTCGCAGAGAAACCAGCGTCTCCGCGAGAAATTCTCGATTCGTTTCAACCCCAGGGAAACAAGTGTCCTTGGCAAATACCTCAATTCAGGGAAACTAGCGTCTTTGATGAGAGCCTCCTGACTCGCGTCGGCTCGCAGAGAAATCAGTGTCTCTGCGGGAAATTCGCTATTCGTCTCAACTTGCAAGATGAAGCCTCAGACAGCAGAGATTAAAAAACTTGTTTCCTGAGCAATGGGACCCTGCAAGTCGGTCTAAAACGGTCTCTTGCATACTACTCATGGGTCTCACTCTCCAAAGTCGAATTTCGACAAGGAGGGAAACAACCGCTTACGGGTCCTCTCGACTCGTAAGAGGGAAAATTCTCTTATAGGATCCTTACGACTTATAAGAGAAAACGCACTTAGGAATCCTCACGATTCCTAAGAAGAAAATACACCTACGAGATCCTCTCGATCCGTAGGGAAAAAAGTCTCTATGAGTCCCTCACGGCTCATAGAGTTGAAAAGTCTTAGGCGGCAGATCCGAACCTGCGGCCTAAGCCATCGCTATCTCTTGGAAAAACTAAGTTATCTGCCAACCCTGTTTATTAAGACAGCATGCTGAGAATAAAAGAAAGAAGAAAGCGACAGAAGGAGCATCCGATTTACATTTGATCAAGCGTTCGAGACACACTCATTCATGCATAGCCAAAAGACTAAGAACGAAAAATAAGACAAGCTGGGATAAAAAAAATTCCATTAATATTGCCAAAAGTTCTTACAATTATAAAAGCAATAAACGAGAAACATTATTACAATGGAATAACCTCAGATCCAGGGCACGGATTGAGGAATTCAAAAGTAAGGCCATTCAGAGTCTTCTGGCCTTTCTGATTATTCTCGTGCGCAACCTCTCGCGCTCCTGTGTGTCAAGATCCTCGGTGAGGCCCCCTAGCCTTCGATAAGCAGCAACTATCGTCGTCTGCTGGAAAATTTGATGCAGGATGTCGATGAGGCTATCCCGCCGTTTCTTCGAGATCAGCCCCGACAGGTACACTGAATGTACCTTGTCTTCGGCATCATCCAGCGCATTGAGCGGTAGGGCCTCGTGGAACCCCGGGAGTGCCCTCCAAATTGCTCCCAACACGACTTTCAAGAGAGCAGAGCGGCGGGGGAGCAGCCAACCAACACGTGCATTCAGACGACCCATGACCTCCACACACCGGGCATCCGTAAACTCCTGGTTTTGATGACGACCCTGTGCGCGGATATCCTCGTAGGTGATGAACTCATGCAAACTGTATAAACACACCGCCATAATGCCTGGAGGAAACATCACAGGAAGATTAGCGATAAAAAATACACAGAGAGTTAAACTCCACGAGAGCAATGCTCTGCAAACAGGAGTGACTGTCAAAATCCTACTAAGGGGAATTTAAAGAAATCCCCCGAGAACTCTGAGATCCTTACTATTAAAAGATGATATAATCCATTAAATACAAAACTCGATTTTTAATTTTCATTATCCATATTCAAACTCTTAAGAGTTCATCATTTTTTTTAGATCAAAGAGATCTATGTTTTGCCAAAGATGCAAAGTTCTGTTCATGGATTAAGAAACCCTGAAACAGATTCTTGAGAGCAAGGCTCTATTGGTGAAACCCCAAATGGGTTTTCTTTAGATCAAAGATCTATGAGAGCAAAGCTCTATTAATTAAAATTGATTTAATTCAAGATTAATTCTTACCTAAAAAGTTTCTTTTAAAGAAAATCTAACTCAGGGAGTTCTTGAAGGCAAGAGCAAAGCTCTGAAGTTTTTGAAAGTAAAAATCTTAAAGATGATAATCATCTGTGAAGGACCAAACGTCCTATGTATAGGCATCAAGTGCCCTTTCAACTTCCAAAAGTTGCCGCAACGGTTGGAATTCTGCCACCGTTGCGCTCGCGTTTGGGGCTACGTAAGCGCAACGGTGGGGGGCATTTGTTTACCCCAATCAGAGCAAAGCTCTGTTCAAATTTCAAGGCGGGGGATGAAGCAACGCTTCATCTTCCCCCAATCAGAGCAAAGCTCTACTTTGAAAATTTAAACTTTAATAAATGAAGTAATGCTTCAGATCCTCTGCGCTGCGCGCAGGGCGCCACGTGTCAAAATCTGGCACGCCAGAGCAGAGAGCGCAGCGCCCAAGGCAGTGCGCCCAATCAGAGCAAGGCTCTATTTAAACAAAAATTAAAGGAAGCAACGCTTCAGTTGCGCAAGCGCTGCGCTGTGCTGCGCGACGCGTGTCAGCGCAGTTGCGCAAGCGCAGTGGCGCAAGCGCTGCGCTGCGCGACACGCGTCAGCGCAAACGCAGTTGCGCTGCACTGTGCGCTGCGCGACATGTGTCAGCGCAGTTGCACTGCGCTCTGCGCTGCGTGACACGTGTCACGCGCTGGGGCGTTTGCGCCAAACAAAATTAAAATTCTAGTAAAGATCTTTCTTTTCTTGTTAAAACAAGAAGATTGTCTTCTGTAAAACAGAAGCCCTTGGATCAAAGATCCAACGGTGGTGAAAATTCCCCAAATCACTCAGAGAAAGATCTCTTTAACAAACTTCACAAATCTATGGGCACTATATAAAGACCCCTAGACCCCAACTCAAATCATCAACATCAAGAATCATCAAGAACTTCAACTCTAAAGAAGCTTGAAAAGAGACTTAAGAAAAAGGTAAAAAAAACCTTTATAAAATAGAAGAATTTCTTCTAATAGATCATTGATCTAAGAACAAGATCAATGATCTTCAATAAATAAACAAATAATAATAGTGCCTTGCACTTTTTATGAACCATTGGTTCAGGAATCTTAAAGATTCTTTTTTCTGGAACCAAAATTGGATCAAGATCTTGAAACAGTGCCCTTCACTTGCAAAACTGCACTGTTGCGCTCCTGGGTTGGCGCAAGCCACCAGAAAGCGCCACGTGTCAGCACCTGAACCACTTGCGCTATGCGCTTTTAAGATAGAGTCTTGCTCTTTGAAATTGGCGCAACTCACCAGAGCGCGCCACGTGTCAGCAGCGCAAGCGCAGCGCACTGGCGCAGCGCACTGCGTTTGCGTGACACGTGTCATTACCACAAGTGCTTGCGCTCAATGATTGGCGCAAAGCACCTGACAAATGCACTGCATTGTTTACTGAAGGGTCAGGCCCAAATCAAAAAGGCCTAGTAGGCCAAAATAAATTGCAATGCAATAAAAGGGCAGAGCCCAAACAAAATTGATGCTCTGCATCATTTATAAAAGGGCAGAGCCCAAACAAAATAAAATGCAACGCATTAAAAGGGCAGAGCCCAAACAAAATAAGAAATGCAGTGCATTATTTAAAAAAAGGGCAAAGCCCTAGCACAGTCCTAATAGGCCAAAGATAAATAAAAACGTTGAATATTCCCAATTGGACTTAGCCCAATTATGGCCGTAAGTCCTCAAATTAAATTGACTGAGCACAGCTGCTCTCTTAAATCAATTTACATCCGGTTCAAGGGTACATCTCCGAACTCCTCTGACTCCTATCGTTGTAATCCTTCAACGACGTCAGAGAGGTGACGGGTCCCGACAACCACACATCAACACGGACTGTGGGGTCCTTAAACCCGCGGACTTATGCGTCCTTAAACTAAGACACGGACTGTAGGGTCTTTAAACCCACGGACTTATGCGTCCTTAAACTACCTATGGACCACCACGTCCCTAAACTGGAATATGGACCACCATGTCCCTAAACTGGCAATGGACCACCACGTCCCTAAACTGGAATATGGACCACTATGTCCCTAAACTGGAACAATAGAGCCCCCAAATGCCCTTTTGTCGAATCTAAACGATCCCGTTTAAGTTGATCTTAGCCTCGAATATGGCTAACGTATCCTTAAACCTTCAAACAGACTTTAGTCCCAAATTGGACTATAGATCCCCCAATCAACTTTGGTTCAAGGGTACATCTCTGAACTCCTTTGACATCTGTCGTTGTAATCCTTCAACGTCGTCAGAGAGGTGATGGGTCCTGTCGGACATACATGCAACGGACCACTATGTCCCTAAACTGGAACAATAGAGCCCAAACGCTCTTTTGTCGGATCTAAACGATCCCGTTAAGTTGATCTTAGTCTCAAACTGGACTAACGTATCCTTAACGAACGTTTAAGTTGATCTTAGCCTCAATGTGGCTAACACATCCTTAAACTAAAACACCAAACCCAAATCTAAGTAAATACGGATTTGGACTAATCCACGTCCTACGGGCGACGGCATAACTTAGTCTCCGTATACAATCCACGGGCATCCACAAACAAAACAAACACACACGACACGAAGTGAAATTCTGGAGAAGGAGAAAGTGGCTACCGCGATGCGGTAGCGTAATTAACTGCAGGGGCTTGCGCCTGCAGGGAAGAGCGTCCCCACAATCAAAAACCCCTCAAGCGAGGGGGAATCTGACGAAGTCTGCTGTATCGGCCGCATCCGTCTAAACCTCCGATACACAGTTCCATAAATCAACTTGGCATCTTCGGAGAGGTGGACGGATAAAACCAAATAGCATCTGCCCCGAATCTCAGGCAAGACGTCTACCGCGTCTCCGCCGCGTCATTCGGAGGGGAATAACACTGCCTCCCACGGTGAAAATACAAAATCGATAGAAGCATAACTTGCATAGTTAAATGCCGCGATGAGTGTGAGAGAGAAAAGGAAACTTCCATCTTAACCCCTACCGAATCCCGGCCACTCACAAAGTTATAATGTGAGTGTCATAACCACGTTGAGATCAGGAAGAGTGCTAAACAACCAAGTCGGTGAACAGGTTGATGATAAATAATCAATTAATACCCCGGCTTCTACTACTAACCCTATTTCATCTAGTCCACCTTCTTCCGAGCCTATTCTCCGTTTTCTATTAGGCTCGAACCCTCAGCCCATTTTCTTGAGTCAACCTAAAACGATCCCAACTCTAATTCTGGGACCATTCCATCCTTACAATCTTCTCCAATTTTGGACCTAACCCATATTGATAAAGCTCCTTATCCACATAGGTTAAGAGGCAACATACCAAGTCCACAAATGGAGAAGATTGTGGAAATTTTTAAGCAAGTTAACATAAATATTCCTCTCCTAGATGATATTCAACAAGTTCCGTCTTACGCAAAAATCCTAAAAGACTTGTGCACTAGGAAGAAAAAAATTCAAGTGCCTAAATTTTTTTTCTTAGCGAGTAATGTGAGCACTGCGTTTACCCAACAAATACCCACAAAACGAAAGGACCCCGGAAGTCTTACAATAGCTATTTCTATTGGGGTAAAAATATCAATCACGCTCTACTCGATTTAAGCGCTAATGTTGACTTGCTTTCATATTCTGTCTATGAGCAATTAGGGATCGGAGAGTTAAAACCTGCGCACTGCACTCTCCAGATGGCAGATCGATCTATCACCCAACGTAGGGGTAAGCTAGAGGATGTGTTAATCAAAGTCGGGGAATTTATATTCCCTGTGGACTTTATCGTTATTGATACACAGCCTGTAGCAAACCCACGAAACAAAATCCCGATGATTCTAGGTCAGCCTTTTCTTGCGACTTCCAACACAATAATCAATTGTCGAAACGACTCTATGACCCTATCCTTCGGGAAGATATCAATTGAGCTTAACATTTACAAGTTGGGAAGTGAACCCTCTGAACCCTATACTCAAGTATTTTCTGTCGAAGCGATGGATTTCGACAGTGGCGAATTTGAACAGCTTCACGATACTGATCTTGACTCCACTAGTACGCTATTGTTTTACCTTGCTATTTGTTATACACATACGGATCCTTCTATCGAGTTGTCCGGGTCAACATCTAACGCTAATTATGAACCTTTTATGGAGTCCGAGTATCATCTCGTTCTTTCCGATGAGATTATTATTCGGGATATCGATGAAACCTTTGAAGAAATCTTCGCTGAAGAACTCGCATTCTTAGAAAACATGAGAGTTGTGATGAATCAACCCCAACCCAAAGAAGATGAACCGCCACCTCTTCTTCTTATCCGGAACAAGAATGCGAGTAATCCACCATCATTGTTTCGTCTCTCCAAACCGAGATGTAATCCCGTTCTATTCCACCCCTTATCCCCTCTCCACTTCTTCACGTCTATAGGTGACATGTTCTTCTACCAACCTTGGTGCTATATTGATAAAATATTTGAATGGTTAGTGTTGACTTTTGGTCTTTGTAAGGCATTACTTTGACTAATAATTTTACCCCCCTCTTTCTAATTTTCAATACTTAATACGGTTTCACTTAACTTTGGGGGGGGGGGAGAAAATCTTTTGGCTCTTGAAAGAAAATATTTTTTTACAAAATTGTGAGCCAAAAATAAGTTTGGGGGAGAATTTCTGTGTCATTTCTTCATGTCCCCGTTACTAACTTTTCCTCCCAAATCTACAGGTTTTTTTTAAGCTTAACATATGACATCAGGGATGACACTGCTGCAAACAGGTTTGGGGGAGGTTTGTGCTTATTGACGCATTATTTTGCATTATCATAAATATAAGCACTGTTTACCCCAATCAGAGCAAAACTCTGTTCAAATTCCGAGGCGGGAGATAAAGCAACGCTTCATCTTCCCCCAATCAGAGCAAAGCTCTGCTTTGAAAATTTAAAAATTTAATAAATGAAGCAACGCTTCAGTTGCGCAAGCACTGCGCTGCGCGACACGTGTCAGCGCAGATGCGCTAGCGCAGTTGCGCTGCGCTGTGCGCTGCGCGACACGTGTCACGCGCTGGGGCATCTGCGCCAAACAGAATTAAATTTCTAAGAAATCTTTTCTGTTCTTGTTAAAACAAGAAGATTTTCCTCTGCAAAGCAGAAGCCCTTGGATCAAAGATCTAACGGTGGGGAAAATTCCCCAAATCACTCAGAGAAAAATCTCTTTAACAAATTTAACTAATTTATGGGCATTATAAAAAGGACCCCAGACCTCAATTCAAAGGTATCAATATCTTTCTAAAAAAAAAGAAGAGAACTCTTGAGAACTCTTCAAGAACAACAGAAGGTAAAAACCTTTAGGAAAAAGAGAAAATTCTCTTATGGACAGATTATTGATCTAAGAATAAGATCAATAATCTTAAATAAAAAGAAAAATAAGTAATAATAGTGCTTTGCACTTTCTTATGAACCATTGGTTCTTTGAAAACAAAAGAAAACTTGTTTTCTTTGATTTAAAATCGATCAAAATATAAAACAGTGCTTTGCACTTGAAAAATTGCGCTGTTGCGCTCCTTTGTCGGCGCAACCCAACAGAGCGCGCCGCGTGTCAGCAACGCACTAGCGCAGCACACTGCGCTGTTGCGCTTGCGCTTACCAGAGCATGACACGTGTCCTGAGCACAAGTGCTTGCGCTCAGTGACTGGCGTAAAGCGCCTGACAAATGCAATGCATTTCTTTTCCTGAAGGGCCAGGCCCAATTAAGAGACCAAGCTGGCCTAATTAAATTGATGCTCTGCATCATTTATAAATGGGCAGAGCCCAAACGAAATAATAAAAATGCTACGCATTTTAAAAGGGGCAGAGCCCAAACAAAACAGATGCATTACATCATTCATAAATGAGCAGAGCCCAGAATAAATTGATGCTCTGCATCTTTTATGGGCAGAGCCCAAACAAAAAAATAGAAGTAATGCAATGCATTATTTAAGTGTGGGCAAAGCCCTAGCACAGATCTAATAGACCAAAAATAAATAAGGGTGTTGAACATTTTCAACTGGACTTAACCCAATTTTGGCCGTAAGTCCTCAAATTAAATTGACTGAGCACAGCTGTTCTCTTAAATTAATTTATATGCGGTTCGAGGGTACATCTCCGAGCTCCTATGACACTTCTCGTTGTAATCCTTCAACGACGTCAGAGAGGCGACGGGTCCCAACGACCACACATGAATATGGACTGCGGGGTCCTTAAACTCGTGGACCGAGACGTCCTTAAACTAATATCGGACCGAGACGTCCTTAAACTAATATCGGACCGAGACGTCCTTAAACTAATATCGGACCGAGACGTCCTTAAACTAATATTGGACCGAGACGTCCCTAAACTAATAACGGACCACCACGTTCGTAAACTGGAATATGGACCACCGCGTCCCTAAACTGGAGCATGGACCGCAACGTCCCTAAACTACCTATGGACCACTATGTCCCTAAAATGGAACAATAGAGCCTCCAAATGCTCTTTTGCCGGATCTAAACGATCCCGTTTAAGTTGATCTTAGCCCCCAAACACGGCTAACGTATCCTTAAATATCCAAACGGACTATAAAACTCCAAATCAACCTTGGTTCAAGGGTACATCTCTGAACTCCTCTAACATCTGCCGTTGTAATCCTTCAACGACGTTAGAGAGGTGACGAGTCCCGATGGCCAGATATTAAATGGATTATCACGTTAAGTTGATCTTAGTCTCAAGCAGCGCTATCGTATCCTTAATGAACGTTTAAGTTGATCTTAGCCACAACGCGACTAATGCATCCTTAAACTAAAAACACCAAATCCAAATCTAAGTAAATACGGATTTGGACTAATCCAAGTCCTACGGGCGACGGCATTACTCAGTCTCCGTATACAATCCACGGGCAACCACAAACAAAACAAACATATACGACACGAAGTGAAATTCTGGAGAAGGAGAAAGTTGTTACCGCGATGCGGTAGCGTAATTAACTGCAGGGGCTTGCGCCTGCAAAGAAGAGCGTCCCCACAATCAAAAACCCCTCACCCGGAGGGGGAATCTGACGAAGTCTGCTACATCGGCCGCATCCGTCTAGACCTCCGATACACGGTGTCATAAATCAACTTGGCATCTTCGGAGAGGTAGACGGATAAAACCATATAGCATCTGCCCCGAATCTCAGGCCAGACGCAAAGTCCAGGCCGCCGTTCGGAGGGGAACAGATTCTGGCACGCCCGGTGGGACCTCTTCCTCTTTCCACTCCACACTTCGTGTGTCGTGTTCGCGAACAAATCGCAGTTTGCTGTGATTGCCTGTGGATTCAAGGTACTAAGATTTGGTGTCTTGCTTTATGCAGAAAACAGAAAATCGATGGCTTCGAACTGCACCGCCCGCAGCGATAACTCTCGCTCCGTCATTACTGGAGGAGTGACTTATGGGCCCCAAGCGGCCTCCCTTTTCAAAATGTCGGTGGTGCAGGTGGCTCAAGCCACTACTGGACTATTTTTTGAGACCATTCTCCCACCAATGAGCTTCAACGCCCCAATGACATTGCAAGAAGCTCCAAAGAAGTCGGTCTTCGATCGACTTACCACTGCCGCGACCCCTCTCAACGGGTCGTCCAACTCCACTGCTTCAGTTTTTAACGGACTAGGCCAGAGCTCTAATAGGCTCATGAAGAAGCCTGCCATACCAGAAGGCGTTATCCCGAAGCGGATAGCCATTCCAACTCCCGTTCCTGGCAAAATCACCAAGGTTGCTTCCCATGTTCAGAAGTCCGCTTCTGACAAGTTGGCCGTCCCCGTTCAACGGACGTCGATCTTTAAAAAGCTGGTACCAGTATATTCTGACCAACACAGGGGGCATGAGGAGGTCACCCCTATAGCTGAAACAACTCCATCAGCACGACATGCCCGACGTCGCTACTGGCGCCGAGTGAGGAAGGCTGGGGGCAACTCCCCCTCTGGACTTACTCCTCCAACTCTAATGGTGGGGATCGATACTGCTGTTCCAACCAGGAACAGCTTTGAGTTGCTGAACTCGGTGCGCAGAAACTCTCCTACTGCGGTGCTAAAGCGAACTCCTTCATCTGTGAAGAATATTCCAGAGAAGAAGCTAGAGCAGCCCCCTCAACGGCTGTCCTCTAAAATTTACAAGGTCTGGCGACAGGTCCAGGAGTCAGTGATTAATGAAAACCATCTTCATCGACAGAGAAAGATGAAGGTGCGGCAGGAGAAGGATACTCTGTCAAGCCACAAAAAACAAAAGCTACTTGGATGCCCACTACAACGGCTCCCTTAACTCCAATCACTCAAAAAAGGAGGCCGCAAAAAGCCCCTGTGTCTTTGGCAAATCGCAAAGACACCGAACACAAACGCCCCAAGTCTGGGGGCATGGTGGTGCACACCGTTTATATGGCTTGCGGAAAGGAGGAAAGCCGTGCTTCGACGGGTCACCGACCGCTCACCCGATCTATGACGAAAGCCCAGGAGCAGCAACA
This sequence comes from Agapanthus africanus, assembly GCA_030015575.1. Lineage (NCBI taxonomy): Eukaryota > Viridiplantae > Streptophyta > Magnoliopsida > Asparagales > Amaryllidaceae > Agapanthus > Agapanthus africanus. The sequence goes on along the minus strand of CM057347.1, from coordinate 530,005,912 downwards.
GAAGCATCAGGAAATGATGACTATGATGGCTGCACTTACCGAACCGAAAGAAAGTTCGGAAGAATCATCAGAGCAGCGTCACGAACAAGAGACTGATGCTGACTTCTTACGTAGAATCCTCAAAAAGAAGGACACAGAAGCAACAGAACAAGCGGCTAACATAAAACAAATGGCACTCCTCTTCCAAGACATGGTAGGGATGATGTTACAGCCGGACCCTCCAGCTGAAGACCCTCCAGTCATTGTCGGAAATGACGGAGGGGAAACATCTGATCCTCCTCCGACTCTTTCAGCAACCAAGGAAGAAACCATTTCCAAGGCCGTGCTTGACGACTATATAGCTCAGCAAATACGAGCTCATCAGGCGAGTGAAGCGGCCAGCCAAGTCGTCAAAACTGGGCGACCATACCCGAGCTGGTATGACCAAATCAGTTACCCGCCGGGATATACGATCCCTAAGTTCCATGTATACAGGGGGACGAGAAATCCGCATCAGCACGTCGCTCAATTCAGAGCCTTATGTGGCAACACTGGCGGCGATGATAAACTCTTGCTCCGCCAATTCGTCGGCAGCTTATCGGAGACGGCGTTCGAGTGGTACTCTGAACTCCCAAATGACTCTGTCAAGACATTCGCAGAGATGGAGTTGCTATTCACCCAGCGTTTTGCAAGCGCTAGCGAACGCACCCCAATCACGGCATTGATCAATGCCAGGGTGAAGCCTGCAGAAACTTGGGTCCAGTATGCGATACGATGGCGGAACCTATGGTCGAAATGCGAACAACGCATAGAAGAGGCACCTGCGGTAGGCATGTTTGTGGGCACTCTCGATCCGCAGGCGACCATCTCACAATTCATGATGTTCTTCAGGCCAACCACCTTCCAGGCCTTGATTGACAAATTAGCCCAAATGGACCAGATGGGCCATAGACCGTCTCCTCCAAAATCAGATTCCCGAGATGAGAAAGGAAAAGGGAAAGCGATCGTCGTCGCCAATGCTCAACAACAGTCGAGCAACTCAAAGCCGGTCGTTCGCCAAAACAACGTGCGTCCACGCCCATCCCTCGAAGAGAGGCTAGGACGTCCTTACTCGTTTCCTCAGAATAAAACGAGAAGACTGTTTGAGCTGGCAGTGCGTAAAAGACTCATCAATCTGCCGAGTCCAAAGCGTCTGTCGCAGCCAGGCGATCTTAATAATCCCAATTATTGCCCTTACCACCAAACGGTAAGTCACCCGATTGAGGATTGTTTCATCTTTAAGGGATGGATCGAGGATCAATACCTGCAAGGCAAGTTCACGCTGTCTGAAAGCTGGAAGGTAAACCCACCACAGCCGCACTCTCCAAAGAAGACGGACACGCCGGGGGCAGCTTGTTCTTTAGTCAAGGATGAAAACAATGGAGAAAACTCATCGGATGAATCTGAAGACTACGTAGCGACTTGTCATATGATTTCTCATTCACTGACGGATGATAAAGAGGCTCCTTGCGCTGAGAAACCAATGGCAAATCCTGAGTCGGAGATTCTACAGCCATCAGACGAGTTGATCGATATCTTCCTAAGTGAAATTCGTCTGAAAGCAAAAGCCAATCAAGAGCGTGAAATAGCCATACTAGAAAGAACCAAGGTATTCCCGTCAAATCAAAAGCCATACACTGCGGGTAAAAACAAATTCAAGACGAGGAAACGGTTCGCCAAAGCTCTATCAGTAGGAATGAAGCTACCGCCCTCTGAAGAAAATTCTCTCTCTGAGGTAGAGATGCGCCCTAACTTCTGTTTATATCATCAGAAGATCATACATCCTACCGAAGACTGCGAATCCTTTAACTGTTGGTGACAAGGGTATGTCGCTCAAAAGCAACACTTCGACAGGACAAAGTGTGAAGCTTGTGGACATCAAAAAAATGCGATAGATGAGCGCAAAAGAGCCGCCGACGACTGTCATATAGCCGACTTCAAGGGATCGCAAATTATCACCTTTGGAAGCGACTTTGAAGAAGAAGCTACCCCCAACTCTTCCCTCGGGGAATCTATTTCAAAAATAAAGGAATTGAGAAGCTGCGAGAACGTTCAGCCATGCAATCGCATGCTACTCGGAAAAAATCTCGGCCCCGTAAACAAAGGATCGAACAAAAAGGATAAAGGAAAAGGAAAAACGGCCCTCGTCGCCAGCGCTCAACAACAATCAGGTGACCCTAGACCGGTTGCTCGCCAAAGCAACAAGCGGCAACCCCTCCAGGAAAAGTTGAAACGTCCTTACTCGTTTCCGCAAGATAAAACAAGAGGACTGTTCGAGCTGGCAGTGTGCGACAGACTCATCAATCTGCCGAGTCCAAAACGTCCGTTGCGGCCAGGCGATGTTAATAATCCTAATTATTGCCCTTACCACCAAACGGTAGGTCATCTGATCGAGGATTGCTACGTCTTCAAGAACTGGGTTGAAGACCAATACCAACAGGGTAAGTTCGCGTTGTCCGAAAATTGGAAGGTGAACCCGCCACAACCGCATGCTCCGAGAAAGATGGATACGCTGGGGGTATCATGGTCAGTCATGAGGAAAGACCCATAGACCGAAAAGCCAATAAACCAGATATTCGCCTCAAATAAGGCGACACCGGACCGAAACGTCCTTAAACTAATGATGGACCGCAATGTCCTAAAACTTGCAAATGACCGAAATGTCTTTAAACTAATACCGCAGCATACTTAGGCTGACGAGATGAATAAAAAATAAAAAAATATATAATAAATAAAAACGGTATGTCCATAGGCAAAAAGGGCACGGATGAAAACCCGAAAGGGCTCCGTGAGTAAAAACAGCAGGGCTACCGGCGAGTGTTCGTGAAAACCCGAAAGGGCACGACCTCGTAAAAAAAAGGAGAAAAAAGAAAATAAAAAGAATTAAAAAAACGGTATGTCCATAAGCAAAATGGGCACGGATGAAAACCCGAAAGGGCTCCGTGAGTAAAAACAGCAGGGCTACCGGTGAGTGTTTGTGAAAACCCAAAAGGGCGCAACCTCGTTAAAAGACACTTATAGGGTCCTCTCGACCTTATAAGGAGAAACCACCCACGTGAGATCCTTACGACTCACAAGGGAGCAACACACTTAGGGATCCCCACGATTCCTAAGGAGAAAATACACTTGCGAGATACTCACGACTCGTAAGGAGAACTCTCTTATGGGACCCTCACGGCTCATAAGATTTGAAAGTCTTAAGTTACAGAGACCTAAACCTGTGCTTAAGCAACCCCCACAACTTTCGATATTGCCCTACAAGTGGTTCAGTACTGACTCTTGTATACAATCCACGGGCGCGAATAAACAGTTCCCTAATCAAGTCCCATCCGAGACTAGGGATATGTTCGCTTGGTAAACAACCCTTGTAAATCCTCTCGATTTATGAGGAGAAAACCCTCCTGTAGGATCCTTACGACTTACAGAGGCACAAATACTTAGGAATCCTCACGATTCCTAAGGAGAAAATACACATACAAGATCCTCACGACTTGTAGGAAGAAATACCTTTGTGAGACCCTTACGGCTCATGAAGTCAAAAGCCTTAGTCGACAGGACCCTAACCCTGTTCGCTAAGCCACCCTTGTTCAACATCGACAGCAGCAAATGATGATTCGCTCCTGGCAATATTCCAGTTGTAGCGATGCTGATGCCTAAATCGGTATCAAATTCCAAGTCCTTTCATGGCAAATGATGACTCGCTCCTGGCAATATTCCAGTCGTAGTGATGCTGATGCAAAGATTGGCATCAGATTCTAAGTTCCACACTCGCGATATAAAAAAAATCAGCGAGCCAAAAATGCATATAAAATAGCCGAAATGATGGGGCAACTCGCAATAAAAAGTAGCGAGTAAAAATAAAATAAATAGCCGAAATAATTGGGCAACTCGCAATAAAAAGCAGTGAGTAAAAATAAAAATAAATAGCCGAAATGATTGGGCAACTCGCAATAAAAAGGAGCGAGTAAAAATAAAAATAAATAGCCGAAATGATTGGGCAACTCGCAATAAAAAGCAGCGAGTAAAAATAAAATAAATAGCCGAAATGATTGGGCAACTCGCAATAAAAAACAGCGAGTAAAAATAAAATGAATAGCCGAAATGATTGGGCACCGCGAAAAATAGCCGAAATGATTGGGCAATCGCGACCTTCGCGATATAAAAGCTGAAATGATAGAGCATCGCGGAAAGAAATAAAATAAAAAATATATATATGTAACGAAATTCATGCCCTACAGACGATAGCACAGCAATACCTGTATACAATCCAGGGGCACCAACAAAGAGGGAACCATACCTTCCCGACAGGCTCCGCAAAAAAGCGAAGCCAAATCTCGACGGTTCAACAACAACCTAGAGACAACCGTGACATTCGCCTCGATACAGTAGACGCAATGTCAACAATAACGTTCTTCCTCCAACAAGCTTCAAACATGACAAAGCAAACGAAGCAAAGGCTAAATTCCTAGCTTCAAGGTCTTGACGGCAACCCATATAAATCCAGAAAGACAACTGGAGATCGTCTCACACCAGTGTGGAATGGTCACCACCTCGACGTTCGTCTCGACACAGTAAACGCAACATCATCAAACAAACGGAGCCATGGCAAAATCCCAGCTCCACCCCGACGTTCGTTTCGATACAGCAGACGAGTTGTCACCCCAGCGTTCTTCCTCCAGCGGGATTCGGACGCGACAATCAAACAAACGGAGCCACGGCAAAATTCCAGCTCCATCTCGACGTTCGTTTCGATACAGTAGACGAGTGGTCACCCCCAGCGTTCTTCCTCCAGCGGGATTCGGACGCGACAATCAAAACAACGGAGCCACGGCAAAATTCCAGCTCCACCTCGACGTTCGTTCCGATACAGCAGACGAGTTGTCACCCCAGTGTTCTTCCCCCAACGGGATTCGGACGCGACAATCAAACAGACGGAGCCATGGAAAAATCCCTAGTTCCAAACCTCGACAGTTCATCAGCAAACTAAAAACAACCGCGACATTCGTCTCGATACAGCAGACGCGATGCCAGCAAAACGAAGCGAAGGCCAAATTCCTAGCTTCAGGGTCTTGACGGCAACTCACATAAAACCTGAAAGACTATCGGAGATCATCCCACACCAGCGCGGAGTGGTTATAACTCATCGGGGCTCGCCAAAATGAGCCTAACCTCAAGTAAAAAGCGGCATGGCAAATCCCTAACGCTTGCTCTTCCGACGGTCAAACTGCCTAGGAAGATTGCTTGAAGACGTCTTGTCCAGCCCCCGAAGGGATCAGAGACACGGCAGTCGCAGGGCTACTCGAACAGCACGATTGCCTATCGAGGACTATATCAGCTTATGCGACGGTACGATTGCCAAAACCCTGAGTACCACCAACCTTAACGGGCTTCTGTCGTAAAGAGCAGAGGTTAAATGCGACGTTAAGATGTTCTTGCGAGAAATGCTCGATTCGTCTCGACTTGTGAAGAAATTGTTGAGGCGGCTCGACTCGTGAGATAAAGCCTTAGGCAGTAGGCATAAAAGAAGCCTGTTTCCTAAGCACTGGGACCCCGCAAGCTGGCCCAAAACGGTCTCTTGAATACCATCCACGGGTCTCACTCTCCAACGTCGAATTTCGACAAGGAGGGAAACAACCGCTTACAGGTCCTCTCGACTCGTAAGAGGGAAAGTTCTCTTATAGGATCCTTACGACTTATAAGAGAAAACCACACTTAGGAATCCTCACGATTCCTAAGGAGAAAAAAAAAACACCTACGAGATCCTCTCGATCCGTAGGGAGAAAAGTCTCTATGAGACCCTCACGGCTCATAGAGTTAAAAAGTCTTAGGCGGCAGATCTGAACCTGCGGCCTAAGCCCTCGCTATCTTACTCTATTACCTGCTAATTGTGACGACATGCTGAGAAAGAAGAAAAGCAACAGAAAGAGTATCCGATTTACATTTGATCAAGCGTTCAAGACACATTCATTCATGTATGGGCAAAAAGACTCAGGACAAAAGATATATAATAAAGACAAGCTGGGATAAAAAAAAATTCATTAATATTGCCCGAAGTTCTTACAGTCATAAAAACAATAAACGAAAGTTACAATGGAATAACCTCAGATCCAGGGCATGGATTGAGGAATTCAAAAGCGACCATATCTATGACTTTCCAAGCCTCGCGGACCATCCTAGCATGCTTTCTTTCGCGAGCACAAGCGTCAGGGTCCCCCCTAATGTCTTCCACCCTCCGATAAGCAGCGAGTATGGCAGACTGTTGAAAGACCTCGTGCAAGAGATCAATAAGACTGTCTCGCCGTCTTTTTGAGATAAAGTTCAATAGGTACACCGAGTGCACCTTATCCTCAGCGGCATCCAGCGCCCTAAGCAGCACACCGGAACAGAATAGGGGAAGCGCCTCCCAGATGGCTCCCACGATAAGCTTAAGGAGGGAGGAATGTCGGGGAAGCAGTGGACCGTTGTATGCGTCGAAGCGGCTCATGATTTCAGCACACTCCGTGTTTGTAAACTCTCGATTTTGAGAGCGGCCAAGTCGGCATATGTCCCCGTAAGAGATGATCTCATTAAGAGCATACATATGGGCGTCCATTGTTTCTGTGAAAGAGAATCAACAAAATTGTCAGAAAGACTGATTAAGAAAAGCAATATAATGTACCGAGGAATAAAATGCCATCTTTAAACTCCAAGATCAATGAAAAACTCCTAAGAGTTCTTTTGTATGATTTGGAAGGAGCAAAGCTCCACTAATGAAATGAGAAAATACAAGAAAAATCTTTTATAGAGCAAAGCTCTATTAATGGAACCTTAACAGAGTTCTCCTGAGTTCTCTTTGAACCCCTTTTAGAGCAAAGCTCTACTAAGCGAAACCCTAAATGGGTTTTCTTTAGATCAGGGATCTATGGAGAGCAAGGCTCTGTTAATGAAAATTAATTTAATTTAATTTAATTTAATTTAATTTAATTTAATTTAAATTTGCACTTAAAAAGTTTTAAAGAGTTTAACACTTGGAGTTCTTGAAAATAAAGAGCAGGGCTCTGAGTTCTGAAAGTAAAATTTTGAAGATGAAAATCATCTAAAGGACCAAAGGTCCTATTTATAGGCATCAAATGCCCTTTCAACTTCCAAAAGTGGCCACAACAGTTGGAATTCTGTCACGGTTGCGCTCACGTTTTGGAACCACGTAAGCGCAACGGTGGGGGGCATTTGTTTACCCCAATCAGAGCAAAACTCTGTTCAAATTCCGAGGCGGGAGATAAAGCAACGCTTCATCTTCCCCCAATCAGAGCAAAGCTCTGCTTTGGAAATTTAAAAATTTAATAAATGAAGCAACGCTTCAGTTGCGCAAGCACTGCGCTGCGCGACACGTGTCAGCGCAGATGCGCTAGCGCAGTTGCGCTGCGCGACACGTGTCACGCGCTGGGGCATCTGCGCCAAACAGAATTAAATTTCTAAGAAATCTTTTCTGTTCTTGTTAAAATAAGAAGATTTTCCTCTGCAAAGCAGAAGCCCTTGGATCAAAGATCTAACGGTGGGGAAAATTCCCCAAATCACTCAGAGAAAAATCTCTTTAACAAATTTAACTAATTTATGTGCACTATAAAAAGGACCCCAGACCTCAATTCAAAGGTATCAACATCTTTCTAAAAAAAAAAAAGAAGAGAACTCTTGAGAACTCCTCAAGAACAACAGAAGGTAAAAACCTTTAGGAAAAAGAGAAAATTCTCTTATGGACAGATTATTGATCTAAGAACAAGATCAATAATCTTAAATAAAAAGAAAAATAAGTAATAATAGTGCTTTGCACTTTCTTATGAACCATTGGTTCTTTGAAAACAAAAGAAAACTTGTTTTCTTTGATTTAAAATCGATCAAAATATAAAACAGTGCTTTGCACTTGAAAAATTGCGCTGTTGCGCTCCTTTATCGGCGTAACCCAACAGAGCGCGCCACGTGTCAACAGCGCAACAGCGCAGCGCACTGCGCTGTTGCGCTTGCGCTTACCAGAGCATGACACGTGTCCTCACCACAAGCGCTTGCGCTCAGTGACTGGCGCAAAGCACCTGACAAATGCAATGTATTTCTTTTCCTGAAGGGCCAGGCCCAATTAAGAGACCAAGCTGGCCTAATTAAATTGATGTTCTGCATCATTTATAAATGGGCAGAGCCCAAACAAAATAATAAAATTGCTACGCATTTTAAAAGGGATAGAGCCCAAACAAAACAGATGCATTGCATCATTCATAAATGAGCAGAGCCCAGAATAAATTGATGCTTTGCATCTTTTATGGGCAGAGCCCAAACAAAAAAATAGAAGTAATGCAATGCATTATTTAAGTGTGGGCAAAACCCTAGCACAGGTCTAATAGACCAAAAATAAATAAGGGTGTTGAACATTTTCAACTGGACTTAACCCAATTTTGGCCGTAAGTCCTAAAATTAAATTGACTGAGCACAGCTGTTCTCTTAAATTAATTTATATCCGGTTCGAGGGTACATCTCCGAGCTCCTATGACACTTCTCGTTGTAATCCTTCAACGACGTCAGAGAGGCGACGGGTCCCAACGACCACACATGAATATGGACTGCGGGGTCCTTAAACTCGTGGACCGAGACGTCCTTAAACTAATATCGGACCGAGACGTCCTTAAACTAATATCGGACCGAAACGTCCCTAAACTAATAACGGACCACCACGTCCGTAAACTGGAATATGGACCACCACGTCCCTAAACTGGAGCATGGACCGCAACGTCCCTAAACTACCTATGGACCACTATGTCCCTAAACTGGAACAATAGAGCCTCCAAATGCTCTTTTGCCAGATCTAAACGATCCCGTTTAAGTTGATCTTAGCCCCCAAACACGGCTAACGTATCCTTAAATATCCAAACGGACTATAAAACTCCAAATCAATCTTGGTTCAAGAGTACATCTCTGAACTCCTCTAACATCTGCCGTTGTAATCCTTCAACGACGTTAGAGAGGCGACGAGTCCCGATGGCCAGATATTAAATGGATTATCACGTTAAGTTGATCTTAGTCTCAAGCAGGGCTATCGTATCCTTAACGAATGTTTAAGTTGATCTTAGCCGCAACGCGACTAATGCATCCTTAAACTAAAAACACCAAACCCAAATCTAAGTAAATACGGATTTGGACTAATCCACGTCCTACGGGCGACGGCATTACTCAGTCTCCGTATACAATCCACGGGCAACCACAAACAAAACAAACATATACGACACGAAGTGAAATTCTGGAGAAGGAGAAAGTTGTTACCGCGATGCGGTAGCGTAATTAACTGCAGGGGCTTGCGCCTGCAGGGAAGAGCGTCCCCACAATCAAAAACCCCTCACCCGGAGGGGGAATCTGACGAAGTCTGCTACATTGGCCGCATCCGTCTAGACCTCCGATACACGGTGTCATAAATCAACTTGGCATCTTCGGAGAGGTAGATGGATAAAACCATATAGCATCTGTCCCGAATCTCAGGCCAGACGCAAAGTCCAGGCCGCCGTTCGGAGGGGAACAAGCACAATTTTTTTTTGATAATGAAAGTTTGAAAGTGAAAAATTACATTTGAAAGATTGGAAAAGTTTAAGAAAAGAAAGAAAGTTAGATATTTTCTTAAACGAACTAGTAATAAGTAGTTATGAGCCGTTGTACTAAGGGTTAGTAAGATGAAGGAAATTGCTAATATGAGGATAAAAATAAGTCTGAAAAATAGTCCAAAAATTTGAACTTTGATACCCTATTATATGCACTTGCACACATCTTGAAATTTGGGATAGTAAAGAATACTTTGAAATGCTCTTGTCTAAAAACCTTAGTATGAAATAAAAAAGAAAGTATAAGTGGTGAAGAAAAATGAACACTGGTTTTGTAATTACTTAAGGAAGCATAAAAAAAATATAGCAAGAGTGCTTTATCACGTAGTGCCTTAGACCAACTGGTTTGGAAGCCACCGCTAAGACTTAGGTATTGCAAGACGAGGATTTTAAGCCTTAATGCACGAGCACATTTGTAATCGGTTGGTTAGTACCTCAAGAAATATTAACGGTCTCATGAAGAATGTGTGAGCAATTCCATCTAAAATATTCACCGAACTAAAAAGCACTAAGATAGATGGACAAGAGTATGATAGCTTGAATTGAATTCTCTAAGTGTAGGGATGTCTTTTACACACACGTAGGGGGTATATGATCGATGTTTGGAAGAAATATGGGGAAGAAGACTAAAGGCGATGTTTTATTGAGAGAGAATGTGATTTCTAACATCTTTTCACGACCATTAAGATAGGGCTCATGGCAGCTGAAAAGCTAGTATAGTTGGAAACTCTTATTTTCAAGTTCTTTCTTTTATAGTTCTAATCTTTGTACATAACTTTCATTTTCTTTCTTTTATTATAGGATTTTATGGGTGTAATCCGCTGAAAACCCTCAGGAGACAACACTCCTCCTATTAGGGACACCTAGAGGTTTAACGGCTTATTGCACGTGCTCGGTGCAATCGTGTTGCCTTCGAAAGTGTGCTACTTAGTTTTTTATTTTTCTTTTTCTCCCTCTCTTTAATAACTAGTTTGCTCGGGACGATCAAAATTAAGTTTGGGGTATTTGTTCGGTCGAAAATATCACACATTTGATATAACATTTTCCTTATTTTTCTTAAATATTTAAAGGTGTTTATTATAAATATAGAATATATTTGGGGTTTATCTGCAAAATACAATTTACCATATGTATATATTATAATTAACATTATGAAGTATAATATATGCATATAATATTTATATAATATTTTTATTAAGCATATCATATCAAATAATCTTAATCAAATTGCTTAAAAGATTTATTACCATATAAAATGATTAAGATTATATCTCTATAACAAATATTACTAACATCATTCATAGAGATATTGTGCAAGATTTGGCTCAAGTCAGGAGATCAGGATATCGAGATGTCAAAATCAAAAATCTGGCGATAAAGTTAAATAAAATCATAAAATCAATACTGGCAGAGACTCAGAGAATATATGAAGATTCCAGATATCACGACAATCTCCATGTGTCACTATAAGGCTACATAAGAGTTTTCATCAAATGATCTCACCAAACCACCGCCCATCAGCAGCTAAACACCCAAAACGCGGCGGATCCACGGCCTTTATGAGGAATTAGGGTTTGGGATTTTATGGGTAGGATCTTCTCAACAAACCTCACATATGACATCTAGGGTTTGTATCTTCTGTAGCTATATAAAGGACCGAGGGCTAAAGTTAGAAATCATCACCTTTAACACGAAGCAAATCACCGTCAAAGAACAAGTGATCCACGACAGCTCCGCGATTCGACGTGATAAAGAGACGTGAATATCGACGGAATATTTACTTTCTACGAGGCAGAGATCGAGAGAAACTTCTTCTTCTTCTTGTAATCTAAATTCGAAGGAATTGTACTTGTAAAGTTGATTAATAAAACTAGATCATTAGATTAATTAGTTCACATTTAATTTCTGCATTATGAATTCCTTCTCTATTCTTTCTTCTTTTATCTCCATCATGCGCGAGTAATTCTCCGCTTGATAGGGTTCGTAGGATTAGGGTAGAACAATAGATGAGAAAATATTTTAACTTCTTTTACGTTTTATGAAGTTTATAAACTTTAGCAAAAGAATCGTTAACATCCTAATCGGGTGCGCTATCAATTTATTGATAGTCTTGACCGCGATTTGAGATCAGATTAACAATTGTTTTGTTAAGGTCTAGACATGAATAGAGATCAATGAAGGGACAAGGGTCGATAGTGGGGAAACCCTAGTTTCTTCCAAGAACCATAATCCTCACTCATCACCATCTATCTAGTTTTAAATCTATCAAAACATAAAATGAGTCATCTTTATTAGTCATGCATGACTACTAAATGCTAACGAACCCTACAAGCCTTTTCTCTATAAAACCTATATCCGTATTTAAACTAGATCTTAAAGCTATAAATTCTACATCCGTATTTAACATAGATCTAGAATCTACAACTATTCTTCTTATTCTTTATTCAACTCGTCTAAAACAAGATTAGAAATTCCACGCATTCCTGAGGACGAGCCGTACTCATCTCGGCTAGCTACACGCGACACCGTTATTGATTGCGGTTAACTACTTACAAACACTCTTTCACAGATCAATCATACCTTAATCTACGAATTGCGGGGGTGCTATACGTCATCCACCCGACTTCCCCCGTAGATATACATCTACTTACCTCAATCCTCGCTTGCCGAAATCGATGACGCCGCGTTCTCTCTTGTCGTCCGAAGTCCACGTGAAGGTGCCTATATATATAAACACATCGTATCGCATAAAAATCCTTTTCGAAAACCGACACGACCCGCGAAGCGCACATAGCTTAGAACCTATGGTCAATGCGTGCAAAAACAACCAAACAATCCTCGTCGTCAACGTACAAACATCCAACGACCGAGATAAAATACAAATATCAAAACTTAAGTTATTAAAAACCACAAAACCAAAACTGCGACTTATGAAAACAGCTCCAGATTTTGCCTCAGGTAATATGGGGATAAACGAACAATATAAGGGCTATTTTATAAGGTGTAGAAGATACTGGAAAACCCCCAACACCCATGCCCAAAATTTCCGGCGCGATGCCCAAAATGTCCGGCGCCGCCGGTCAAAAAGAAGTGGTTTTGGCTCGTTTTCTGGTGATGGTCTTGTATTAGTCTAAATAGGTCATTCTACTAGTTTGATTTTCTTACAAATATCCCAGGTTGCCCCAGATTCATTGTAGTCCTCAAGAATTCACAAAACCGATATCGAAAAGATTCAAAACTCAAGTCTTGGATAAAGTCTCTGGTTTGGTCCAGAATAAAAACACTACAAGTACTTGTGATCACAGCTAAACCTCAATAACACCTTGGCAAACCATAATATCCCATAATCCTTATCTAGGAAAATTCTAACCTCACTTAACCTCAACAGTTTAACTTTAGACCAATATAGAACATAAGGAAAACTAAAAACAACACTAAAGGTTTAGGAATATACCTAATTTGGCAACTCAAGAAAATTCTTGAGTTGCTCAAAGTCTTCAAAATCTTGACTTGATAACACCATAGTTTTTGTAGAGGGGTTATACACAATTTTTGTGAAGGGGTATAAGGTCTTTGGCTTGGTTTTGGGAGTGGCTTGAGGTGGTAGAAAATGTGGAGGTAGAGAAATGAGGAGAGAGAAAATGAAAAAGAAATGAGGAGGTGAGGAAATAATGAAGAGAAGGGGGATGGCTAGAATTGTGTAGAAGCCTCTCCTTTTCTCTCTCTTTCTACCACACCCTCATGCCCTCACAATGCCATGCCATACTTTTATTTTTTTTCTTTTCTTTATTTTTAAAACAAAAGCACAAATAAAACCAATTAATCAAATGAAACATGTTTCAAAAATAAGTAACAAGTGTTTTGCAACATGCTTAGTTGCATGTCACATGCACATAACATACATAATGCAAAATTAGTAAATACTAACCGAGTTTAGTAAATAATCCATTTACAAATAATTATATAATAATTTATAAAATGCCCAAATCACATAAATACCTTCAAATCAATAATTTATATTAATTTCCCAATTATTTTCCAAATTATCGGTATATAATTATACCTTTTCATTAAAACTAATCTCAATATTTTTAAAATATTCTTAATATTTATTATTTAATTATTTAAATTCCGAAAAATAATATTTTATTTTCTGAAATGTTACAGAAAATATGAAGACAAAAAGTGTCACATGATGGCTTACCACAATGGACCAATTTATATAAAAAAAAAGTTCTTTAAGCAAGTAATTTGGCTTTAAAAAGATTAATAAGGAAATAATCCAAGAAAATTATGGATAAAAGAACATTATATTTTGGAAGTATTTTAGAAATTGATATAAAATAATTTATAAAATAATTTATGAGCGATGGTAATTAGAGAATTTTAGTTTCTTAATGATAATGTCAATGATAAAGAATTTGTTGAAGAAAATGATGTTTTCAATTATGGTTGAACCATAAGAATGAAAATATTTTGTTGAGTTTTCGTATGCTATTGTCACCCGGATTCTGATGATTCATATAAAATACGATAAAGGATAAAATCTACAATATGTTGTCTGCACGCATAAGATTTGAGACATCAAGAGGGCCACCGATAATTTTATATTGGTGTACATGCCAAAATTCTATGATGGCTAAGTCAAGTTAATCTCTAGGTGGCAAAAGAAATTCTTTTGCTTTGAAACTATACTAAGAAGTAAGTTTTTATCTCGATAAGGGAGGATAATATTCTGTTTTTGTTCCTGTTAGTAAATCCCACAAAGAGACAGCATAGTTTTTGAGTTATTAAACTTGTGTGGTATGATGGAGATTTCAACATCAATTTTCTCTAAGAGCAATATGTTTTCTATCCATGCATGGTAGATTAATCTCCAGTGATTACCGTAAAGGTATTGTCATAATATACTAGCAAAATTTTTATTGTGTGTCAATCACTCACTGGCGCGCCAGACGCTTTACGCCAGTTAAAGAGCGCATTGCGCTTCTATCAAGTAGCGCACACGAAGAGGACACGTGTTGCGCTTAGCGCTAAGCACTAGTTCATTAGCGCATTGCGCTTTTAATTTATGAGCACTTTGCGCTAGTCTGTTGGCGTGCTAGTGGGTGACACGTGGCGCGCTTGGCGCTGAGCGCCAGCCCATTTGCGCAGTGCGCTGTTTCAGAAGCGCAAAGCGCAGATTGTGTCTTTGGTCGAGACGTGGCAGGTTTTGACGTTGAGCACTGGTCCAATGAGCGCAAGAGCGCAATTCATGAGTGCAAGACACTTTCAAGATCAAAGAATAAATTTATGTTCTTCTTAAAAGAGGCTTTGCCTCAAGATTCAAGAATAAAAGTTTTTGTTTTATAAAAGGGCTCTGCCTTTATAGATCAAAGATCTGTGAATGAAGTAAAATACTTCTTTTAATTTTTTTATAATTATATCTTTTGATCTTTTTTCTTTTTATCAAAGACATTGGTCTTTTGTAGATCTATGATCTTTTTAGAAGATGATTCTTCTTTTTACGAGATGATTTCATCTCTGTGGTTCATGAACTAGTTCTTTACCTTAAAGATGAAGAAATGATCTTCTTTTTCTACAGGCTTGCCTTTCTTTTTCTTTGAGTTTTCTCAAAGTTTTTAGAGGTTTTTTTTCTATATTTCTCTTTGTATTTGTATATTTTAGACTTGAAGTCTAGGGGCCTTTTTATAGGGCAAATTAATTTGTTAAATCGGTTAAAGAGATCTTTCTCTGATTGATTCGGGGACGTTTCCCCACCGTTGGATCTTTGATCCTAAGATTTCTGTTTTACAGAAGATAATCTTCTTATTTTAATAAAATTGGAAAGATCTTTCCATAACAGAAATTTAGTTCTGATTAATTAATAATTTATTATTAATAGATCTTTTGATCTAACGGTGGGGGATTTTTAATTCCAGCGCTGGCGCACCTTGCGCTAGCGCACCTACGTTCGATACGTGGCGCGCAGCGCAGAGCGCAGCGCAGAGCGCAGCGCAGAGCGCAGCGCAACTGCGCTAGCGCACCCGTATTTGACACGTGGTGCGCAGCGCAGAGCGCAGCGCAACTGTGCTAGCGCACCCGTGTTTGACACGTGGCGCTCAGCGCAGAGCGCTGGATCTGAAGCGTTGCTTCAACTTTTAAATTTTGAATTTTAAAACAAAGTTTTGCTCTGATTGGGGGTGTGCTGCCTAGGGCGTAGCGCACCTAGCGCTAGCGCGCCTGTGTTTGACACGTGGCGCGCAGAGCGCCGAGCGCTGGATCTGAAGCGTTGCTTCAATTTAAATTTTAAATTTTGAAACAGAGCTTTGCTCTGATTTGGAGAAACAAATGCCCCCTCCCCCCACCGTTGCGCTCACGCGGCGCACACGTGAGTGCAGCGGTTGCAACATCTGAGCCCTTAGATCAACTCAGAAGTTGAAGAGGAGGTTCAATGCCTATAAATAGGACATTTGGTCTCTTAGATGATTTCCATCTTCTTCTTGAGAATTTTCACTCAGAGCCTTGCTCTTCTGTTTAAGAACGTTCAAGAGTCAGAACTCTTTCCAAACTTAGGTAAAATTAATTTTTTTTAATAAATTAGGGTTTTTACCCATTAACAGAGCCTTGTTCTTCATAGATCTTTTGATCTAAAGAAAACCCTTTTAGGGTTTCATTAATAGAGCCTTGCTCTCATGAATCTATAGATCCAAAGAGATCTTTTCTTGGGGTTTCTTAGCCCATGAATCAAAGCTCTGCTCTTTGATAATATGTAGATCTCTTGATCTTTGATGAAGAACTCTTAAGAGTTTTTCATGGATCTTGAAGATCCCAGAATTTTTAATTCTCAAAAATTAATTTTAATTAATCTTTGATGGATTTTTTTTATCATCATTACAGAGCAAGGCTCTTTAAGGAATTTTATTCCTTCATGACCAGAGTTTGACAAGTGTCACTCTGTCATAGAGCTTTGCTCTCAAAAGGAGATTTTCTCCTTTTCCCGAGGGATTTCTCATTCAATGAGAATTTCCTTGAGGATCTCCTCATTAATTGACAGCATCATCCAACGATGAGGTTGTTTTATTAATTGATGTATTGTCATCTTGATTTTGTGGGTCCCCCTTTGGTCCCCTTTCCACTGCATTGCAGTGTAGTACAACTTTTTTAAAGTACCGAGTGTTAGATTAAATTAAAGCACCGACAGTCGATTTCCGTCACTCTTTTTTGCAGGCAACATGTCTTTCGATACCACATTCCTATTCGTCCGCTCAGAAGGAGGATTCCCAGAGGCACCTGTGGACCGGGAGGTCCTTGAACTTATCAAAGATCGTGACCCAGAACACAAAAATCTGCACTTGTGGGGTAGATGGTACGGCCAGATTATCAGAGGTCGTTGAAGCTTCTCTTGTGTGACGCCATCGGAGCCAATCTCGGCGATTTCATACGCAGATGCACCCCTGGTGAACTATGCCATAGAGGTTGTCAATTGGACTTCGGAGGGTCTTCTTCAACCTTCGACTGCCGCCATACCCATGCAGCCGCCGGCAGCTTTGGATACTTTTGGGCTGCGCATATGCCAGGGCGAGTCGCGCCCTTGGGGACAACCTTACAACATTGGGTTGACTCCCCGACATACGGCCGGGTATTTGCAGTGGGCCAGGTACATTTTGTCAGCGAAGAAAACGCAACTGCTGAAGCCCGGCCTATATCCTGCGGTTTATGCTTCGTTGTTCCAATATTCTGCTCCTCCGACATGGTGGATTAAGGTGTTGTTGAAGCAATGGAACATCCCAACCCATACATTTCTTCTACTGGACAGAGAAGTCTCCATCTCCTTAGAAGAATTCATTGAGGTTTCCTGTCTACCGGTTAGGGGGGAGCATTACGAGGAGCTGCTTCCCCCGGATGAATATTTTTTTGCCACTAAGCCGGTGGTGATGGGCCTAACGCCAGAGAACGCCATTCAGCACCAGTTTCCTAGTCTGATAAAGGTGCTGAACATGTACGAGAGCCTCTTCTTGGAATTCGGAGGCCGGGGGGTCAGTTTCGTAGACTTCATTGCCCGGTTTCTTCGCCCAGAGATCTTATCGCAATGAGACGAAAAGTTTGCCAAGCTCGACGACCCCTTCGGTTTCGGCTTGGACCGTCGACCGGTACTGGAAGACGATCAGAAAGGATTTTTTCTTCCTGCTGCCGCAATCATTCATCTGTCAGAAATCACCGCTCCGGGCATTGACAAGGAGGCTTTCTTTCTTGGGTTTCTTAGGCTGTGGTTGTGCTAGTTCGCGCTCCCTATGCACCCTCGCTGCATGAGGCCGTCCGTATTCTACCCAGCGCATCGAATGGTGGCTGGAATACAAGTGGCCATCGGGATCGCCGGGTTAGCCCACCTATACCATGGTCTTAGCGTGGCGGCGGATGCCACTGAACCGGGGGTGCATGCTGCCAACTTCCCGATGCATTACTTTACTTCATAGATGGAAATGCATGTGCTCGGGGTATTCGGCATTCATAAAAGACCTTCGTTTTTCGAGAAATGCAAGTTCCCGAGAATTATGCGGCTGGTTGACGCCTCTATCGTGAATCCGTCTCAGCGGGAAGCTAGGGGCTTGCTGCTTCGTCCGCGCACGGTCGGAGCTGGTATATCTTTCACGGACAAAGTCCTGACGATTGGCCAGGAAACTTCCAAGACGGTGTTGGCATTGCGCGACGTTTTCAAGGACGGGGCCTCCGTGTTGAAAGCCCGAGAGATTCTCCATCTATACTCCATCAGGCCGGGCTTTCTCGTATTCAGGAAAAATGATGCAGCGCTATTTATGAGATACAACCCCCATCATTTTGCCCAGCAGCTGAGTTATAACCAGGGGGTGCCACTGTAGGCGTTCTTGGAAGAACCTGCTGCCACCAAAAAGTGAATACAGGGTGCGCTGCATCACTTTATGCGCTTGAATACGGGCTCTCACTTCTTCATTAGCGAGCCGAGTTGCGTCCCGAGGGCCCTCAACATACATGCGGCCTGGTATCAACACGCGATGGGTGCTGTTATCAGGGAAGAGAGGCGGCTGTTGCTCGATCGCAAGAGTGCGCCCCCTGCCAGCGATCGCAACGTCCCTTTAAAGCGACGGATCGCTGTCCCCCCTCCGCTAAGAGAGGTTGCTGCAGTTGAGCCTCCACGTGTGCTAAACCCCACGCGTGGATTGCCCCATGCTCCTGTGGAGATGGTGGATGTGACCTCGGTGCCCCACGCTCCCATAGAGATGGTAAATGTAGCTTCACCCGAATCTGGCGTGGGCTCGGATATCGGGACTCGCCGTCCCAAAGTGCCCACGAAGCGCAAGCTGGTGTTGGCTGCGATCGGAGCTCGCTCACAGAAGAAGAAAAGGAAGTCGATCTTTTCTCTCGACGTTGTACTTGGCCAGGAGCCTCATGCTCCTTACGGCGAGGGCCTGAGCGAGTATGGGACTAACGAGGGCTTATTCATGCCGCCAGACGATACTGATTTGGCGGCTGCCATTGCAGCCTCTAAACAATTGACCAGCCACGAAGAGGGGTTGGCTATCCTCGCGCGATCAGGTACTCATTAGCTGTATTTTCCGCCATTGCATCGTATTTCTATTATCGTGTTTTGACTGACGTTTTTTTTAACAGGCATTTCTACCGAAGAAGCTCTCGCTACTTCTCTCAAGGCTTTTGAGGAAGAGTAACGACTTCGAGCATCCTTAGGTATCGGTACATTTCGGTTCACCGTATTCCTGCTCCCGTTTCTTATGAGTAATCTGACCCTTTCTTTGTCTTATCGCAGGCACCACAATGCCGATCCCGCAAGCTGATGCAGAAATTCTTCCCGGGCCAGCTACCGAAGTCCCGGCCTCTTTGGCACTGCCGAAAGAGGCCTTACTTAAACGACCGATGACGGAATCCTTGACGGCTCCAGAGGTAACCCTGGATGCGGACGATGACATCCTATTGAAGGAGGATTCTAGAAGGTCTGCTTTGACGGCCCAGGAGGAAAGGAAGCGCCGGAGGCGCGCAGCAAGGGAGCGTAGTGCTGCTTTAGCTGCGGGAGCGGGTTCGAGCGCCGCTACCCCTGCTGTTACTCCTTCAGAGGAGTCTCCGGTTGCCTTGTCTACTGGTTACAGACGGACGATACGTGTGGCTCAGGAAGCAAATGGTAAATCAACTCCAGGTAATGTGCCTTGAGGTTCCGTTGTTAAAGTTTTAAATTATCAGTTCTCATATACCTTATCTTGCAGGGCCGAGCCTTACCGTAGAAGTGGCGGCGAACGATGAGCCTGAGGTAGCGGTGGAGGAGGTAGCTGCTATTTCCGAACTCGGGACGGTGGTAGGCGAGGTGGCCGCAATTGCCGGGCTCAAGGTAGTGGCTGACGAGACAGTTACGATTGCTATGCCCGAGATAGCTACCATTGCCGAGCCCGAGGTGGCGGCGGGTGAGACGGCTACCATGGCCGAGCCCAAGGCGGCGGTGGATGAGACGGCTACAATTACTGAGCCCGAGGTGGTGGCGAGCGAAATGGGTACAATTGCTGGGCTCGAGGTGGCCGCTCTCTCTCAAGAGTCAGGCACCGCCCCGATCGTCGCTCTTCCCGCCTACGGTTCTTTGCCGTCTCCTGGCGTCGCAAGCGTGACGACGGCTCTCGTGGAGTCAGGGGATGAGGTGACGGGAGGTGAGACCACCCCGATGGAGGAGGGAGACACCGTTGTTGTATCAAGTGACGCCCTCATCACGGTTCCGGCTGGCGACTCATCAGGTATATTTTAGGTCACCGCCCTTCTTTTTTATTATGCAATCTTTTTCAATCTTTCCTGATAGGGTTTATCTTGTTTCTAATGCAGCTGCGGCTAGTGCTGATGTCGCGCTTCTCGAGGCAGCTCCGTCAGTTACCGTCCTGACGGTGACCACCTCTCTACCTTCTCTCGCACCATCTCAGATGCTGGAAGGTATGGATTTGTGACCCATCAGTCTTATCTCTAGGCTGTATAATTTATGTACTGACGTTGCATTATTGCGTCTTTGTAGGAGTCCTTTTTGACCACCTGTACCAAGTGCTGCACCCCCACTTCTCCTTCCCGTCGAAGATTGCTTCATCCAGTGGCGCTGGTGAATACAGCCTTCAGTTAATGTTCTTTCTTTTACCAACAGTGAAATCATTTCTGATTCTTCTTTGCCTTGATTGCAGTACTACAGATTGAAAGAGGAGATGAGAGAATAGTTACGCCACTGGTCCTCCCAGCTTTGCCACCTGTTGCAGCTGGTATAGTAAACCCCATTGTTCATGAACCTCTTATACTTCTTGATCCATCATCTAATTGTGATTTGTTTTGCAGCGGTCGCTTTGACTCCGGCCTCTTTCGAGTCTCGCGTTATGATGCCGGCAGGGCCCTTTTCTAGACGTCCATCCTCAAAAGGTGCTGTGACCACTCTGCGTATGCTGAGCGAATACGTCGAGGAGCTTGACGTGGAGGCTCCTACATCTGCCGCAGATTTCGCTGCCGAGGTCAATCCAATCCTGGCGACGCTTGTGAACTTCCATAATGAAGGCGTCGTCGAGTCTTGGGTTAATCATTGCAGGAAGATTGAGGCCTGTCTGCATGAGCTTGAGCTTATGCGTCCTGCCCCTAAGACTCAGGCTTTGAACTCCCAGCGGGCCGCATGGGTTGAGCAGAGTGTTCCGTTCCTTCGCCATTTCGAATGAGAGGAAACCCTTAAGCGAAAGGAACGTGAGGCGACTTCTGAAAAATCTGCCCAACTGCGTGCTGAGGTTGCAGCTAATGCTGCCCAGCTGAACACCATTTTTGAAAACCTTCAACGATGTATCTCTGACGGGGTGGTGTTGAGGAAGAAGCTTAATCTTAATGAGCAGGTCGCGCAGAGTCAGGAGGCTGCCCAGCAGGAAGTTGATCAGAAACTCTCATCCTGTTTATAGCAACGGGCGCAAATTGAAGCAGAGCTGGCCGTGGCGGCTGATCGTGAGGAAGAGTTGAGAGGAGTGCGCGAGCAGCTAGCTAGTCTATTGAAGGCGCCTCCCTCCCAATAGCTGCTTTTATATAGATTGAACACTTGTAATCTTTGAACAACATGTATCCATTTTTTATTCTTTTATACAATTTGTCTTGTACTCAAATGAATTCATGAATAAAATATACACATTTTTTTGTTATACTGTTGCTGTGTTATTGCCATGTGATTTTAGCAAGTGCGGTATGTAGATAGTATATAGCTGTCAATTTTGGGCTCTTTGTAGGGTGGTGATGGCTTAGAAAATAGGGTTAGGATCTGTTACCTAAGACTTTTCAACTTTATGAGCCGTGAGGGTCTCATAAAGAATTTTCTCCCTACCGGTCGAGAGGATCCCGTAGGTGTAATTTCTCCTTAAGAATCGTGAGGATTCCTAAGTGAGTTTTCTCTTGAAAGTCGTAAGGATCTCACAAGAGAATTTACTCCCTTACGAGTCGTGAGGACCCTCAAGTGATGGGTGAAGTTGTCCTTATCCGCATTTCACGGAGTCAGGAGTCGCTCTGGATGCTTCCCACGGGTTCACTGTCGTGTTCTGCGAGGACCAGGCTCCGCTCTGGACGTTTCCCACGGGGTCAAGATTGACATTATCCGCGTTCCACGTGACCAGGAATTTTGCTCTGGATGCTTCCCACGGGTTCACTGCCGTGTTCGGCGAGGACCAGGCTCCGCTCTGGATGCTTCACACGGGGTCATTGTCGTGCTCTGTGAGGACCCGGATCCACTCTGGACGTTTCCCACGGGGTCAGGACTGACGTAAGCAGTATTCCACGTAGCCAGGAATTTTGCTCTGGATTCTTCCCACGGGTTGTAACGTTTTGAAAATCGTTTCGGTGAAATTTCGAAAAAACGGTAAAATAAAGGGGTTTTCTGTAAAAAGTCAAAATGCAAATATCTTTATTATAAAATTAAATATACATATTCTAGCTATGTAATTGCTATTATTTGGTGTTTATTAAGCCATTGGTGAAATTTCAAATTTTCTGAAAAATTTTCCGAAATTAATTATTTTAATATTATTTTAAGCCGTCACTAATACATTTAATTAGGGAAAATTATAAATTGGAATGAGTTGAAACAAATTTTGTGCATCATAAAACATTAAATAAATTTTATCATGTGGTTTTTGAAATGAAATCGTTTGCCAAAACGGTTTAGAAAATATCGAAGAAAAAGGCTTTTTTTTAGTGTAAATGGATGTTTGGGGTATTGTATTTATCATTTTCCATCACCCCACATCCATA
Organism: Agapanthus africanus; assembly: GCA_030015575.1. Classification (NCBI taxonomy): domain Eukaryota; kingdom Viridiplantae; phylum Streptophyta; class Magnoliopsida; order Asparagales; family Amaryllidaceae; genus Agapanthus; species Agapanthus africanus. The sequence continues at coordinate 529,983,026 of CM057347.1, read as the reverse complement.
CCCTGTTAGTGTATATGCCCTAGGGGCCATTATTATATCATACTAGATTGTATATTACTTAATGGAAGCTTGGGATATTCACAGTTATATATACAGTCTTGCTAAAAATGGTAGTATGCTACTTGGTTTGTGTCTACTTTAATATGTGTATATGTCTCTTGTAACGTATCACTTATACATATTAGTAGAGCCCATAGGATCTTTGCTTGATTACCAGCGTCGTGATGGCAGTCACACTAGTGGGGGCTGGGTAGTCTGTAAGCAACATCCTATACAGGTCCCTGGTCGATGGATTATCGAGATAGGGCATCGATATTCCGGAGTAGACTAAGTGTATACGCTTCTCATCCCAGTTGGGGAAATGGTCTGTCCCACAGCCATCAGTACGCCGTACTGGAGATAGTATACAGGTGCTCGTTAGGTTACGGGTACACCGGACAGGACTCGCCGAGGAACTGATTGGTTGGTATTATACCCATCGTCAGTTGTCAGTTCCCAGGTGACATGAGTACAGCATAGTCCGCAGACTTGACACTGCTGCTTCGCCTCGAGTGTGTCCCACTGTTCTTAGATTGCTACCCTACCACGGCTCAAAGAAGTCGTGCAAACAGGTAGCAGTTGGGTGCAGTCCCGAGCACTTGGAGGCAGTGGCGGTTAGATAGGATTCGTCTCTCCCGGTATTGGGAGATGATATCGCGATGTGTCAGAGAGCCATTACACAAAGTCCCTGGCCAAGGCAAACGAGATATACTGGTAGGTTCCAGTAGCTTCTCAGGGTGTAATGGGCTTCGCTCCAACACGACTTATACAGCTATTAGGGGACTGACGCTTGCCGCCCCCTAGGCTTGATATGCGATAGTCTTAGACGAACAGACCGAACTGTACGAAGATTGTCACATCAGGCTCAGTGGGAGTTCGGATGATTTTCCTCATCGGCCTTCTTATCGACATCTACCTGGGGACCGTTACGTACAGCTAGTGCCGCTTGCGGTCTGTGGTTAAACCCACTGCCAGCGTAGTGTCGGGTCTTTAGAGTCCCACACAGAGAGTTTCCTACTCCAGGCGAAACGATATAGAGGTCGTATGGTTTTACGACAAAGGGTTCGGACGCATATGTGTGTTTACACACTTACGTCGTTTGGACAGTTTTTACCAGTCGGCTTTGGTTTAAGCCAGTTACTGGTATCCGGTTATTGGATTTATACAGTCTAAAGTTTTTCCGTATTTTTCGGATCGGAGGGGCGTTCTCGTAATTACACGAGAAGCTTCTAGAAGATGGTGACTAAGGAGGTTTAGGTGGCATATACATTGAATGAGATTAGTGAGTCATGAGAGTGATTCATCATGGTCATTAAAGCATCATAAATGCTTAATGACTCATGATAATGAATCACCACTTGATATTTGTGAAGCATGATTATTCATCACTTATTTTCTTTTCTTGATAAAAGTAAATGCTTCATATATATTATGATAACTTACTATTCTCACTTCATAATATCCTCACATTCTCTCTCCTCAAGCTCTCCCTCTTCAAACCCTAATCCTCACCCCTCATGTGTTGAGATCAAGGATTAGTTAGACTAAACAATCCATAACCATCACTCTATCTCAATCTATCTTCTTTGATTAGCAATCCAGGAAGGTTAGTTGCCTCAAGTTTAGAGGCTAAGCTTGGAGTTTTGCTCTCGGGTGGATCATCTACTACAAAGAGAAGGCCGAGGAGGACAAGGAGATCGTAAAGACGAAGGAGTTGGTTCATTAGGTATAATCCCTAAACACAGTAGTTTAGAAACACTTTGTGTTTGGTTATTTATAGTTTAGCTTCGATTCAAGCGGTTAGTCGATGTTCGTTCACTAAACAAGTTCGTTTTTTAAAATTCCGCCTCTCCACAAGTATTGGGGTGTAGTACATCGACTTACAGTGGTATCAGAGCCTCGCTAAACAATAAATAACTTTTTTGCAAATTTGTATGAATTTCGAACGAATAAAACGAAACCGGAAAAGCCCGAAAAATCATGTTTCTGTCGATTTATAAATGAAGTCCAAAATTTTTTCAGGGATGTTCAGAAAGCTTAAAATGATAGTAGTAGAACACACAAAAAATTTGGTGCCCTGAATCGCCTACGGAGCCGCGGATCCGCGGCGCATAGCACTGTTCCCGCCGCGGATCCGCCGCCGTTTTGACGATTCAGGGAGCCATTTTTCTTGTGGTGGTTCTCTGTGACATTTGGGATTCTCTGGTAATTTTTAATTTTGCTCAGGTTTCAAGTTTACAGAGCAGTATTGGAGCAAGATTAAAAATGTTTAATCGATCGAAATTGTACAGTATTTGCATATTGGATTATATCTGTGATTGTATAATGTGTTCGTAAACCTCCCCTAACTGCGAGTATGTCGGTTGGCAGGGGGTTGCACATTTCTGTAATGGTTTTATCTGTTTGTGCATATGAACTGTATTGGACTGTTGTGGTGTATAGCCGGGGTTATGCAATGGATTATTATTTAATTCATTTGTTGTAAATGTAATTTGTTGTAATATTATTTTTTTGCGGGGCACATCCAGGTTGCGGTTGTAGCCACCGTTGTATTATTTCATTTTACTGTTTATGCTCCTAGGACTGACCCAAAATGGGGTACACAAACTGCCGGGCGGGTAGTTTGCCGTACCCGTAGGGGTCGAGGGTGGGGTAATGGCTATTCATCACAACTGTGTTATCCGTCTTTTCTTGCAGGCTCAAAAGAAATACGGATTGCTTGCAAATCCAATTAAGTTCATCTGTGTTCTGGAATGTATATCATTGCGTCAGACGAATGTAAAATATCTATATATATGATAACTATTTAGACGTCACTTATGTTTTACACCCGCGCTAGCCCAGCCCCCGCTCTGTCGTTAGTTAAGTAACCTAACGGGTGATGATGGGACCCCGTGGCGAATGCGGATGGCATAAGAGGACGTTGTATTTTCGTTGTTTTCTGCAATGATAGGTTAATGATGGGACGCATTATTATGCAAAGAAAATAAACCAAAGTTGAATCGTTGGAACAAATTTAAAAGAAACCGATCGGTTATTTTAAAAGATCAGAATTTTTAATTGCGGAGCTTTAACCACTCCTTTTAAAAAGTATCAGGTTCCTTCGATTATATCAAGTTCACTACGTTCACGGTTTTGCCAAAACCATTCGTAACCCTCCGTCATTTCATATAGATAGTCAATAGTATTCAAGCTGTGTTTGTTGACTAAAGTCAAGGCACAGTGTTTGGTAGCTATTGGATATTTATATGCAGCATAGATAGATGCGTTGGTTTGGGACAGTCGTATTACCTTGTTGACTAAAGTCAAGGGTATGTACGGGTGGGTTCAAATTAACCTGGACAATGACGGGTAGAACTTGACATGTGACTTATGATTTGTTGACTAAAGTCAAGGTCATAAGAGCATGGGGCAAAAATCCACATCGGGAATTTCTAAAGAAACTGAAATTTGCAGAGAGAGCATACCATTTTGGAGTTTGATGAATGTTGGTAGGATTCCTTCAACATTATCATACGATGATATTTTGGATCCCGATCCTACTGTAAGTACATGCTACTTATCAGGAGATTCGTCACTTAACGATCAATGCTATAAACCAAGTAGGTGCCAAGAAAGGTGTCAGCGGGGTTACGCCCCCAGAGAAAAGAGGTTATTTAATTAAGGAACTTCGCGAAAGCGTTGGAAAACCTCCCTCGAAGTATCGACACTAGCCTGGCTGAACGGTTAAGCAAGTATTGTATGGTGAGAATTTTCCTGGCTAATTCTTCTTTTATGGTTTGAGGAAGGATTCGAGAAACAGTGGGAGCCATCCTGTTTAGATAAACTTAAAAACCAATCTAAACTTGCAACAGCATCATGCTAAAATGTTTTCTTCTCTCTCTCTTAATTGCAGCGACCTTGTGACCACACATAGGCTACATCTAGATAATAATTTGACTGAATCTGACTTATATGACTGGCAAAAATCTGTCCAGATGTCCATTGCCTATGACAAGCTGGACCACCCTTTTGAGGGACATTCCTATTGCTATGGGATTGAACATTGGCAGAATGATTGCAGGGCTTTAGAAGCCAGTAACCAGAATGAGAAGCATGTTGTGGCTTCAGCCTCGAGTGTGTTTGTTATTGAGAACTGTATGTCAGTTAACCCTACTTCCTGGGTATTGGATACCGGGTCAGGAACTCACATCTGTAATTCATTACAGACTCTGAGAAACCGTAGGGTTATCGGGATAGGTGATATGACCCTCACGGTTGCTAACGGAATGAGCATGAACGCTGAATCCGTAGGGGAATATCATCTTGGACTGACAACTGGGCAGATATTGATTCTGCATAACTGTTTTTATGTACCAGGTACAAGTTGTAATATCATATCTGTATCCTTACTTTCTAAGGAAGGATATGATTTTGCTTTTACAAGAGATGTGGTTCACATCCACCTAAATCAAGATTTGATTGGGTCAGGTACATTAGAAAACGGAATATACGTATTAAATCAAGCTCAGGTTTTCAGTGTCCAGAACACACTTAAAAGAAAGTCTCCGGAAACAAATCAGGCTTTCTTATGGCATTGTAGACTAGGTCACATCAATGAGAGAAGGTTGACTAAGTTACATAGAGAAGGATATTTGAATCCATTCGAATATCAATCTTATGCTACTTGTGAATCTTGTCTCATAGGAAAGATGACAAAGACTCCGTTTACTGGACACGGAGTAAGAGCAGGCGAGCTCTTGGGACTCGTACACAGTGACGTGTGCGGTCAATGTCTACACATGCGCGAGGTGGTTATTCCTATTTCATTACTTTTACGGATGATTTCTCTAGGTATAGATATATCTTCTTAATGAAGCGTAAATCCGAGGCCTTTGAGAAATTCCAAGAATACAAGAATGAAGTAGAAAAACAAACCGGCAAAAGTATCAAGACACTGAGATCTGATCGAGGTGGTGAATACTTAAGTGCCGAGTTCCTAGGTTACTTAAAAGAGAATGGAATTCTCTCTCAGCTTACTCCTCCATACACACCACAACATAACGGTGTATCAGAGAGACGGAACCGAACCCTATTGGATATGGTACGTTCCATGATGAGTAACGCTGAGTTGCCACGATCATTCTGAGGATATGCACTAGAATCAGCTGCATATCTTTTAAACCGAGTTCCAACCAAGACTGTGCCTACCACACCATATCAGATGTGGAGTGGGAAGAAACCCTGTTTTAAGTATCTTAAGACATGGGGATGTCCAGCTTTTGTAAAGAAGCAGCATGTGGACAAGCTCGAGGCACGCTCAGTACAGTGTAAGTTTGTGGGATATCCAAAGAACTCCATGGGATATTGTTTCTATTACGCAGATGAACAAAAGGTCTTTGTTTCTCAACATGCCTGCTTCTTAGAAACTGAGTTTTTAGAAAATCAGAAGAGTGGGAGCGCAATAGAACTGGAAGAAATTCCAGAACCACAAGCTATTACTGAAACCTTGGTAGAACGAGAAGGTTCAGGAGAACAGGACATCCCGACGCCACTCCGCAGGAGTAGTAGGTCGTCTCATCCGCCTGAGAGATACTACGGTTTTCTCATAGATGGGGATAGAGAGGATTGTGTCATTGATGAAGATGACCCTACTAGCTTCCAGCAAGCCATTCAGAGCAGCGACTCGGTAAAATGGCTGGATGCAATGCGGACCGAAATGGAGTCCATGTACACCAACAAAGTATGGACTTTGGACATTGCTCCAGATGGGGTAAAACCCGTAGGATGCAAATGGATCTTCAAAAAGAAGATTGGTATAGATAGACAGGTTGAAACCTATAAGGCTAGACTTGTTGCAAAGGGTTTCCGTCAAAGACCTGGTTTGGACTACGACGAAACCTTTTCTCCAGTGGCTATGCTTAAATCTATTCGGGTCCTTCTTGCTATTGCTGCCTTCCACGATTATGAAATCTGGCAGATGGACGTAAAGACGGCCTTTCTAAATGGTAATTTGGAAGAAAGCGTCTATATGGATCAGCCAGAAGGATTCATTCAGAGTGGGAGCAGCGGTAAAGTATGCAAGCTGCTTAAGTCCATTTATGGACTAAAGCAGGCATCGCGGAGTTGGAACATCTGTTTTGATGATGCTGTCAAAGAATTTGACTTTATCAAAAATCCAGATGAACCATGCATATACAGTAAGATTGTAGGGAGAGCTGTAGTATTCCTCGTCTTGTACGTGGACGACATTCTCCTAATAGGAAATGATATTCCTACGTTACAGTCAGTCAAAAGATTCTTGTCACATAAATTCTCCATGAAAGACTTGGGTGATGCCACCTACATTCTGGGGATCCGGATCTGTCGTGATAGATCAAAGAGGATATTGGGACTTTCACAGTCCAGGTACATAGACACCATAGTGAAGAGATTCAGTATGGATGATTCTAAGCGCGGTAACCTACCGGCTTGTCATGGAATCACCCTCTCCAAAGAGATGTCTCCCAAGACTGATTTGGAAAGGGATCGCATGTCGATTATACCCTACGCTTCTGCGGTAGGCTCTATAATGTATGCGATGTTATGTACCAGACCAGATGTAGCATACGCATTGAGCGTTGTAAGCCGGTATCAGGCAAACCCAGGGGAGAAGCACTGGATAGCAGTAAAGAACATTCTCAAGTACCTGAGGAGGACTAAGGAGATGTTCTTGGTATATGGCGGAAAAGACCTTCAGATGGAGGCCTTTGCCGACTACGGCTTCCAAAGTGACAAAGATGACTCCAAGTCCATGTCGGGTTATGTCTTTACCCTCAATGGAGGGGCGGTCTGTTGGAAGAGTTCCAAACAGGAGACCGTTGCTGACTCAACGATGGAAGCAGAGTACATAGCTGCTTGCAATGCAGTAAAAGAAGCAGTCTGGATGAAGAAGTTCCTCACAGAACTTCAGGTGGTTCCTACCAGTGTTGATCCAATACCTCTGTATTGTGACAACAACGGCGCTATAGCTTTAGCGAAGGAACCCAGGTCCCATCAGAAGTCCAGACACATCTTAAGGTGGTATCACCTGATCAGGGAGATCATAGATCGCCGGGAGATCGAGGTGAAGAGAGTAAAGACGGAGGATAACATTGCTGATCCATTCACAAAGGCCATTCCTCAGACGCAGTTCGAGAGGCTATTCGAGATGATTGGTCTACGATATGCCAGCTCATAGCCCTAGTGCAAGTGGGAGATTGTTAGTGTATATGCCCTAGGGGCCATTATTGTATCATACTAGATTGTATATTACTTAATGGAAGCTTGGGATATTCACAGTTATATATACAGTCTTGCTAAAAATGGTAGTATGCTACTTGGTTTGTGTCTACTTTAATATGTGTATATGTCTCTTGTAACGTATCACTTATACATATTAGTAGAGCCCATAGGATCTTTGCTTGATTACCAGCGTCGTGATGGCAGTCACACTAGTGGGGGCTGGGTAGTCTGTAAGCAACATCCTATACAGGTCCCTGGTCGATGGATTATCGAGATAGGGCATCGATATTCCGGAGTAGACTAAGTGTATACGCTTCTCATCCCAGTTGGGGAAATGGTCTGTCCCACAGCCATCAGTACGCCGTACTGGAGATAGTATACAGGTGCTCGTTAGGTTACGGGTACACCGGACAGGACTCGCCGAGGAACTGATTGGTTGGTATTATACCCATCGTCAGTTGTCAGTTCCCAGGTGACATGAGTACAGCATAGTCCGCAGACTTGACACTGCTGCTTCGCCTCGAGTGTGTCCTACTGTTCTTAGATTGTTACCCTACCACGGCTCAAAGGAGTCGTGCAAACAGGTAGCAGTTGGGTGCAGTCCCGAGCACTTGGAGGCAGTGGAGGTTAGATAGGATTCGTCTCTCCCGGTATTGGGAGATGATATCGCGATGTGTCAGAGAGCCATTACACAAAGTCCCTGGCCAGGGCAAACGAGATATACTGGTCGGTTCCAGTAGCTTCTCAGGGTGTAATGGGCTTCGCTCCAACACGACTTATACAGCTATTAGGGGACTGACGCTTGCCGCCCCCTAGGCTTGATATGCGATAGTCTTAGACGAACAGACCGGACTGTACGAAGATTGTCACATCAGGCTCAGTGGGAGTTCGGATGATTTTCCTCATCGGCCTTCTTATCGACATCTACCTGGGGACCGTTACGTACAGCTAGTGCCGCTTGCGGTCTGTGGTTAAACCCACTGCCAGCGTAGTGTCGGGTCTTTAGAGTCCCACACAGAGAGTTTCCTACTCCAGGCGAAACGATATAGAGGTCGTATGGTTTTACGACAAAGGGTTCGGACGCATATGTATGTTTACACACTTACGTCGTTTGGACAGTTTTTACCAGTCGGCTTTGGTTTAAGCCAGTTACTGGTATCCGGTTATTGGATTTATACAGTCTAAAGTTTTTCCGTATTTTTCGGATCGGAGGGGCGTTCTCGTAATTACACGAGAAGCTTCTAGAAGATGGTGACTAAGGAGGTTTAGGTGGCATATACATTGAATGAGATTAGTGAGTCATGAGAGTGATTCATCATGGTCATTAAAGCATCATAAATGCTTAATGACTCATGATAATGAATCACCACTTGATATTTGTGAAGCATGATTATTCATCACTTATTTTCTTTTCTTGATAAAAGTAAATGCTTCATATATATTATGATAACTTACTATTCTCACTTCATAATATCCTCACATTCTCTCTCCTCAAGCTCTCCCTCTTCAAACCCTAATCCTCACCCCTCATGTGTTGAGATCAAGGATTAGTTAGACTAAACAATCCATAATCATCACTCTATCTCAATCTATCTTCTTTGATTAGCAATCCAAGAAGGTTAGTTGCCTCAAGTTTAGAGGCTAAGCTTGGAGTTTTGCTCTCGGATGGATCATCTACTACAAAGAGAAGGCCGAGAAGGACAAGGAGATCGTAAAGACGAAGGAGTTGGTTCATTAGGTATAATCCCTAAACACAGTAGTTTAGAAACACTTTGTGTTTGGTTATTTATAGTTTAGCTTCGATTCAAGCGGTTAGTCGATGTTCGTTCACTAAACAAGTTCGTTTTTCAAAATTCCGCCTCCCCACAAGTATTGGGGTGTAGTACATCGACTTACATACCCACACTCACACACCCCCATTTACTTCATTCCTTGGCTGAATTCAGCAGCCCCCACCCTTTTTCCCCACTTGAATTTCAAAGAAGAAAAGAATAGAATAGAATAAAGAATGTATTAATTAAAGGAGGTATGGGGGTAATTGTTGACTTGTGACTTTTCCAACACCACACAATCTCTCTCTCACTCTCTCTCCCCACCAAAAATTGGCCGAAACCCCTTCCCCTTGCTGCAGCAGCAGCTCCCCCGCTTGTCCCCCCTCATTTCTTGTGCTAAAATCATCAAATCTCACTCAAAAATCCACTAAAAATCCCACAAAATCAAAATCTAATCCCTACCCATTTCTCATTGGCCTATCTAGTATGGATCTTGGGGAAAAGTTGGAATTTTGGAGGCTTAGTTTGCATGTTGATCTCATGGTTGTGAGGTATAAATCCCAACCCATGTTTAAATCGTTGTTTAAATTGTTTCAATCTAGCATATTTAAGTGTTAAATTGGTTCTAGTTGTTAATTTAGAAAATTAAAGAGAATGGGTTGTGATCAAATTAGGGTTTTGGGTATTTGGATCATGGATTGTATGTTGTAATTGAGATCTTAAGACTTGCTAAATCAAATCTAGTCGCTAGTTCGCATTTTGTTAATTTAAATTTGTAATAAGTATGTATAAATTGCAAACTAGTTTTTAGCTTTAAGTTGCAAATGGGTGATTTAAAATCTAATTAAGGTTTTGATGACTTTATTAACATTTTAATTGTTGTTTAGCAACTTAGATCATGCAAAACCATGCTTAATTGATAAATTGTGAATTTTACTTTAAAAAGAGTTAAAATCGGTATTTTTGCAAACTAGGAATTTGGAATTTATACAAATTGATGAGATTAATTTATGAATTTGATTTGTATGAATTAGTTATGATATTTAGTGGATATTGAGGCCGCTAGATTTGTTTAAATATCAAGTTTTGTACTAAAACGGTTAATATTGCTTGCTAGATTTTCGGAAAAATGGCTTTTAAAGTGAGTTCGGGGTTTTTGTGAATTTTAACCCATTTTATATTATAATTAGTGTTCGTGAATGTGCAAATGAGTGTGTTTGGGTTTTTCTCGATGGTTTGACGTTTGTACATCGACATCGAGGGTTGGTTTGACTATTCTTGCATGCGTAGGCGATAGGTTTTGACCTATGCGTGATACGAGTGCCGATTTGATTTTCAAAATGCCGTTTCGATTTCGAATTGGGTTTTAATGCGATACGGTGCGTTATGATATGTAGGTAACCCATGTGGACTTCGAGACAACAAGCAAGCACGTGGCGACGTCGGCACCGGCTAGCGAGGACCAGGTGAGTAGATTTATATCTATGGGGAGAAGTCGGGTGGATGGCGTATAGCACCCCCGCAGTCCGTAGTGTAGCTCATATATATATGTTTATATAGATGTTTTATGATACGAGAATGTTTATTCATGTTATGATTATGTGTTCATGGATTAACTTTGGGTTAGTTGCGAAACCCTAGAGTAGTTGTTATACCCACATACGCACACACAGACTTGCATACCTTACTTTCTTGTGCGCAGATTGGGATGTGTATATATGTATATATACGTGGGTATGGGACTATGCATATGTACATTCATATACGCATGCATGGATAATGAGGATAGTACTTGGGATTTATGATGAGTCGATGAGATTTGATTTGAGGCCGTGAGATTGGTGATATAGCAGGGTTCGTATTTGAGATACGACATGACGTTGTAGCGGGTCCTTGACGTAGTGTTTCACACACGTGCATGCATACTTAGGCGGTATCAGTATTGTACTAGACGTAGATCAGTACCCCGATCATGATATTTGATAAAGAGGATACCAGGTGAATAGTATGATGAATGTGATATTAACCCGTACCCAGATTTAGGGATGCCGTACGACGGATTTACGTACGAGCTATATTTTGATTATTGATCCGCACTCTTAACTTGGGATGCCTGCTTATAGATATGGTATCGGATATGATATTATTGAGGCGGGATCACCGACTAATATATATACAGGTATGTATATGTATCGACTCAGATGTTAGGCGGTTTCCTTACCTGTAGTCCAGCTTGTTAGCTTAGCCCTTTGGTTTAGTTTAGTTGTTAGATTAGATTCGATTCTTACCTATTTCAAAAACTAACGAATCGTGGGTATTTTAAAAGACAGCCCAAGGGATCCTACGGATATTTCAAAAGACGTATCTTTTCATAAAAACCCCGTAGCCCCTATTTTCAAAACCCCATGATTCGTGTTATTTCAAAAGGCACCATTTGTAGGACTTATATTAGATTAATGCAGATTAGTTATAGTTGCGTCTAGTATTCAGCTCCCGCTCATTATTGTGGTTCGCTTCGCATCGCATGCTTATATTATGTTTCATACTCCATTATTGATATCATGCTGTTAGGACACCAGCACCATTACCGATGATGCGTATGTACCACGTACACTTACTTGCCGGCTCACACACATCTTCATCGGTAATTGCCATGTCACGTACACCTTAGAAAATATTATTGCTTGACATAGCCTGTTAGCTAATAGTTTAGACATGATATTAGCGTACTTGCCTTATATGTTAGTTTAGACATTGTAGTTATTACCTGCTACTTCATGCATACCGTTATTCATTGTTATGCCGCATTCATGGATTCTCATGCATATATTCACTATTTTTCGTGTTATTGAGGTTTTGGATTCGGATTTCCATGAGATTTTCTGGATTTGGAGGAAAACCGCAAAAACATAAATAAACATTTTCTCTCTTTTAAAATAAAAAGTGCGGTTTTCCCATGATGTATGAGTCGTCCACCATGAGTTTGCTGATGGATTTCGAGACCCGATTCGAGAAGTGGAGGAACCGTTTCGGGTATATGGTGGGCCCGGTGCGGTACCCCGGGGCAAGAGGATCGTGTTGTTGACGTTGAGCCTGGCAGGGGAGCACTACCGACCGGTGATATTACCCGACGCGTCGGATATCCGGAGGATACCGTCGTGGTCTTGAGATAGATGGTAGGGGCCGGTCTGGATTGACGGCGTCCTAGATATTGTGATTGAGATATTGAGATTTTGAGATATTGAGGTACAGAGATTGTGATACAGAGATATCGAGATATTTGGACACTTGTTTTGTGTCGATGCTGGGCACTATTTTATGCTGATTTCATTTATGGTACCTCACTTTTAAAATACAGAAATCTCACTGATTTATGAAAGCAGTTTTCTTCAGTACATGCATTCTGTTCCATGCATTCATACATCATCCATATGATACATTGCTGCCTGGGGCACTGGCACGGGCACATGGAATTACACTTGGATTAGATATTTACCCTAGTCATTGTTATAGACTGCTGGTTTTATTTGAAGATTATATATATTGATCGTATGACCTAGGATTGCGTTATACATGCGATTTCTATTCGTAGATGTTTTTCTATTCACGAGTTGGCAACTCACCCCCGTAGTGCCCCAGTTTCTTGCAGGTTTCGTCATACAGGTTTCTTTACGACTTTGCGGGTACAGTTTCGTTCGGGTGACTTGCTAGTAGGTGGGTTTATTTGTATCGTACCCATCATTATACATTTTATATTATTATTCAGTTGTATCTAGAAGTTCCATTAACCAAACATGTATTTACTTTGAGATAGAGACCAGTGTTGTTATTCCTTCGACCTTAGAGTCGCGCGTTATTTTTCTGTGGTTTTCTTGTAGTTTGAGTTTCCTTTTGAGTTTTGATCCTCGCCATTGGCGTTGTATATTATATTGCTTGTGTGGTTGTGACCGTCGATTGACGAAGAGCTAGCTCCCGCTTGGGGATGCATTTTTTTTGATTTCGTATACTATTCATGTTGTATCCCGTTTGGAGGCCAGTATTTACAAAGGAGACTCTGCCGAAATTTTCAGGAAATTTTTGATGTTTTTAGAAACCCGCATAATTCGGCTTATGCTATTGAAACTACTTGTTTTAAATTGGTTTTCCTTCACTCTACTACTTTTCTTGGTTTGGATTTCTGGGGTTTCGGTTTACTTAGATTACGTACGCCTCGAGACGTTCGTAGTTTAAGTGCCGGTCTTGTTCCATACTTTCGGGACGTGACAAAGTTGGTATTAGAGCGTTAGGTTTTACCTTCGGAGCGTAGGATGACCCTTGGTTGATGGAATATGTGACTAAAGTAGAGTGACGTACCGTAGGTATGTTCCGCGGCATATTTACAATACGCTACTCCACTTAAGAAGCCTTAGGATGTACATTTCTTTGCTCAGTATTATATTCATTCCGATCTAGCCTCATCAGTACCAGTTATGGTTTTGCTGCCATGATTACGGGCAGGGAAAGCTACGGCTAGAGTTGCGGTCAGCACGAGCTCGTCACGAACGAGGACTGACCAGGGCGAAATTCCGGCGACACACGATTGCGGAGATGTGTCTTTTTACTGTGTTTCCGCGCCACGAGCGTTTGGCGGATCGCCTTTATGAGGTTACTCGGATGTGCTGATCAGCACTAGAGGATTGAGCCACTGACAGAGCCAGCCAGATTTTGATGACCGTTGGTGTATTGCTCACTCATGATGATTGAGGCACTGTTCAGCGTGCAGACGAGTGAGCCAGTTGTTGCTGCGAGCGAAGGGATATTGCCCCAGATGTTGGAGCTATTGCAGTACGAGTTGTACTAAGAGATGATAGAAGGTCGCTGGTCACTAAGGATGAATGACTAGGACATGTGGTTCGTTCGCTACCCCGATGCGAGGTCATCAGATAGATTGATTCCAGCTAGAGACGACTTCATGCGGAGACGTTGAGAGTCGACAGAGACGATCGAATGTCAGAAACCTATTATTCCAAGTTTAAAGTAGTCGGAAAGACATGCAGGCAATTCTATGGACCCTCTAGAAGAATGAAACCCTAACTCGACATAATGACCGTGTGAAAGCCTTTGAACCTTCGGGTTTGCGGCAGTTCCACGGCGCCATTAGTGAGGCTTGGGTTTGCCCTTCTACGGCTGGACCACCGATGCTGTGGTATGTACTCGATACTATTAAACTGTGCCCAAGATGTTGAGCCCTTGGGGGATTATGAGGTTTTGACAATCGATTGGATGGTTCGAATTAATTCGGATGCTAGGTGGTGAGATGCATTTCTTGGGAGACTCCCGATACGAGGATAGTCGTTGGAGCTCAGTCCATGCAGCCGCGACGAGACGAGTCCAAAGCAGACGACATTAGAGAAAAGTGAAGTAAGAGGTTCGTACCAGATCTAGATGAGATGACGTTCCACTCCGCCGACATCAGAGATGCGATGCGCATGCCGAGGCATGGTACTTGGATTTACCTTCCAGAAGGAGTCGCGATGAGTATGCAGTCGTTCCAGAGCAAGATGCAGATATAGGAAAGGACGATGACTTCCGGACAGTTGGCAGAGACGAGACATGGAAGAGACCGTGAGCAGGATTCCTTCCAGGACACTGCTGCAATGATACTTACACCCAGGATCAGATGTGTCATGTACATTCAGAGAGCCAGAGGCTGACGCCAGTGATATGCTGCCTTACGAGTGGTCGCGATGATTGACAGAGAGATGACCAGAGAAGTGCCAAAACGGAATCATCCCCGTTAGCACATCTGACAGGACCGATGAGCCGATGGACCGAGAGATTGGTAATTCACAGTGAAGACCTTAACCCAGGAGTGGTCATTGTTACGCACACCAGCAGGCCAAAGTTCATGATCATCGACTAGACGTCCCACTAGTGACCGCGACAGTTGGCCCGAGATTCTTAGAGGATGCACTTGAGCGGTACTATTCCGCCATTATTGATTTCGATGTTTTGGGTGATTTATTCACATGATTTGATTTTGATGATTGAGGATTTACGATCTTTGCACAGTGTTGCACTTGATATCTTTTTCGTGCTTGGGTTTCACATGTTTGTGATTTTACGGTTTTAGACATTTGAGTTGATTTTGTGCGTATGCACGCACACGATTTGGTTCCTGCACTCTGTATAGTTTATATATGCTTGCAGTGCAGTGATACGCCTTTTGTGCACTTAGATGCACTGGACTTCGATTTCGATTGTGATACTCGATATTTGTTTTGTGCACCTTGTGCACCTGATTTGATTTTGCGCATGTTCGGCGCTTGATATTGAATTTCATGATTTCGTGCATGATGGATTCCCCTGGTTTTGGGTTTTCGCGCATGTTGAGCGCATGTCTTGAGATGCGATTTTGGTGCACACCAGATGCACTAAATCGAGATTTTTTTTCGTGCATGTCAGATGCACCTGATTTTGCTGTCAGGCACATACGTTGCCTACGACAGATGCTTTGTGCACACCCGATGCACTTAGATCTTGTTTCTGTGCACTTGTATGGCACGTATATGGATTTTGATTGTCGTGCGCACCAGACGCGCGTAGTATTCATACGCGTATTTTGGGATTGATTTCTTATAGAGCAATACGTTTTTTTTATGATAATTGCGATGTGTTTTCGTACTAAACATGACTAGTCAGAGGACAGTACCTGAATGTATTTTGCATGCATTGATAGCTATTGAAGGGAATTCCAAAAAGCGAGCTATAGTCTCAGTATTTACCTACGTGTCTGATATGACACGAAGTGTTTAAAACAAGGAGACCCTTCTAAATTGTTTCCGAAACGGCGGAATGTACATATTAAACAAAGGATATATATATATATATATATGTAGTTATTTTCTTACAATAGACGTCCGCCACTGTGCAGTGCTGCGAGTATCGCACAGCGATTTGAAAAAGGTTGTCATGCATTGCTTCTAGATGCTTTAATGATGTATATCATGTTGGTTTTCGTATTGGATCTTGACATTGATGTCTTCCCCAAGACTCCGATGATTGCGGGATGCTTGACGGAGTTTTGATTTTGAGTTTTATGCTCATTTTTCATGCTCATGCATTGCGCTATGATGTGTTTATGTATTTATGATTTCGGAGCCCCGGCGATTTGATGGTTTTGGCTGAAATATTTTAGTATTTGGGGGGGAGTTTCAATTTAAATTCGGGGACCGAATTTCTTTAAAGGGGGAAGATTGTAACGTTTTGAAAATCGTTTCGGTGAAATTTCGAAAAAACGGTAAAATAAGGGGGTTTTCTGTAAAAAGTCAAAATGCAAATATCTTTATTATAAAATTAAATATACATATTCTAGCTATGTAATTGCTAGTATTTGGTGTTTATTGAGCCACTGGTAAAATTTCAAATTTTCTGAAAAATTTTCCGAAATTAATTATTTTAATATTATTTTAAGCCGTCACTAATACATTTAATTAGGGAAAATTACAGATTGGAATGAGTTGAAACAAATTTTGTGCATCATAAAACATTAAATAAAATTTTATCATGTGGTTTTTGAAATGAAATCGTTTGCCAAAACGGTTTAGAAAATATAGAAGAAAAAGGCTTTTTTTAGTGTAAATGGATATTTGGGGTATTGTATTTATCATTTTCCATCACCCCACACCCATACCCACACTCACACACCCCCATTTACTTCATTCCTTGGCTGAATTCAGCAACCCCCACCCTTTTTCCCCACTTTATTTCAAAGAAGAAAAGAAAAGAATAGAATAAAGAATGTATTAATTAAAGGAGGTATGGGGGTAATTGTTGACTTGTAACTTTTCCAACACCACACAATCTCTCTCTCTCTTTCCCCCCATCAAAAATTGGCCGAAACACCTTCCCCTTGCTGCAGCAGCAGCTCCCCCACTTGTCCCCCCTCATTTCTTGTGCTAAAATCATCAAATCTCACTCAAAATCCCACAAAATCAAAATCTAATCCCTACCCATTTCTCATTCGCCTATCTAGTATGGATCTTGGGGAAAAGTTAGAATTTTGGAGGCTTAGTTTGCATGTTGATCTCATGGTTGTGAGGTATAAATCCCAACCCATGTTTAAATCCTTGTTTAAATTGTTTCAATCTAGCATATTTAAGTGTTAAATTGGTTCTAGTTGTTAATTTAGAAAATTAAAGAGAATGGGTTGTGATCAAATTAGGGTTTTGGGTATTTGGATCATGGATTTTATGTTGTAATTGAGATCTTAAGGCTTGCTAAATCAAATCTAGTCACTAGTTCGCATTTTGTTAATTTAAATTTGTAATAAGTATGTATAAATTGCAAACTAGTTTTTAGCTTTAAGTTGCAAATGGGTGATTTAAAATCTAATTAAGGTTTTGATGACTTTATTAACATTTTAATTGTTGTTTAGAAACTTAGATCATGCAAAACCATGCTTAATTGATAAATTGTGAATTTTACTTTAAAAAGAGTTAAAATCGGTATTTTTGCAAACTAGGAATTTGGAATTTATACAAATTGATGAGATTAATTTATGAATTTGATTTGTATGAATTAGTTATGATATTTAGTGGATATTGAGGCCGCTAGATTTGTTTAAATATCAAGTTTTGTACTAAAACGGTTAATATTGCTTGCTAGACTTTCGGAAAAATGGCTTTTAAAGTGAGTTCGGGGTTTTTGTGAATTTTAACCCATTTTATATTATAATTAGTGTTCGTGAATGTGCAAATGAGTGTGTTTGGGTTTTTCTCGATGGTTTGATGTTTGTACATCGACATCGAGGGTTGGTTTGACTATTCTTGCATGCGTAGGCGATAGGTTTTGACCTATGCGTGATACGAGTGCCGATTTGATTTTCAAAATGCCGTTTCGATTTTGAATTGGGTTTTAATGCGATACGGTGCGTTATGATATGTAGGTAACCCATGTGGACTTCGAGACGACAAGCAAGCGCGTGGCGACGTCGGCACCGGCTAGCGAGGACCAGGTGAGTAGATTTATATCTACGGGGAGAAGTCGGGTGGATGGCGTATAGCACCCCCGCAGTCCGTAGTGTAGCTCATATATATATGTTTATATAGGTGTTTTATGATACGAGAATGTTTATTCATGTTATGATTATGTGTTCATGGATTAGCTTTGGGTTAGTTGGGAAACCCTAGAGTAGTTGTTATACCCACATACGCACACACAGACTTGCATACCTTACTTTCTTGTGCGCAGATTGGGATGTGTATATATGTATATATGCGTGGGTATGGGACTATGCATATGTACATTCATATACGCATGCATGGATAATGAGGATAGTACTTGGGATTTATGACGAGTCGATGAGATTTGATTTGAGGCCGTGAGATCGGTGATATAGCAGGGTTCGTATTTGAGATACGACATGACGTTGTAGCGGGTCCTTGACGTAGTGTTTCACACACGTGCATGCATACTTAGGCGGTATCAGTATTGTACTAGACGTAGATCAGTACCCCGATCATGATATTTGATAAAGAGGATACCAGGTGAATAGTATGATGAATGTGATATTAACCCGTACCCAGATTTAGGGATGCCGTACGACGGATTTACGTACGAGCTATATTTTGATGATTGATCCGCACTCTTAACTTGGGATGCCTGCTTATAGATATGGTATCGGATATGATATTATTGAGGGGGGATCACCGACTAATATATATACAGGTATGTATATGTATCGACTCAGATGTTAGGCGGTTTCCTTACCTGTAGTCCAGCTTGTTAGCTTAGCCCTTTGGTTTAGTTTAGTTGTTAGATTAGATTCGATTCTTACCTATTTCAAAAACTAACGAATCGTGGGTATTTTAAAAGACAGCCCAAGGGATCCTACGGATATTTCAAAAGACGTATCTTTTCATAAAAACCCCGTAGCCCCTATTTTCAAAACCCCATGATTCGTGTTATTTCAAAAGGCACCATTTGTAGGACTTATATTAGATTAATGCAGATTAGTTATAGTTGCGTCTAGTATTCAGCTCCCGCTCATTATTGTGGTTCACTTCGCATCGCATGCTTATATTATGTTTCATACTCCATTATTGATATCATGCTGTTAGGACACCAGCACCATTACCGATGATGCGTATGTACCACGTACACTTACTTGCCGGCTCACACACATCTTCATCGGTAATTGCCATGTCACGTACACCTTAGAAAATATTATTGCTTGACATAGCCTGTTAGCTAATAGTTTAGACATGATATTAGCGTACTTGCCTTATATGTTAGTTTAGACATTGTAGTTATTACCTGCTACTTCATGCATACCGTTATTCATTGTTATGCCGCATTCATGGATTCTCATGCATATATTCACTATTTTTCGTGTTATTAAGGTTTTGGATTCGGATTTCCATGAGATTTTCTGGATTTGGAGGAAAACCGCAAAAACATAAATAAACATTTTCTCTCTTTTAAAATAAAAAGTGCGGTTTTCCCATGATGTATGAGTCATCCACCATGAGTTTGCTGATGGATTTCGAGACCCGATTCGAGAAGTGGAGGAACCGTTTCGGGTATATGGTGGGCCCGGTGCGGTACCCCGGGGCAAGAGGATCGTGTTGTTGACGTTGAGCCTGGCAGGGGAGCACTACCGACCGGTGATATTACCCGACGCGTCGGATATCCGGAGGATACCGTCGTGGTCTTGAGATAGATGGTAGGGGCCGGTCTGGATTGACGGCGTCCTAGATATTGTGATTGAGATATTGAGATTTTGAGATATTGAGGTACAGAGATTGTGATACAGAGATATCGAGATATTTGGACACTTGTTTTGTGTCGATGCTGGGCACTATTTTATGTTGATTTCATTTATGGTACCTCACTTTTAAAATACAGAAATCTCACTGATTTATGAAAGCAGTTTTCTTCAGTACATGCATTCTGTTCCATGCATTCATACATCATCCATATGATACATTGCTGCCTGGGGCACTGGCACGGGCACATGGAATTACACTTGGATTAGATATTTACCCTAGTCATTGTTATAGACTGCTGGTTTTATTTGAGGATTATATATATTGATCGTATGACCTAGGATTGCGTTATACATCCGATTTCTATTCGTAGATGTTTTTCTATTCACGAGTTGGCAACTCACCCCCGTTGTGCCCCAGTTTCTTGCAGGTTTCGTCGTACTGGTTTCTTTATGGCTTTGCGGGCACAGTTTCAATCGGGTGACTTGCTAGTTAGTGGGTTTATTTGTATCGTACCCATCATTATACATTGTATATTATTATTCAGTTGTATCTAGAAGTTCCATCAACCAAACATGTATTTACTTTGAGATAGAGACCAGTGTTGTTATTCCTTCGACCTTAGAGTCGCGTGTTATTTTTCTGTGGTTTTCTTGTGGTTTGAGTTTTCTTTTGAGTTTTGATCCTCACCGTTGGCGTTGTATATTATATTGCTTGTGTGGTTGTGACCGTCGATTGACGAATAGCTAGCTCCCGCTTGGGGATGCCTTTTTTTTGATTTCGTATACTATTCATGTTGTATCCCGTTTGGGGGCCAGTATTTACAAAGGAGACTCTGCCGAAATTTTCAGGAAACTTTTGATGTTTTTAGAAACCCGCATAATTCGGCTTATACTATTGAAACTACTTGTTTTAAATTGGTTTTCCTTCACTTTACTACTTTTCTTGGTTTGGATTTCTGGGGTTTCGGTTTACTAAGATTACGTACGCCTCGAGACGTTCGTAGTTTAAGTGCCGTTCTTGTTCCGTACTTTCGGGACGTGACACGGGTTCATTGCCATATTCTGCGAGGACCAGGCTCCGCTCTGGATACTTCACACGGGGTCATTGCCGTGCTCTGCGAGGACCAGGATCCACTCTGGACATTTTCCACGGGGTCAGGATTGACGTAAGCCGTGTTCCACGTAGCCAGGAATTTTGCTCTGGATGCTTCCCACGGGTTCACTACCGTGTTCTGCGAGGACCAGGCTCCGCTCTGGATGCTTCACATGGGGTCATTGCCGTGCTCTGCTAGGACCAGGATCCGCTCTGGACGTTTCCCATGGGGTTAAGATTGACGTAAGCCACGTTCTACGTAGCCAGGAATTTTGCTCTGGATGCTTCCCACGGGTTCACTGCCGTGTTCTGTGAGGACTAGGCTCCGCTCTGGATGCTTCACACGGGGTCATTGCCGTGCTCTGTGAGGACCAGGATCCGCTCTGGACGTTTCCCATGTGTTCAGGATTGACGTAAGCTGCGTTCCACATAGCCAGGAATTTTGCTCTGGATGCTTCCCACGGGTTCACTGCCGTGTTCTGCGAGGACCAGGCTCCATTCTGGATGCTTCACACGGGGTCATTGCCGTGCTCTGCGAGGACCAGGATCCTCTCTGGACGTTGCCCACGAGGTCAGGACTGACGTAAGCCGCGTTCCACGTAGCCAGGAATTTTGCTCTGGATGCTTCCCACGGGTTCACTGCCGTGTTCTGCGAGGACCAGGCTCCGCTCTGGATGCTTCACACGGGGTCATTGCTGTGCTCTGTGAGGACCAGGATCCGCTCTGGACGTTTCCCACGGGGTCACGATTGACGTAAGCCGTGTTCCACGTAGCCAGGAATTTTGCTTTGGATGCTTCCCACGGGTTCACTGCCATGTTCTGTGAGGACCAGGCTCCACTCTGGATGCTTCACACGGGGTCATTGCCGTGCTCTGTGAGGACTAGGATCCGCTCTGGACGTTTCCCACGGGGTCAGGATTGACGTAAGCCGCGTTCCACGTAGCCAGGAATTTTGCTCTGGATACTTCCCACAGGTTCACTGCCGTGTTCTGCGAGGACCAGGCTCCGCTCTGGATGCTTCACATGGGGTCATTATCGCGCTCTGCGAGGACCAAGATCCGCTCTGGACGTTTCTCACGGGATCAGGATTGACGTAAGCCGCGTTCCACGTGACCAGGAAGGGTTGACTTTATCCGCATTTCACGGAGTCGGGGTTTGACTCTCGGTCATCTGTGCACCGCCGAGTCATGGAACTGGGGGGTTGCCGCTGTTCCGCTTTGCTTGATGTTGTGTCTGTTGTAACGAGACGAATGTTGAGATGATCTCCAGGCTATCTGTGAACCGTTGAGATTTGGCTTCTTCTTCTGATGAAGCCCGGGGAGGAAAGGTGTGATCCCTTCTTTGTTTGTGCCCCTGGATTGTATACAGGGATTGATGTGATATCACCTGTAGGGCATAAATTTCATCACTTTTTTTATTTCTTTCCACGATGCTCTATCATTTCAGCTTTTTATATCGCGAAAATCGCGATTGCCCAATCATTTCGGCTATTTTTCGCGATGCTCAATCATTTCGGCTATATTTTTTTTATTTTTACTCGCTGCTTTTTATTATGAGTTGCCCAATCATTTCGGCTATTTCTCATGCATACATTTTTACTTGATGATTTTATTGCAAGTTGCCCCATCATTTCGGCTATTTCGTATGCATGTGTGGCTTGCCCGTTTTTTGTTGCAAGCTTGGATTTGGACACCGATTTCGGCATCAGCACCGCTACAACTGGGATATTTTCAGGAGAGAATCATCATTTGCCTCTGTCGATGTCGAACAAAGGTGGCTTAGTAAACAGGGTTAAGATCCTGTCGACTAAGGCTTTTGACTTCATGAGCCGTAAGGGTCTCATAAAGGTATTTCTCCCTGTGAGTCGTGAGGATCTCGTAGGTGCGTTTTCTTCTTAGGAATAATGAAGACTCCTAAGTGTATGGTCTCTCGTAAGTCGTAAAGATCTTACAAGAGTATTTTCTCCTTCTAAGTCGAGAGGACTAACAAGGGTTGTTCACCGTGTAGACATATCCCTAGTCACGGATGGGACTTCGTTAGGAAATGTTTATTCGTGCCCGTGGATTGTATACGAGGGTCAATATTGAACCACTTATAGGGTAGTATTGGAGGTTGTGGGGGCTGCTTAAGAACAAGTTCAGATCCTTGTAGCTTAAGACTTTTGAATCTTATGAGCCGTGAGGGTCTCATAAGAGGGTTCTCCTTACGAGTCGTGAGGATCTCGCAAGTGTAATTTCTTCCTAGGGATCATGGGGATCCCTAAGTGTGTTTTTCCCTTATGAGTCGTAAGGATCTCACGCAGGTGGTTTCTCCTTACAAAGTCGAGAAGACCTTGCAAGTGTCTTTTAACGAGATTGCGCCCTTTCGGGTTTTCACAAAACTCGGTGGTAGCCCTGCTGTTTTTACTCACGGAGCCCTTTCGGGTTTTCATCCGTACCCATTTTGCTTATGGACATACAGTTTTATTTTTTATTTTTTTTAACGACGTTGCGCCCTTTTCGGGTTTTCACAAAACTCGCCGGTAGCCCTGCTATTTTTACTCACGGAGCCCTTTCGGGTTTTCATCCGTGCCCATTTTGCTTATGGACCTACCATTTTCTTTCTTTTTTCTTTTTTTTATTCCTTTTTTTTGTATCAGCTTTGGGATGCTGCAATCTACCGTAGTCTACCGACATCTCGGTCAACGGCTAGTTTTAGGACATAGTGGTCCGTTGTTAGTTTAAGGACGTTTCGGTCCGTCGTTAGTTTAAGGACGTTTCGGTCCGTTGTTAGTTTAAAGACGTTTCGGTCCGCAAGCCGGCTACTACTTATAGAGTTTGGGCTTAAGAAGATAGCGAGCGGACATAGTCGTCGTCATCTATCATTGACCTAGGCCGTGACTCGTCAGGCGTAGTATTTCTTTAGGAATCAACCGTTTATTGGCCGGAAAGGTCTTTCACCATGCATGTCCATGAGTAGATAGGCTCCACCCCGGTAGATTTTGTCTATGATATACGGGCCTTCATAGTTTGGCTCGAATTTTCCCCGCTTGGCGCGATTGGGGATCATAGGTCTTTTGACCACTAGCACGAGTTCGTCTTGGCGGAATGTTCTCGGCCTAGTCAATCTCTCATATGAACGCGTCATCTTTGCTTTATAAGCCTCCAGATTTTGTTGCGCCATGAGCCGGGTTTCATCAAGGGCATCGAGCTCCTCAAGTCGAAGGTGAGCATTCTCTTCGTCCGTTAGCTCGTAATGAACTGCCACTCGTAAAATGGGTAGCTCTATCTCGAGGGGGAGTACCGCCTCTGTACCGAATACCAATGCGTATGGCGTTGTGTTCGCGGCCGTTTTGAACGTAGTTCAATACGCCCAGAGAGCTTCATGCAGTCTCTCATGCCAGTCCTTCTTATTTCGAGACACCGTCTTTTTTACGATCTTCGTCAAGGTCTTGTTGAAAGCCTCAGCTAAACCATTAGCTCGGGGATTATAGACCGAAGAGTATCTCCAGTCTATGTTATGTTGCTGCGCGAAGCGGCTGATTTTGTGGCTTCTGTAGGCTAGCCCGTTATCGGAGATGATCCGTCTCGGAGTTCCAAATCGATAGATGACGTGTGTCTTGAAGAAATGGAGGATATTCTCCGTCTTCACTTCCCTCAGCGGTACTGCTTCTGCCCATTTGGAGAAGTAATCAGTTGTCGCCAAAATGAACCGATGTCCTCTGGACGATGCTGGTTCGATGGGGCCAATTATGTCAGTTCCCCACATTTCGAACGGCCAGCTAGCCACCGTTGGATGTAGTGGATTTGGATGCTGATGGTTAAAGTCACCGTGAATCTAGCACGAGTGGCACTGCTTCGCGTAGTCGAGGCAGTCTTGGATCATCGTGGGCCAATAATAGCCCATCCGTTTGATCTTCAGTTTCATCTTAGGGCCGGCTTGATGAGAACCACAGAGTCCGTCGTGAGTTTCTTGGACGACTCTTTTTGCTTCTTCAGGTCCTAGGCATATTAACCACAGAGAATCAAATGACCTCTTGTACAGAGTATCGTTGACGAAGGCGAAAGATAGGGCTCGCTTCATGAGCTGATGTTTTGAGGACGCATCTTCAGGCGTTCGACGGGATTTGAAGTAGTCTATAAAGACTTCTCTCCAATCCTCAACCTTTTCTTGGTCTTTTACTTGTAGAGCCATTTGCTCGGTCGCTCCCTTTTCCTCGGATGACTCCGGAGATATTTCCGGTGCAAGAACCCGACGGCTTTATACCACGATTCTTACGTCATCGAGGTTCTCGTCAGCCAGTTCTTTAGCGAGCTTGGCTAATGCATCCGCCTTACTATTTTCCGCACGTGGTATACTTTCCAAGGTGTAGGAAGGAATTTGAATTAGCAGTCGCTGTACTCTCTCGCCGTACTTCACCAACTCTGGTTTGCACGTTTGGTAGTCGCCATTTACTTGACTAACGACCAGTTGGGAGTCTCCGTATATGAGGAGGTTTTCAATTCCCATGTCGATGGCGATCTTGAGACCTGCTATCAAAGCTTCATACTCGGCTTCATTGTTTGTCCTTTGCTCTGTTAAGGAGAAGGCAAAGCGCATTATCCCTCCTTGTGGAGTCACGAAGATGAGGCATACCCCTGATTTGATTATGGGGGTGCTTTGTTTGCGCGTCTTCATGGAAGATGCTCCATCGAAATAAAGCTCCCACTGGTTATCACCTCCGTCAATCGTGTCAAACGCGTGTTCGTCTGGAAGTTCGCAATTCAAAAGAGAATCGGCAGGTATCGGATGCTCAGCGAGGAAATCGGCGATGGCCTGCCTTTCACTGCTTTAAGAGGCCGATAAGTTATCGAGAATTCCATCAAGAGCAGGGCCCATTTAGCGAGTCGCCTTATTAATATGGCCTTCGACATTAAGTATTTGAGAGGGTCCACTTTTGATATGAGATGGACCTCATGTGCCAACGCGTAGTGTCTGAGCTTCGTTATTGCGAAGATCAACGCCACGTAGTGTTTTTCGGTAGGGGAATAGTTGCTTTCTGCCCCCAGTAGAACTTGACACGGATAGTAGAGAGCTCTTTCCTTCCCTTGGTCGTTCTCTTATGCCCATAATGCGCCTAAGGAACTGTAAGTCCACGGTAGCGCCCTGGCTGTCTAACAGACGCCAAATGCGGAACAAAAACTTTTTACAACTGGCGTTATCGCGTACTATAACCCGGATCTGCCATTAAAGCTAAACTAACAAACTACAAAGTGGGTAGAAATGTTATACCGAACGATCCGAGTCCTTAGGTCTTCAACCATCATCCGACGCTTTGTTGAGGCTGCTCCGATCTCCTGAAACTCCAGTCTTGTCGTCCAGGTGGCACCACGTCGACGGATCTTTAAACGGGCTCCCGCCTCTGAACAGAGGCAACTCGGTCGTCAAGTTTGCTAAAAGAGATGACCAAGATGATGTAGAGAATGAGTAGAACAGTTTGTCTCGTCACGTCCAAAGTCACGGACGAACGGTTAATGAAGTTGCCCTTTTGGAACTGTGATGGAATGAAAAGAGCTATGAAATTTCTATACACTATAAACTATATCTTTTCTCAAATGAACAACCATACCTCACAAGAGAGAGGCCAGCCACTTTTATGGAGCAAGGGAGGTGAGTGTAGGAGAGGGGGGGTGACCACAACCTTTAATGAAGAGAATGATTCATCATAACACCTTGCACAAACTTAATGCAAACAATTAATGCAAAAGAAGATGCATTAACCTAGTCATCCTTTCATTAAATGCAACCATTAATGAACTAATGACTCACTAGCCACCTCATCATCTTAGTCATCATTTAGAAGCTTCCACACTCATCAAGAAAAGATAAATCCGTATTTAACCGAATATTAAATACGGCTGATAGAAAACTGGAAACTGGCAACTTCCAAAAGCGATCCCGAAACGAATTTCAGGATAACTCCGTAATAGTATAAACATACCCGCATTTGTATTACGACCGAATACAAATGCAACTGAGACAAAGATATTATATCTACACAGTATAATACTGGGATCCGGCTTAAACCAAAGCCTACCAGTATTATCTGCCCGAAAAATGACACGCGCGAAAACGCACGTACATTTTCCGAACCCTTCCATAAAACCATACGGCCTCTATAACGTTT
The DNA here is from genome assembly GCA_030015575.1 of Agapanthus africanus. NCBI lineage: Eukaryota > Viridiplantae > Streptophyta > Magnoliopsida > Asparagales > Amaryllidaceae > Agapanthus > Agapanthus africanus. The sequence goes on along the minus strand of CM057347.1, from coordinate 529,955,985 downwards.
CGCCCGAACTTGGGAAACAGTCTGGGGGACTCTAATGACTCATCAACACACTGGCACTGGGTATAACCACTAGCACGTCAGAGGTACAAGCTATACGTAACGGTTGCCTATGTATTGATTGGAAGGGAAGCTGACGAGCGAACTCATCTATAAACCCTACTAAGCCTGACAGTGACAATATCCGTACAGTCCGGTCCGTTCGTCTAAAGAGTATCGCATATCGAGTCTAGGGGGTGGATAAAATCAGACCCCTAATAACGCGATAAATCGTGTCGGCATGAAGCCCATCACCATCTGAGAAACTACTGATCCAAATCAGTAATTCTCCGCTACCTCGGCCGAGGATTTCTAGTGATGGCTACCCGTGCACTGTGCGACATCAACCCCCAATACTGGGAGAGACGAATCCCCGACGATCCGCTCACTGCCTCCATGTGGCTCGGGACTGTACCCAAAAAATACCTGTTTGCACGTCTCCTTTGAGCGTGGTAGGGTAGAAATCAAAGCATGGTGGGAACTCACACGAGACAAATGACGATCTCAGGTCGATAAACTAACCTGTACACATGTCACCAGGGAACTGCTATCTGACGATATGTATAATACCAACTAGCATGTTCCCAGCGAGTCCTGTCCGGTGTACTCATAACCCAATGAGCACCTATATACATCTTAGGTGAACCAACTGACACCAATGGCTTGTGAGACCAGCCATCGTCTCTCGTCGGGGTCTCGACTGTATACACTAGTCTACTCTGGAGTATCGATACCCTGTCTCGAAACTCCCACGACTAGGGACACTTTAAGGATGTGCTTATAGACCCCAGCTCCCACGTATATGATCACCATCATACTGCTGGCTGTCAAGCAGAATCCTATGGGCTTTATCATCATGCAATAGTGAACTAAAGCATGTATACGATGATAAAGACAAACCAGATAGCATACTATCATCTCGAGCAAGACTGTCATATCGGTATAGGTCCTGCCTCAATCATTGCAATCACGTACCTGCGATCCAATAATTGACTTTTAGGGCACTATCTCCAACAATCTCCCACTTGCACTTAAGGCTAATTATTGCGATGTCGCATACTCACAGCCCGTGTGATACCGAACATCCAACTCCTCTACTAATCAGTTTCACAAAGCTAGTTTGTAAAACTCTTGTGTTCGAGAAATAGCCTCAGTGAGTGGATCCACCCTGATGTTTCTTTCTATGTCTCTCTTAATCTCAAGTTCGCGGAGAAAGCCATCTCCCGAATCGAGTAATTCCTGTCTTAGAATATGTCTGAATAACTGATGGGACCTAGTTCATAAATGAACTCCAAATCCAAACTTCTTAGACTTTATTGATAATTGAACCTAATCAGTATCCAGCACCATGCCTCCCACAGTATCCTCTTGGACCACCTGTCCATAATACTGTCCCTCATCAGAGGGAAAACTATAACTCTGACAATCACTCTGTCATCCATGTCACCTTTGAAGCCTGGAATGATAACCGTCTCCCGAAGGAGGCTGTCGTTATCAAATCCGTAGAACAAGCACTTATGTTCTAAAACTGCTTCCTTATGTTTCTTCAGGATTAGATTAATATAAACTTATCGCATCAAGTGCAAAAACAACATCTGGTGTGGTACTTGACATCTCATGATTGACTCAATTGCCTAAGCAAGTGATCTGCCAATCATGCACATCTCTCTCTCCTTTAGTCTATAAGACACCTTTAGAGAGGGTGACTCCATCACCTGCATGTACACCACTATGCCAGGAGTCATCTATTCTAAAATACCATTAGAATACGGTCAAAATACCCATATTGGGAAACTACCCAAATCTAGATCTAAAACCATAGATCTAGTAACCAAAATGTTTGATATTATATCCATATCCTTTGTGGAGAAACAACTGTGTGACGACCAAAGTACAACCGATCGTAGTATAGGAATTTTACTTCCTACTCTGTGTATGTCATCCAAATACCAGGACATCACACCCTACTACCTTCTTAACAGATCCATCCCCTATTCTGATGAAGTCAAAGCCATGACTGTTACATCAAAATTAGATGATCTTATCTCCGCTATATCTGCTCAAGCCTATAAATAGACATAAGCTACTTGCCCACTATACTTCCGCTGCTCCCACTGACCACAACAACCCTCTGGCAGAATAATATTTACGTGTACGTCTAAAACTAGTTTAGAACGATGCTATATATATCCTCCTGCCGGGTCTCATAGTCTGGAACAACAGTAGTGTCAAGTCTGGGTAATCAAGAACCTCCCTGTCACCGTCCTTGAGGGTACCGGAGTACCTTTCTGGTGTCTGAGGTTACCCACCATATCTGCGGAGTGGCTATTGGAATGTTAAACCTGATTGAATATATAGGTCCTATTAAATTTTCCGTAATCGTTTGCGGTTCTGGAATCACTTCCAGTTCTACCATACTCCCACTACTGTTTTCTGAAAAAAATCCATTTTACTAAAACTGTGGCGAGTCAAGAACAATATCACTATTGATCTTCCAGATGGTAGAAAATCAACCCTTGTCAAAGCTAGGGTCAACCCACAAACTGCCATTACAGAAACGTGCCTTGAGTTATCCAGTGTCTGGTTTTAAGCATAAGCTGGACAACTCCCCGTATCTTAACATCGTTAAGATATGAACCATTCTATATACAATATATAAATAGAGGCACTAATTTAATTGGAACCAGATTCAAATCATGCAGCTGTCTCCAGTGCATATCAACTTAATGGAAAGTGGCTACTCAGCATTACTCAACTTAGGAATCCATCCAATTATGAGTAACCTGAAAGAGAAACGAGTTTCTCAAAACCATTACTATCAACTGAATACCAATCATAAGAATCTACATCTTCGATCTCTTTGAAGAATCCCGATACTTGCGATACCTGGTTCTCTACTTTATTCTTATACCTACAACTTAGACATTGTATTTCAACGAAACACTTGTCTAAAAACTAGAGAAATTACAAGTAAACAGAACAGAGTACGAGAACCAACCCCTATGTCCTGACGGACACTGCACAACATACAATACTCTGTATAAGTCTGCTGAGTTGAATAACTCAAAACCTGTGCATCGTAGCTTGAAAACTGTACTTATGGTTAAGAACTACTCTGTTGTTCAATGCTCCTTACCCAATCGTCAACTGATATAGGTAAATGTCACGGACATAATTTCAAAAAGTTATATCTCACTTTATAAAAATAAACGTACAGATATATCATTTTGAAATTGGTGCACAACAACGAATACTCAAAACCAAATACATGCCGTCCGGCAAAAACCCAAGCGACTTCCTCAAATATCACCAATTACAACGAATTCCGATATAATGAGGATGATCACCTTATTCCCAATAACCTACTCCCACTCATCATCTGTAAAACCATACAGATATGAGAATGAAACCTGGTAAATACATACCCTGGAGTAAATATGTAATCGAGAAATCAGTTTTCCTTTAACAATGCACAGTGAAACTGAAACATGAAAATGTTTCGTAGGGGTATCCTGATATTCCTAGTAATGCCTCTTCCATAATCCAATTCATGACTATAACCGTATATTTCTTTGCCTTCTCTCCAAATCCCTTTATTTGTCTTTAGTCGTTACCTTCTGTACACCATCGTTAGGCTAAATGATTTTCTTCCTTCCCTACCGTTCGGCACCAGCCTATGGTTTGGAAGAAAACTATCCAGTAAGCATAATAGGTGTACTCCCATAATCCTAGAAGTACTCTCAACTTGAGAGAAGGTGATGATAAAAGACAACTGAATAATACCTTATTCTATTTCTCCCGGACTGGGAAAAAAGCAAAGGTGAAATAGGAGTGGCGATGAAGTACGTGGTTTGGTCGTGAATGTTTAGCAGTCGCAATTTACTTTGCCCTCTTTCTAATCCATTTTAATTGTGTCTTTAGTTATTACCTTTTGTACACCCTACTTAGGCTAATTGGTTTTCTTCATTCCCTACCTTTTGGCACCTGCCTATTGTTTGGAATAAGACTATCCAATAAGCGTAATAGGTGTACTCTCCTAAACTAAGGAGCCTTCGTAACCTAAGAGAAGGTGATAATAAAAGACAACTGAATAAACCAATTCTATTTCTCCTGAACCTGGATCCATACTCGAAGAAGTCCTTCGAGTTCGTATATAACCATACGATGGATCTATCCAATGGAAGTGGATGTCCGTAATAATACGGGGTGTTCTGAGAAATGCAAAGGGTAAAAGAAGAAGTGGCAATGACTTATGCAACTCGGACAATCCAAAAGCCAGTATTTTAAGAAGGTTCGGTCAACTTGGTCACTGAGTCATAGTCTAGGGCCGGTCAAAGGTCGCTGCCAAAGAGAGAGAGAGAGAAAAGAAACACTCTGCTTGCACTCTAACCTAGATCAGAATGGTTATCACTTTATCTAATCAGGAAACCTCCCACCGTAATCTCAAATTCTCCTCCAAACTCGAAAGAAGAATTAGTCGGGATCACCCGAAGAGTAAACCAACTCATCAGTGAGACTCGGGATCCAACTATCATCGCATGATAACTTGATGGAAGCCACTCAAGTTATCACACTCCAGAAGGTATGCGCATACCTGGAAAGTTTCTTTATGTTTGAAACTCCCGATGTTATTTTTTGCCTCATGCTCTTATGACCATGACTTTAGTCAACAAATTATAAGTCACATGTCAAGTTCTACCCGTCATTATCCAGGTTGATTTGAACCCACCCGTATATACCCTTGACTTTAGTCAACAAGGTAATACGACTGTCTCAAACCAACACATCTATCTATGCAACAGATGAATACCCAGCAACTACCAAACACTATGCCTTGACTTTAGTCAACAAACATAGCTTGAATACTACTGACTATCCATAAGAAATGACGGAGGGCTACGATTGGTTTTTGGCGAAAAACCTTTAACGTAATGAACTTGATCTTGTTGAAGAAACCTGATAGCTTTTTATAAAAATATAGTGACGAAATCCTTTTGCTAAAGAGGTCACTCCCGGTGAAGGGATCTCGGCTCTTTCCTCGTGGAATGAGGTGCAGGATATTCCAACTGAATACCGCGATGCAAAGCAACTTGTAATCGACTATATTGAAATTATTACCCTGACGTAAACTTCTGCCCAAGAGGTCACTCCCGGTGAAGGGATCTCGGCCCTTGCCTCGTGGAATGAGGTGCAGGATATTCCAACTGAATACCGCGATGCAAAACAAAAGGAAATATCTTTGTAATAACACCTTTTTTAAAATTTGTTCCAACAACATCAAATATAGGTTTGTTTTATCCTTGCATTGATAAGAATCAATGCAGTCCCATCAAACAATCACACCAGAAAAGAACGAAAATAAAATGTATGTATATGCGATCCGCATTCGTCATTGGGTCATGTCATCACCCGTTAGGTTACTTAACTAACGACAGAGCGGGGGCTGGACTAGCGCGGGTGTAAAACATATACAACATCTAATAGTATATATACCAATATACAATAATTGCTCCAGACGTGATAATATGTAACATTACAGAAAAGTAATAAGCATCACAAAACAATACAGATAATCTGGGATCCCCGGGTTTCACAGAGCCGCTGCTGAAACCTGATGTTCCCCTGGTCGTGTGGATAGCCTGTGCAATGAAACCTAGACCCCTACGGGTGCGGCAAGTTACCCGCCAAAAACCTGAAGTGAGGCAGCCCCTACAGCAAAATGAATGGACCACCCGGCACTTCACGGAATCCGGTAACTTGAGCACCCCACCTTGGGTCAACCTATACCGCCTACGAGTGCGGCGAATAGTCTGCCAATTCTAGAGTGAGGCCCCTCTGCCTCTCAAAGCCATGAGATACGGACCCGTTGCCCTCCAGAACCCGGCTATCCGTGCACTCCGTCGCGGGGTAAACCTAGTACAGAAAATAAAATATATACAACGGGTACATCGACCTCCACCCGGTCGTGCCCTAAAAGAATATTATACAACAGGAAGTGACGGCAGTCCACATGTTGGACGCTCGCCCCGTAATATCAAATGTACAATTAAATCGAAACTGCACTACCATTGCACACTGCTATCCACCACGACATATCCGCAACATCACAGCACAACACAGAACATCAACACGAATGTCACGTTCGCAAACCCGTCTAAAAAAACTATAGCAATTAGACGCGGTTTACCGCTCGAATGACATTCCCGGTCGGAGATATAATGTAAATACCGCATACTAACAAATTTAAAATTTCGATCGAAAAAACTTCCCGAAGTGGGCCCCACGAACTTCTGCTGTACAGTAACAAAATCTGGGCCCAAAAGAAACATACCAAAAGCCACAATTTATCAAGAAGAACTTACTGGAGAAATTTGGCCTACTGTTCCCGCACACTGGCCGCGGTTCCGCGGTCAAACCCTAGCTTTGACCGCGGATCCGCGGCGGTACAGTGGGAACACGTGCCCAAATTTCACCATAATTCTTCAAAACGCCTGCACAATTTTCTGTGATATGCAAAATAATTTTTAGATCATGTTTAAAATCGACAGAAACTATTGTACAGAAAAATTGCGATTTTTGAAATTCGGCTCGATCGATGTTTTAAACGTGTTAGCACAAGTTAGTATAGATTAATGGTGAGGCTCTGATACCACTGTAAGTCCACGGTAGCGCCCCGGCCGTCTAACAGACGCTAAATGCGGAACAAAAACTTTTTACAACTGACGCTATCGCATACTATAACCCGGATCTGCCATTAAAGCTAAACTAACAAACTACAAAGTGGGTAGAAATGTTATACCGAACGATCCGAGTCCTTCGGTCTTCAACCATCATCCCACGCTTTGTTCCGGCTGCTCCGATCTCCTGAAACTCCAGTCTTGTCGTCCAGGTGGCACCACGTCGACGGATCTTTAAACGGGCTCCCGTCTCTGAACCGAGGCAACTCGGTCGTCAAGTTTGCTAAAAGAGACGACCAAGATGATGTAGAGAATGAGTAGAACACTTTTTCTCGTCACGTCCAAAGTCACGGATGAACGGTTAATGAAGTTGCCCTTTTGGAACTGTGATGGAATGAAAAGAGCTATGAAATTTCCATACACTATAAACTATATCTTTTCTCAAATGAACAACCATACCTCACAAGAGAGAGGTCGGCCACTTTTATAGAGCAAGGGAGGTGAGTGTAGGAGGGGGGTGACCACAACCTTTAATGAAGAGAATGATTCATCATAACACCTTGCACAAACTTAATGCAAACAATTAATGCAAAAGAAGATGCATTAACCTAGTCATCTTTTCATTAAATGCAACCATTAATGAACTAATGACACACTAGCCACCTCATCATCCTAGTCATCATCTAGAAGCTTCCACACTCATCAAGAAAAGATAAATCCGTATTTAACCGAATGTTAAATACGGCTGATAGAAAACTGGAAACTGGCAACTTCCAAAAGCGATCCCGAAACGAATTTCAGGATAACCCCGTAATAGTATAAACATACCCGCATTTGTATTACGACCGAATACAAATGCAACTGAGACAAAGATATTATATCTACACAATATAATACTGGGATCCGGCTTAAACCAAAGCCTACCAGTATTATCTGCCCGAAAAATGACACGCGCGAAAACGCACGTGCATTTTCCGAACCCTTCCATAAAACCATACGGCCTCTACAACGTTTCGCCCGAACTTGGGAAACAATCTGTGGGGGACTCTAATGACTCATCAACACACTGGCACTGGGTATAACCACTAGCACGTCAGAGGTACAAGCTGTACGTAACGGTTGCCTATGTATTGATTGGAAGGGAAGCTGACGAGCGAACTCATCCATAAACCCTACTGAGCCTGACAGTGACAATATCCGTACAGTCCGGTCCGTTCGTCTAAAGAGTATCGCATATCGAGTCTAGGGGTGGATAAAGTCAGACCCCTAATAACGCGATAAATCGTGTCGGCATGAAGCCCATCACCATCTGAGAAACTACTGATCCAAATCAGTAATTCTCCACTTCCTCGGCCGAGGATTTCTAGTGATGGCCACCCGTGCACTGTGCGACATCAACCCCCAATACCGGGAGAGACGAATCCCCGACGATCCGCTTACTGCCTCCATGTGGCTCGGGACTGTACCCAAAAAATACCTGTTTGCACGTCTCCTTTAAGCGTGGTAGGGTAGAAATCAAAGCATGGTGGGAACTCACACGAGACAAATGACGATCTCAGGTCGATAAACTAACCTGTACACATGTCACCAGGGAACTGCTATCTGACGATATGTATAATACCAACTAGTATGTTCCCGGCGAGTCCTGTCCGGTGTACTCATAACCCAATGAGCACCTGTATACATCTTAGGTGAACCAACTGACACCAATGGCTTGTGAGACCGGCCATCGCCCCTCGTCGGGGTCTCGACTGTATACACTAGTCTACTCTGGAGTATCGATGCCCTGTTTCGAAACTCCCACGACTAGGGACACTTTAAGGATGTGCTTTTAGACCCCAGCTCCCACGTATATGATCACCATCATACTGCTAGCTGTAAAGCAGAATCCTATGGGCTCTATCATCATGCAATAGTGAACTAAAGCATGTATACGATGATAAAGAAAAACCAGATAGCATACTATCATTTCGAGCAAGACTGTCATATCGGTATAGGTCATGCCTCAATCATTGCAATCAATACCTGCGATCCAATAATTGACTTTGAGGGCACTATCTCCAACAGGAACCTTCAAGGGTAGTTGTATACAGGACGAGAGGTTTTCCTTTGACCGGAGCAGTTAGCACCGGCGGATTCTGTAGGTATTGCTTGATTTCGTCCAGTGTGCTTTGGCATTTGTGATCCCAGACGAACGGGGTTCCCTTCTTCATTAGGTGGCTGTAGAGGCGGCACTTGCCGGAGAGATTGGCTATAAATCGCCGAATATACGCGAGCTTTCCTTGGAGAGACCGCAATTGCTTGAGAGTCTTTGGCAGAGGAATTTCCATGATCGCTTTGATCTTCGACGGATCTATCTCGATGCCTCGGTGTCGGACGATAAACCCCAGGAATTTGCCTGAGGAAACTCTGAACGCGCATTTAAGAGGGTTCATCTTCAAGTTGTATTTCTGAAGGCGTTGAAATACGGTCTTCAGATGCTCTAAATGTTCCTCATATGATTTTCTCTTAACCACGAGATCGTCGATATAGCATTCTACGACTTCATGTATGAGTTCATCAAAGATCTTCGTCATGGCCCTCTGATAGATGGCACCGGCGTTCTTTAAACCGAATGGCATCACCTTGTAGCAGAATATACCCAAAGGGGTCCAGAAAGCGGTATGTTTCTGGTCTTCGGGATGCATCTTTATCTGATTATATCCTGATGAGCCATCCATGAAGGAGAAAACTTCATGAGTGGACGTATTATCTATCATCAGCTCAGTGACTGGTACTGGAAAGTCGTCTTTTGGTCAAGCTTTGTTAAGATCCCGAAAGTCCACGCATATGTGCACTGTCCCATTTTTCTTCATCACCGGGACGATGTTGGCGATCCAATCAGGATACTGAACCTCTTGGATGAAGCCAGAGTCGATTAGCTTCTTGACCTCGGCGTTAATGCTCATCTCAAGCTCGAGCCGCATTCTTCTCGGCGCTTGTTTGATCGGCTTGACGTCTGGAGATATCGCGAGTTTGTGCACAGCAATCTCCGGATCTAACCCTGGCATTTCAGAATAATTCCATGTGAAGCAATCCTTATGTTGGATGAGCACGTCCTTTAGCGTTGCCACCCTTTCTTCAGACAGCAGCTCGCTGACGAATGTCGGTCGCGGGTCACTCGCTGTCCCCAAATCAATTTTCTTGAGGTTATCTGCAGTAGTATGTATTCCATCCTCCAGCTCCTTTGGCGCCGGTGGAAATTCTGAGATTACCTCTTCATCATCGTTTTCGAAGCACCAGGGGAGTTTGTCCATATCCTCAGGTTCTTCTTTTGATAACATTATCACATGACAGGTACGAGCTCGCTTCCAAGACCGATGTGGATCTGGTTCTACCCTCGTAGATTTGGGTTCATGCTTCTGCGGCAGGGTTACTCTCCAGTTGCTGGATATAGTGAACCTGCCTTGTTGATATTGATCTTCGACCCAGTTCTTAAAGGTGAAGCAGTCTTCAATAGGATGTCCTATTACCCTATGATAGGAGCAATAGTCCGGATGAGAGACTTCGCCTGCTTGCTTGGGGTGCTTAGACTCCGAGAGTGTAATCAGTTGATGTTTTATGGCAAGATCAAGTATTTTCTTTGTCTTATCTTGGGCAAAAGAGTATGCTCAACCCATCTTCTTTATAAAAGATGAATCTTGGTTGCTCGGTTCTTGATCGCGTGGCTTCTAGGTCCCGCTCTGCCGCTGTCGAACGTCTTTCCCGTTCTTTGGCTTGTTCCTGCCTCTGCGTCGGGCCTTTTGTACAGCGGGTTCACAAGGAGGAGCATTTTCATTTTTCGCAGTCTGCTGAAGGAGGCGTTGCGTCCTGGCTTTCTCATAAATGGTCATTTCGCGATTATGGTCTTCTCGAACCTTCTGACCCGCTTCCCTTATAAGCTTGTCCATTTGTTCTTCGAACGACGGACTGGGCATTTTCACGGCGGGAGCTCGTTCTGGTTCAGGGTTAGCATCTTCCCACAAAGCATCTCCTTCTTCATCAAAGTCATGTATGACGTAGCAATCGTGGAGTAGCTCCCATTTCTTGGATTGAACATATCCAAGTCCGGTCGTTTTCATTCTCCAGTTGGGCAATTTTCTCTGAGTTCCGGGGACGTTCCAGATCCTGTTATAGAACCATGCTTGTCGAGCAGTCTGTTTGATAGGTACGCCTTGGCGCTTTAACAGCCTTTTTAGTCCGTTCATATAATATCTGGGAAAACGGATGGGTTGGAGCCTGTCAAGTATAGAATCCGCGCCATGCCAGATTTCTTTCTCCACTTTAGTTTCCACGAATCGGTAGAATAGGATCGCCTTTTCACCTTTTCGCCTGGGAGGGACGTAGAATGTCTGCAGTTCTTGCACACTATAAGATTCAAGTGCACCGAGCTCTTTGTAATGCTCCCGCGGGACCATGGTAATTTGCAAACTCTGATTATTGTCAGCGAAGGCTTGTATTGACGGCCGAGCGGAAAATATGGTGTTAACCTCGTCTTTCGAGCCGCTGCCGAAGATCAACATGGGGGCGGACGGTCCCGGGTTGTTGCGTTGAGACGCCCCTGAATAAATTATCTCTTCTTCCTCCTCAGTATCACTCCCGAAGACCGGAATAGTGATGATAACTTTGTTCTTCGGTTTGTGACATCTTTCTGTGTCCTCAACATCCGGTAAGAAGTATTTTGCATCCTCGTACTTTCGGACTTTGTTCACGGAGAATGGGTTCAACTCCCCCGTTACAGTGTATTCGAGACCATCTTTAAAATACTTCATACACTGGTGTTGTGTAGAAGGAATAATGTTGTACTCGTGTAACCAAGACCGGCCGAGCAAAGCATTGTAGCAAGTCTTAGCGTCAATGACGTGAAATTTAATATCCGTGACGAGTAGCCCGAAGCATAGCGTCAGTATCACAGACCCGAGAGTCCGTGATGACTGGGAGTCAAAACCGGAGATGGTAATTTTATCGCGAGCGAGGTGCTGAATGCTCATGCAGATTTCCTTCAATACTCTTACGTTGAGGAGATTGACGGAAGATCCATTGTCAACCAGGATTTTGCCTATCTTTATATCGTGACAATATCCGGAGACATAAAGGGGACGGTTATGCTCGCACGTCCTAAGGAGGAGATCTTCATCGCCGAAGGTGATATCGACTGTGTGCACTTCTTCCAGCTCGTCCTTCATCTTTTCTTCGGCGAGAAAAGCTTGGAATTGTCCTGGCTCTTGTAGCACCTTGATCAATGAATCTCTCGCCTCTTTGGATAACAGAAGGGCTTCGAGAATGCTGAGCTGCGAAGGTAGCTTCCTCAAGTGTGCCAGAACGTTGTAGTCCACCTTGCTCTTCTTTGGCGAGTCCTTGGCTGTCAGCTTCTCGACGGCTTGGTCATCAAGGATGATATCCTCAGGGACCTTTTCTTTCCCCTTATCTTTTCTATTTGACCCACTGTTCGAGGGCCCAAGATTCTTTTCGGGCAGCGTACGATTGTGTAGCTGAATATTTTCATAAGTCTTCGGTTCCTCCACTTCTCCCAAGGTGGACTCTTTAAAGAGAGGGCCAAGAGCCATTTCCTCGTCAGAGTTGCTCCCGAAGGTGAGAACTTGCGATCCCCAGGCGTTAATCACGCGATAATTGCCGGTGGTTCTTTTATGCTCCTCGATTGTATTTCTTTGCTCCCGATGAGTTTTGCGTTTCATCCGCTTAAAATGTTGTCTATGAGCAACATATTCCTGCCACCATTTTTAAAAGCGTCGCACTCTTCGGTGCGGTGTGAAATCTTTCGATGATAAGAGCAGTAACTAGGATGTGTTTCTGCTTCACCAAGGGCATTCGCTTCCGAGGATGGAAGCTTCATTCCCATTGATATGGCTTTGGCGAACCTTTTCCTCGTCTTGAACCTGTTTTTATTCGCGGCGGATGTGCTTTGATCTGGCGGAGGTGTTTCAACTCTTTCGTCCATTCGCCGGCTTCTGGCCATTTCAAATATGGTCATCTCACGCTCCCGATCAGCTTTACTTTTCAGAAGAGCTTCGTTTAGGAATGCGTCGATCATTTCGTCTGATGGCCCTGGAAGCTCCGGTTCAGGATTTGCCCCCAGTTTCTCTGTGCAAGGAGTTTCTTCATCGTTCATCGATGAGTGAGAGATCACATGGCAACTTGCTACGTAATCCCCAGATTCGTCCGACGAGTCTTCTCCATCATCTCCGTCTTCAAAGACGTGGCCAAGGAACTCTTGGAGCATGATTGGAGCCCGCGCCTTCTGGTTATATTCCTCCGGCGCGTCAATCTGCTTTTGCAGGTCCGTGCGCTTGTCATCAGACTTCACGGGCTTCTTGGATTTCTTCTTCTTTTTCGAAGATTTGGACGGCTGGGTGTGAACACTCTGGCTATCACCACCAATTTTTGGAGTCGGGCGCGGCTTCATCATCCCTTCGATAATCTGGGGTTCCAGCGGATTCTTCCACCTGATCGTCGGGCATGTCTGGAGATCATTCAGCATTCTTCTGGTTTTGGCTGAAAGAATGACCTCCCATGGCGCTTCTTCAACAAAAGAGCACGATGCCCCCGGTGCGTCCGTCTTCTTAGGAGTGTGTGGTTGCGGTGGACTTACATTCCACTTCTCAGACAGCGCAAACTTGCCTTGTTGGTACTGATCCTCGATCCATCCCTTAAAGACGAAGTAATATTTGATTGGATGGCTTACCGTTTGGTGGTAAGGGCAATAATTGGGATTATTCGCTTCGCCGGGTTGCGATGGTCGCTTTGGATTCGGCAGATTGGTAAGCCTGTTGCGCATCGCCAGCTCGAATAGCCTCTTCGTTTTATCCCGTGCGAATGAGTAAGGACGCTTTATTTTCTCATTATAATAGCGCCGTCTCTCTTCCAATTGATCCGTTAGTCTTGGAGCACTGGGCTGCTGTTGGGTATTCGCAACGAAGGTCGCCTTCCCTTTACCCTTTTCGTTCCGTGGTTCCGGCTTCGGAGGAGACGGTCTATGACCCATCTGATCCATCTGGGATAACTTGTCGATTAAAGTATGGAATGTGGTCGGTTTGAAGAACATCATGAACTGTGAAATAGTTGCATAAGGGTCTAGAGTGCCCACGAACATGCCCACCGCTGGTGCTTCTTCGATGCGCTGTTCGCATTTCGACCACAGATTCTGCCATCGGATCGCGTACTGAACCCACGTCTCGCCCGGCTTCACCCTGGCATTGATCAATGTCGTTACTGGGGTGCGTTCACTAGCACTTGCGAATCGCTGGATGAACAACAACTCCATTTCTGCGAAAGTTTTGACGGAGTCGTTTGAAAGTTCGGAGTACCACTCAAACGCCGTCTCCGATAAGCTGCCGACGAATTGGCAGAGCAAAAGCTTATCATCGCCACCGGTGTTGCCACAAAGAGCCCTGAACTGAGCAACATGTAGATGGGGATTGCCTGTCCCCTTGTACACATGGAATTTGGGGATCGTGTAGCCCGGCGGGTACTTTATCTGATCATACCAGCCTGGATACGGTCGCCCAGTCTTGACAACTTGGCCGGCTGCTTCATTTTCCTGGTGAGCTCGTATTTGCTGAGCAATATAGTCATCCAGGGCGGCCTTGGAAATAGTTTCTTCCTTGGCTGCTGAAAGAGCCGGCAGAGGGTTTGATATTTCCCCTCTATCATCCTCAATTATTACTGGAGGATCTTCGGCTGGGGGATCCGGCTGGATCATCATGCTCACCATATCTTGGAATAGAAGGGTCATTTGCTTTATATTGGCCGCTTGTTCTGTGGCCTCTTTGTCCTTCTTCTCAAGCATTCTCCGAAGGAATTCAGCATCAGTTTCCTGCTCACGGCGTTGCTCCGAGGATTCCTCTGGGCTTGCTTTCGGTCCTGTGAGTGCGGCCATAGTCGTCAACATCTCTTGGAGCTTTTGTTGTTGTTGCTCCTGAGACTTAGTCACTGATCGTGTAATCGGTCGATGACCTGTGGAGATACGGCTATCCTTTTTTCCGGATGCCATATAGACGGTATGCACCACCATGCCCTCAGAGTTGGGGCGTTTAGGCTCGGTGCCCTTGACATTTATCTCAGACATGGGGATTTTCTCCGGCCTTCTTCTCTTATGGACGGTCGAAGTTGAGGGGGCCGTTGCAGTGGGCAACCAAATAGCCGTCGCCTTCTGTGGCTTAACATGACGGTTTTCTTCCTGTCGGACCTTCAGCTTCTTCTGCCGGCGTGGATAGTCTTGATCAACCACCGACTCTCGGACTTGTCGCCAAATTTTGTAAACTTTGGAAGACAGCCGTTGAGGGGACTGCTCCGGCTTTATTTATATGGCAGTCTCCACCGGTGGCGGAGATCTTTTCAGTACGGCGGTAGGCGAGTTCCTGCACACCTTGTTCAGCAGTTCAAAGTTGTTCCCGGTTGGAACAGCAGCATTGACTTTCATCGTTGGGGCTGGTGGAGTTAGCCCAGAGGGAGAGTTGCCCCCAGCCTTCCTTACTCGGCGCCACAGGCGACGTCGAGCGTGTCGATCCGACGGTGTTGGTTTGGTGATGGGAATGACTTTGTCTTTCCCCCTATCCAGATGAGGGGCTGTTGCTAGCGTCAGCCTCTTGAAGACTGATGTCCGTTGAGAAGCGGTATCCAACCGGTCAAAGACAGACTTCTGAGCAGGGACGGGAACCTTAGTGAGAGTCGGAACAGTCAGTCTTGTAAAAACCGGCCCTTTGGTAGGAGAAGCTGCCTTGACAACTTCAGGAGCAGGGATGGCTATCCTCTTCGGAACAACCTTTTCTGGGATTGCAGGCTTCATCATGGGCCCACATGAACTTTGGCCCAATCTCGCGAAGACCGAGGAGCTGGAGCTGGACGACCCTTTGAGAGGGGCCGTGGTAGTAGCAAGCCGATCAAAGACCGACTTCTTGGGAGCTTCTGGTGTTGGTACAGGGGTGCTGAAGCTCATCGGTGGGAGCATAGTCCCAAAGAATAGCCCAGTGGTGGCATGAGTCACCTGTTCCACCGGCATAGTGAAGATGGAGGCCGCTTGGGACCCGTAAGTCACTCCTCCGGACGGGATGGAGCGAGAGTTGCAGTTGCAGTTAGTGCAGTTTGAAGCCATTGATCTTCTGTCTTCTGCACGGATCAAGGCACCAAATCTAAGCATCTCAAATCCACATGCAACCATATCAAACCGCAATTCGTTCGCGAAACACGACACACGAAGTGTGGAGTGGAAAGAGGAAGAGGTCCTACCGGGCGTGCCAGAATTTGTTCCCCGCCGAAAGACGCGGGAAGACGCGATAAACGTCTCACCTGAATTTCGGGGCAGATGCTAATTAGAGCTATCCGTCCACCTCTCCGAAGATACCAAGTTGATTTATAGCACCATGTATCGAAGGTTTAAACGGATGCGGCTGATGTAGCAGACTTCGTCAGATTCCCCCTCGTTTGAGGGGGTTTTGATTATGGGGACGCTCTTCCCTGCAGGCGTAAGCCCCTGCAGTTAATTACGCCACCGCATCGCGGTAACAACTTTCTCCTTCTCCAGATAGTCACTTCGTGTTGTGGGTGTTTGTTTTGTTTGTGGTTGCCCATGGATTGTATACAGAGACTAATTTATGTTGTCGCCCGTAGGGCGTGGATTAGTCCAAATCCGTATCTTCTTAGATTTGGGTTTGGGGGTTGGGTTTAAGGATACGTTAGTCTAATTTGGGACTAAGATCAACTTAAACATATATTAAGGATACGTTAGTCTAATTTTTAGACTAAGATCAACTTAACAGGATCATTTAGATCCGACAAAAGAGCATTTGGGCTCTATTGTTTAGTTTAGGGACATTGCGGTCGAATGTTAGTTTAAGAACATTATGGTCCAATGTTAGTTTAAGGACGTCTCGGTCCATTGTTAGTTTAAATACATCGCGGTCGAGGTTAAGGACATCATAGTCCATGGGTTTAAGGACCCCACAGTCCAATGTTAGTTTAAAGACATCACGGTCGAGGTTAAGGATATCATAGTCCATGAGTTTAAGGACCCCACAGTCCGATGTTAGTTTAAAGACATCACGGTTGAGGTTAAGGACGTCATAGTCCATGGGTTTAAGGACCCCACAGTCCGATGTTAGTTTAAAGACATCACGGTCGAGGTTAAGGACGCCATAGTCCATGAGTTTAAGAACCCCACAGTCCGGTGTTTAGAGACGTCATAGTCTATAAAATGTGTGGTTGTCCGGACCCGTCACCTCTTTGAAGACGTTGAGGAATTACAACGACAAATATCAAAGGAGTGAAGAGATGTACCCTTAAACCAAGGTGAGTTGGTTGAAAGAGCAGATGTGCTCAGTTCAAGATAAGCTGAGGACTTATGGCCAGAATTGGGCTAAGTCCAATTAAAATGTTTAACACATTTTTTTTTGTTCTGGCTATTAAGCCTTTATTTTGGCTCGTCCCTTTTAATAATGCTAAGCATTGGGTTCTGACATCTTTTGTCTTCATCAAAACAAACTGTGTTCTGACAATGCGCCACGTGGCGTGCCAGGCGCTTTGCGCCAGTTAAAGAGCGCATTGCGCTTCTATCAGGTAGTGTACACGAAGAGGACACGTGTCGCGCTAAGCGCTAGTTCATTAGCGCATTGCGCTTTTAATTTATGAGCGCTTTACGCTAGTCTGTTGGCACGCCAGTGAGTGACACGTGGCGCGCTTGGCGCTGAGCGCCAGCCTATGAGCACAGTGCGCTGTTTCAGAAGCGCAAAGCGCGGATTGTGTCTTTGGTTGACACGTGACAGGTTTTGGAGGGTCCAATAAGCGCAAGAGCGCAATTCATGAGTGCAAGGCACTTTCAAGATCAAAGAATAAATTTATGTTCTTCTTAATGGAGGCTTTGCCTCAAGATTCAAGAACAAAAGATTTTGTTTTATAAAAGGGCTCTGCCTTTATAGATCAAAGATCTGTGAATGAAGTAAAATACTTCTTTTAGTTTTTTTTATAATTATATCTTTTGAACTTTTTTCTTTTTATCAAAGACCTTGGTCTTTTGTAGATCTATGATCTTTTTAGAAGATGATTCTTCTTTTTACGAGATGATTTCATCTCTGTGGTTCAAGAACTAGTTCTTTACCTTGAAAATGAAGAAATGATCTTCTTTTTCTACAGGCTTGCCTTTCTTTTTCTTTGAGTTTTCTCAAAGTTTTTAGAGGGTTTATTTATATATTTCTCTCTGTATTTGTATATTTTAGACTTGAAGTCTAAGGGCCTTTTTATAGGGAAAATTGATTTGTTAAATCAGTTAAAGAGATCTTTCTCTGATTGATTCAGGGACGTTTCCCCACCGTTGGATCTTTGATCCTAAGGCTTCTGTTTTACAGAAGATAGCCTTCTTGTTTTAATAAGATTGGAAAGATCTTTCCATAACAGAATTTTAGTTTTGATTAATTAATAATTTATTATTAATAGATCTTTTGATCTAACGGTGGGGTTTTTTTAATTCTAGCGTTGGCACACCTTGCGCTAGCGCACCTACGTTCGACACGCAGAGCGCAGCGCAACTGCGCTAGCACACCCGTGTTTGATACGTGGCATGCAGCGTAGAGCGCAGCGCAACTGCGCTAGCGCACCCGTGTTTGATACGTGGCATGCAGCGTAGAGCGCAGCGCAACTGCGCTAGCACACCTGTGTTTGACACGTGGCGCGCAGCGCAGAGCCCTGGATCTGAAGCGTTGCTTCAACTTTTAAATTTTGAATTTTAAAACGGAGTTTTGCTCTGATTGGGGGTGCGCTGCCTAGGGCGTAGCGCACCTGGCGCTAGCGCGTCTGTGTTTGACATGTGGCACTCAGCGCGCAGAGCGCTGGATCTGAAGCGTTGCTTCAATTTAAATTTTGAATTTTGAAACAGAGCTATGCTCTGATTGGGGGAAACAATTGTCTTTACCCCCAGTGGAGGGACGGTATGTTGGAAGAGTTCCAAACTAGATACCGTGGCATACTAGACGATAAAGGCTGAATACATTGCTACCAACGATGCTGCCAAAGTGGCTGTCTGGGCATTTCTTGTTCATGAGATGAACATGGTTCCTACCATTGAGCGTCCAATAATTGTTATTGTGACTATAATGGAGTTGTGGCTTTAGCCTAGGAACACCGGTCCCATCAGCGTTCCAGACATATTCTGAGGACAGTATCACCTCATCAGGGAGATGATTGATCTCCAAGGATCGAGGTCAGGAGAGTAGACACGAAGGAAAACACGGCGGATCCACTCACAAAGGCCTTTCCCATGAGAGACTTCTATAGGACGTTAAGTATGAGATACTGCAACAAATGGCCTTAGTGCAATTGGGAGATTGTTAGTTATATGCATGCCCTAGAAGCCATTACTGTACATGTGATGTATATTATAGTGGATGCTTGGACATATATAGGAAGGACTTTCTTGCTCAACATGATAGTATGCTATCTGGTTGCTTTTTATCTTAACATGTACACTTATTGTCTCTCTATTACATATTGATAAAGCCCTTAGGATGAGTACTTGACTACCAAGATTATGATGCGGATCATACTAGTGGGGCGGAGGTAGTCGGCAAGTACATCTTTCAAATGTTCCTAGTCGTGGGAGTATCAAGACGGGGCATCGATATTCCAGAGTAGACTGGCGTATACGCTTCTCGACCCATATGATGGGCGATGGATGATCCCATATCCATTGGTGTTTGACATCAGAGAAGGTATACAGGTGCTCAGTGAAGACTGTGTACACTGGACAGACTCGCCGAGAACTCTTAGATGGTATTATACCTATCGTCAGATAGCAGTTCTCTGGTGACACTGGTACAGGTTACTCTGTCGACCCGAGATTGTCATAGAGTCTTGTGTGATTCCCACTGGGCTTTGATTTCCACCTTACCACGTTCAAGAGATCCTATAAAACGGTGATTTTTGGGTACAGTCCCGAGTCATATGGAGGCAATGAGCGATAGGAGCGGATTCGTCTCTCCCGGTATTGGGAGTTGATGTTGCGCTATGCTCGATTGGCCATAACAGGAAATCCCTGGCCAGGGTTACTGAGATCTACTGGTAAGTGTTATCAGTAGTTTCTCGAACCGTTATGGACCTTGCATCGGCATGACTTATCAGGCTATTGGGGTCTGACGTTATACCACCCCCAGGCTGTGATATGCGACATATCAGAAGAAGAGACCGGACTGTACGGTAGTGTTACTGATTGGATTCGCAGGAGTATGAGCAGGCTTTCTTGTTGATCTTCTGATCACTCAATACCCAGGTGGCCGTTACGTTTAGCAGACCGCTTGCGGCTTGTGGGTATTTGATATGATCATCACCTACTGTCGGCATATTGACGAGTCTTTAGAGTCCTACACAGAGGTTTCCTGGTTCATGCGAAATGAAGTAGGAGCACATATGTGATATGTGCGGGACCGAGATTAATGCGCGTATGTGATACCGCATTCTATTCTCGCGATATGTGATATCGGTCGATTATATGAGATATAGTCGGGTTATCGAATCAAGTGTTGATTCGATAAGTTGATTCATATGATATTAGTCGGTTGTATGTGATATAGCTGGATTATTAAATCAAGTGTTGATTTGATAATTTAATGTATAATTATATATTTGATATATTAACTTACATTAACTAATATTTGCCCACTAAGTATTCTTTTTCTCACTTATGTGCATAAAGTATATATGTGATATATATTAATTTACATTTTATTTATGGCATGCTTGATGCCACATGCTTCATGGGTGTATGAGACTTACACTATACTTAGGATAATTCTAGGGTTTTATTTATTAAAGCAATTCAAAATTGGTGGAATTATCTCATGGCCAGAAGCTTTGAGAAAGCTTGTTGATAACCATTGACCAAGTCCACTCTTTTAGTTTTGCTTGAGATATTTATTAACCTAACCATTATCCTTACCTATGGTTAAGTCTCTACATGGGTTAGTGTATGACACTAACTCACCCATGGTTCATATTCTCACCTCATATGATTTTCTTTCTCATTCTTCACTTGATCTTCTTCTTCCTCATGAGAGAGCTCACTAGTTTTTCTCAAGGTGAGAAAATATTGTGAGAAAAATTAATCTAAAGTGAGCACATTTCCTACTTCATCATCCTCTACTATATTAGTCATTTAGTTTAAGGTGTTTGCTTCACTAATCTACCATTAGTGAAGAGGTAGCATGAGCTTGAGTCTCCTCGACGTAGATCATCTTCGGCCTCGAAGACTTCGAGCAAGCTTGTTCATTTCTTCATGTGAACCCTTACTAGAGTTCGGATGTTCACTACTTGGAGCGAAGGGACTACTACACGGAGCTTTAGAAGTGAAGGACCGGTCTACAAAGGTTGTATTCCTCATTCACTTTGTATGCAAAGTGGTTTTCATGTTGTATTGTCTAAATCTCTAGTTAAGATTCTAGGATTAGGGTTCTTTTGTACGGCAAATTTTTGAAAACGGAATGGACGGTGCCTCCCAAAACCTCGCTGCCGCGTTAGGCAACCCTACAGTAAATTTGTAATTCTATAAAAGGCAACATGATAATGAAATAAAATATAAGAACTCATTCCCCTCAAAATTTAGGGTTTCGGTGCCTCCTTCCCCTTCCTCAAGGTTCTAAACTTTCTTCCCCTTTTTGAATTAAATCAAGAGTTTAACTCTTCCTTTTCCAAAAATAAACAGTTTTCACCATCAAACCCTTGAAGGGGAACTCAGATCTTCCATCAGATCTCAAAAGGGGGAGATTTTTAAATCTCACCCCCCTTTTCTCCAAGATCCGGCCAACAGAAGAGGAGGAAGGAAGAGACCCATCTCCACAAATTCCTACTTTGGAAAGATCCAAGGCCTAAAAGAAGATCCAGGGCCAAGGGAGAGAAGAAAGGGGTCCCCTTTGATCATTTCCAAAGATTTCTAGGAGTTTAACTCCATTCAAGATCTGTTGGAGTTTAACTCCATAAATCAAACCCTTTTTTATAAGAGTTTAACTCCATTCAGCATCTTTCGGAATTTAACTCTATAAATAAAAAAATCCTCTTTCGGAGTTTAACTCCTATTTCCGGTGGGACCTTTTCTCTCCTCCCATATTTCAGGTTGAACATTCATGCGAACTCAATCAACATACATATCGATATTTATACTAAAATAATCCTCTTTCATGCAGGATTTCAAGCAACCAAGCCTCAACAATGTCTCTAAGGACCAGCTCAGCTCTCAAGACAGCTCCCATCTCCTACACGATGAAGATAGACGCTAGGACGGTCCTCCCAGCCAGTCTCAGGCGACAGTGGGAGGAGCCGCTGCTACAGTTCAGCTCTATTTTGTTCATGCCAGCTAACGCCATCCCAGCTCCTCAAGCTCCAGTAACAGAAAGATCGGCCTCGAAAGGCAGGAGGCCAAATGTGGTGATCTCGAGAGCACCACTACCCAAACGCAAGTCGATGTTTGAACGACTTTCCTTGGCCCCAGCTGGGGGCAAGGCCATCAACACCAACAAAGCAACAAGGCATCTAGGGCAAGCTCCAGTGGTGCCCCTGACAACTGCTCAATTGGGTATCTTCTCTAAGCTCCCCGTCAATCGACTCACGATGGCTTCCTGGTTGACAGATGCCCGTCAAGAACTCAAAATTGAGAAGCTAAGACAGAAAAGGCTCAGATATACAGCAAACAAAAGGGCTAGGCCTCCTGCTAGGCTGAACTTCATGAGGTTACAAGAACAGGGTTACCCTGCCAAAGATAAAGAGACGGCAGGATATGTGGTCCACACTGTCTACATAATGGGCACGTGCAGCAAGAGCAAGGACGGAGCCACCACATCTCAAATCCAATCTGGTGTGAATATGGCTGCCACTTCTCAAGACGAGCCTCCTCTGGAAGGTAATGAAAACCCTTCCAGTGAAGCTGATAAGCAGAGAGATCCCTCGATTCATGAGGAGTCGGGCTCGGAAAGCGAAGATGAACCAATCTTTCGTCCCAAGACCATAGAGCAACAACTTCTCCAAGAGCTCCAGAAGCAGCTCAGAAACAAAGACAAAAAGATGGACAAGCTCTACTCAAAAATTGACGACTTGACAAACGTCGGCTTACAGCTCACGGCCCAACTTGCCTCTCAGCCGCCTAATCAAGCGCAGGGCTCTGCTCATGAACCGGGAAATGGTGTCTCGAGATAGCCGACGCTTATTCCCTCAAATCTAAAGGTCGGAGGACCACATGAAAGTCAGTCGCATCCTATCACGGGAAATGTCTTGGCTACCGATGACAGTAGCCAGCTAACTCAAGATCAAATCATGGATTTGGTTGCCAACAAAGTCAAAACATTGGTAGCCGAAACCGAAGCGCAAAAAGATGTTAACAGTAGAGGGAGACCATATCCTGCTCAGTATGATCTGGTAGAATTTCCTAGCGGCTATGTCATCCCCAAATTCGGAAGATTTGATGGGATGGGAAATACGAATCAGCACATCGCCCACTTTAAAGCCTCATGCGGGAATACTGGGGGCAATGATGCGTTTCTCCTCCGCCAGTCCGTTAATAGCTTAACCGATGTCACCTTCGACTGGTACGCTAGCATACCGGATGGCTCTGTTACTACTTTCGTCCAAATGGAATCTCTGTTCCGACAAAGGTTCATGAGTGTCAGCGATAAGATTACCATTGCCGACCTCGTAAGGACCAAGCCAAATAACAATGAAAGCAGCACGGATTTTATAACCCGATGGCGCAATCTCTCCATCAAATGTGAACCGCCGATAGAGCAAGACCAATCTGTCAGCCTCCTCATCGGAAATCTCAACAATTGGATGGCCGCGTTTCTATGCACCGTGGGTCTCAAAACATTCCAAGAGCTGACCAGGAAAGTTCAGATGTTGGAACGCTCAAAACAGGAGTCCTCCTCTGATTTCCAAAATAACAATAGGTCCTGGAGAAACCAAAAGGAAGATAATCGCAAAAGAGGATATCCCGACAATACTGAATCTTTCAACACTTCGGCTAACCGAAATAAGCGAGGGATGAGTGGGTCTAATGCCAACCAGCCTCGGAAGCCAGTGTTCGGAGAGGGAGGAGAACCTCCGCTGAAAGAGAAGCTGGAAAAGGTCTAATCATTCAGAAGGGACAAAGTCCACAGGATATTCAAGGATGCCCTGAAAAATGGTCTACAATTGCCAGAATCAAAGAGACCGCAACAAGCGAATATGACCGACGACCCCAAATATTGCCCTTATCACAGAGTGATAAGTCATGCCATTGAGGACTGCTTTGTCTTCAAAGATTGGGTTGAAAAGCAATACAAGGCAAGGGAGATAGAACTGTCTGAAGGCGTATTAACAAACATTCGAGCTGCGACCGCCAATTTCATACAAACGGAGACCGAAACCCTTCAGGAATCTGCTGCTCTCAATCTTCTGCCCTTCTTGGAAAGAAGCGGGCCAAGGCAACAAGCCAAAAGACCAACGAGCAACATTACCAATGTAAAGGCAGTAGACGGGTACACAATCCATACGATCTACATGGTGGAGCCTAGAAGAACAAGTCCTCCTACGCCTCATGCCCATGACAATGACATGGCTATTGCTACCCAACATCGGCTCGGTCTAAATGATGAAGAACCTGCTTATGCAATTAAGCCAAAGGAGCTCGTGGTTCCTGCAGAATCGAGCCCAGACTCCAACACATAACCTGTCGTTAAACTGGGAACAGCTGACCACCACGTCATTAAACTGGGAGCATACGACCCCTAAGTCGTTAAACTAGGAATGTAAAAAAATGTGCAAGAAAATGTGTAAATAAAAGAAAAAAGAAAAGCCGAAATGATGGGGCAACTCGCAGTAAAAATCAGCGGGTAAAATAAAGATGAAAAAAAAGAAAAGCCTAAACGATGGAGCAACTCGCAATAAAAATCAGCGAGTAAAATAAAAATGAAAATAAACAGCCGAAATGATGGGGCAACCGCGAATAAATAAATGATAAGGCAATCGTGACCTTCGCGATGAGAAAAGCTGAAATGATAGAGCAATCGCGGTACAAAAAAACTCCAAATGGCGAATGATGAGTCGCTCCTGGTACCATATTCTAGTGCAGCGATGCAGACGCCAACCAAAAGCCAAATCCCTAAATTCCCAACGGCGAATGATGAGTCACTCCTGATACCATATTCCAGTGCAGCGATGCAGACGCCAACCAAAATTCAAATTCCCAAAATTCTCCCTGCCCAACGGTTGGTCCCCAAGTTACCCCACCGCAATTACCAGTCACGCGGCCGGTCTCCGCCCTTGGAATTATGCTCCATTTGGGAAGACCCACCCATGTGTCCTCATGATGCATGAGGAGAACAAAACTTACGAGATCCTCACGACTCTTAAGAAAACACCTTCGTGGGATTCTTACGACTCACAAAGAAAAAACACACTTAGGTGTCCCCACGACCCCTAAAGAGAAAACGCACCTACGAGATCCTTTCGACTCGTAGGGAGAAAATGCTTTTATGAGACCCTTACGGCTCATAAAATTGAAAAGCCTTAAGTGATGGGGACCTAAACCTGTCTCTTAAGCTATCGCTCCCCAACAGGAAAAGACAAATGATGAATTTCTCCTTGCACCTGTGCTTCAGTGTTAGCAACGCTGATGCCGACCCCTACCCCAAAATTCCAAACTTCCGATCCAATAGACCCCTAAGTCTTTAAACTGGGAACAGATGACCTCTAAGTCGTTAAACTGGGAACAGATGACCCCTAAGTCATTAAATTGGAAACGAAGGAAATCCCCTCACGGCAAATGACGATTCGCTCCTGGTACCATATTCCAGTGTAGCGGTGCTGATGCCAAACCAAAACCAAAATCCCCAAATCCACTCATGGCAAATGATGATTCGCTCCTGGTACCATATTCCAGTGTAGCTATGGTGATGTCAACCCAAATCAAATCAAACCAACAACCTCTACGACAGAATCATGTTTCGTCTCAGAGTGTACCCCGTGTTGAAATCATGCTTCGCCTCGGAGTACCTGCTTTCCCCATCGAAATTATGCTTCGCCTGGGAATTGGCCTCTGCGTCGGAATCATGATTCGTCTCAAAGTGTACCCCGTGTTGAAATCATGCTTCGCCTCGGAGTATCTACCTTCCTTGTCGGAATTATGCTTCGCCTGTGAATCAGCCTCTACATCAAAACCAGCGCCACTCCATGCCGGGGAAACGTCGACCACAGACACTCCATGCCGGGGAAAAGTTAACCAACGACCTCCCTGTCAGAATTATGCTCCGTCTTGGAATCAAGTCAACCAGCGACCTCCATGTCGAAATTATGCTCCGCCTTAGAATCAATTCATTAAGCGACCTCCCTGTCGGAATTATGCTCCGTCTTGGAATCAAGTCAACCAATGGCCTCTCTGTCAGAATTATGCTCCGCTTTGGAATCAAGTCAAAAAGCGATCTCCCTGTCGGAATTATGCCCTGCCTCGGAATCAAGTCCACCAATAACCTCCCTATTGGAATTATGCTCCGACTAGGAATCAAGTCAACCAACGACCTCCCTGTCGGAATTATACTCCGCTTCGGAATTAAGTCAACCAGCCACCTCCCCGTAGGAATTATGCTCCGACCCGGAATCACGTCAACCAACAAGCTCTACGACGGAATCATGCTTCGTCTCAGAATGTACCCCGTGTCAAAATCATGCTTCGCCTCGTAATATCTGCCTTCCCTGTCGGAATTATGTTTCGCCTGGGAATCAACCTCTGCATCGAAATTATGCTTCGGTCAGAATGTCTGCCGCTCGTCGGAATTATGCTCTGACCCCTTGGAATCATACTCCGCTCGTCGGAATTATGCTCCGATCCCCGGAATTATGCTCCTGGAATGATTCTCAGCCCCCGGAATGATGTTCCACCTTAAAGTCCAACTCCAAGATCCATCAATTTCATGCACACAACTCATATACACGGTGTGCATTTATTGATGGGGACGCATTGTTGGGGTCAAAAATTACACCCCGGTTGACCAAGTCAAAGTCAACCCCAAGTAAATGGGCCCAAACCCAGATCAAGTGAGCCCATGCCCAAGTCGAGCCCCGTGGCCGGCCTTCCCCATGCCAAAATAAAATCATGTAATAAATAATTTTGATGTAATTTTTTATGCATGAATGTAAGAAAAATGGGCATAAAGCCCAATTTTTGTAAAGCCCATGGCTCATGTGCAAAAGAAATGAGCACATGAGGCATGAGATGGGCAAAATGCCATTTTGTAAAGCCCAAGGGGCTATATGTAAATTTGTAAGCCTATAAAAGACAACATGATAATGAAATAAAATATAAGAACTCATTCCCCTCAAAATTTAGGATTTCTGTGCCTCCTTCCCTTTTCTCAAGGTTATAAACCTTCTTCCCATTTTTGAATTAAATCAAGAGTTTAACTTTTCCTTTTCCAAAAATAAACAGTGTTTCACCATCAAACCTTTGAAGGGGAACTCAGATCTTCCATCAGATCTCAAAAGGGGGAGATTTTTAAATCTCACCACCCCCCCCCCATTTTCTCCGAGATTCGGCCAACAGAAAAGGAGGAAGAAGGAGACCCATCTCCATAAATTCCCACTTTGGGAAGATCCAAGGCCTAAAAGAAGATTCAGGCCAAAGGAGAGAAGAAAGGGGTCCCCTTTGATCATTTCCAAAGATTTCTAGGAGTTTAACTCCATTCAAGATCTATTGGAGTTTAACTCCATAAATCAAACCCTTTTTTATAGGAGTTTAACTCCATTCAACATCTTTCAGAGTTTAACTCCATAAATAAAAAATCCTCTTTCGGAGTTTAGCTCCTATTTCCGGGGCTAAAAACCCCCTTCCTTCCGCCGGCGCCCAAGCGCCTAGCGCCCACGAGCCGGGCACGTGAAGCGCTCGGGCCCAAGCGCCCAGTGCCCATGTGCCGGGCACGTAAGGCACTCGCGCCCAAGCGTCCAGCGCCCACATGCCGGGCACGTGAGGTGCTAGTGCCCAAGCGCCCACCGCCCACGTGCCGGACACGTGAGGCCCCGGCGGTAGCGCCCTGTTAGTTATATGTATGCCCTAGAGGCCATTACTGTACATAGGATGTATATTGTAGTGGATGCTTGGACATATATAGGGAGGACTTTCTTGCTCGACATGATAGTATGCTATCTGGTTGATCTTTACCTTAACGTGTATACTGATTGTCTCTCTGTTACATGTTGGTAAAGCCCTTAGGATGTGTACTTGACTACCTGGACTATGATGCAGATCATACTAGTGGGGACATGGTAGTCCATAAGTACATCCTTCAAAGTCCCTAGTCGTGGGTGTATCGAGACGGGGCATCGATATACCAGTGTAGACTAGCGTATACCTTCTCGACCCATACAGATGGGCGATGGATGATCCCATATCCATTGGTGTTTGACATCAGAGATGATATACGGGTGCTCAGTAGAGACTGGGTACACTGGACGGACTCGCCGAGAACTCCCAGATGGTATTATACCTTACGTCAGATGGCAGTTCTCTGGTGACACTGGTACAGAGTAGTCTGTTGACCCGAGATCGTCATAGAGTCTTGTGTGGTTCCCACTGTGCTTTGATTTCCACCTTACCACGTCCAAGAGGGCGTGCAAAACGGTGGTTTTTGGGTACAGTCCCGAATCACATGGAGGCAATGAGCGATAGGAGGGGATTCGTCTCTCCCGGTATAGGGGGTTGATGTTGTGCTGTGTTCGATTGGCTATAACCGGAAATCCCTGGCCAGGGTTGCTGAGATTTTCTGGTAAGTGTTACCAGTAGTTTCTCGAACTGTTATAGACCTCATATCGACACGACTTATCGAGCTATTGGGGTCTGACGTTTGCCACCCCTAGGCGAGATATGCGACATATCAGACGATCAGACCGGACTGTACGGTAAGTGTTACTGGTTGGATTCACAGGAGGGTGAGCGGGCTTGCTCGTCGATCTTCTCATCGCTCAATACCCGGGTGGCCATTACGTTTAGCAGACCGCTTGCGGCTTGTGGGTGTTTGATATGATCATCACCTGCTGCCGGCGTATTGACGAGTCTTTAGAGTCCTACACAGAGGTTTCCTGGCTCAAGCGAAACGAAATAGGAGCGCATATGAGATATGTGCGAGACCGAGAATAATGCGTGTATGTGATACCGTATTCTATTCTCGCGATGAATGTATCGATTGGTTGTATGCGATATAACCTAGTTATCGAATCAAGGGTTGATTCGATAAGCCGATACATTTGATATTAGTCGGTTGTATGCGATATGACCGGATCGTTAAATCAAGTGTTGATTTAATGATTTAATGTATAATTATATATTTGATATATTACTTTGCATTAACTAGTATTGGTTCACTTTAAATGGTTTTTCTCACTTGATTGTGCACATTGTATATGTGATATATTTTTGTGCACAAGTTTGTATCATGTTTGATGATGCATGCTTACTTGGGTTTGTGTAAAGATTAAACCATGGTTGTGTAATGGTTAGGGTTTTCATTTTCTTATTCATTTATTTATTTGTTTATTCATTTGGAAAATGATAAGCATAAAGAGAAAATGGTGGCTAACTTTGGATGCATGTTGAAGCTTCATGAAGCTTTGACTAAGTCACCATTTTGTCTCATGCTTAACCCTAACCATTCCACTTAACCCTAGTCTATTCTCTACACTTGAGCATGGTTGGATTATGATAAGTATTGATTTTCTTTTCTATTTGAAAATAACTTATCATAATATTCATCTTCTTCTTCTTCTTCTTCACTTGAAGAAAACCTTGCTTCATCAATGGCAAAGTGAGAAAAAGAGTGAGAAATCCAATTCTAAAGTGAACCCACTTCCTATTTCTTCATCCTCTACCTCTTGCCAAGTAGTAGAGTGTATTTTCTTCACAAGTTTAATGACTTGGTGAAGTGGGAGCTTGATCTTGTGATGCTTCGACGTAGATCATCTTCGGCACGAAGCCGACGACCTTGCCCGTCCATTTCTCCGATGAAGCCGACGTTAGAGCCCGGGATTCCATTTGGACAGCGAGGAGACTTCATTGCGAAGCCATGGAGGTGGAGGACCGGATCTACAAAGGTTGTATTTCCGTTCTCTTAGTAAAGTAGTTTACTAGTTGCATCTTTCGCCTAAAATTCTAGTTAACGATCCGTATTAGGGTTTCTCGGCACTTATAAAATTTGAAATTGGCATGGTTGATGCCTTGTGAGACCTCATTAGCGTGCCTAGGAACCCTACAGTGGTATCAGAGCCTAGCTAGAGCCTTAGGCGAAGTGTAGACGACGTTTGAAGTCCGATCGAACCGAAACCCTAACACAAACATGCTCTCTGTACTTTTTTCAAAAACAGGGTTTTTTCCAGATTAAAAATATGCAGAAAATTCAGCAGGAGATTGTAAGGGTTACTGTGAAATTCGACAGCCTGAATCCATCAAACCGCCGCGGTTCCGCGGCACAAGCATGGCTTGTGCGGCGGTTCCGCGGCCGAAATGTCTCCTTGTGCATTGAATTTTGCACAGTAACTCCTACTTTGCAGTGCTGGTTTTCCTGGGAATTTTTAATATTTATTCAAGAGTGAATTTTCTGGGTTGTATTAGGGACTCGGTGTTTCGATCGGAGTATCAAACTTTGTCTATGTGTCTTTCCGGATAATTATAGAATGTGTTAAAAGGTTCGACCGGATATAAATACCCAACTTTTCCCCTGCCGGAAAATTTCCAAGTGTTGGATTTTTCCGAGGTTTAAAGACGTTCTAAGTAGTGCAAGTAACGCGATGGTCCCTCTAGAAGACAACAAACCTTAACTCAATTATGTGACCGTCTTGAACTGCCCTTTGAACCTTCGAGTTTGGGGCAGTACGGCGTGCCACATGTGAGGCGTTGGCTTGACCTTTCTACGGCTGGACCGTTGGTACTGAGGCACGAAGTGAATGTCTTTGAACTTATTTCATGAGTTGAGCTGTTTCGGGAAAACTTGGGTGTTTGAATGTTCGATCGGAAAGTTTAACATTTTCTATTTATCTGGAATGGGATACGATAATTGGAATTCACAAGTAGTTATGAGATAACCGAATGATTGTTATAAACATAGCAGTTTAGTCTCACTTGATCGGTTGCCATGGAATTTTGATGTGATCAAAAGTCCGTCGCAATCACGTAGCGTACGCGGATACTCGCCGGATAAACTTATTAGACAGCTACATCCCTTAGCCCCGACCAAGTGACTGTAGGAGAACCCCGTCGCCGAAAGCATCCGTTCGGGTGCTCAAGGTAGCGGTGTTCCGCCTTGGTGCACTTCGTCGACGGTATCGGGGGTGCAGCCGTCTACTGAAGTTGCGACGAGCATTCGATCAGGATGTCGGGAGTCTTGTTGAATTGCCCGACTTGATATTGAAAAGAGTTTTCGATAATGAGACTAAAATGCGGGGTTTATAATTGTTAGGCATGCGATGTCTAAGGAATTCATTTGATTAGGCATGCGATGTCTATGCAGGTTGCGGATTCCAACTGTTGTAGTTTTACACTTTCTTTTCTGTGGCCGTAAGTGTAATATGTGATATCGCCGGTTTCGTTGCTATATGTCAACGACAATTGGGATATGCATGCTTACTTACGTTGATGACATGTGATGTTATGTGTTGCTGGATATGTTATATTGGATCGTCGTGTTTGAATAGCCGGGGGGTTTTATGTGAAATGAGTTTTTTTTTCATTGTCATTCATGTAAAAACTTGTATGTAATATTCTTTTATTGGGGCACTTCAGGTTGCGGAAGATGTCACCCTTTGTATATTATTTACTTTTCCGCACTAGGGTAGACCCAAGGAGGGGAGCATAAGTAACCGGGTTCTGGAGTCCAGTGGGAGACCAACTCGAGGAGTCGAGTCTGGGTCTCCTAACTCTAGAATTGGTAGGGTTGCTTGCCGCTCTCGTAGGGGTCTAGGGGTGTGGGTTTGGCTATTCATCGCGACCGTGGAATCCGTGTTTTATACTGGCTCGTATTGAAAACACGGACGTCCTAGTATATCCAATATTTCATATGATTCTTCTGCTGCGATATCTGTGATGTGATCGTGTGATGTTCTGTGATAGATACTGTATATAGTATATATGATATATTATATAGACGTTACTTATGTTTTACACCCGCGCTAGCCCTGCCCCGCTCTGCCGTTAGTTACCTAACCTAACGGTGCACGAGGGGACATCGAGGTGAATGCGGATGGCATAAGTGTACGTCGTATTTATCTGTGATGTTTAGGTAAATTTAATTGATGGGACTTCATTAATGTGATTAATGAAATAGAAGAAACCTAAGATGTTGTAGAATCGAATCTCAAAAATAAAACAGGTAGCTACAGTTCTTGCTTTGCACAGCGGTATATATGATATATCCTGCACCTTATTCGATGAGGAAAGGACCGAGATCCCTTCACCGGGAGTGACTCCTTTAGCAATAACTGGCAGATGCTACACACTCGGTTTGTCTTTTGATTGCTTCTATAGTTTCTGCTTTGCACAGTGATATATATGATATATCCCGCACCTCATTCGACGAGGAAAGGACCGACGATCCCTTCACCGGGAGTGACTCCTTTAGCAAAACTAGAAAAGCCTCAAAAGCACTCCATTTCAAAATCATTTGATTCTACAACGATATCAAGTTCATTACGCAATAGGTTTTCAGAAAAACCTGTCGTAGCCCTCCGTCATTTCAGATAAGTTGTATATAGTATTCGTGCTGCATTTGTTGGCTTTCGTCAAGGTGCAGTGTGCGGTAGCTATATGCTGCTTATCTGCTGCATACGATGCGATTGGATTAGGGTAGTCGTGCGGCTTTGTTGGCTTTCGTCAAGGGTCGTGCGGGGTGGGTTTAATTCAATCAAGAAATGTACGGGTTGAACTTGACTAGCGGGCTATGGTTTGTTGGCTTTCGTCAAGGTCATAGCACGTTAGGGGCAAAATATTATCGGGAATTTCAAGTGTTGAAATTTGCAATGAGATTGTATACCTTCTATGAGATAGTTGGATCCCGATACCCACTGCGAGTAAGAGTTACTCCTGGGAGAGTTTTTACACATTACAATTAGCCGATCAAGTAGGTGTCTAGAAAGGTGTTAACGAGGTTACGCCTCTGGGAAAACGAGATTTACTGTAATTAGGTTCATGCGAAAGCACGGGGGACCTCCCTCAAAGTACCGACACTGGCCTGGCTGAAAGATTGGCGAACCTGTAGCGTGTAATTAATCCCGGCTAGTCTTTCCTTTTAAGGTTTGAAGGAAGATTTGATAAAAAGCAGTGGGAGCCATCCTGATTAGATAAAATAATAACCAATCTGATCTTGCAAGAGCGCACGCTGAGTGTTTTCTTCTCTCTCTCTCCAGGTAGCGACCATATCACGCCTTAATCAAGATAATAATACGGATAATTGACCGAACCCGCTTGTTATACTGAGCTGGGGAACGTTGGTCCCGCTCCAACTTATAATTGTTATAAGACAGAGCTGGAAATTGGGGATTACCAGAATTCCCATGCCGCCCAAACGAAGAGAGTGCATGCTGATGCATCATCTTCGGGTGTGTTCATTATACAGAACTGTTTCTCAGTATTCTTTACGTCCTGGGTATGTGATACCAGATCAGGATCCCAGATATGTAATCTGTTACATAGGGCTACAGATAGGTAGAAAACTGAGAACGGGTGATAAGTTTCATGAGGCAGAAAACGGGGCAAGAGTTGCAGCCAAGTCTGTTGGTCACTGTCACCCTGTATTACAAATACATTGATTCTGAACGAATGTTATTAGATACCGAACCTGATATACAAAATCATATCAGTCTCTTTATTAGTAAAGAAATGATAAAATTTTGTATTGTTGGATAATGTTTTGAACATTTCCTATATCAAAAGTTGATCGGTTCAGGCATGTTATCTAAAAGCATTAATGTTCTAAATCAAACTACAGTTCTTTAGTATACGGAACACACACAAGAGGAGGAGTTCAGAAATGAACGAATCCTTCTTGAGGCATTGTAGACTAGGTCATATCAATGTGACCCGACTAGCTGAAGTTACATGTAGATGCATATTTAAATCAGTTTGAATTTACATCTTATGAAACTTGCCAGTCATGTCACAGAGATAAGATGACCATAGCTCCGTTTACTGGAAACAGAGAAAGAGTTTATGAACTCTTGGGATGATACATGTTGATGTATGTAAGGTCCCCTGTCTACATATGCCAGGACCGGTTCTTTATACTTCATTACGTTCTCTGATAATCTCTCAAGATTCAGAATATGTTCCTGTTGAAACACAAGTCTGAACCTTTTGAGATATTCACAGAATATAAGTTAGAAGTAGAGAACCAATAAGGGTACAAGTATTATGTCCTTTGATGTGATCAGGGAGGAGAATACTTGAGCACGGAATTCCTGGACTATTCTAAAGGAGAATAAGATTCTCTCTCAGCATTACTCCTCCGTATACACCATAGCACGATGGTATATCGGGGCGGAGCAGATACACCCTATTTGATATGGTGTGCTCTATGATGAGTACTGCTGAGTTACCTTTTTCCTTTTGGGAGTTATGCACTTATGAAGTTGCATACCTATTGAATAGGGTTCCGATCAAATCAGTTGCCTATCACTTCATATTTGATATGGAAAGGGAAGAGCCCATATCTTAAGTTAGTTAAGATTTGGGGTTGTCCGGGCTATGTCTAAAAGCATAATCCGGACAAGCTCGAGGCAAAGTTAGTTATGTAGAACTGGAAATGTTCCAGCTATACAAACTGCAGCTGATGATTTGAAAGAACCAAAGGATTCAATACTTACCAACGAACCTCAGCCTCTCCGCCGATCTAGTAAGGTTCCTCACCCGCCTGAGAGATACTTCGGTTACTCTATGACAGTGGGAGCGAGAATTGCATCATGAGATGATGACCCAACTAGTTTCGAACTGGCCATCAGGAGTGGGACTCTGTAAGAATGGCTGGATGCTTAGCGATCTGAGATGGAATCCTTATACACCAACAAAGTATGGACTTTGGTTGCTATATCTGAAGGGTTAAATCCCCATCAGGAGCAAGTATATCTTGATAAGATTACTTGGTGTTGATGGAAAGGTTGAGACTTTGAAAGCTAGACTTGTTAAAGGTTTTAGTCATCGACCAGGCGTGGATAATGATGAAACCTTTTCAAGTGGCTATGCTTAAGTCCATCCAGATCCTACTTGCCACGGCTACATACCATGACTACGATATCTGGCGGTTGGGTGTCATGACTGCTTTTCTAAATGATGTTTTGGAAGAGAGCGTCTATAAGTACACAGCCAGAGGGCTTCGTAGACAGTGGGAGCAGCGGAAACGTGTACAAGATGCTTTATAGGATAAAGCAGGCATCGCGGGGTTGGAACATCTGTTTTGATGTGGTAGTCAAAGAGTTTGACTTCATCAAAATGGTAGATGAACCTTGTATAAACAAAAAGGTAGTAGGGAGTAGGTGACGATCCTCGTAGAGTACGTGGATGACATACTCTTGATAGGGAAGGAGTTTCCTATGCTACGCTCGGTCGATCTCCGCATATCACATAGATTCTCCATATAGGATCAAAATGATACCTTCTAAATCCTGGGTTTTGGATCTATGAGATAGATCTAATTGGATGTTAGGATTCTCACTAGTTGTAGTGAGATGGTATCAATCGATCCAGGGAAGAATCACTGGAAGTGTTCCAGGGTGATAAAGACGACTGAGTGTCAGTCACAGGCATTGTCTTTACCCTCAGTAAAGGGACGGTATGTTGGAAGAGTTCCAAGCTAGATACCGTGACATACTAGACGATAAAGGCAGGATACATCGCTACTAAAGATGCTACCAAAGAGGCTGTTTGGGTGTATATTGGTTCATGAGATGAACTAGGTTCCTACCATTGTGTGACAATGGAGTTATGGCTTGTGCCAAGGAACGCAGGTCCCATCAGGGATCCAGACATATTCTAAGGCAGTATCACCTGATCATGGAGATGGTTGATCTCCAAGAAGATCGAGGTTTGGAGAGTGGACTCAGAGGACAACACAGCGGATCCACTCACAAAGGCCTGTTCCCAGAGAGAGATTTTTAATGGGATGGTTGAGTATGAGATACTACAACCACTGCTATCAGATGGCCCTAGTGCAAGTGGGAGATTGTTAGTTATATGTATGCCCTAGAGGCCATTACTGTACATAAGATATATATTGTAGTGGATGCTTGGACATATATAGGGAGGACTTTCTTGCTCGACATGATAGTATGCTATCTGGTTGATCTTTACCTTAACGTGTATACTGATTGTCTCTCTGTTACATGTTGGTAAAGCCCTTAGGATGTGTACTTGACTACCTGGACTATGATGCAGATCATACTAGTGGGGACATGGTAGTCCATAAGTACATCCTTCAAAGTCCCTAGTCGTGGGTGTATCAAGACGGGGCATCGATATACCAGTGTAGACTAGCGTATACCTTCTCGACCCATACAGATGGGCGATGGATGATCCCATATCCATTGATGTTTGACATCAGAGATGATATACGGGTGCTCAGTAGAGACTGGATACACTGGACGGACTCGCCGAGAACTCCCAGATGGTATTATACCTTACGTCAGATGGCAGTTCTCTGGTGACACTGGTACAGAGTAGTCTGTTGACCCGAGATCGTCATAGAGTCTTGTGTGGTTCCCACTGTGCTTTGATTTCCACCTTACCACGTCCAAGAGGGCGTGCAAAATGGTGGTTTTTGGGTACAGTCCCGAATCACATGGAGGCAATGAGCGATAGGAGGGGATTCGTCTCTCCCGGTATAGGGGGTTGATGTTGCGCTGTATTCGATTGGCTATAACCGGAAATCCCTGGCCAGGGTTGCTGAGATTTTCTGGTAAGTGTTACCAGTAGTTTCTCGAACTGTTATAGACCTCATATCGACACGACTTATCGAGCTATTGGGGTCTGACGTTTGCCACCCCTAGGCGAGATATGCGACATATCAGACGATCAGACCGGACTGTACGGTAAGTGTTACTGGTTGGATTCACAGGAGGGTGAGCGGGCTTGCTCGTCGATCTTCTCATCGCTCAATACCCGGGTGGCCATTACGTTTAGCAGACCGCTTGCGGCTTGTGGGTGTTTGATATGATCATCACCTGCTGCCGGCGTATTGACGAGTCTTTAGAGTCCTACACAGAGGTTTCCTGGCTCAAGCGAAACGAAATAGGAGCGCATATGAGATATGTGCGGGACCGAGAATAATGCGTGTATGTGATACCGTATTCTATTCTCGCGATGAATGTATCGATTGGTTGTATGCGATATAACCTAGTTATCGAATCAAGGGTTGATTCGATAAGCCGATACATTTGATATTAGTCGGTTGTATGCGATATGACCGGATCGTTAAATCAAGTGTTGATTTAATGATTTAATGTATAATTATATATTTGATATATTACTTTGCATTAACTAGTATTGGTTCACTTTAAATGGTTTTTCTCACTTGATTGTGCACATTGTATATGTGATATATTTTTGTGCACAAGTTTGTATCATGTTTGATGATGCATGCTTACTTGGGTTTGTGTAAAGATTAAACCATGGTTGTGTAATGGTTAGGGTTTTTCATTTTCTTATTCATTTATTTATTTGTTTATTCATTTTGGAAAATGATAAGCATAAAGAGAAAATGGTGGCTAACTTTGGATGCATGTTGAAGCTTCATGAAGCTTTGACTAAGTCACCATTTTGTCTCATGCTTAACCCTAACCATTCCACTTAACCCTAGTCTATTCTCTACACTTGAGCATGGTTGGATTATGATAAGTATTGATTTTCTTTTCTATTTGAAAATAACTTATCATAATATTCATCTTCTTCTTCTTCTTCTTCTTCACTTGAAGAAAACCTTGCTTCATCAATGGCAAAGTGAGAAAAAGAGTGAGAAATCCAATTCTAAAGTGAACCCACTTCCTATTTCTTCATCCTCTACCTCTTTCCAAGTAGTAGAGTGTGTTTTCTTCACAAGTTTAATGACTTGGTGAAGTGGGAGCTTGATCTTGTGATGCTTCGACGTAGATCATCTTCGGCACGAAGCCGACGACCTTGCCCGCCCATTTCTCCGATGAAGCCGACGCTAGAGCCCGGGATTCCATTTGGACAGCGAGGAGACTTCATTGCGGAGCTATGGAGGTGGAGGACCGGATCTACAAAGGTTGTATTTCCATTCTCTTAGTAAAGTAGTTTACTAGTTGCATCTTTCGCCTAAAATTCTAGTTAACGATCCGTATTAGGGTTTCTCGGCACTTGTAAAATTTGAAATTGGCATGGTTGATGCCTTGTGAGACCTCATTAGCGTGCCTAGGAACCCTACACGCCCAACTCCCTAACGTCTTTAATACGCTCCTCACCCTACTTTTTCCCACACTATCTCACACTCAAAATACACCCCCGTTAGAAAAAATTTCTAACGGGGCACTGCCCCGCACCCCGCAAGAGGGCTGCTAGCCCTCTTAAACCCCATCCCGCTATCCGGGTAGCGGGACCCCTTATATATCCAAAACCCTTTCAAAACACAATACTGCACATTGAGTTCGCATGACCAGTTTAAACCGTCAATCGGAGGTTCCTTCGCTCCAAAGGCGAGGGGTAATTAACGGCAGCTTAGTCCGCAGCTGCTGGAGATTCGATCCCCTAAATCAATAAACCCCCGCCTACCCTAGGCAGGGGGAATCTGTAGTACGCCTGACAAGCGACGCGTATTCCCAACTCAATGGGGTGATGAAAAATACCCTACAGGCGCCTCACGTGCTCCTCACGCGGGAGCCAATGTGCAAAGCACAGAAAAATTTATTACATAAGAGTTAGACTCTTATATGGCGCCGCACGTGCTCATCACGCGGGCGCCAATGTGCAAAGCACAGGAATATCTATCTTAAAAATTAAATTATTAAGTGGTGCTCACATGCACAACATGTGAGCGCCGGCACCCAAGTAGAATTAAATTCTACGATACTCTCTGTTAAACAGGGCCATTGAATCAAAATCCAACGGAAATGATAAATCATCAAAATATAGAATCAAATTCTATTAAAAGAAAATATCTTCCAAATCTTTCTAAATAAGAAAGATACTCTCGGTTGGATCAATGATCTAATGATAGAATAAACTTCTATTTTGGGAATATATTCCCTCAATCTTTCCAAACAAAAAGATTGCGCTCTATAAAACAAAGAACCCTTGAATTAAAAATCCAATGATGATTAAAAATCACCACTTGACAAAATGAATTCTGTATATGGGAAAATATTTCACCAATCTTGTTAAGAACAAGAACAACATATTATGCAAAAACAGAAGTCCTTGGATCAAAGATCCAATGGTGGGTAAAATTCCCCAAATCAATTTTGAGACCAATTAAATCAATTGGAATCTCTCAATGAGAAATTTTTTCAAAACTAATTAACAATTTGCCTTCACTATATAAAATACCCGAAACTTCAAGTCATACACACACACAGGCACACAGAGAAAGGAAAAGACCACAGATAGAAAGAACAGAGAATTCAATTCTCAAAGAAGAAGAGTGTCATTCTCAAAACCCTAGGTAAAGAAAAGAGATCAAATATCTCTATTGCCTATTAATATCGCATCTAAGGGTTTAACCCTTTTAAAAAGAACTTAGTTCTTTCTCTGGATCTAAGATCCACAAGACAAGTCTCCTACAAGTTGAGAATTTAATTCTCATCGAGAAAATCTTGTTCTTGAGAATCAAAGATTCAGGGAAGAACAAATTTAAAGAGAAACAAGATAGAGTCCATCAAGAACTTAGTTCTTTAAAAACTTAACCCAAGATCCTTAAAAAAATAGTGATTTTGGCGAGCGTTAATGGTAAAAATATCATTGACAGAGATTTAAGTTCTTTAAAAATATCAACAGAGATCAAATCTCCATATAAAAAAAAGAAGACTAGCGCCTCATGTGCTTCCCATGTAAGCGCCCTTTTAACAGCGCCTAGTGCCTCACATGAAAAACACGCGGGCGCCCAAAACAGAAGGCCAGCGCCTCACGTGGAACACACGTGGGTGCTGAATAAAGTGCTTAGCACTCAACATACTGCTAAAACGGCTGAGTGCTTAGCACTGATTGGGCAGCGTTCAGCGCCTCACGGGCTCCTCACGTGGACGCCACATAAAAAGTGCTCAGCACTCTATATGCAACCAAAACGGCTGAGTGCTTAGCACTGATTGGGCAGGGCCCAGCGCCTCACGTGCTGCTCACATGGGCACCACATAAAAAGTGCTTAGCACTCCATATGCAGCCAAAACGGCTGAGTGCTTAGCACTGATTGGGCAGCGCCCTGCACCGCACGTGCACCTCACGTGGGCGCCATAAGAAGTGCTTGGTACTTCACATTTAGTCAAAATGACTAAACTGTTCAACATTTGTTGGGCAGCGCCCATGACTGAATACTTCACATGACATACATGTGAGCATCAGAGCCCAAATAAGTGCTTAGCACTTTTAAATAAAAAGAAAAGGGCTGAACAAACAAAGCCCAAATAAGTGCTTAGCACTTTTGTATAAAGAAAAAGACTAAGTAGACTAAGCCCAAATTGGCTAAGTCTCTGAAGTTTTCTTGCAGCAGAGCTCAAATGCTCTTTTGCTGGATCTCAAGTAAAAATGATCCCAAAATGTTGTTAAGTTGATCTTAGTCCCAAACAAGACTAACGTATTCTTAGCAAAAACAAACTAAGCCCAAATGCTCACTTATAGATTTAAGTTGATCTTAATCTCAAACCAGATTAACGGTCCTTAAATAAACTAAAAACCTAAATCTAAAATATACGGATTTGGACTAATCGTGCCCTACGGGCGACGACATAAACTAGTCTCCGTATGCAATCCACGGGCAACCAAAATAAACAAAACATATGTTCCCCTCCGGACGGCTGCGCACAAGACTGCGAAGTCCTGACGCTGGGGTTCGGGGCAGATGATATTTGGTTTTATCCGTCCATCTCTCCGAAGATGCCAAGTTGATTTATGGCACCGTGTATCGGAGGTTTAGATGGATGCGGCCGATGTAGCAGACTTCGTCAGATTCCCCCTCGCTTGAGGGGTTTTTTGATCGTGGGGACGCTCTTCCCTGCAGGCACAAGCCCCTGCAGTTAATTACGCTACCGCATCGCGGTAACAACTTTCTCCTTCTCCAGAATTTCACTTCGTGTCGTGGGTGTTTGTTTTGTTTCTGGTTGCCCGTGGATTGTATACGGAGACTATTTATTTCGTCGCCCGTAGGACGTGGATTAGTCCAAATCCGTATTTTCTTAGATTTGGGTTTTGGGTTTTGGTTTAAGGATACGTTAGCCATGTTTGAGGCTAAGATCAACTTAAACGTTTGTTAAGGATGCGTTAGTCAGATTTGAGACTAAGATCTACTTAACGGGGAGAGCATTTTGGGGCTCTGTTGCACCAGTTTAGGGACGTAGTAGTCCATTTAATATTTGGCCGTCAGGACTCGTCACCTCTCTGACGACGTTGAAGGATTACAACGACAGGTGTCAAAGGAGTTTGGAGATGTACCCTTGAACCAAAGTTGATTGGGGGGATCTATAGTCCAATTTGGGACTAAAGCCTGTTTGAGAGTTTAAGGATACATTAGCCATATTTGAGGCTAAGATCGACTAAAACGGAATCGTTTAGATCCGACAAAAGAGCATTTGGGGGGCTCTATTGTTCCAGTTTAGGGACATGGTGGTCCGTGTTCCAGTTTAGGGACGTGGTGGTCCATATTCCAGTTTGGGGACGTGGTGGTACACATTCCAGTTTAGGGACGTGGTGGTCCATCGCCATTTTAGGGACGTGGTGGTCCATGTTCCAATTTAGGGACGTGGTGGTCCATCGCCATTTTAGGGACGTGGTGGTCCATGTTCCAGTTTAGGGACGTGGTGGTCCATCGCCAGTTTAGGGACGTGGTGGTCCATAGGTAGTTTAAGGACGTTGCGATCCATCATTAGTTTAAGGACGTTTCGGTCCATCATTAGTTTAAGGACGTTTCGGTCCACGAGTTTAAGGACCCCGCAGTCCATATTGATGTGTGGTCGTCGGGACCCGTCACCTCTCTGACATCGTTGAAGGATTACAACGATAAGTGTCAAAGGAGTTCGGAGATGTACCCTCAAACCGGATATAAATTGATTTAGGGAGCAGCCGTGCTCAGTCAATTTAATTTGAGGACTTATGGCCATGATTGGGCTAAGTCCAGTTTCAAGATTCGTTTGTCTTTGGCTTATTGGACCTGTGCTAGGCCCTTGCCCGTTTACTGTATTATTTTTCTTTATTTTGGTTGGGCTCTGTCCCTTTTTAAAATGCATAGTATTTTTGATTAGGCCTGTTAGGCGTTTTAATTGGGCTATATCCCTTTTCTTAATAATGCAGAGCATTTTTATTAGGCCTGTTTGGCCTTTTAATTGGGCTATGTCCCTTTTCTTAATAATGCAGAGCATTAAATACTCTGACAGTGCCCCGCGTGGCTTGTCAGGCGCTTTGCGCTAATTAATGAGCGCAAGCGCTCGCGGGGGTGACACGTGTCACGCTCTGGTGAGCGCAAGCACAACAGCGCAGTGCGCTGCGTCAGTGGGCTGCGCTGTTGCACTGCTGACACGTGGCGCTTCCCGACGGCTTGCGCAATAGTGCAGTTTTGGCAAGTGCTGGGCACTGTTAACTTGAGAATCTTTTAGATTCAGAACCAATGGTTCATAAAAAGAAGTGCAAAGCACTGTTTGTTTTCTTGATCTAATTTAGATCTAAGAAAACAAGTTCTTCTTGTTTTTCTTATCTCGGGGAACCGATGGTTCATAGAAAAGTGCAAGCACTTATTATTATTTATTTTTCTTTTTATTAGAGATCCTTGATCTTGTTCTCAGATCAATGATCTGTTCATAAGAGAATTTTCTCTTTTTCTAAAAGTTTTTTACCTTTTTTTTCTTGAGGATTTCTCTCCAATTCTTCAGAGTTCTCTCTGTTTAATTTTTCACAAAATGTTCATCCCTTTTGAATTGAGGTCTAGGGTCCTTTTTATAGTGCCCATCAATTAGTTAAATTTGTTAAAGAGATCTTTCTCTGAGTGATTTGGGGAATTTTCCCCACTTTTGGACCTTTGATCCAAGGGCTTCTGTTTTACAGAAGAAAATCTTCTTGTTTTAATAAGAACAGAAAGATCTTATTAGAATTTTAATTCTGTTTGGCGTGAACGCCCCAGCGCTTGACACGTGTCGCGCAGCGCAATGCTTGCGCGGCTATGCTTGCGCGGCTGTGCCTGCGCGGCTGCGCAGACACGCGTCGCGCAGCGCAGCGCTTGCGCGGCTGTGCCTGCGCGGCTGCGCAGACACGCGTCGCGCAGCGCAATGCTTGCGCGGCTGTGCTTGCCCAGCTGTGCCTGCACGACTGCGCAGACACGCGTCGCGCAGCGCACGACTGCGCAGACACGCATCGCGC
Source organism: Agapanthus africanus (assembly GCA_030015575.1). Classification (NCBI taxonomy): domain Eukaryota; kingdom Viridiplantae; phylum Streptophyta; class Magnoliopsida; order Asparagales; family Amaryllidaceae; genus Agapanthus; species Agapanthus africanus. The sequence continues at coordinate 529,912,701 of CM057347.1, read as the reverse complement.
AGCGCAGCGCCTGCGCAGCTGTGCCTGCGCAGCTGTGCCTGTGCAGACACGTGTCGTGCAGCGCAGCGCCTGCGCAGCTGTGCATGCGCAGCTGTGCATGCGCAACTGCGCAGACACGTGTCGCGCAGCGCAGCGCTTGCGCAACTGAAGCATTGCTTCCTTTAATTTTTGTTTTAAATAGAGTTTTGCTCTGATTGGTGCGCTGCGCTGATGTATCAAATTTTGACACGTGGCGCGTTGCGTGCAGCACAAAGAATCTAAAGCGTTGCATCATTTACTAAAGTTTAAATTTTCAAAGTAGTGCTTTGCTCTGATTGGTGGAAGATGAAGCATTGCTTCATCTTCCGCCTTGAAATTTGAACAGAGCTTTGCTCTGATTGGGGTAAACAAATGCCCCCCCCACCGTTGCGCTTACGTGGCCCCCAAACGTGAGCGCAGCGGTGGCAGAATTCCAACCGTCGCGGCAACTCTTGGAAGTTGAAAGGGCATTTGATGCCTATAAATAGGACCTTTGGTCCTCAACAGATGATCATCATCTTTTAAGAATTTTACTTTCAGAACTCAGAGCCTTGCTCTCTTGTTTAAACACTTTTAAAATTTCAAACTTTAGAGAATTTTAGGTAAAAATATTAATTTTGATTAAATTAAATCAATTTTAAGAGCCTTGCTCTCAATAGATCCCCGATCTAAAGAAGACTCATTTAGGGTGTCACTTAGCAGAGCTTTGCTCTAAAGGGGTCTATAGAAGGCTAAGGAGAACCCTATTAGGGTTCCATTAATAGAGCTTTGCTCTCTAAAAGATCTTCCATGTACTTTCTCATTTCATTAATGGAGCTTTGCTCCTCCCAAATCATATAGAAGAACTCTTAAGAATTCTTCATGGATCTTGGAAGTTAAAGATGGCATTTTATTCCTCAGCGCATTATATCGTTTTGCTTAATCAGTTTTTTTGATAATTTTGTTGATTTTCTTTCACAGAAACAATGGACGCCCATATGTATGCTCGTAACGAGATCATCTCTTACGGGGACATCCGCCGACTTGGCCATTCTCAAAATCGAGAGCTCACAAACGCGGAGTGTGCTGAAATCATGAGCCGCTTCGACGCATACAACGGTCCACTGCTTCCCCGACGTTCCTCTCTCCTTAAGCTTATCGTGGGAGCCATCTGGGAAGCGCTTCCCCTATTCTGTTCCGGTGTGCCGCTTAGGGCGTTGGATGCCGCCGAGGATAAGGTGCACTCGGTGTACCTGATGAACTTTATCTCGAAGAGACGGCGAGACAGTCTCATCGATCTCTTGCACGAGGTCTTTCAACAGTCTGCCATACTCGCTGCTTATCGGAGGGTGGAAGACATCAGGGGGAATCCTGACGCTTGTGCTCTCGAAAGAAAGCACACCAGGATGGTCCGCGAGGCTTGGAAAGTCATAGATAGGGTCGCTTTTGAGTTCCTCAATCTATGTCCTGGATTTGAGGTTATACCTTTGTAAACATTTTAATAATGTTATTATCTATTTCTTTGTGATTGTAAGGACCCCTTTTTATGATATGAATAGAAAATTTCCATTTCAGTTTGTCTTATTTCTTGTTCTGAATCTTTTGCACATGCATGAATGAGTGTGTCTCGAACGCTTGATCAAATGTAAATCGGATGCTCTTTTCGTCACTTTCTTCTTTCTTTTATTATCAGCATGTTGTGTTAATAAACAAGGTCGATAGATAATAGAGTAAGCATCTAGATTTCTCCAAGGGATAGCGATGGCTTAGACCGCAGGTTCAGATCTGCTGCCTAAGACTTTTCAACTCTATGAGCTGTGAGGGTCTCATAGAGACCTTTCTCCCTACGGATCGAGAGGATCTCGTAGGTGGGTTTTCTCCTTAGGAATCGTGAGGATTCCTAAGTGTGTTTTCTCTTATAAGTCGTAAGGATCCTATAAGAGAATTTTTCCCTCTTACGAGTCGAGAGGACCCGTAAGCGGTTGTTTCCCTCCTTGTCGAGATTCGACTTTGGAGAGTGAGACCCGTGGATAGTGTGCAAGAGACCGTTTTGGGGCCAACCTGTAGGGTCCCAATGCTTAGGAAACAGGTTTATTTTATGCCCACTGCCTAAGGCTTTATCTCACAAGTCGAGCCGCATTGAGAAGACATCAATTTCTTCACAAGTCGAGACGAATCGAGCATTTCTCGCAAGAACATCCTAACGTCACAGTTAACCTCTGCTCTTTACGACAGAAGTCCGTTAGGGTATGTGGTACTTAGGGTTTTGGCCGTCGTACCGTCGCATAAGCTGATATATTCCTCGATAGGCAATCGTGCTGTTCGAGTAGCCCTGCGACTGTCGTGTCTCTGATCCCTTCGGGGGCTGGACAAAACGTCTTCAAGCAAACTTCCTAGGCAGTTTGACCGTCGGAAGAGCAAGCGTTAGGAATTTGCCATGTCACTTTTTACTTGAAGTTAGGCTCATTTTGGCGAGCCCCGATGAGTCATATCCACTCCGCGCTGGTGTGGGATGATCTCCGATAGTCTTTCAGGTTTTATGTGAGTTGCCGTCAAGACCCTGAAGCTAGGAATTTGGCCTTTGCTTCGTTTGCTGGCATTGCGTCTGCTGTATCGAGACGAATGTCGCGGTTGTCTTTATGTCGCTGATGAACCGTTGAGGTTTGGAACTAGGGATTTTGCCGTGGCTCCGTTTGTTTGATTGTCGTGTCTGAATCCTGCTGGAGGGAGAACGCTGGGGTGGCAACTCGTCTGCTGTGTCGAAACGAACGTCGGGGTGGAGCTGGAATTTTGCCGTAGCTCCGTTTGTTTGATTGTCGCGTCTGAATCCTGCTGGAGGGAGAACGCTAAAGTGACATCTCGTCTGCTGTATCGAGACGAATGTCATAGTTGTCTTTAGGTTGCTGGTGAACCATCGAGGTTTGGAACTAGGAATTTTGTCGTAGCTCCATTTGTTTGATGATGTTGCGTCTGCTGTGTCGAGACGAACGTTGGGGTGACATCTCATCTGCTGTATCGAGACGAACGTCGCGGTGGAGCTGGGATTTTGCCGTTACTCCACTTGTTTGATTGTGTTGCGTCTGCTGTGTCGAGACGAATGTTGGGGTGACATCTCGTCTGCTGTACCGAGACGGACGTCGAGGTTGTTTCTAGGTTGCTGGTGAACCGTTGAGGTTTGGAACTAGGGATTTTGTCGTGGCTCCATTTGTTTGATTGTGTTGCGTCTGCTGTGTCGAGACGAACGTTGGGGTGGTGACCACCCTGTGCTGGTGCGAGATGATCTCCGATTGTCTTTCCGGTTTTACATGAGTTACCGTCAAGACGTTGAAGTTAGGAATATGGCCTTCGCTTCGTTTGCTTTGGTGTGTCTAAATCCTATTGGAGGAAGAACGCTGGGGTTGACATTGTGTCTACTGTATCGAGACGAACGTCGAAATGAAGCTGAGATTTTGCCGTCACTTCGCTTTGTTTCGACCGCAAGGTCTTTTTGTTGGCGTTGTATCTGCATCTTGATGGACTGCGAAGGAACGCCTTTATTGACATCTCATCTGCTGTAACGAGACGAATGCTTAGATGGTCTCTAGGTTGTCTGTGAACCGTCGAGATTTAGCTCCGCTTTTTTATGGAGCCTGTTGGGAAAGTATGGTTCCGTCTTTGTTTGTGCCCCTGGATTGTATACAGGGATCGATGTGATCTCACCTGTAGGGAAAAAAGTTTCATTCTTTCATCATTTTTTATTCTTTCCGCAATGCTCTATCATTTCAGCTTTTATATCGCGAAGGTCGCGATTGCCCCATCATTTCGGCTATTTTTCGCGGTGCCCAATCATTTCGGCTATTTATTTTATTTTTACTCGCTGTTTTTTATTGCGAGTTGCCCAATCATTTCGGCTATTTCGTATGCATACATTTTTACTTGTTGATTTTGTTTACAAGTTGCCCCATCATTTCGGCTATTTCGTATGCATTTTTTTTGGCTCGCTGATTTTTTCTCGCGAGTAGGGGATTTGGGATCTGATACCAATCTTGGCATCAGTATCGCTGCGACTGGAATATTGCCAGGAGCGAATCATCATTTGCCGTAAAAGGACTTGGAATTTGATACCGTTTTAGGCATCAGCATCGCTACAACTGGGATATTGCCAGGAGCGAATCATCATTTGCTTCTGTCGATGTCGAACAAAGGTGGCTTAGTGATCAGGGTTAAGATCCTGTCGACTAAGGATTTTGACTTCATGAGCCGTAAGGATCTCACAAAGGTATTTCTCCCTACAAGTCGTGAGGATCTTGTAGGTGTGTTTTCTCCTTGGGAATCGTGAGGATTCCTAAGTGTATGTTCTCTTGTAAGTCGTAAGGATCTTAAAAAAGGGTTTTCTCCTTATAAATCGAGAGGACTTACAAGTGTTGTTTGCTGTACAAGCATATCCCTAGTCACGGATGGGACTTTGTTAGGGAAATGTTTATTCGCGCCCGTGGATTGTATACAAAGGTTAGTATTGAGCCACTTGTAGAGCAATAACGAAAGTTGTGGGGGTTGCTTAAGCACAGGTTTAGGTCTCTGTAACTTAAGACTTTCAAATCTTATGAGCCGTGAGGGTCCCATAAGAGTGTTCTCCTTACGAGTCGTGAGGATCTCGCAAGTGTATTTTCTCCTTAGGAATCATGGGGATCCCTAAGTGTGCTGCTCCCTTGTGAGTCGTAAGGATCTCACGTGGGTGGTTTCTCCTTACAAGGTCGAGGCGACCTTATAAGTGTCTTTTAACGAGGTTGCGCCCTTTCGGGTTTTCACAAACACTCGCCGGTAGCTCTGCTGTTTTTACTCACGGAGCCCTTTCGGGTTTTCATCCGTGCCCATTTTGCTTCTGGACATACCGTCTTTTTTTATTCTTTTTATTCTTTTTTTTACGAGCTCGCGCCCTTTCGGGTTTTCACGAACACTCGCCGGTAGTCCTGCTGTTTTTACTCACGAAGCCCTTTCGGGTTTTCATCTGTGCCCATTTTTCTTATGGACATACCGTTTATTATATATTTTTTATTTATTTATTTATTTATTCTTTTTTTTATCTCGTCAGCCTAAGGATGCTGCGGTAGTAGTTTAAAGACGTTTCGGTCCTTTGCAAGTTTCAGGATATTGTGATCCATCATTAGTTTAAGGACTTTTTGGTCCGTCGTTAGTTTAAGGACGTTGTGGTCCATCATTAGTTTAAGGACGTTGCGGTCCATTGTCGCCATATTTGAGGCGAATTTCTAGTTTACTGACTTTTCGGTCTATGAGGCTTTCTCTATGACTGAGCATGATGCCCCCGGCGTATCCGTCTTTCTCAGAGCGTGCGGTTGTGGCGGGTTCACCTTCCAGTTTTCGGAGAGCGCGAACTTGCCCTGTAGGTATTGGTCTTCAACCCAGTTTTTGAAGACGTAGCAATTCTCGATCAGGTGACCTACTGTTTAGTGGTAAGGGCAATAATTAGAACTGTTGACATCATCCAGTTGTAGTTGGCGTTTCGGCTCCGGTAGAGTGATAAGCCTGTTATGCACTGCCACTTCGAATAGCCTCCTTGTTTCATCTTGGGGAAATGAGTAAGGACGTCTTAGCCTCTCCTCGAGGGATACGTGCGGACGCATATTGTTTCGACGAACAGCCGGTCTAAGGCCGCTCGACTGTTGTTGAGTGTTGGCGACGAAGGTCATCTTCCCCTTTCCTTTGTCCTTTCTGCTCGATCCTTTTGCTTGCGGGGCCGAGACTTTTCCCGAGTAACGGGCGATTGCAAGGCTGAATGTTCTCGCAACTCCTCAACTCTTTCATTTTTGAAATGGATTCCTTGAGGAGAGGGTTGAGGGCAACTTCTTCGTCAGAGTCGCTTTCAAAGGTGATAATTTGCGATCCCTTGGAGTCGGCTATATGACAATCGTCAGCAGATCTTTTGCGCTCATCTATCACATTTTTCTGATGTCTACGAGCCCCACACTTTGTCCTGTTGAAATGTTGCTTTTGAGCGACATACCCTTACCACCAACACTTAAAGGAGTCGCAGTTTTCGGTAGAATGTGTGATCTTCTGGTGATATAAGCAGAAGTTAGGATGCATCTCTACTTCACCGAGAGTATTTTCTTCAGAGGGTGGTAGCACCACTCCCGCTGACAGGGCTTTAGCGAACCTTTTCCTCATCTTGAATTTGTTTTTATCCGCAGCGGATGACATTTGATTTGACGAGAGTGCTTCGACTCTTTGGTCTAGTAGTTGGCGTTTGGCTCCTTCTAGTATGGCCATCTCACGCTCTTGATCGGCTTTAACTTTCAAACGAATCTCATTCAGGAAGGCATCGATCAACTCGTCTGATGGCCGCAGAATTTCTGGTTCAGGGTCCGCTCTCGGTTCCTCGGCACAAGGAGCCTCTTTATCATCTGCCAATGAGTGAGAGATCACATGACAAGTCGCCCCCGGTGTGTTCGTCTTCTTTGGAGTGTGCGACTGTGGTGGGTTTACCTTCCACTTTTCAGACAGCGCAAACTTGCCTTGTAGGTACTGATCCTCGATCCATCCCTTAAAGATGAAACAATCCTCGATCGGGTGACTTACCGTTTGGTGGTAAAGGCAGTAATCGGGATTATTGAGATCGCCTGGCTGCAACGGACGTTTTGGATTCGGCAGATTGATGAGTCTGTTGCGTACTGCCAGTTCAAACTGTCTTCTCGTTTTATTCTGAAGAAACGAGTAAGGACGTCCTAGTCTCTCCTCGAGGGACGGGCGTGGGTGCGCGTTATTTTGGCGAACGACCGGCTTTGAATTGCTCGGCTGTTGTTGAGCATTGGCAATGACAGTCGCTTTCCCTTTTCCTTTCTCATTTCGAGAGTCTGGTTTTGGAGGAGACGGTCCGTGGCCCATCTAGTCCATTTGGGCTAATTTGTCGATCAATGCTTGGAAGGTGGTCGGCCTGAAGAACATCATGAATTGCGAGATGGTCGCTTGCGGGTCAAGAGTGCCCACGAACATGCCTACTGCAGGTGCCTCTTCTATGCGTTGTTCGCATTTTGACCATAGGTTCCGCCATCGTGTTGCGTATTGGACCCACGTTTCGCCTGGCTTTATCCTGGCATTTATCAGTGCTGCGAATCTTTGCGTGAACAGTAGCTCCATCTCCGCAAATGTTTTGACAGAGTCATTAGGTAGCTCCGAATACCATTCAAAGGCTGTTTCTGCTAAGCTGCCGACGAATTGGCGAAGCAACAGTTTGTCATCGCCTCCAGTGTTGCCGCATAAGGCCCTGAATTGAGCGACATGTTGATGCGGATTCCCTGTCCCTTTATATACGTGGAACTTAGGAATCGTATATCCCGGCGGGTAACTGATTTGGTCATACCAGCCCGGATAGGGCCGTCCAGTTCTAATAGTTTGCCCAGCCACTTCACTCGCCTGATGAGCTCGTATTTGCTGAGCTATATAGTCGTCAAGCGTGGCCTTGGAAATAGTTTCTTCCTTGACTGCTGAAAGAGCCGAAGGAGGATCAGATGTTTCCCCTCCGTCATTTCCGACAATGACTGGAGGGTCTTCAGCTGGAGGGTCCGGCTGTAACATCATCCCTACCATGTCTTGGAAGAGGAGTGCCATTTGTTTTATGTTAGCCGCTTGTTCTGCGGCTTCTGTGTCCTTCTTTTTGAGGATTCTACGTAAGAAGTCAGCATCAGTCTCTTGTTCGTGACGCTGCTCTGATGATACTTCCGAACTTTCTTTCGGTTCGGTAAGTGCAGCCATCACAGTCATCATTTCCTGAAGCTTCTGTTGCTGCTCCTGGGCTTTCGTCACAGATCGGGTGAGCGGTCGGTGACCCGTCGAAGCACGGCTTTCCTCCTTTCCGGAAGCCATATAAACGGTGTGCACCACCATGCCCCCGGACTTGGGGCGTTTGTGTTCGGTGTCTTTGCGATTTGCCAAAGACACGGGGGCTTTTTGCGGCCTCCTTTTTTGAGTGATTGGAGTTGAGGGGGCCGTTGTAGTGGGCACCCGAGTAGCTACTGCTTTTTCTGGCTTGACAGGGTAGCCCTTCTCCTGCTGAACCTTCATCTTCTTCTGTCGGCGGAGGTAGTCGTGATCGATCGCTGACTCTTGGACTTGTCGCCAGACTTTGTAAATTTTAGAGGACAGCCGTTGAGGGGGCTGCTCTAGCCTCTTCTCTGGAGTATTTTCTACAGGTGAAGGAACTCGTTTCAGCACCGTAGTAGGAGAGTTTCTGCGTACCGTATTCAGCAATTCAAAGCTGTTCCCGATTGGAACAGCAGCATCGATCCCCACCATCGGAGCTGGTGGAGTGAATCCAGAAGGGGAGTTGCCCCCAGCCTTCCTCACTCGAAGCCAGTGGCGACGTCGGGCGTGTCTTGCGGATGGAGTCACCTCCGTTGTTGGATAAACTTCTTCATGCCCCCTGCTCTGGGTAGGGGGAGCAGCTTTGAGGACCTCGCCTGGAGCAGCAACCGGAATGACCAGCCTTATAAAAACTGACTTCTCGGAAGGAGGAGCCTTTCCAATGATTTCTTCCGTTTGAGTCGGGATGGCTATTCGCTTTGGGATGGCAGCTTCGGGTATCGCAGGTTTGCGGACGTTCTGGCCCAGTCTGTTGAAAACTGAGGTATTGAAACTGGGCGACCCGTTGAGAGGGGTCGCGGCAGTGGTAAGTCGATCAAAGACCGGCTTCTTTGGAGCTTCTTGCGATGTCATTGGGGGCATTGAAGCTCATCAGTGGGAGCATAGTCCTGAAGAGTAATCCAGCGGTGACCTGAGTTACCTGCTCCACTGGCATCTTGAAAAGGGAGGCCGCTTGGGGCCCATAAGTCACCCCTCCAGCGAGGACGGAGCAAGAGTTGCAGTTGCAGGCAGTGCAGTTTGAAGCCATTGATCTTCAGTTCTCTGCACGGAGCAAGACACCAAATCTTAGTACCTCGAATCCACAGGTAACCACAACAAACTGCGATTTGTTCGCGAACACGACACACAAAATGTGGAGTGGAAAGAGGAAAAGGTCCCACCGGGCGTGCCAGAATCTGTTCCCCTCCGGACGGCTGCGCATAAGACTGCGAAGTCCTGACGTTGGGGTTCGGGGCAGATGCTATTTGGTTTTATCCGTCCATCTCTCCGAAGATGCCAAGTTGATTTATGGCACCGTGTATCGGAGGTTTAGACGGATGCGGCCGATGTAGCAGACTTTGTCAGATTCCCCCTCGCTTGAGGGGTTTTTGATTGTGGGGGCGCTCTTCCCTGCAGGCGCAAGCCTCTGCAGTTAATTATGCTACCGTATCGCGGTAACAACTTTCTCCTTCTCCAGAATTTCACTTCGTGTCATGGGTGTTTGTTTTGTTTGTGGTTGTCCATGGATTGTATACGGAGACTATTTATTTCGTCGCCCGTAGGACGTGGATTAGTCCAAATCCATATTTTCTTAGATTTGGGTTTTGGTTTAAGGATGCGTTAGCCATGTTTGAGGCTAAGATCAACTTAAACGTTTGTTAAGGATACGTTAGTCTGATTTGAGACTAAGATCTACTTAACGGGGAGAGCATTTTGGGGCTCTGTTGCTCCAGTTTAGGGACGTAGTAGTCCATTTAATATATGGCCGTCGGGACTCGTCACCTCTCTAACGACGTTGAAGGATTACAACGACAGGTGTCAGAGGAGTTCGGAGATGTACCCTTGAACCAAAGTTGATTGGGGGGATCTATAGTCCAATTTGGGACTAAAGCCTGTTTGAGAGTTTAAGGATACATTAGCCATATTTGAGGCTAAGATCGACTTAAACGGGATCGTTTAGATCCGATAAAAGAGCATTTGGGGGGCTCTATTGTTCCAGTTTAGGGACGTGGTGGTCCGCGTTCCAGTTTAGGGACGTGGTGGTCCATGTTCCAGTTTGGGAACGTGGTGGATCATGTTCCAGTTTAGGGACGTGGTGGTCCATCGCCAGTTTAGGGACGTGGTGGTCCATGTTCCAGTTTAGGGACGTGGTGGTCCATCGCCAGTTTAGGGACGTGGTGGTCCATCATTAGTTTAAGGACGTTTCGGTCCATCATTAGTTTAAGGACGTTTCGGTCCACGAGTTTAAGGACCCCGCAGTCCATATTGATGTGTGGTCGTCGGGACCCGTCACCTCTTGACATCGTTGAAGGATTACAACGATAAGTGTCAGAGGAGTTCGGAGATGTACCCTCAAACCGGATATAAATTGATTTAGGGAGCAGCCGTGCTCAATCAATTTAATTTGAGGACTTATGGCCATGACTGGGCTAAGACCATTTTCAAGATTCTTTTGTCTTTGGCTTATTGGACCTGTGATAGGTCCTTGCCCGTTTACTGTATTATTTTTCTTTATTTTGGTTGGGCTCTGTCCCTTTTTAAAATGCATAGCATTTTTGATTAGGCATGTTAGGCCTTTTAATTGGGCTCTACCCCTTTTCTTAATAATGCAGAGCATTTTTGATTAGGCCTGTTTAGCCTTTTAATTGGGCTCTGTCCCTTTTCTTAATAATGCAGAGCATTAAATACTCTGACAGTGCCCCGCGTGGCTTGTCAGGCACTTTGCGCTAATTAATGAGCGCAAGCGCTCGCGGAGGTGACACGTGTCACGCTCTGGTGAGCGCAAGCGCAACAGCGCAGTGCGCTGCGTCAGTGGGCTGCGCCGTTGCACTGCTAACACGTGGCGCTTCCCGGCGGCTTGCGCAATAGTGCAGTTTTGGCAAGTGCTGGGCACTGTTAACTTGAGAATCTTTTAGATTCAGAACCAATGGTTCATAAAAAGAAGTGCAAAGCACTGTTTGTTTTCTTGATCTAATTTATATCTAAGAAAACAAGTTCTTCTTGTTTTTCTTATCTCGGGAAACCGATGGTTCATAGAAAAGAGCAAAGCACTTATTATTATTTATTTTTCTTTTTATTAGAGATCCTTGATCTTGTTCTCAGATCAATGATCTGTTCATAAGAGAATTTTCTCTTTTTCTAAAGGTTTTTTACCTTTTTTGTTCTTGAGGATTTCTCTCCAATTCTTCAGAGTTCTCTCTGTTTAATTTTTCACAAAATGTTCATCCCTTTTGAATTGAGGTCTAGGGTCCTTTTTATAGTGCCCATCAATTAGTTAAATTTGTTAAAGAGATCTTTCTCTGAGTGATTTGTGGAATTTCCCCACCGTTGGATTTTTGATCCAAGGGCTTCTGTTTTACAGAAGAAAATCTTCTTGTTTTAACAAGAACAGAAAGATCTTATTAGAATTTTAATTCTGTTTGGCGTGAACGCCCCAGCGCTTGACACGTGTCGCGCAGCGCAGCGCTTGCGCAGCTGTGCTTGCGCAACTGCAGACACATGTCGCGCGGCTGTGCCTGCGCGGCTGCGCAGACACGCGTCGCGCAGCACAGCGCTTGCGCGGCTGTGCCTGCGCAACTGTGTTTGCGCGACTGCGCAGATACGTGTCGTGCAGCGCAGCGCTTGCGCAGTTGTGCCTGCGCGACTGCGCAGACACGTGTCGCGCAGCGCAGCGCAGCGCTTGCGCAACTGAAGCGTTGCTTCCTTTAATTTTTGTTTTAAATAGAGCTTTGCTCTGATTGATGCGCTACCTCGGGCGCTGCGCTGATGTATCAACTTTTGACACGTGGCGCGTTGCGCGCAGCGCAAAGAATCTGAAGCGTTGCTTCATTTACTAAAGTTTAAATTTTCAAGGTAGAGCTTTGCTATGATTGGGGGAAGATGAAGCGTTGCTTCATCTTCCGCCTTGGTATTTGAACAGAGCTTTGCTCTGATTGGGGTAAACAACATACACACGACACGAAGTGAACTGCCGGAGCAGGAGAAAGTGATTATCGCAATGCAGTAACGTAATTAACTGCAGGGGTTTGCACCTACAGGGAAGAGCGTCCCCACAATAAAAAAAACCTCATAAAATGAGGGGGAATCTGATGAAATCTGCTACAACGGTCGCATCTATCCAAACCTCCGATATGCGGTGCCATAAATCAACTTGGTATTTTCGGAGAGGTGGATGGATAAATCCAAACAGCATCTGCCTCCAGATTCAGGAAAGACGATCTATCCCAGTTGTTCTCTGTTTCCGGCGGTGAACATGGCGCCCACGTGAGGAGTACGTGCGGCGCCATATAAGAATCTTATTCATATATAATAACCGCTCCTTTGCTTTGCACATTGGCGTCCGCGTGAGGAGCACGTATGGTGCCATATAAGAATATAATTCTTATATAATAAGTGCTCATGTGCTTTGCACATTGGTGCCTACGTGAGGAGCATGTGCGGCGCCACCATAGGATTTAATCCTACAAGATTGGCGCTGGCGCTGGCGCCCTCGTGAAGAGCACGTGAGGCGCTGCCTCATTAAAATTCAAAAGAGCTTAGCTCTTTTATTATGTTTAAATATTAGGGGAACAGCGTCCATTACCATGTATATTGCAATCTAGATAACATATTGAACTGTTATAGTATTATAATAATATCGTGATATTCCAGTATGCAACTAGATAAGTTATTATCAGTAGGGATACAGACGAATACTATAAAACTATAAATCGGTAATTTCTGCTGGATAGTAAAACACATGCACTATAATTTATCAAATAAATATTGATATAATAAAATAGCGTGTTGCAAGTTTAGAACTTGCTTGATCGAATCTCACATCGAGATATGGATGTCACGTTCCGACGTCGAAATAAAGTCACGACGCAAACTTACACACGCAGGACTGGACCTGGCTTAGCAGCTGCGTGACGTGGTGACTGGGTTAGACGACGACAGTGGCTGGGTCATCTGGATCGTCGGCGACGTACGCAACTCCGGCGAGAAGGCCGGAAAGAAAAGAAAAGAAAAGAAAAATAAGAAGAACAGAAGAAGAGGAGGAAGAAGAAGCTGTTGGGACTCTGGGGGCGGCGGCGGCGGCGGCGACGAGGTAACGGGGAGGCCGACGGCGAGGTAGCGTCGTCGTGAGGGGGTTTGGTGGAATCGGGATTGATCAGGGGTCGGTGGTGGTGGTGTATGGTGTTCGGGGGTTGCCGGAGAGACAAGGAAGTGAGGGAGGTGGTCGGTGGTGATGGGTTTTCCGGCGACGATGGGGTTGCCGGCGGGGTGTTGGGTTCTTGGCGTCGGGAAGGTCGGGTTAGGAGCTTGGGTTGTCGGGGAAAGGAGGAGGAAGTGATGGCGGCGAGGAAAATGAAGTGAGGACGAGAGGGGGGACGATGATGAGAGGGAGCGGCGACGGTGGGGCACGGCGTGGGTTAGGGTTCGCGAGGGTGACGGGAACGTGGAAGAAACGAGGGGGAAAGAGAGAGGGTGTTATGGGATTTTATTATGTATTATAATATATATATATATATATATATATATTATAGAGAGAGAAAACAGAAAGAGAGAGAGACGGAAAGGAAGAGAGAGAAAGAGAGTTTTTATTATTTAAAATAATTTAATATTATAAATATATATATATAACAGTATTATATATATTTATTAGTTATAATAATATATATTATACGATTTTACAGAAAATATCATATTGCTCCGAAATATTACCCGTATCCATTCAAAAATCTAGTTTTTAAATATGGAGAATATACATAAGAATTTAAATCATGATGCGATATCCTATAAATAAAACACATACCCCCAAATACGGATCTACGTAAATATACGTAACGATCAAAATACTAGTATGTTTAACAATTAGGATATGAACATGATATATGGGTGCAACCACATGATATGGGGTACTATGACATGTAAGGCTAGATAAGGAAATATATTATTTAATTTTATTTTGTATTTTAATAAGATATATGGATTCTAAAATATACTATATATAAAATCTGGATTTGCGTGGATACTCTGTACTAGTGAATATTTGATGTAATCTCGAACCATGTTGGGTTCAACCATGCGGGTCGGGTCGGATAATAACCACAACTACCAATTACACTATCCGCAACCCAAAAGCAACAATAATAAAGAATTTTACCGTAAGATTTGAAATACCCCAAATAAATGTAGTATAACAGTGCTAGGGTGTTACAAACGATGTTAACATTTCGATCGACTTTCTAATCATCAACAATTCATAGAGACCTCAACCACTTGAGCTTCATCTAAAATTTTCAGAAAATCCAAAATGTGAAATTGAAGCAGAACAAGAAAACTGGAGTCCTATCTCAATAAGTAAACGGCGGAACCGCGGCCAAGACATGGTCTAGGCGGCGGTTTTGCGGCCACTTGGTGGAATTAAGAGCTCGTATTTCTTGACCCTCCATAAAAAGGCCTGCTGAATTATCTGATAATTTTTATTCTTGAAAAAATCGAATTTCAAAAATTTGAACAGAAACTATCAGAGATCAAAATTAAAATGTTGATCGAACACTTTAATTTCGTCTAAACAACTCTTAAGCCTCTAGTTTGGCTCTGATATCATGTAAGTTTGTCTTAGCACCTCCACTAGGGTTTTAACTAAAGCATGTACGCAATTTTAAAAAATTCTAGAGAGCTAAGTATACTAAACATGAATCGAACTAGAGATTAGGGTTTCATTACAAAGCAAAAGGGGGTTAACACTAAGTGAATGAAAACTACAACCTTTGTAGACTTGCCCTGCACTTCAATTGCTCTGTATGGTAGTCCTAGAACTCTTCTACGACTCCACTTGAAAGATCGAACGAGCTTGTTCGAAGTCTTCGTCGTCAAAGATGATCCACCTCGAAACTTCTCACTCTCAAACTCGCACTTCACTAATATATGAATTAGTGAAGATAACAACCTATAATAATTTGCTATTGTAGTGTAGGTTGATGAAGTGGGGATTTTTCTCATTAAAATTCTTTTTTTTTATTTTCTTTTTCAACCAAGAAAATATCTAGAGAAAAATGAAGAGGATGAACTTGGAAAATAAGAATAAATCTTGGAGATAAGATAAGATAGAGATAAAAATAAGTATGGATGAATAAAACAATGGAAGAACAAAAAGTCAGGGTTCTTAGCACCTTTGAGAACACTTTAGAAGCCATGAATTAAAATATCTTTATTTCTCTTCCAATGTGATTCTCATATTGCCATATTCTTTGTATCATCAGCCATAATACATTTGTATATATCAAATATATATGAATAAAGAAAAGAATTAAAATTAGTAATATATTAGTTAATTATTAAATCAACACTTGATTCAATCATTCGGTTATGTCATATATAACCCGGCTAATATCAAAACGCTAGATTAGAATACGGTATCATATACTCGCATTTAATCGAGCTCCCGCACATATCTTCATGCGTGCCCTACTTTGTTTCGCTTGAGCTTGGAAACCTTTATGTGGGACTCTTAAGACTCGTCAATACGCTAGTAGTAGGTAATGATCACATCAGATACCCACAAGCCGTCAGCGGTACTAGCTGGACGTAACGGCTACCCAGGTATTGAACGAATAAAAGATCAACAAGCAAACTTATTCAAACTCCCGTAGAGCCTATAAGCAACACTTACCGTACAGTCCGGTCTCTTCGTCTGATATGTCGTATATCGAGTTTAGGGGTGGAATCGTCAGACCCCAATAACTCAATAAGTCATGCCGATGTGTGACCCATAACCAATTGAGAAATTACTGATAACACTTATCAGTAAATTTCATTAGCCCTGACCAGGAACTTGCGGTTATAGCCAATCACGCATACTACAACATCAACTCCCAATACAGGGAGAGACGAAACCCCTCATATCGCTCACTTCCTCCATGCGATTCGGGACTGTACCCAAAAACCACCTGTTCGCACGACTCAATAGAGCCTTGGTAGGGTGGAAATCAAAGCACAGTGGGAACCACACAAGACACCATGATGATCTCGGGTCTACAGACTAACCTATACAAGTGTCACCAAAGAACTGCTATTTGACGATAGGTATAATATCATCTATGAGTTCTTAGCGAGTCCGTTCAGTGTACTCAGTCTCTAATGATCACATGTATACAATCTTTGATGTCAAACACCAATAGATATGGGATCATCTATCGTCCTAATACAGGGTCAAGAAAGTTATACTCTAGTTTACTCTGAAATATCGATATCCTGTCTCGATACTCCCTCGACTAGGAACTATTAAGGATGTGCGTGTAGACTACACAAGCTCCACTAGTATGATCTGCGTCATAGTCCTGGTAGTCAAGCCAACATCATAAAGGCTTTATCAACATGTATCAAAGAGACAGTAAACTAAAACAAATGCACATGTTAAGATAAAGAACAAGCAGATAGCATACTATTATGTTGAGTAAGAAAGTCCTCTATATATATATCCAAGTATCCACTATAATATACAATAATGGTCTCTAGTGCATACATATTCATAACAAAAGGCATCACCATTGACTCATAGAATGGAAGGCAACATAACCATAAAAAAATTTAATGCAATAATTGGGTTAAGCTTTTTTCAAAAGGATACTCCAAAGTAGAAAAAGAGATGACTTAAAATCTAAGGGTTTAGAATTAGCATAACTAAATATATGAAATGTAAATTCAGCAAAACACTATGAAGAGATGACGTTTTGGCCAAAAAATATCTAGAACTAACGGTTATTGTTACTTATTATATATTACTAATTATGATACGAAGATAGAAAAAACATAGCTTATACAATTAAAGCAGGATGATTGAAGTGAAGAAGTGTTATGTGATCGTAGAATGTCTTTGAAGTTGAATGTAAAATTCTGTAGGACGGTTGTAAGACCGGCTATTTTTATGGATCAAAATATTAGGCAATTAAAAAACAACATGTCCAAAAGACGAGTGTGACAAAAATAAACTTGTTAAGGTGGATGGATGGTAAATACATTTATGGATAAAATAAGGAATAAATGTATCTGCAACAGGTTTAGGATTGCTCTCACAGATAATAAGATGAGAGAAAGAACCGATTGAGATAATTTGGACATATACAACAAAGAGCAACAAATGCCCCGATTGAAAAAAGTGATAAACTTGTAGTTAATGATACAATCAGGGATATGGATAGAATATGGATAAAGACAATTAAGAAAAATATTTTACTTATGAATATAGAGATGACCTTTTATAAAGCAGAAAGAAAGAAAGAAATTCATACTGCCAACCCTAAAATTACAGGATAAAAGCTGCTTCTTGTTGTTGGCTCAAGTGTTTTTTTTTGTTTAGGGGGTGGGGTGGGGGTGGGGGTGGGGTGGGGTGCGGGGATTAGTGAAATAGTTGGGTTAAGCTATTGATTTTATCATGGAAGCCTAATTTATCAAGCTAGCTAAGGCATCTGGTAAGTGCAATAACAGAAAGCAAGTAATTTCTTCATAATGTTAAGCAGGAAGCTTTGATAGAATATTTTTTGGAATATTGCTTTATCTAACTAGTGCTTTAATGAAAATTTTAAATTATTTAATTCCCTTGCTATGTTTGGCTTATGAATTTTTTTTATTGGCTCGCTACTTAATATTCATTCCTTTTTATTCCAACTAGGCTTATAGGATGGAAAAGTTCTATCAGCCCCTTCTTTAAAATCTAATTCTACATTTTCTTTTAATACTTAGGATTTACTAGCAAAATATTGAAAAATTTCATCATTTTAATATTGGAAAAATGAACAAAAAATTTTAATAGTTAAAATTTTTGCTAGTTTCATTTGGTATCACAAAAAATATATATATAATCCCAAGAAAACTGAAAATTATTGAAAAATTCGCTATTTTTATATGTTATAGCTAATATATTAAAATTTTGAAGGAAATAAAACATTTGAGATATTTTGTAAATTTCACGATTTTCATGTGCTCACATGCATAATATTGAAAATAGAAATAAAACCAAAAAAATTTGAGATTTTTTAAAAATTTTGTTACTTTCTTGTGCTGTTAAAATATAAAAAAGGAAGAAAACAGAAAATATTAAGACTTTTGAAAATTTCGCGATTTTTGTATGTCGAACAAAAATATTGAAAAATCACAAAAAAAAGTGATTGAGATTTTTAAAGATTTTACGATATCCATATGTTAACAAGCAAAATATTGAAAAAGTGAAGGACACAGAAAGTTTTTGAGAATTTTGAAAATTTTATTAATTTTGTTCTTTACAGCACGTAAAATATTGAAAAAGCGAAAAAATAGAAAATTTTGAAAATATTGTAATTTTCAAGCTCTACATAACAAGCAAAATAATAATAAAAACCCCAAAGAAAACAAACAATTTTGAGATTTCTGAAAATTTCATGTTAACCATGCGCTATATAACATAAAAATTGTAAAACCGAAGAAATTAAAAAAAATTAAGATTTTTAAAAATTTAGTGATTTTCGTGTTCTATAAAAGGCAAAATAATGAAAAACGGAAAAATAGAAAATCCTGATATTTTTGAAAAGTGCGCGTTCCTTATGTGCTATATCAACAAACAAAATATTGAATAACACAAATAAACGGAAACTATTGAAAATTTGAAATGGTAAAAAAAATGAATTTATACAAAATTCACGATTTTCATGTAATATAGCATACAAATTATTGAAAATAAGGAGGAAAAAATTGGGGTTTTTTCAAGATATCGAGATTTCCGTATGTTTTCCATGTGTTGTAGCAAGCAAAATATTGAATATCGAAGACCATAGAAAATTTCATGATCTTCTTGTGGCGTGAAAAATATATTGATAAACCAAATAAAATTTTGAAAATTTCACGATTTGCATGTGCTATAGAAAGCAAAATATTGGAAGACTGAAAAAAACATAAAAGTGTAAGATTTTTTAAAATCATGCCATTTTCGTGTAGCAGTATGCAAAATATTGTAAATTTATAGAAAATAAATAATATTAAGAGTTTTGTAAATTTCACAATTGTAATGTGCCATAGCATGCAAAATATTTAAAAACCGAAGAAGACAGAAAAAATTGATATTTTTGAAAATTTCATGATTTTCATGTGCTATATAGCAAACATAATATTAGAAAAAGTATGAAAACATAAAATTTTGAGATTTTTGAAAATTTTGGATTGTCGCGTGTTATATAACAAGTACAATATTGAAAAGATAAAGAAAGAAAAGAAAAAAAATTATATTTTTATAAATTTCGCGATTTTATATAGGAAAATATTGAAAAGGTGAAGAAAAACACCGAAGTATTTACAAGTTAATTCTCCATGTATTTTAGATATAAAGTTCATAAATCTAACATATTAGGACTTACAAACCATATAACAATATACTTTTTAATTAATATGATTTTTCTTGATTTTGAAGAACCTACATTGCTCATTGCGTGGAGTCCCTTACCAGTTCGAAGTTCCAACAAGCAATATATCTCAATTTTCATTTTTCACTCCCACAACTATGACTAACAGGGTCTGGCAAAGTTTTTTGAAGCTGTATAACTTCAGCAAACTCCGTTTAACCAATTTATAGGAAACCCTGTTGAATTTAACGTGATGCTCCTTAACAAAACACTTTTCAACTATTGCTCAAATTATATACAATTGACCAGTAATTTTTTTTATATGCAAGCTGCTACTCATTCATTAACATAATAGAAAGTTGAGTTTTTCGGGAGAATATTCCACCAAACAGAGGATATTCTCTCAAAACACTAGCTTTTAAACTTCCCAAAATACCCTTTTGTCTAATATATTTTACAATTTAATCATCCATTTTGATTTTTGATTTTGTATTGAGTTAAGATGATTTTTGTAATTCTATGGAGTCTAGTAGCAAAATATAAATATATTGATATCGTTGTATGTGACCTAATACTCCCATATTTTCCTTTAAAAATCTTGAAGGCAATAATTTGCCTCTGCACAAAATAAAAAGCCGTATGCTTATTCAGTTTCTGAAATTATTGAAAGAATTTTTTGTTTGGACCATTTCCTTATTCTAGGCCAGAAGTTCATATTATTGATAAAAAATATGAAATTATTGGTGATTAATTTTATAAGTAAATTCAATTTATTTTTTCTTCACAATTTGATATATAGCATTTAGTAATCAACAATACTTAAAACTTCTATTTGCTAAAGATGTATTAAAAACAACCGTCTTTAGCATTTAAAGAAGAGCATCTTGAGTAGATTCTTTCTATATATATTTTAAATAAATAATTTACATAAATTTGCAATTTCAAATCTTACATTAAGTCACAAAAACCGCTAACATTACTCAGACCATTATTTTATCATCCAGTAACAAGGTTTAAAATATGTCCATCGGCTTTTAATTTGAGATCGAAATTGGTCATTTTTTACAATGACAAACAAAAATCTTAAGCCGTGACTACTTGCTTCTGATGTAACATACTGAATGAGAAATTAAGTTTTAGACACATTTTGAGTTTTGTCCTAATTATTAGAATATAAATATGTAAAACGGACCCAAGATGTGTATTACCACCATTCAAGTCAACCGGGAAATTTTTTTGGTTCTTAAAATTTTTACCGAAGACGGTTATTATGGCATCATTCATACCAAGTTGTATTATATAGAAATAAGAATCTAGAATACTAGCGTAAGTACAATAATAGTTAAAATTCGAATTGTTCGAGTTGTTTTTAAAATTTTCAGTCTTTTCGTCTTTGATTGTCATTGGAAAAATTTTGATCTGCCTGAGGTCAATTCTAGTACAACTTACAAGGCAAATACAAGTTATATATCAATACATCATGGCAGGATTGCATTTGAGAACTAGTTTAGCACTTAAAACTCAGATACGACCTCATTATCGAGGGGGCAAACTTTTTCTATTCATGATTACCTGGAAATATTTTGTCACTGTTAAAAGTTTTGAGAGAATTCATAAATTTTTGCATTGATAGAACCTTTTGGCTTGATTAGCTGAGCTTTTGATGTATGAGACTGGAAGAAGGTCGTCCGCGCAGGTACTCCAGAATAGCAGATGAGCTTCAGTAGAAATAGAGCTTTTTGGTTTTAACCACACCAGTTTTCTCTCATGGAACATGTTTACAACTCATATTCCAAAATGCAACAGACCATAGCAACAATATTACTGAACCGGTTAAATCTATATTTTAAATCAGATGTGTCTGTGCCATAACGTCTATGCTAGCCGTTACAATAGCTAATAGGCGGTAAGATGGACACAAATAGTTGCATTATCCTAATATCACATATGTGATATGCGCACAGAACTACAACATAATGTTAGTCCACAACAGTTGCGAGGCTCCTAGGCATTTTTGTTGAGCTATGTAGAAAAGGACGATCATTGACAAATTCAGGATCGTCAACCTGCAAACCCCTCAGCAAACCTATACTCCGTCTTCGATTGGCCATAATATAAAAAATATCGGCCAAAAATACAAGTCAGGAAATTTAGATATGATTGTAACTTATTTTTACTTGTGAATGAGTTGCACGTGTGCGGGGGGGATAATGATGATTTATGTAAAGTAGACATACCAATTTTGGAAGTTAATATTTAGTAACCATGCAATTTACATGAATGGAAGTAATTTAAAGAGAATGCAAGGGGGAGAATCATGACAAAAAACCATATAATTATGTACTTGAATGGAACTGATTTTCAAGAGGATGAATGCGGGAAGAATCATGAGTGTTTATTAAAGTAAATCGTCGAATTAATTGGAAGTAATTAACACAATTCATATGATTTGGGTTCTAAATCACACGGAATGTGTGCAGAAAGAACCATGATCAGCTGAGACCATGCATAATAATAATAATAATAATAATAATAATAAATGAAGACAACAGAAAGAGCAAGGTCTCAGCAATTCATGCAAAAGGCTGGATCTTTATCAATTAAATAAAAGGTACAGACAAAGGCACATATTGAATCTAATACTTTAATGAAATTAATGAGAGTGCTAGGTGCACATTTGGATTAATCAATCTAAAACCATGAGAGCTCAATCGTTGTTGTTCTTCTATTTACATGGAAAGATATAGCGAGCGGACCTTGGAGTATGTAGGTTGTAAAGTTGCTCCATAGTGACTCAGAGATCATGGCTCTGAGCCATGAAACAATGTTTCTAAAATGTGAGGGCAAGGCTAATATATATGTAATGGCAGGAGCCTCGTCCGCAGAAAAACGTTTGCTTCTTCTTCTTCTTCTTCTTCTTATATCATGTCCAATTTGCAAAAAAAGGGCATGTGGCATCCTTATGTTAATTATTTCTTTTTTCTTCGGCTGTTATAGCTGCTTCGGCTGTGAGCACACATGTGCACATACAAATACATACAGATGCTACCTGCCGCCTCCTTGTGTCTGAATTTGATAAAGTGCTATATCCAACACTAGTATGACAGTATATGTGCACCAAGTGACATCATGTCAGCCAAATCATAGGAAACAACCCCCTAAATTTTTATGTCTGGCTGGTTACCAAATTTTAGAGAAGAATAGAAGACATATTCAGAATGTAAAGATATTAATAAATTCCACAGGTCAAGTAGGTGGACTAATTCTGTGTTTTGTACAAAATGTTTTTTCTATAGATGTCATAGACAAGTCATATTTACAATTTATTCATCATTATAGCCATGAAGTTCAGTCTCATAAACAATAATGCATTTTAATTGGATGCGAGCAATGAATAAAATCACTTGTCAAAAAACCATTTTCATTGATAGGTTTCAAATTTACGTGCTAAAGCATTTGACTGTAAAAAGATGATATGATACAAGATGAAACAGGCAAGATAGGAACCCAAAAAAAAACGAAGCTAAATGACGGGAGGGGAAAAATTTCTTGTCAAGATAGAAGTTTCTTTTTTTACCTCTTCCAGCAATTTCTTAGGATTATCCAAATAACTTTTCCAACATAGCGGGCAAAGGGAGAGGCAATTCAAGTGGCACAGCTAGACGCCCGAGCGAGGATTTACCATCAAAGAGAGTAATTGTGCAATCAGTTTAAATTTTCATTTCCATATGGATATAGATTTCTGGAGTTCAGCTTCAACAATTTCAGGTTCGAGCAAATAACAAGTAAAACTTCCAAAAGAAGATCTTGTTTTGAGACCTGGCAATCTGGCACACATAAAAACCAGCAGCTCATTAAACAGTCCAAGTATGAGGCATAAAATAGAATCACGACTCAACGGGATTGGGTAGTCTTTTGTAATCTAGTTATGCCGTGCAGGAACTACTGTAAATATGTCCATCTGAGGCTCCCTATGCCAAAATCTGCTTGTCTACTCATAGTGCTCTGGGAGTCAAACAGGCTATTTGTCATATATAAAATCTAGAACATGTCCCCACAATGAGCATGTAATAATTTTTCTAATAAAGATAACATAAAAAAACCACCATCACATAATCATCAACTAAAAGCGTCAGGTACCTTATTATCTATAATTCGTGATCCGGGCTGCTATTTCTCAGCCGGCTATTCTCGTATTTTAAACTTAGCCTTTCATATAGCTTGAAATTCAAATTTTTATGAGCACACATAGAACATAGATTTGGACTGCAGCTTTGGATAAGCAAGGGCTGTACAAGTCTGTTGTTAGTATCTTATGAATTCATCTCATATCAAATTGATGGTATATTTACCAACCATGGGTAGGAAAATTTTAAACTATCGATTGACAAAAACAGGTTTCAGTCATATGTATTATCCCCCTTCCTACACTGAGCGCTAGAGATATGAGTACTGTAAAGCAATGGCCTAAAAGATACCTGGCATTGACTATAACAACATCCCATCATGATTAGCAAGTCATAACCAAAGGACTCATAGTTTGGGTTATAGTTGTACATAGAAAGATAAAAACCTCAAGCATGCCTCAAAATAAAGAAGTGGGTACTCATTTCACTTGAAGTCAGAGCGACACAGGACGGAAATTAGGGTTATGTTGTTGTAATCATAGTAACCATCAATCAATTCCCACATCACAGAGTTAATCATTCCAAGTTTCACAAGTTTTAACATAGAGTCCTATGTTGCCATAAATCGCCAAACCGCTAGCAAATTGCGATTTGGAACGACCGTTCCCAATTTAGGAACACTAGCGCTTCGGATCGGAAAAATCGCCGTTCCGATCAAAACTTAAGTTAAATAGGGCATATAATCGAGTTTGTGTTACTAAAAAATATTATTTTTTAGCAAAAGAAATTGAATTATACTTGTATATATTATTCTTAAACACACACACATACAAACGGTCCAGAAACACTTCCTTTTTTCAAGGTATGTTTGCCTTCCCATATAAACATATAGAAGAAGACTACCCTATCGTACGGCGTTCCACAACAAATGGCGTTCCGCGTTTCCGTTTTCGTTTTGCATACCGAAACGTTCCGCATTCCCGGTAACATTGATAGAGTCCTCTTATAAAGATTCAGCTCATTTTCTTTGATCAGGACGAAATTGAATGGCCGTATCACATATGCATATGAGGTGGACATATGAAGCAAACAAAATGATGAGGCATATACTTCAACACATGTGATGCAAACAGATAGTATTGATTTTTAATTGTAATTCGTAATTTGTAGCGGTTATTTGAAGGATTGGATTTTAGTGTTTTAAATTTTAATGATGTGATTTTTAAAATAGTTAGCTGCTTCAGTTTTCTTACAAACAGGAAGGATTATTTACAAGATCTAAAGTTTATTTATATTCCAGCAATGAAACCAAACAGGAAGGACTTGGCTTCAAATCTTTCAGAAAAGAGCCATGCACGTACCACATGCACACAGGCAACACATAGTAGAATGAAGTTGTGGCATGTCACAATCAAGCTTATTTGTGCTGACATCAACCTCCTGGCCGCCTTACTTATATATTGCCATGCACATAGAGACGTGTGTACGTATATGTTTATGTATATGTATATGTAATATGAGGATTTGTGCCCCAGGTGAAGCCCTTGGGGTGTTTTTTTTTGTTTTGTTATTTTGGCGCTGTCCACTCAATTGGGGTGTTATAACCAAATCAAATCTACCTACCTGTACGTACGCAAAATTTCACTTGCCAATTATTTACAAGACCCCAAGAGCGATAATTCATACATGGCACCTAAAAGTTGCATTATAGCGCATTAGCAGTAATCCCCAACACCGTATCCCATGACCAGGGTTGTCGATGTTACCTGTAACCCCACTCAAAAATTGTACTTTTTGAGAAGAAAACATGGGGGATCTTGGCCTATAAAAATGCTTGTGCTTCCAGTACATTCCCATTTTACAAATATTGGCGGTGAACCCTCATTATACATGTAATAGCTTTTCAACTTATGTGAACCCCACCCCTAACAAACAACATGGCTCTTAACATAGCTGAATGAAAATAAAAGCTTGATAATAAACAAGGGGGCTCTTGACACAGCTGAATGGAAATAACAAAGGAGGTGTGCCTGTGTATGGGGTGTATTTGTTAAAGCACATGCTTGCGGCATTTCCATTTTAATGCACTATTGAACCTACAGGTATATTAGAGACGAAGTGTAAATATGAAATGATAGAACCATCTCACCATAGTAACCAATTTTGCTTAAAACTAAACTTAGAGATGCATACTTTAGAAATTATGTCTAAACCATCTATATACTGAAATGAAGTATAATCCAAGGATTAAAATGAAATACAAAGAAACGAAATACAACAAAATCAATGCTACACAACTAATTCACCAACCTTAGGCATCTGGATGAAGAATGTAAGCTTCTAACCTAAAACTCTTAACCAAATAGTCACAGCCGGTAGAAGATGGACAGCTGACACCCTCAACTAGACGATTACCGCACAACTATTTTGATCTGAATATCCATTCACAGCTGAATTAACTAGTCTTCAACCTTTTCACAGAACCTGTAAAGATAATAATGCTGCTCAGAGTAGAATAAAGGATGTGCTGAAGGAAGTGAATGTTGAATCCTGTTTATATCTAAAGCTTAAGCATTCCTGAATCGATGAGTTATATCACATTGTAGTTTTCGTTTTAGTATACAGAGGGTATAATTAGAAAGGAAATAAGACCATATGTGGATGTAAACAACACAAAATTTAATAGAATATTTGGACATTAATGGCGGGGAACAAGGAGTTGACAGTTACCATGAACCAGATAATTAAAATAATTTGCATAAAGTATGTCACTAAAGAAAATCAATTTATGTTCAAATATCAAACAATATCCCTCATAATGCTACATATGTTGAACACTATAATTAGCAACCTCAAAAAAGTATAAGTAGTTATCACACAATATCCAATATCTGTATCTATACATCTATACTGATTATATGCATATATGCATACATACTGATGAGATATAATATAGAAAATGTCGCAAGTGTAATTATGTGGAATGCAAACAAAGCATTCACAGCAAGAAAAATGGAGATATAGTTCAAGGAAAATGTCACGAAGATAATACAAAAGTTTTCAAGGATAATTCACCCCTCATACAAGTTTCAGATATCATACCTCTGTACCAGGAATGTCGATTCTTGTCTCCGGGTAATTATTGTCTTCAAACATCGAAACTGCAAGAAAAGTACCATTGTCTCCAGTGTCTGAGAGGTATGACAAGCCCGAATTCATGGCTTCACTCCTGTGTCAGAGTCAAAAGTATAAGAGAACTATCAGCCATCTTAAAAGACATGTGAGCTATTCATATAAAGGAAATAAAGACAAATTAGAAGTAAACACAATGCGTATGTATACAAGAAAAGCTCACTTAGGTTTTGGAGAGTCACAAAGATTTGATGCAGTCGAGGAACCATCTTCAAAATTAAGCACTGCAGTCACTTCATCACTTGAGCGCCCGAAATAGCGACTGGTGCTTCTTAATATGTTGCCCATCATATGGCCGAAGCTCGTTGGAAGCTGATCACTGCTGGGTTCAAAAACAGGGACTGGGGTACGAAAATAGTCTGCCACAAGATCATCTTCAGGCATGAGGTTAAGGTCACACACTTTATACAGAGTGTGTCGAATCTTATCCTCAACCACCACCTTGATCTCCTCCTGCACATTAACTACTGACTGCAAAAATGAACCCAAAAGTGCTGTGCACTGAATTGATTCATCTTTTTGATAGGCAGATTCTTCCACATTTTGCAAAAGACTAGTGCTGGAACCAGCATATGCTTTTCCTCCTAATGTGTTTGTTTGATTCATACGTGAATCGCTCGTCAAACCAACCATTAAATCTCTTCCCTCAATCACTCCCGGAACCTCAAAAACAAGTTCAATAGTTTTAGTCTCCTCAGCGGCAAATTGTCCGTCAATGTTTAAGCGTCTTCGACCAAGTGATGTCCTAGGCTTGGCAGGCAATTTCGTAAAGCTATATAGTTTCAAAAGACCATCATCATCCTCTCTTACATCACAGCTTCCTTCAACATCACCACCTATATCAATCTTCACTTCCTTGTCACTCGCTACTACATTCAAACCGATACCATGATCGATTGGGGATTCTTTACCATTGCTCAAAGAACCTCCTCCACCCGATATACGTCTTCTTCGCGGCAACAATGTCCGAGGCCTAGTAGTCACATTCTCAAACCTACACAGTACTAACAAACCACCTTTCTCAACTTCACCATCTCTAACTTCGCCACTCTCGTAACTCATCACTTCATCTCTATCATCTAAATCCCTCACTCCGCCTTCAAATCTACCCCTATCTTCCCGATCCTCGCTCCTCGCTAGCCTCTCGCGAAACCCAAATCGCCGATTCTTGCGATACCCACAAGAAAATTCAGCTCGTCTCCCACTAGAATCCCAATCTCTCCCCATCCACCTCCTCTCCTCATTTCTCCTCCTCCTCTTCCTCCAATCATCATCAAACCCATCAGATCTATGATTTATCCTATAATCTTTACCTCGACTCTCGAGCTCATCGGATCTACGATTCTCCGATTTCGGGCGAAGCGCGGATTCAGGGAGCTGGCCGATGAGGACCAAATACTCCGCAGCTAATCTCCCTGCCTTCATAAAGATGTCGGCTTTGTTGGGATGCGTTTGAGTTTGAGGGTAGGGTTTGCGTTTGAGCTCAAATCGGCCATTGAAATCTGGGTGGCGGCGAGGTCTCGAGTACCGGCGCTCGTCTCTGTGGCTCCGATGCCTGTTGAGCATTTTGATCGAACTCGTTCAGATTCAAAGATCTGAGATTTAGGGGAAGATGAAAACCCTAGATTTTGATCCTCAAGGAGATTAGGGTTTTGAAAGAGGAGGATGAGAAAAGAGAGAACAGTGAAATTGCAGTTCAGAATGAAAGTGAGCGGGGGCTCATCCTCGTATTTATACCAAGCTCGGATTCAAGGATAATGAAGCTTTTATTTTATTTATCATTTCAGTAAAGTCGATAAGACGATAATGATAGTGATGAGTATCAACGCTCATGGAGACTCGACCGGTTGGTTGGTCTTTTTCTAAGCCGGTTGGTTTTTTTTGTCTGGTTACTCGTGTTATGCAGCCATTAAATCGTATATGACAGACAAATATATAGCGAGTTTTGTAATGTTAGTGAAAGCATTTTAGTTTCATGTTTTGCGATGAACATGATTATGTCTTTCATTAGATGCTTTGTTGATTCTTTAAATGATCGGTAGCATATAGCATGATATTTAATTTCGAAAGAAATATCTAATATCAAAAAAAGTGTATCAAAATTAGAAAATATTGAATGAGAAACAAATCTTATATAGGTTAGATGGTAGCATTCTGGACAATCTTGGATCCAGTAAGCGAGTTAAAAATGTTGTAGCACCAAAAATTACCGATGTTAAAATGGTTGAAATTATTCAAAATAACGATATTTGTTTTATAAAAACCTTTTTTGTTCTGTATCTATTAACCTAAGTTTCACAAAAATTCGATAAAATTGACAATGCATAATATTTCATTTTTACATATTTTTACCATAATTTTATAGCTCCGAGTTTCCTTATTTCTGTATAAACATTAAGAAAATGATGGATTTTATCTTTTTTTGGCATGCATTAATGTCGAAGTTGTTTTATTTAATATTTGGGTTTAGAGAGCCAGATTTTGATAATATATAGATTTAAATAGCAAATCGCACATATCATTAACCACATAACTCATATGATTGAGTAAAAGTACATACCAAACAAGTTGATTAAAAAGGGAAGAATCTTTATAATAGTTTGTCATAGCTTTTATGGAAATGTGACTAAAGGAAGTAAGAAAAATTAAAAATAAGTTTGTAAGAAAAATTAAGAAACAAGTTGTGGGTTATTTGTCAGAGGGGAATGTATAGATGGTTCTAAAACCTGATATGTTCATTGTATCAAAACGTCGAATTAAGTTTCGTAAATATAAGTTGCTGGTTTCGGAAATTGCATAAGAGGGAAGAATATATTTGCGAACCATTTTTTTTCACTATTTATTGTTTTAATAGGAAGGAAATAACTTCGATCCAACATTTTTTTTTCACTATTTATTGTTTTAATAGGAAGGAAATAACTTCGATCCAACACGTAGCAGCTAGAGATAGATTGTAAATAATAACATTAGAATGTAATTATTTATATTCATGAAATTGCAATAAGGATATGGGCAGGATTTAGTAGGAGATCAATAATTATGTTCCGCGCATTATTTTCACTATAAACCTGTATCATATGCTGAGAAAGGAGCATGTATATGCCTAACTTTTTCTCAGACCTTTTTTGTTAGCTTGAGGAGCAATTTTGTGAAAGAAGAACGAACTCTTAATTGATAATTATGTATTTTAACATATAGCCTTGATTACTCATATAATCAATTTTTTTTAATGTAACTTGATTGTTTGTCTATAACATTAGAATATGTTGGGAGCTTATGATCATACTTATTCTTAATAATCTTCCTCCTTTCTGCACCACCTTAGCATGATACATTAGTCGCCTCTAACCACATTTCCAAACCACTAGCACACTCGATCGATAATCAATCAATAATGAGCACGCAAGCAAGAATGTATTCTCTCGGTTTTCGAGAAAATATGCAACTAGGTTCATACAGCAAGCAAATCCATCAAAGTAGAATGAGAAAGGCTCCATTTGACAAAACATAAACTTCCAGTGAAATTGAACAATAAATGAAGTTGCCATAATTAAGATTATATTCAATTCTAAGAAACAAAATATTGGGAGTGGAGCCCACACGTGACGGATACATAACACAACTTGATAGTTCATTCTAACCCAAAAGCTCGAGCTAATAGGTAGAGGTCCAAATTGTATTATATATCACATCACCTTCTTATCAACTCCCGATATGAGACTAAAGATGCGAGTCACAACACAACACAGATAATCCACGGGGCAAACAGGTTCAATTCTAAATCTCAGTTTTATTCCGTTCCTTAAATCCATGTATCAAGTCATAAACAATAGCTTGAATTAAGGAAATAGTTACAACTGATCCCATAAAACAATATATATATATATACACACGCACACAAGATTCCTAATCAAAGGCTAAAGCTATTGAAGGAGTCCAGGCTTGAATTATTGCAGGAAAGATATACCGACGTGGTCTCTTGCTGTATCCAAAGCTTCGAGAAATGTTCTGAAAGAACCCCAAAGAAAAAGAGAAAAAACAACAAGAAGGGAATCTCTGTTCGATTAAAGGATATATAACTAAGAATTGTCAACAGGCAAATCTTCTATGAGAAATTTCACATTCTCAGCGAATCCAGCAATGACATTCACATGCATTTCCAAGATTATTCTGCATCAAGACAACCATTTTCTAAATAAATTTGGACTAGATGCCATCATTTTATAGTGTTGGTAAAGTCGGTTAAAGCGGCCTCATAAATTAATATCAATGCTACAAACCTTCACCAAAACGAAGGCACTTCCTTTTCTACATACTTCAGCCATCCTCCCAACAATTTCCTTCCAGTTATGATCGAAAAATCAAAGAATAATCCTATAAATAGAATAGATAGTGTAGCACTAACCACAAAATATAAGAATTAGCACCTACTATAGTGCTCCAACATATTCCTAACGAAAAATTGGAATTCTATAAATGTTTCACCGGCGTGATGTCGTCATTATCCATAGTTTTGCACTATGAAGCATTGGCACGGACACGAGTACGGACACGGACATAGATTCAGCAAATTTGTAAAAAGGTGGACACGGGGACACGGCTATATTATTATTTTAATATATTAAATTATATATATATATGATAAAATATAATGCACTACGAGAGAAAACATGTACAAGTTTATCATTAAAAACACAACAAAAACAAAAAACAATGTCATAATTTTCATTCAAAACCTTCTTTTAATCACAAACAAATACATATATAAAACTAAAAGCAAAACGCATAACATACAATCCATAAGTGTCGGACATGTCCAATATGGGTAGACACGGCTAAGGTGTGTCAAACACGTGTCGGGCGGAGTGTCAGGGTGTCCACGTATCCAATACATATCGGACACGGACACGGCGAATAAGTAGAAGTGTATGTGCTTCATTGACAGTGTATGTTATTTGAATGATACTATCTTACGTTTCCTAGGGTCCTTCCTATGCTATATCACTATTTTAATCTATCTCAAATATGTTAAAAGTGCAACCATCGCTCTAAAAAGCAGCTCCATAAAGTAGCAATCTCCTAGATGCTAAGGTGCTTGTGAGGGTAAAAAAGTCGACCGACGGTCCCAACAAACATATCCCTTCGTACCTCATTACCTTCTTATGGTGAAAATAAGAGTATATCATATTGATCTAAATCGGATTGGAATAACTCGTTTCTGAGCATTAATATACCGGCAATCCTAATCCAAAAACAGATTCCTTTTGTGACCCTACCATAATTCATTCAAATACGGCCGCTAGCAATTCTACTTCTACTCCTACTCCACTAAGCATTCTGTTTACTGATGCCATCAGTGCTGATGAACACTATCTCGCTTTTCATATCATTGCATAAATTTCATACTCCTATTCTGACAGTTAATATTCATCTGAAATACATAATTACAGAAAGAATAAAGATGATAAATTCTACAGTATTTACTCTCCACTTCCTATTTATATAGCCCTTGAATTATACTGCTCTGTACACCCCAGTACAAATCCCGTTATATTAAGACCAAAATTTTATTGCTAACCCCCTCCCTTTCATTGAAACTCTTGTTAATACCGTTTAACACTTTTCAACAAAAAAAATAAAATCTTTATGGAATTATCGTTCAACAGAATCATTTTATCTCTAATTCCTCCTGATTCACCTAGATCCCCCGAATTTCCCCATGGTTGTCATCAAATTTCTCTAATTTTGGTTAAAAGAAAGTTTAACATAAAAGGAGATGTATTCATTCTTCTACCATCACTTTTAGACCTTTTACTTCTATCTCTAACAATTCTAATAGTCTCTCGTCCTCTCCTTTAATCTAGATGATTTATGTTTTAAATGATCTTTTACTTATATAGAATATCAAAGACATATCTTCTACAAAAAGAACGGAGGTCGAGAATTCTCTCTTCTTTAAATGTTACTTAGGGACGGCCTATAAGGAACTAAAATTAAGATCTAAATATGCAAATCTCTTGAAGGCAATTGACATGAAAAAATCCTAAGAAAAGTCCTTCGCCGATATACCCCACCATCGCCGTAGTCGTCACCACGGCTTCAAATATATCTCGAATCTAAATCAAAATCTTAACATCTCAATGAACATGAAGTTCTTAAAATTTATTTATGATCACACTTAAATATTGTTCTTTTTTATTTGGCAGATCATGTTGTTTAAGTCTACGCAGGTTGATCGATATCAAATAACAGATGTTCTTACAACTAAAACTATATCATAACATGACTGTGTCTGTAATGCAGTTAAAAAATTACAAGCAACGGGAATAAGTATCAAAAGAACGAATTTAGGAAAATTTATTTCTCATTTAATCAAGTTTAATAGAATAAGTTGCGTTTTGAATGTTTTTTCAATAAGAACTAATAATAAAGAAAATAAAGATAGTTGTGTTCAGGGATTTTGACATGAATTTTAAGACATACATTCTTCCACGGATTCTTTATTTGAGCCACTGAAAGACAAATAAGAAATGAGTTGTCCTGAAGAATATTATTTTGTAAGTATAATTTTTCATTTCTTCTAAAACATATCAATTTATTATGTATTTGTTGGCCTTATATCTGCACACTAATTAAACCATAATTATTCTTTTATAAGGACATAATTGATGTCTCGAATAATTTGTATCAGTGTCAATTTTATGTCGAAACTATTACTTATAAAGACACACATGCATTTCGCTTTCCAAGACCACTACCGTTCAAGTAAAAATAGGGAAAGGTCTTTTTTAAGATATATCTTACGTATTTTATCGTTGTTATTTTCTTATAATTTGATTTTTTTTACACGTTGTATTGTGTTCAATGGTAATCCTAGTTCGACTTTGGTAAAGCTCTTAAAGCAGATTTTCGGTTGGCCGACAAGAAAATGGCAGATGTCATAAAAAAATTTGCTCTGTGTGAAACTAAAACTATATGGATAAAGCTTTTTCCTTTCATTTTATATCACTTGTATACAATAAGTTTTTAATAGATCCTACTTTTATATTTTTACAGTTCGACATAATATACTTGAGACATCCGGCTCTTGGTGATTGAATGAAAAAGAAAGCAATCTTTTACGAGATATATGCAAACTCTAGTCCTAATGTTCTTGAGATAACTATAAATTTGGAAGAAAACAAATGACATGTTAACCTATATTTCAAAATTAGATAATGGATGACACTACGTCAATAGAACTGTAACATCCTAGAACTTTGGTATTGTAAAATAATAATATCACTTTAATTTTTTCAAATAAATTACTGATTTTATTATTGGAGTTTAATATTTTCTTTTAGTTAAAATAGAAAATATTATGGTTGCTTAAAGTTTGTTATAGATGCAGTTTTCCAAGTTTGTTAAATAAGTATATTATTAGCATTTAAATATTAGTTTGATAATCTAACAATATCTATTTTAATATTCATGTTATAGTTTTGTCATATATTAGATATATAACAAATAATATATTTTTAGCATGATGGTTTTAAAACAGATATGAGCAAATATTTAATGATTGAGTTTGATGTTGGTTTGTTGTATGTGGATTATTTGGGGTTTTTTGTGCAAGTTTTGTTTTAAGCATACACACACAACCTATATTACTCTCTCTCTCTCTCTCTCTCTCTATATATATATATATATATATATATAACAAACCCTACACATTTTTGACAGATCATCATCTCGCCACCATCAGAATCATCTCTCTACATATGTTTTTAAACAAACCCTATATTTTCTCTCTCGGCATATTTTTTCTAAACAACCCAACACAGTTTAACCCTATACATATACTATTATAACATATCTTTCTCTCTAAAACGGTTCTCCAATTTTCTCCCTACAACCCCACACAGACCTCAACCCTAACTTTATATAATTTGGTTCTCTCTCTCCCCCTAATCATTATCATCTTCTTTTTAAAAACCAACCAAAGAAAACCCATTACCCATCAACACCTCAAGCCAAACTTGCATCCACCTCCATCGCCTCCTTCAAACTTCATCACAGTCA
This sequence comes from Agapanthus africanus, assembly GCA_030015575.1. Classification (NCBI taxonomy): domain Eukaryota; kingdom Viridiplantae; phylum Streptophyta; class Magnoliopsida; order Asparagales; family Amaryllidaceae; genus Agapanthus; species Agapanthus africanus. Next base: position 529,878,131 of record CM057347.1, on the reverse strand, counting down.
TCTTTTTCTTCGGCCACCTCCTTCACCTTAACCCATAGCCGCAGCCTTGCCCCATCGACCGCCGACTCCAGATCCATCAACTCCGCCGCCGTCGACTTCTTCCGCAACTCCTCTCCATCTCGTTAGCACCATCATCGCTACCTTCGCGCCGATAACCCATTGCGGCAGCCACCTGAATCGTCGCCACCTCCTTCCCCGAACAGCAACCCGTCAACACACACCTTCGGTCACCAACACCATTTCCATCTCCTCGTTGCTCCAATCTCAACCGTAGCACCCTCGACCCCTTCACTCGACCCTCACCGGCGCCGACTTCGATCCCGAGCACCCCATCATCTCTCTACAACTCCAGCAGATCCGAGACCCCCTAGTAACCGATCTCCCTCAACTTCATCTCACCGCCGACGACAACCCTTCACCGAGAACCTTACCTGAGATCACTTGAGTGAAGACCAGAGCCGAGCCCAGGTCCATCGAGATCCCTAGCATCAAGCTTGGATTTTGCGTCGTGTCGTTAAGTTTTAACCGTCTCCAAGACAAGCATTTTTGCTCTATTTTTCTGATCGATGCAACATCAGCAAGACTTTAGCCAAATAAATTATTGCAATGAAAACTAGCAACATTAATAATGATTACTTGGTATACAACTACTGTTTATACTATAATTGTATAACTATCAATCCTTACTAATACTAAGCTTCAATGTTAGTTATACTCCTATAATTTTAAATAATAAAATATTTGTGTACTTAATACCGCATATTGTGCGTACAATAATTACTATCTAATTCTTAATATTAATAGCATGTAACACTAATACATCTTGTAATATCACATAGTTTATACAACACTCACTCTGTTGTAAACTTTTATATTTAATATATGGTAACACCTTAAAAATGTAGATGAAAGACAATATATTGATAGCATTATACACAAATAACACAATATAGATTGGTATGATATAGCGTTGTAAGTGGACTTTAATCATCTCATAAGTCATCAATTAATATAACATACAGTCATTATAAATATCATGTTTGTTACATGCTCGTTTAAATGCCACAACTTTTGGAATTGTTTAAACTAGAATCGAACCCCTTTTGAAATGGTATTACATAATTAGCCTTGTTAAATATAGATGCCATGACATGATTTCCATGCACATGACCCCTTTTTTCATGTTTTATACATATTTGAGACTAATATCAAATTACATGCATAAAATACATTGTTTATTTCACGTTTACTGTTTCCATATATTAAAATGAGATCACTAATTAGAATGTTGAATATTCATACCATGAAACAATTACTCGTGCTTACATGTTTACCACACTGTACTATTATCATGACTTGTCATGTTTTCCTGTCCAGTCAGTATTCTATATTGTGATTGAATTTATTACCATGTTAGTTATAGATACACAGGGGTTGGGTAGTTTGAGTGTGCGTTCATTCAACAGGATCTCAGGAGTCTCATTGTCGGCAGCTCATACAGGGCTATATCAGTCACTTGTTCATATAGCTCATACTGAGCTTATCGGTCACATGTTCATTAGCTGGTATTAGGCTTTAAACGATCATATGTTACTATTGCCAGTACCGGACTTTATACGGTCACTTGTTCATTACACAGTTGGGCCCATGTTTCCTTGCCCCTGAGACCCGATACCTTTGGGTTGGGACAGCAGAGGTTGATGTACGCACTCGAATTCACGATATGATAGATTACCTTTTTTAGTGACCAAGTAAGATATGACTTGACTGACTTTAACCTGTTTACGTGCTTTCATATTACTGCCATATCCATTTCTATATGTGCACACGAGGTTCACTACACTCACATATTCATACTATCTCATGCATACACACACTATTACGATTGAGTACTTGTTGGAATGGTCTGACATCTTTGGAACTTGCCATCTCGGGTTTAGAGACCGGTTCATAGGCACAGCATAATCAGAGTGACTATTAGGTGTTTGCCGAAGATCGGTAGTATTTGGTAAATTTATTTCTATTTGATTTCAGTTGCTATTAGAATGTCCGCCCTCGCAGGACGTTAGGAATAATGTGTTTTTCTTTTTGGATCTTGTATTTAATTTATTCAAAACCCTCTGTTATTTGGATTTTTTATTGACTCTATTTGTTATTTATGCAGTATAATGTTAGTATTATATCTTGCATATTATCGTACAGTTTTAGCTAAAAGCTTAGGTGTGACTATGGCAAGGCGGTTTCCCCTTGTCTAGAAGCACTGGCGGTTTCGGTCCATATTTCCGTATTCCGGGAATTGGGGCGTTACAAGAACAATCATAGAATTCCAATTTTTCGTTAGCGATAAGTTGCAGCAGTATAAAGTGGAAGATCAATATAGATGATATTCTTTTTATGCATTGTGTTTAATGTAACAATAGCTATTCTATTTATCTAATTATGCTTCAACTTTTTGATCATAACCTGAAGGAAATTATTGGAAGGGCAGCAAAACAATTCTTAAACTATGTAGAAAGAAAGTGTCGCCGTTTTGGCCCATTATAGTGAAGGTATGCAGCATGTTTATGAGGCTGTTGTAACAGATTAAACCAACACATAAAGTAAAATGATGGAACATGAATAATTCTTTAACAAATTTGTCCAATTCCAAATATCTATTCTACATAGAGAATCACTGATACGGTGTTTGGTCAATGTTATTATTGATAACAAAAAGAATCCATTAGTACGCTAAATTGTAATAGAATATCACTTTTGTAGGATACTCAGTCCCCCTCTCCCTCTTTCGCTTTACTCCTCTACATTATTAAACAACATGTTTCTCAGTTTTGCAATCCTTTGTCCTTAAGATACTCCTGGTGAAAGTATTGGAGCCTTGGAATTTGCTAAAATATGTCATGTTTGTGATATGTGATATCAGCGAAGATGGCAGGAATCGACACAAAATCGAAGGCAGTTGAGGAAATAAGAAGTTGCAAAAATGGAGGGAAAAACCTGTAAAAATACTTAGCTTAATGTTATTAATATCATTAGGATTATATCCTAATTGTAGCATCAAAAATCCTACCATAATACTTTGATGTAAGCGTTGCTATCTAGTCATATGACTTATTCCATTAAACTTTTAATCAAAGTCAAGGCGTTCAATCATTGGTGTGCATTAATATATGTTAGCTGATGAGAGAAGATCAGTATCATTAGAAGGCATACACACAAAAAAAAAAGAGATCTGCTTATTATATCTTTATGCATGCACAAACAGCTCAACTCCAGAAACAGACATAAAGAGAGGTTTATTAAGCCAACATCTAACAGATTAGGCTGTATAGGTGTAACAAATGCAAGAAAACAAAAAACAATTAGAGCATTGATTATAGACCTTGACATGCATCAAGGAAAAAATTCTGCAAAGCTCTTTTTCCAGATATGCAGGAAAATAAATAAGAAAACAAAAGTTGCTGTAACTAAATTTGTTTTAAGATCATCGCTGGAAAAGTAAAACTTAATCTCCTGTCGTATAATTAGTGCTCTCATGAGGAAAACTCCAGCAACTCTAATTCTCACCTTCTAACATATATGATACCCTAATCAAAAAGGGAGGATAAAGTTTGCTAATTCATACCATCCAGCACCAATTCTATCAATGCAAAGAAGGATCAGGTACAAGTTCGCATAATCAGTTCTCTTCTCCACATCATTCCTAGTAAAAATAACATGTATATCATGATGAAATTAAAAAGAAAAAAGGATTAATAAGGAGGCTCATGGGAAACTATAGCAGCAGACCTAAGGATATTGCTGATAGCATCGTACAAGCCCTGAAACACTGTTGCAAGATGAGTTCATTTTCATCATCACCTGCAGTGACAAATAAATGCAGATCTTGGACAATGTATCCATCCAACATTGCAATCTCAACTGCAGAAACTAGCAGCTGCACAACATCACAATGAAGTCAAACTTTTATCAACTTCCATGTGACAATATTTCATTGATCCGATATATATCTAGAGATCTGGCTGAGGAAAAATATAAAACCAAACATGCCATGTACAAGAAAACTTTCAGTATGTTATAATATGAAGATAACTAAACTTCTATCTTTATTCTTGAATTTATTTTTTATAAAGCAAAATATCAAATGTATCAAAATTATATAGGCAAAGATTAATGCGAGTACTTCAATTTTTTCCAAGAACCTTTTGCTTGCTATTGTATCTGTTTTTTTTCATTTTTGATTAAAGCGCATCATAAGAAGAATCATTACATGCCTTGATGTATCAAAACAAGTCCCCAACCTTTTCTAAAAACATGTAAAGACATGAATGCTGCTCAGAGTAGAATAAGGGACGTGCTGAATATAGCGAACAATGACATTCCCTATTTAAAGCAGAAACATCACTGAGTTAATGACTTATATCACATTGTGGTTTTCATTTTAATATGGGGTAGAAAGAAAATACATAGATCAACTGTCCAATTGTGCATGAACACAACACAAGATACAATAGAGTATTACCATTTGAGCTTTAATGGCACATCAAGGGGTTAACGGATACCATGAACAAGATGAGAATAAAATCTTGTATAAAATAAATTATTAAAGTAAGAGCAATTTATGTTAAACTACCAAACAGTACTCTCAAAATGTTACATAAATTAAATCATTACCGTTAGCAACGCCATGAAAGTATAAAGTCTTTTCGAGGACATGAAAGTATAAATAGTTATTAGTTATCACACAATATCCAGCATGCATATGCATGCTCATACTGATACAGAGATATAGAGAATGTTGCAAGTATATATATAAAATGCAACAAAGCATTCAAAGCAACAAGACAATGGAGAAACAAAAATTGACCAAATATTTATTTCTGGAAAATCAAAACATTCCAAAAATAAATATTTGCTTTATAAAATTTCAGATATTACACCACTGTACCAGGAATCTCAGTTCCTAATTACTTCCTATATCTAGGTTATTAAGGTATAGACTTCGCAGGTACAAGAGCAGTAGCACTATTCCCAACATAACAGTCCCCAACTTCTGTGAGGTTCGACAAACTTGTATTTATAGCTTCACTCCTGCACCATAGTCATGATTATAATAGAACAATGAATATAAAGGAAATAAAATCAATTAGAATTGAATGTTTCTCAGAACTTCTATGGAATAATCAAAGAAAAACATTGTGTATATAACTTATGATGGAGGAGCTACATCTTCAAGCTCGTTTGGTTGAAGGTTGAGATCACAAACTTTAAACGTGGTGTGCTGATTCTTAACCTTCACCACCCTATTGATCTCTTCCTGCACATCAATCGTCTTCAAAGATGAACCAAAAAGTTATTGATCTCTTCCTGCACATCAATCGTCTTCAAAGATGAACCAAAAAGTTCGGTTCTGCAATGAATTAATTCCTCATCACTCGCTTCTTTGTTTAAATCAATTGAGTTGATCTCCACTTCCTCATCAAACGCCACTTTGTTCAAATTGATATTATAGTTGAGCGGCGGTTCTCTACAACTGCTCAAAGAATCTACACCCAGTTTTCGTCTTCTTTGTGCCAATAGCGTCCGTGGCTTTGTAGGCACATTCACAAACCCACAAACTTCTAACAGACCACTATTTTCGATTTCACCATCTCGAACTTCACCACTCTCATCACTCATCACTTCATCTCTATCATCCAAATTCCCTATACCATGTTCGTCATCCCGATTCCCCAACTCAAATACATCCCTATCCTCACTCCTCGCTCGCCTCTCACGAAACCCAAATCGCCGATTCTTCCGATACCCACGAGAGAATTCAGCTCGTCTCCCACTAGAATTAGCACCATGACCCCAATCTCTCCCCTTTCACCTGTTCTTCTCTTTTCTCCAACTTGAATCATACTCCTCCTTCCTCCTCTTCCAACAATCATCATCAAACTCATCAGATCCATGATTTCTCCTGTAATCCCTGCCCCCTCTTCTGAGCTCCTCAGATCTACGATTCTCCCATTTTGGGGCAAAAGCAGACTCAGGGATCAAGTTGTTGGGATGCATTTGATTTTGGGAGCAGGGTTTTTGATCGACTTCGTATCGGTGATGAGGTTTCGAAGACCTCCACTCATCTCTAGAGCTCCAGTGCCTGTAGTGCATTTTTTCAATGATCGGATTTGTTCTAATTGAACTCTGAGCTTAAGGAAGATGAAACCCTAGTTTTTGAATCTCGATGGAAATTAGGGTTTTGAGAAGAGAAGAAAGAGAGCAGTGATTTTAATTCAGAATGCAACTGAGCAGGGGATCAGCCTCATATTTATACAAACTCAGATCAGAAGAAAGTGGGAAGCTTTTATTGCCTCATGGGATAAAAAAAATCTAAAAATATTTGGTCAATTTTTATATTATCGTATTGTTTTTGCCATATTTAATAATTATTATATCATTTTAAAGACTGAGATGATGAGACCACCAATAGAGTACACTAGAAAATTCTCGATGCCGGTATTGTTATTAGTAAGTGGATATGACGATAGATGTTTACGATCTATGGAGAGTTTAGTTTTTCTGAGTTAGCTGCTATAAATTTTCACGCACAACCACAAATTAGCCGCATTATGCGGTCAGTAATTCGTATGTAACAAAAGTAAATATGCAGTGAGTTTGTAATGACAATGATGATAACATATTTTAGTGAGGTAATTTGTGAGAAACAAAAGTAATTATGCCTTAAGATGTTTTATTGATTATTTATAATAATCAATAGTGTATGGTAATAGTACGATATTTAACTTGATTTTTTTTTGTATTTTTATACTTTTACCATATAATTTTCCTGCTATCAGGTTCCTAGATATCAGAAAGAACATGAGGCAAATGATTATTGTTTATCCTTTCTCCGCATGCATGAATGTCGAAAGACTTGTTCTAATAAAATTATGGGTACAGAGAACCGGATATCCATCATATAAAGAATTTAATAGAAAATCGCACAAATCATTAACCATATAACTCACATGATTTACTACTATTACTTAACAAACAAGTTAACAGAAAGGGAAAGGATTTTGACATTAGTTCAAAGTATTTTGCCATAGCTATTATGAAATTTGGATTAATGGGGAACTAAGGAAAATAAAAAACAAGTTTGTAATTAATAAAATTAGCTTTAACTAATCTAATCGAAAATAATCATGCATTGATGCAACCACAAGAATGTGAAACATTTCTCCAAAATATAATTCAATATCTTTCTTTCTTTAACTCCAAATATCTGTTTACTGCAGAAGACCAATATTGTGCTTTGTCAAAGTTATATAATTATTATCATCATCACTAGAAATCCTTTAGTAGTAGGCTAAATCGTACAGCACGTTCACTTTTGCACGTGTAGGATACTACACTCTTCATCTCTTTCAATTTACGCCTTGAACTTTATTAGATGTTATACTTTTCTGGTTTCTACAGTCGCAACCTTTTGTCCTCAAACTGAAACTAAGTGCAAAGTTTAAATATCTGATGTCAGTGAGAAAATGGCATGGAAATGGCACAAAAATCAAAGGATTGCAAAAAAAAAAGAAGGAAAGAGGGTATTGTACATGAGCAGAATTGAGGGAGGTTTCTTGCACTTCAGCCTAATATGAATAATATCACTAGAAATCCATCTAAATGAAATATATGCTACCCTGGTAGTGGATCACTACTAATTAGTGATCATATGACTTACAATTCCATCAGATCTATACTTAAAAGGCAACAAGGCGTTAAATCAGTGGTGTGCGTTGATATTTGTTAGTGATGAGATCAGAGCCCTTTCGCCAAAAAGACTTGCAAAAAAAAGCTTCTAATGATAGCTTTGTGCATGACAAAGATATTGCTCAGCACCAACAGCTCTCATCTCCACAAAAAGACTTGAAGAGGAGTTTATTAAGCCAACATCAACTATTTAGGCTTTGTAAGAGTAAAAAATGCAAGGAAAAACAACAACAATCAAAGCATTAATCATATATCAAAATAAAACTTGACCATCCTATCTTATTAATTATACCTAATAGCTTCATGAGAAATATTTCCAGTGCTCGTTTCTCACTATTCAGGCATAGGATTATTAATTTAAAAAAAAAAAAGAGTTAGCTAAGTCATACCCTCCATCAACAATTTCATCAATGCAAAGAAGAATCCGTTCCAAGTTCTCAAGAGCGGTTCTCTTCTCCACATGGTACCTAGTAAATGGACATGTACATCATGAGAAGTTGAACAAAGATCAATAAGGAGACTCATTGGAAACTATAGCAACAGAAACGACATATTGCTGATAGCATCTTAGAAGCCCTGAAGCACTGTTGCGAAGACGAGTTCATTTTCATCGTCACCAGAAGCGACATATTGTTGCTAATATGCCTCCGCCAAACATTGCTATCTCAGCTGCAGAGGCAAGTATTCGCACAAGGTCACGACAAACTCAAACATTTATCCAACTTCCATGTGAAAAATTGAACATGATTAAGAATAATTTGACCACAGCTAGAGATAAAAAGCCAAGCACGCCATGTACTAGAATACTTAGAATTAAGTACATCTGACCTGATGCTATCCAAAAAAGAGACCCTTGCAAGTGCTAAAACTTGAAAGTAACTACATATATAAATTTGTTTCACCTTCTAAACGAGCATTTGTCTTCAGAGTTGTAGTAAATACAAATCTCAGAAAAGCTAATTTTGCACCATGAGTATGTCAGTCATCCAACAAACATTTGGCAGCCACCTGCTTTCCTTCAGAATCCAGAGATGATTCCTGGGTAAGAAAAGAAGGTTGAATCAGATTCACAAGGACAAATCAAGAATGAGACCAACATACGGTCACTGAGGCATGTCTCAGAATATTTTCTGAAACTTGCAACACTACCTGAACACGGTTATTAAAAATAATACCATCCTTTTGTCAAGGATCATATCACATATGCATATGAGGTGCACATTACCATTTAAACAGATGGGGCATGCACTTCAACGTAGGATGCAAATGAATGATTTTTATTTTCCCTTGATTATCATCAAAAAAAATTCCATTGATGATTTGTGACTACTTATTTGTGGGATTGGATTTTATAATATTCATGGTTTTGTGATTTTATTGATGGATCATTGTGAAAAATAGAACTTGATCGTCCTATCTTATAACTGGTACCCTCATGAGAAAAATATCCCAGTGGCTGTTACTCGCTTACTGACATAGGATATGAAGGTTTTTTTTTTTTAAAGAGTCAGCTAATTGATACCCTCCAAAAATTTCATCAATGCAAAGAAGCAAGGGAGGAGCTACAATTTTTATGAAACAGGGGCCAGGTTTAAAGATTTGTTACATAATATTCTGGCAATATATGGCCCCATTGGGTTATAAATGCAAATTTTATAGCTTTGGGGATATTGCTGATAGCATCGTAGTAGCCCTGAAGCACTATTGATAAAATGGGTTCATTTTCATCATCACCCGCAGTGATAAATAAATACAGGTCTTGGACAAACTTATAGAGTACAACATGTTCATCAAACATTGCAATCTCAGCTGCAGAGACGAGTATCTGCACAAGGTCACAATGAACTCAAATTTTTATACAACTTCCATGTGACGATATTCAACACGTTTCAAATTAAGCTGATCTAAAGAGGATACCATGTACTAGAAAGCTTATACATTAGTACAGATTGCCTAATGCTGGAGGACAAGAAAGCGTGAACCATGTACAATGTTAAAACCTAGAACATAACTGGATAAATGTGAATGTGTTCCACCTTCTGAACAAGCATTTGTCTACAGAGTTTTAATAAATGCAGATCTCTTGAAAGCCAACTTGCAGCATGAGTAGGCTAGTCATCTGAAAAATATTTGACAGGCCCGCTTTCCTTCAGAATCCAAAAGAAGAATAGTCTATGTTCTTCTTTTTATGTATATGTATCTGCATATGCTTATATTTATGTGTATGTATGAATTTGCATGTATTGGAGTCCATGTGCCCTACCTTTTAGTTTTACAAATTTATCGAGTCCTATGTTCATATCGTGTCATGTACATGTTCGTACCTATGATTCATAGATTGTATATAATAGATCCATTGATCTCAAACAAATCATAGGTTGTGGTGAGGATTGCTTGCTAGAGATTTTCTGTAGATTTTAGAAAAAGCGAATAAATTTTCTAAAAACTGATGTCTGGTAACTGTAAAAATAAGGATCTTTTTGAAGAAGTATAAGCTCAAAAGCTGTAGCTTTGAGGACCATGCATTTTGATTTATCTATCATAAAAGTAAAATATTCATGATTGCTTCTTGCAACCTAAGCATGCTGATTCGCTCATATATTCCCTCAAAAAATTGTCTATCTCGTTTCCTTGTGGAAATAAGCCTCTATATCCTATCTTCCGTTTCTCTTATCATCATCTAAGCCTTTTCCAATCAAAAAGGAGTTGGCTATGAAACAAATTAACCTCCATGGAACATTTGAGAAAGCTCTACGATCGACCATCGTCTTGACATCATTCCTCTATATAGAAGTGGCAAATTGTTGGTCCAAAAACTATGATAAGGGAGGGTCTTGTCATAATCCTGATTGACCGGTTGGCATTCTCCAAATACTCATAGATTAAGGACAAATTTAAGAGGAAAAGATGGTATCTTTGATAAAGGGAATTACATTCAACTCAAAAGCACTAATAACATGATATATCTTTTGATTTACTGATATTAATTCATCTCTACCTTCCTCCTTATTCATTACCTCTCCTCTCTCTTCTTTAAAAACCAATTCCAACTACCAGCTGTGCTTAAAACTAAGCTTAGAAATCCACATGCTTCAGAAACTATGCTTAAACCATTTGTAGACTGAATTTAGAAATAATCCAAGAACTGAAGCAAAATACAACATCAATATATAGAAACACAACTACTAAAAATGCAACATCGATATATAAAAGACAAACGTTGTATCTAAAGACATATGAAGTGCGAAAACAAAGGAAATAAGACTAGTTAGAATTGAATGTTTCTAAAAAACTTCACCTATAGAGCAATAAAAGACAAACGTTGTATCTAAGAAAACTCCACTTACGCTGTTGTGGAATTTTCTTCCACCTCAGGTGGTGGAAGGTTAAGATCGCACACCTTAAAAGCAGTGTGCTGAATCTTTCCCTCCACCACCTTCTTGATCTCCTCCTGCACATCAACTATCATCACAGATGAGTCAAAAAAAGTATTAAATCCCTTTCTTTCCAGACTACTTTCTTCAATAACAAATTTCTCATCAATCTTCACTTCCTCATCAAACGCTGCTTTGTTGAAATCGACATTATAGTTGATTGGGGGTTCTCTACCATTGCTCGGCGAACCTTCACCCAATTTCTGTCTTGTCCGTGCCAACAGTGTCCGAGGCTTAGTAATCACATTCAAAAACCTACACACTTTCAACAAACCACCATTTTCAATATCGCCATCTCTAACTTCTCCTCTCTCACAGCTCATGACTTCATCTCTATCATCCAAATTCCCTGATCCACCTTCTACCTCTCGATTACATAATTCAAATCTATCTCTATCCTCATTCCTCGGGGAATCAGTTCTATCCCTATACTCGCTCCTCGCTCGCCTCTCACGAGACCCAAATCGCCGATTCTTATGATACCCGCAAGAAAATTGCTCTCGTCTCTCGCTAGCGCCATCACCCTCGGTATCATAGCCCCAATCTCTCCCTCTCCACCTCGAATCATGCTCTTCGTGTCTCCTCCTCCTCCTCTTCCTCCATTCATCGTCAAAACCCCAATCGGCACGATTCCTTCTGTAATCTCCGCCTCTTCTCTGGATTTCCTCGGGGAGCTGGCCAACCGAGACCGAATACACCGTAGCCAATCTCCCTGCTTTCATCAACATCTCATGCGTTTGAATTTGAGGGTAGGGTTTGAGCTCACCTCGGCCATGGCGACGAGCTCTCGAATGCCGGCGCTCGTCTTTATGGCACCGATGGTACATTTTAATCGAACTCGTTTTGATTCGAGATCTGAAGTTTTGGGGAAGATGAAACCCTAGTTTTTTGAATCTTGAGGCGATTAGGGTTTTGTAAGAGGGGGACAGAGAGAGCAGTGATTTTAGTTCAGAATGCAATTGAGTGAGCGGAGCCTCGGCCTCATATTTATACAGTCTCGGATCATTAAAAAAAAATTATATTGTCTTCTTGTTTTCCTCCTTGTCTAATAATTATTGGTCACTCCTTCCTTTTTTAGTTATCATTTTAGAAAAATACGCACCGACTAAATAAAATATTATCATTTTCTTAATATCAGCAATTAATTTACTGCCACGGCAACACTAAAAAAATCATAAATAATTTTCTAGGCTATTAAAGAAAGCATTATCATCATTTTAATATTAACAATTAATTTTCTAGGCTATTTTTGGTATTGTATCATTTATTGATATTTATATCATTAATAATTTTCTCGTTGTTTTAAAATCATCAAGTAAAATGGAACACTTTTTTCTCTCGAAAATGAAAAGAAAAAATGGACGGAGGAGGTATATCATTATTTTATCATTTTAAACGACAGCGAGATGAGACTGCCAATAAATTACACTAGAAAATTGTCAAAGAAAGTAATGTTGTGTTTATGTAGATAGGACCATAATGACAGTGATGCAATAAATTCTTATGATATATGACTTCGAAAAGTTTGCTTTTCTGAACTAGTTGCTACAATTTTAACACGACAGAAAATTTAGCTGCATGATGAGGTCACTAAATCATGTATAACAAAATAAACATATGGTGAATTTGTGGTTACGGTATCAACAAAGTTTAAACAATGCATTTTGTGAGGAAAACGAGTGTCTTAATTATGACGCTTTATTGATTATATCTAATGATCCCTAGTGTAATGCATTAGCATGGTATTTAACAAACTTTAAAATGCGGGATTTTTATTTTTGCCATAATTTTCTAGTCCCTATGTTCTTTATATTTCAGTAAAATAACACGAGGCAAATGATTGTCGAATTTATCATTCGTTGACATGCATTAATGTCTGGAAGTTGTTTTATTGACAATCAAGAGCATAGCAAAGCAAATATTTAACATGTAAAGATTTTAGTAGAAAATCTTACGATTCATTAACCATGTAACTCACATGATTCACTAATTCCACTTAAACAAACAAGTTAATGAAAAAGAGAAGAATCTTGCAATTGGTTCAAAGTATTTTGCATAGCTCTCTTGGAACTGCGATTTTAAAAGGGATGTTAAAAAAACCCATAGCAATAAATTCGCGATTCGGGATTAATTCGGCGAGGTCGAAAAATCGGATTCAGAGAACTATTCGGAAAAAATCGGCGGGTGTTCAAAAAAAATTCGGCAGGTGTTCGGGAAATGTTCGGGAAGGATTTTAGGGAAGAAATTAATATATAAGGCGCTGGGTTTTGATATTGCTAATTATTCGCAGTTTTTTTTAAATTATTCATTGATTTTTCGAATAATTCACGAATTATTCGCGAATTATTCGAAACGTTCGCCAACGACGATTAAATCGGAGTATTAATCGGTCGATCAAAAATTCACGATTTATACGTTCCCGAATAATTCGCGAGACTATGAAAACAACCAGGGACAGGTGTAGGTTAGAATCAAGGGCGGTGCATGATTGATATTTATATGAGCGGGCTGTATAGATGATTCTAGATATGTTAATTGTATTAAGATATTTGGAAACTAATAATGTTCATGTATATAAGTTGTTGGGGGAGTTTGAAAATCTTTACTGTTATCACTAGAAATCTTTGGATAATATCATTAATCAACAAAAAAATTGGCAAAATTCCAATAGTCAAAATTGAGCATTGGAGATATCCATCCCATCTATAACAAAGACAAAAATAAGAAATTAAAAAGTCAATAACCATCTCTTTCTTTTTCACTCTCTCATTCATTACACATTCTTTCAAATGCTCAAAAGCCTACAAAGGGACAATATTTAGGGATCAACGCTTTTTTAGAAATAATTAGCAAAATTGTGTTAGTGTTAAAATATTTAGCAAAATTGTGTTGGTGTTAGAGTTAAGCCAGAGTTAACCAAAACAGCACTTTACAAATGCGGTTTCATCCAAAAAATCCTCAACCTCCGCATTTTAGAACCACACTTTAGAAGTGCGGTTATTAAGCCAAAAACTCCCTCTAGCCTACCTCACACCTCCATCCTCCACTTTCTTCCTTAATTGAGCCGCCATCTCGAGATTTCTCCTCCCTACTACCGTCTTCACCGACATCCGTCTTCGACCTCGCCATTACGAGCCACCACGAGCTGCTGCCCTCATCATCTCCGATCTCGAGCAACTCACTCTCGATATGTCCCCTTGATCGCCCACCCCACCACTGACAACACCATCATCATCGTTATCGATCATGCCATCGTCACCTCCGTGCAATCAGATTTGAACCGCCGACGGCTCATTATCCTTCGGAGATCTCCGCTGCCCATTTTCCACTGGCAACTCGAAATCTTCTCACTTCCCTCCACGACTTCTCCTCGCGGACCGTTGTGACCCCTCCGGTGGTGATGATGATGATGATGAAGGTGGTGATTGATCTGCAACCATCTTCTCTGTATGATTGTTTCGGAGCCAGGTATAGAGAAATTAGAGGTATTTTTTGCGTGTGGGGAAATTAGTTGTGACCGAGTGTCACGTCTCGCTTCCCAAAATACGGAATACGAGAGGTGACAAGGCCAGCCATGCTCCTACGGTCAAGGAAATATTCTGCCGTAATCATACTTCGGTTTCTAGCATTGCGTGGTAATCAGTAATCATAGCACAAGTAATGAGAAATGCAGTCACTAATTCTATCAAATCAGATACGAGACTAACCAGATGGAATCAAGGGCGTGATAGCATCGACGTCTCTAATCTAGATGTCCGCAATATTCTCGAGACAGGGAAGGTCCTAATCCGAGCTAAGTCCACTTTTCACTCTGAACATGCATACTCAGATCGTCAGAGCGACACAACAACAATATATATAAATATGTAATAAGTGCAATGATGATAACGTGAAGCAGTAACATAGAGTAATGACGCGAGCATAAAATAATCGGTTGTAACGACTCCAATTTCATTGTACAAAAATTTTCAAATTAATGTACAGAATGGAATATTCGCAAACCTGAGTCTACTTATTATTTTTGTTTCTGAACAGCAATAAACAATTTGTAGCTCATTGGTAAAGCCTTGCACTGCTGTGACGTAGCCCCTGTGTTCGAATCCCATCAGCCACATATTTTATGATTTTTCTTTTAAATATTTTGGAAGCCCAAAAGTTTACACGTGCAATACACGTAAAAATGAAAAGCCACAGAAAACAAACATGTAGAAAATGTTGTATGAACAGATAGAGACACGTGACAACAATCCCACACCCTACCTCAACACAACGACCGACGAGATCGTCGTTTGGGCTGGCGCCGCCGGTTTCCCCCGTCGGGGATGCTCCAAATTTCTGAACCCTAATCCCTTGGCCTACCCCCACTACTCCTAGTCTGTTTGTTTTCCCTGCAATTAACCAGAGAATTAAAAATAAGTTTTAAAACCAAATTTTAATGCATTTTAATTCTCTCTTCACTCACAAAACCCTAATTCTACCCTATAAATACAACCTCACACACTATCCCTCTTCATTCTGAAATCTTTTGTCAAAAATTCTAAAAAAGTTCCAAGTCAAAGAAGAATACAAGTGGAGTCAGCCAAGGTCACTTTCCCGCGACGATTCAAGACGATTTCGGTGACCTCACGACTCCACGAAGCCACCACTCTATTCCTACACCTCTCCTCTCTTCTCTAAACTCGTAAGTCCCCCTTCTCTCCTCCTCTTCTTAACTTAAAATGTTCTCTTTTCAAATCACGTCGATAAGTGGAGTTATACCGACCCTTAATACTGGTCTCTTTTAAATTTCAATTTTCTCTTAAGAACCCCTTAACCATATCATTATATCTTTCTTGTTAAACATTAACTAAAATTTACAAACAAGTTTCATATTAATACTCCAAGTAAAACAATTTTTATTACACTTTTACGTTTAAATACCATAAAGTTACATATGACATCTTTTATCATTTTTGCTTGTATTTCCTTTAGAAATCTCACGAGGTAATGACCTACCTCTTACAACACGCATCATGACATAGCACGATTTCCTTTTAACAATATTTCGGAACAAATACTACTGTTACATTAAAATACCATAAACTATTAAAATCCGTATTCTTTAAATTTGCATTATTTACATTCCTTGCAATTATGTCTCTACAACCCATTTTGGGAAAACCGATCGGGATGGTGCGGGTTATTGCACATCTTCGGGACTAATAAAGCGAGATGCAGACCTCTTCATAAAGCATACAATCTCGATGGAATTTTTAATACAATTTTTAAGAAAAACGTGATTTCTATTTAATAAATAAATTTTATTTTTAATAAATATATATATAAATATTATCAAAGCATTTATTTTAAATATATAATAAATTCAATGTTTTCTAAACCAAAAGAAAAGAATTACAAGTTTCATGTAAATACCATCAAAAATCCATACAAGTCAAATTTACACAAAATTACCATGAACTATTCAACTAGGTATTTATTCACTAGAACACCTCACTTTTAAAAGTTACATCCATGAAAACCCTAAATACGATAAATAAATACTTGAGGTTTATTTTGAAAGTATACTAAAACTATTTTTTATAAATCCCTCTCAAGTTATATTAATTTATATTAAGGACCCTAGTAAATATAGGTTTAAGCGGGACTTATTTTCTTAAGCCTTAGGGAGCCGGAGAAAGTGGGTGCTTGCCTATTTAAGGTAGAAAGCTAAAATGAGGTTATCAATGGTAATTGGCTTGGAAAATGTCACAAATCCTGCCGTCCATATGCAGCAGTTACCGATAACCCCAAAACCTAATTCAGGAATCAAATTTTGTTTAAGTGTCTGACTTAATCTGAGTATCGGTCTAATCCGAATACAATCTAAGCATGAACTCAATCCAATCGTAACTCCAATACAACATGAATCCAATTTATACTTGAACTTAAACATGAATACCAGAACTATACCAGAACAACATCAACATGACTTGAATTAACCGAACCATGGATATATCTTGACTTGACTACATGACTATCTGTTTACATTCTTATCCGTTTACATGAACAACTTATACCATAGTTTCGGCAAGTATTATACAATAAATCATTACAAACAACACATTATACATTACTGGGTTTTTAAGGGGTAGACTGATACAGAATGTATTAGAAGTAGAATGAGACGGTCGCTATAATACACCTAACCTGAATATCCATTGCCGTTGACTCGTGGGTTTTGACGGGGCCTTGTACTCCATATGCCTTACTCCACGGAATAAATTGGACTCCTCTCATATACACTGATATATTCTGTACTAAGCTACAAACGATTACGTTAGTATAATAAAAACAGATAAATTACCAGATATATTTCTTTTACTTGATCTATATCTCTTTTAGGACTTATCGAGCGATTGTTCGCTGACAATATTCCTTTCTCTTTTTTCTTTGGAATGTTGTCAGGAGGACCCCATTCTTAGGAGGTAGAGCCCAAACAGGACGATTTGGAGCAGTTCATTAAGGACCCAGAGCTCCAGTCTACTTGTACATACTTTTACTTTCGGTTCATATGCCATTGTTAGGCATTGCTTTCCAGTATTGTATTTACTTTCCAGATGTATTGTAAAGAATGTTTATCAATAAAAAGTTGATGTTTATTTATATCTCTTGTCTTTTCTTGTGTACTTTTATTATATTGCTTATATACGCTTAACGTATTTACTTCTGAGTAAATACGCCGCGGGCCTCGTCACGTCTCCTTATCTGTACACTGGGAAGCGGGGGTGACACCGGTACATGTAATGATAAAGCAGGTGTATCAGATCAGTAATCAATGCAATCTCCATGTCACTAAATAAATCAGTCTCTAAGTCTCAATGTCCAAGTCACTAAACTTATCGTCAGTCCAAGTATGAGCGTCAACCACCGCAGGAGCATCCCCAATCCAAGGGTAAGCCCCAGGGGCAAGGGAACACGGGCCCGAATCACTATCAGTAAGAATCAAAAACACTATCAGTACAAATCCCGAAATCACTACATATGCCGGCAGTGGGACTCCTGAGATTCCGTTGATCGAACTCACACTCAAACTACCCCACACCCCGCGGTCTACATCAAACACCGACCATGAATCTAAATACTAGTCGCTCCATGACAAGTCTACGCGAAAACTGGAGACAGGGTCTCCATCAAGCATGTCTCGGCTGGTATCCAAGATAAATGGACAGTGTTCGATGTCTTACCTATGACATTAATATAAGTGCTTCCATACCCATCCTATACCAGTTATAGTTACACTTATATATGTCCCATAGATGTCGACAATGCAATAACTAACTGGCTCCGCTGATTGTGTACAAGTACGTATCACTTCCATTATTAAATCACGCTTTTACACTAACGTACTTCCCACAATCCAATTACTAACATTTATCACTGGGTAATCTAAGAAAGTCACTAGGGTATCGATGCAAATGAACACTATTTATAAGGGTATAATAGACATGCAACATGATGGGGATACAATAAATGCATCACTAAATACATGTGAGCAACCGGTGTCAGTTGGATTAGAAAATAACATAAAATCATACGTGCATAGTTTGGCAAAAAAATATAAAAAGAGTAAATAGTGTATTAAATTATCTGTACGGTAAAATTAGTTTTGAGTCAATCGGATATCAGGTTTGCGAGTTATGGTCGTTCCATTTTAAGTGTTTACTACTGGAAATCCAATTTCTAAAATGGAAGTCCGTTTCGTAACACGTTTTACTCCCTATTGGGATCATAATTAGGCGATACTACAGTTAGATAGTATTTAGATTTATCTGTTATGTTTCCAACGCATCATACGGATCAATAATATCCTCTGTACGCAGGGAGATATGCACTGTCTAAAGTTAAGGTATACATTCTGTTCCTGCATGAAACAGCAGAACACATCGACGGTTTAAAAGGTATTATAAATATCAAACGACACTGGAATGCAATGAGACTAGTGCCGTTAGAAATCTAATTAAATTCTCTATGGTTCTGCACACTTGTATATTTAAACGGTGAGATATATGCGTTCTAAAACAAGCAAAGGCGGAGATTCTTGCCCCGGACTACAGTTCAGAGCCATGAATCGCCTCAGTTTTCGTCGTTATAACTTATTAAAATTCAGAGATCAACTATGGATACTGTAGGTTTATCTGTTGTCTTCGATACGATCCCTAAAACATGAGGTTACAAGTTGCATTCAGTTTAATATAGATTTAGAACGTGGCATGTGCGGTGAATTCCAAATTCAACGTCGCCTTTTAGGGGCGTCGTTTCTTATGCGAAACTATATTATCTTGAAACCAAATATCTATACAACGTTAGTTAAAAGTAAATGAACAATTGATCACAATTTCCGCTATTTTAAAATAGGTTTTGGTTCACGCTGCACGCCGAACACTTAGCTATCGACAGTCGGTTTTATCTAACCGATTAAAATGAGATATAATTCTCATAAATTATATGCGATATTTATACATGTTCTGAGATCCGATCATAACCAAAACCAATATAAATAAATTACTAGGGTGTGTTATTAAAACCTAATGATAGTTTACGATATGATTCTAATTATAAAGTTATGATTAAAACCGCTTGTCTAATTAATATAGGTATAGCATGTGTAGCAAGCGAGGGGTTCATTTGCCTGAAGAAGAATTTACGATCACGACAGCAACCCCGGAAACGGCACGGGTATGGCCACGGCGAAGCATGACTATGTATGGCGCGAGCACGACATGACTAGCTACGGCTAAACTTCGACTTGACCTCGGCGATGGAGACGAGGCTTGGTGACCCGGAGTTCGACGGCGGAGACCTGGAGCTCCGACAGTGGCTGATGACGCAGAAATGAAGAGCTGGAGGTGCTGGAGCGGCTTGGGGGGAGTTGTGCAGAGATGAGGTCAGCGGTGGTGGTGAAGGGTGTAGTGGAGTTGAGGGTGGAAGGTGTGAGCTCGAGGAGTAAAGGGGTGATGTCCCGATAGCGGTGAAGGGAGGTGGCCGACGGAGGAGGCATCAACGGTGGGTGCAGAGACTCGTAGGTGTTGGGAGGAGGAGAAGACAAGGAGGAGTGGCAAGCTCAAAGGTTGGTGGAGGTGGTGATGGTTGCTGAGGCTCATGGATGTTGGGGGCCCGTGCTGTTGGTGGTCGACGGTGAGGTGGTGCCGGTGGTGGTGCAAGGTCGTTGACGATGGGTGTTCAGAGGAGAGCGATGGGAGAGCTCTGGTGCGTTGGGAGGTGGAGAAGTGATGGAGGGGGAGACTCGTCGGCGATGCGAGGAGGCAGCGGAGTGGTCGGGCAGTTTGCCGGCGATGCAGGGACAGTGGGGTTGGTGAGTTCGAGAGAGAGATTAAGATAGAGATCAAGAGAAGAAGGGAGAGAGATGAGTTGGTTGAGGAGAGGGGAAAGCATGTGAGAGGATCTCGGGGTTAGTTGGGCGTAGGCTTCGTCGTGGGAGCGAGTCGAGCGGGAGAGGAACGAGACGTGGGGCGAGAGAGAAGGAGGGTCGTGGTTTGAGCGAGTCGTGGGGCTTGCGAAGAAGAAGAGGGGCTGGGATCGAGAGGAGAGAGAAGGGTAAGGGAAAAAGAGGAGAGAGAAAGATAGGGGGAAAAGGATCGGGTCGGTTTTGGGAATAGGGATAGGGTTTGGACTTAGGTGTGTGTGGGTTGGGGTTTAATTTGGGTTTTGGTTTAGGCTTTAAAAATAGAAATTATTATTAGAAAAATATAGGAAATTATCTATAGAAAGTATTCAAATAGAAAAATTTTAGGAAACATTTATTTATAAATACGGAAATATTTATAAGAGAACTGGGTATTACATCATATTCTACTTACAAAAAATTTCGTCCTCGAAATTAAAATAAATGATAAGCTATAAAAATGTCATGCGAAAAGCAACAAAATCAATTACTACTATATAGTGATTTACGCAAAAGCCACTAGATGGAAATCAAATATTTATATATATAAGAAATAGGGCAGTTAAAAGGGACAGCCATACATAAGGACATAACTATTAATAGTGATAAACTATATATATATATATACCAATATAATTAAAAATAGAATGACAATAATAAACAATAATGAAGGATTGGCTAATAGGCCTTAAAAGCCAAAACTACCTTAATAAAACTACAAATCAAGCAATTATATAATCAGTTGAGAATACTCATACGGTAAGATACAGGAGAGAAAAAAATGAAATTGTAGGTGGCTAGTAAACAAACTAGATATCAACAACGAACGTAAAGACCAAGACTAAACTATATTTGCAAAGTGCGGAGATAATACAATACAAAAGAAAATAAGAAAATACCGAGATAATGATATATGTACAAGTAAATAAAATGTATTAGCATACAAGATAACCATAATTTATATTGCAGTAAATAGAAAATTTAAATCGATTGCAGCACAAGTATACGCAAGTAAACGTAAATACGAAAACAAAAGATAGTTGGCATAAATATGAATAAAGAAAATGGGATACTATATAGAAAATCAATATGAAACTCATTTTAAAGAAAATTCAAACCACTGATAATATAAATTTTGAAAGTTAATCAAAATAACACCAACAAACAAAATGAATATGAATGATAACAGTACAATAAATAATAAAACATTAAAAGAATATGGAGTAGCAAATAACTTAAAATGACATCCTGTAATTAAAGCAGATAAAATCAAGACAAAAGACACGAAGAATGGAATTTCATAATAAAAGAACGATATTATGGAAAGCATTAGTAGGAAAACTAACTAGAAAATAAAATATGCAGTGTAAATTAGAACTATGAAAATTTTGAAAATAGTAGAGTACTTAGAGAAAGCGAAGATAACAAAAGTACTTAATCACAACCCACAATTTTATTTATTTATTTATTTGCATTTAAACCAAGGAGTTCAACAAAATACAAGGTTCAGACGAAAAGAAACGATTACTAAATAAAATAACAATGTCTTTATTAGAAAGGGGAAGGGTGATAACTCCATATTGATATCTAGGTCTCTGTGATCTCGTAAAGCGGGTCTGCATCCTGTGTTGGGTCTGTGCTGTTCTCGAAATTCAAGATACGAAAACAACTAAGTCACTTAAACAGATATGGAAGGCGTTGACGAACCTCCTCCTTGCAGCTCTTTCCTTCTAGGGCAACTATTGACAAGATACCTGCCAGATCCACAAATCAATCACTGCCCCTTGGCTCAGCGACGGTCCCTTCGAAGATGCCCCGGTCTTATGCAATAACCGCATACTTGGGTTCTCTGCTGCTCCTCAAGTTGAGGGACAAATGGGTGCTCCATCTGTACACCTTCTCTTTTACTAACAGGGATTCCCTCACGATCGGAGCTCCTCCTGGTGCTCGAACTAGCTGCCTCCTTAACCCGTCAGCTAAAAGATCATTCGTTCTCTCCTGGGCTTCTCTCAATCCTCACAGTACGCTCAAAATCTCGGCAGGGTGATCCTGAAAAGCGGAGGTGGAAGGAGAGTCGTGGGAAGCCATGATTCCGAAACAACAAATTTTCGAACGATGGTTTAAGATATCAGAATCAGAATAAGATATAAATTGACAACGTAGCAAGAATATGTGGTGAGGAGGAACTCAACTGAGTGGAAATCAAATGTAGAACTCCAAGTCACTCAAGCAGAGTGTTGTCTTATAACTATACTGCAGTTCATAGTTACAATCACATAACTCTACCAAGTCACCCAAAACTTTAGCGGATGGAGTCAAAAATGTAGCTTGACAAACTGTAGGGATCCTAGTCAAGGATAACAAGTTTACAATCTAGACCGAATGGGCGACGTAAATTGTCAAGCCTTAGTCGGATTTTGTAATCTCATTCTAAACCAACCTGGCTCTGATACTAACAAAACCATGTAACGCCCCGCTTTCCAAAATATGGAATATGAGAGGTGACAAAGCCAGCCATGCTCTTACGGTCAAGGAAATATCCTGCCGTAGTCAGACTTCGGCTTCTAGCATTACGTGATAATCAGTAATCATAGCACAGGTAATGAGAAATGCAGTCACTAATTCTATCAAATTAGATACGAGACTAACCAGATGGGATCAAGGGCGTGATAGCACTAACATCTCTGATTTAGATGTCCGCAATATTCTCGAGGCAAGGAAGGTCCTGATCCGAGCTAAGTCCACTTTTCATTCTGAGCATGCATACTCAGGTCGTCAGAGCGACACAATAGCAATATATATAAATATGTAATAAGTGCAATGATGATAACGTGAAGCAGTAATATAGAGTAATGACGCGAGTATAAAATAACCGGTACACGTAACGATAAAGCAGGTGTATCAAATCCGTAATCAATGCAATGTCCATGTCACTAAAGCAATCAGTCTCTAAGTCTCAATGTCCAAATCACTAAACTTATCGTCAATCCAAGTGTGAGCGTCAACCACCGCAGGAGTATCCCTAACCCAAGAGTAAGCCCTAGGCGCAAGGGATCACGGGCCCGAATCACTATCAGTAAGAATCAGAAATACTATCAGTACAAATCCCGAAATCACTGCATATGCCGGCAGTAGGACTCCTGAGATTCCGTTGATCAAAATCACACTCAAACTACCCCACACCCCGTGGTCTATATCAAACACCGACCATAAATTTAAATACTAGTCGCTCCATGACAAGTTTACGCGAGAATCGAAGACAGGGTCTCCATCAAGCATGTCTCTGCTGGTATCCAAGATAAATGGACAGTGCTCGGTGTCTTACCTATGATACTAATATAAGTGCTTCCATACTCGTCCCATATCAATTATAGTTACACTTATCTATGTCCCATAGGTGTCGACAATGCAATAACTAACTGGTTCCACTGATTGTGTACAAGTACGTATCACTTCCATTATAAAATCATGCTTTTACACTAACGTACTTGTTACAATCCAATCACTAACATTTATCACTGGATAATCTAAGAAAGTCACTATGGTATCGATTCAAATGAATACTATTTATAAGGGCATAACAGTCATGCAACATGAGGGGGATACAGTAAATGCACCACTGAATACACGTGAGCAACCGGTGTCGGTTGGATTAGAAAATCATATAAAATCACGCGTAAATAATTTGGTGAAACAATATAAAAAGCGTAAATAGAGTATTAAATTATCTGTACGTTAAAATTGGTTTCAAGTCAATAGGGTATCAGGTTTACGAGTTATGGTCATTCCATTTTAAGTGTTTACTGCTGGAAATCCAATTTCTGAACTGGAAGTCCATTTCGTAACACGTTTTACTCCCTGTTGGGATCATAATTAGGCAATACTACAGTCAGATAATATTTATATTTATCTGTTATGTTCCAACACATTAGACGGATCAATAATATCCTTTGTACGCAGGGAGATATGCACTGTCTAAAGTTAAGGTATACATTCTGTTCCTGCATGAAACAGCAGAACACATCAATGGTTTAAAAGGTATTATAAATATCAAACGACACTGGAATGTAATGATACTAGTGCTGTTAGAAAGACAATTAAATTCTCTATGCTTCCATGTATGGTTCTGCACACTTGTATATTTAAACGGTGAGATATATGCGTTCTAAAACAAGCAAAGGCGGAGATTCTTGCCCCAGACTGCAGTTCAGAGCCATGAATCGCCTCAGTTTTTGTCATTATAACTTATTAAAATTTAGAGATCAACTATGGATACTATAGGTTTATCCGTTGGCTTTGATACGAGCCCTAAAACATGAGGTTACAAGTTGCATTCAGTTTAATATAGATTTAGAACGTGGCATATGCAGTGAATTCCAAATTCAACGTCGCCTTTTAGGGGCGTCGTTTCTTGTGCGAAACTATATTATCTTGAAACCAAATATCTACACAACGTTAGTTAAAAGTAAATGAACAATTGATCATAATTTCCGCTATTTTAAAATAGGTTTTGGTTCACGCCGCACGCCGAACACTTAGCAAGTAATATTTCATAACTTGAATCGCAGGCGCGCGATTGTGATGATTGAGGGAGGACCTATACTGGGAGAACAGTCTTACTCAAGATGATAGTATAATATCTGGTTTGTCTTTATCATCATGTACAACATTAGGTGGAATTACAGATCACTATTACATGTTGATAGAGCCCATAGGATTCTTGCTTGACTACCAGCATTATGATGGCGATCATATATGTGGGAGCTGGGTGGTTTATAAGCACATACTTAAATGTCTCTAGTCGTGGGAGTATCGAGACTGAGCATCTATACTCCGGAGTAGACTAGTGTATACTTATCGAGACCCCGACAAGGGGCGGTGGCCGGTCTCACAAGCCATTGGTGTCAGTTAGTCACCTAAGATAGTATACAGGTGCTCATTGGGTTATGAGTACACTGGACGGACTCGCCGGGAACATGCTAGTTGGTATTATACCTATTGTCAGATAGCAGTTCCCAGGTGACATGAGTACATGTTAGTCTGTCGACCTGAGATCGTCATTTGTCTCGTGTGAGATCCCACTGTGCTTTGATTACTATCTTGCCACGACTCAAAGCAGTCGTGCAAACAGGTTTTAGTTGGGTACAGTCCCGAGCCACATGGAGGCAGTGAGTGGATCGTCGGGTACTCGTCTCTCCCGGTATTGGGGGTTGATGTCGCGTTGTGCACGGGCATCCATCACCAGAAATCCGTGGCCACGGTGAGCGAGATTTACTGATTTGGATCAGTAGTTTCTCAGTGGGTGATGAGCTTCATACCGACACGAAATATCGCGTTATTAGGGGTTTGACTTTATCCACCCCCTAGACCCGATATGCGATACTCTTAGACGAACAGACCGGACTGTACGAAGATTGTCATGGACAGGCTCAGTAGGGGTTCGAATGAGCTTGCTCGTCGGCCTTCCTTTCACTCAATACCTGGGTAGCCGTTAAGTACAGCTAGTGCCGTTGACGTATTTGTGGTTAAACCCACTGCCAGTATATTGACGAGTCTTTAGAGTCCCACACAGAGGGTTTACCTGGTTCTGGCGAAATGATGAGTAGCTGTATTGGATACGTGCAGGATTTCGATCGATCGATCGTACTATGTACTCGAACTTTTGATTGGACAGTTGATCATACCAGCCGGCTCGGGTTTGAGCCAGATTATTAAATCAGGTATTTGTTTCCTTACGGAAAATAAATAAATAAATAAAGTAACGGGAAAAAGTCCCCAAGTGGAGCATCACGTGCCCACACGTGATAGGCGCTGCGCTTGACAAAACTAAGCTAAAACTGGGCCTCACGTGCAGATACGTGACCTCTATAGACAAAGCATATAGGCGCCTGAATAAAGAAAACAATTGGACAAAAAAAATACTCACGTGATAGCACGTGACACCTTTTGGTGGGCTTAATTTGGTGGGTCACATGCTACACGTGATAGACTCATATGCCTTCTGAACCGATAGAAGTTAATTCTAATTAAAAGGGACCAAAAGCCTTATTTGGAAAATATTTCCTTAGATCTTTCTAAACAAGAAAGATTACGCTCTGTATAACAGAGCGCCGTTGGATTAAAGATCCAATGGTGATTAAAAATTACCAATCTACAGAAAAATTCTGTGCAAGGAAATATCTTCCTAAACTTGTTAAGAACAACAAAAGAAATATCTTCTGTAAAACAAAAGTCCTTAGATTAAAAATCCAACGGTGAATAAAATTCATCGAGTGATATAAAAGATCATGTTGGTTGATTAGAAAATCAATCAAAATCTCTCAATGAGAGATTTTCTAAACAAATTGATTCCCTTCTTTCTCCTATAAATAAGAGCAAAGAAACACACAGGAGAAGGAGAGACGAAGGAAGAAAGAGAGAGAGAGAGAGAGAGAAACCCCTCGTAAGCAAAAGAAAAGAGAATTTAATTCTCCAGAAAAAAAAGAGAAAAAGAAACTCTAGCTAAGAGAAGGAACAAAATACAGAGAGAATATCTCATCCCCTTTTTACCTCCATAAGAGTTTAACTCTTCTAAAAAGAACTTAGTTCTTCCTTTGGTTGAGATCTGCAGAAGCAGATCTCCCCACAAGTTGAGAATTTAATTCTCATCGGGAAGATTCTGCCATGCAGATCCAAAACCTAGAGGAAGATCTAACTTCAGAGAATTTAATTCTTCCAAAAAGTATATAGGAATTTAATTCCTCTGATAAAATAATAGTTTAACCCTTCATATAAGAACTCAGTTCTTTCTTATGGTGAAAGATCTGCAGTAGCAGATCTTCTCACAAGTTGAGAATTTAATTCTCATCGAGGAGATTCTGCCATGAAGATCCCAAAGCTAAGAGAAAAACTAAGTCTTAAGAATTTAACTCTTACAAAACAGTGGGCTTGAAAGTCTCGAAATTCAGGATCTCCATGCATGTAAAAAAAAAAATTGGCACCCAACATGATAATAACCGATCACGTGCTCCCACGTAAGCACCCTTGATGAACAAAAGAGGACAACTGAGACTGGCTCACGTGTTTGTTCTCCGCCGAAAACGGGGACGCGACCGCGTAGGTCCATCCTGCCTGAATTTCGAGGGCAGATACTAATTGGTGCTATCCGTCCACCTCTCCGAAAATACCAAGTTGATTTATGACACCATATATCGAAGGTTTAATCGGATGCGGCCGATATAGCAGCCTTCTTCAGATCCCCCCTCGTTGAGGGGTTTTTGATTGTGGGGACGCTCTTCCCTGCAGGCGCAAGCCCCTGCAGTTAATTACGCTGCCGCATCGCGATAATCACTTTCTCCTTCTCCAGATGGCCACTTCGTGTCATAGGTGTTTGTTTTGTTTTTGGTTGCCCGTGGATTGTATACGAAGACTAATTTATATTGTTGCCCGTAGGGCGTGGATTAGTCCAAATCCGTATCTTCTTAGATTTGAGTTTGGGGTTGGGTTTAAGGATACGTTAGTCTCATTTGAGACTAAGATCAATTTAAATGTTTGTTAAGGATACGTTAGTCTAATTTTAGACTAAGATCAACTTAACGGTATCATTTAAATCCAACAAAAGAGCATTTGGGCTCTATTGTTTAGTTTAGAGACATTGCGGTCGATTACCAGTTTAAGGACATGGTGGTCCAATGTTAGTTTAAGGACATCTCGGTCCAGTTTAAAGACATCATAGTCTGTAAAGGTTAAGGACATCATAGTCCATGAGTTTAAAGACATCACAGTTCAGGTTAAGAACATCATAGTCCATGGGCTTAAGGACCCCACAGTCCAGGTTAAGGACATCATAGTCCATGGGCTTAAGGACCCCACAGTCCGAGGTTAAGGACATCATAATCCATAGGCTTAAGGACCCCACATTCCAGTTTAAAGACATCATAGTCTATAAAGTTTAAGAACATCATAGTCCATAAGTTTAAGGACCCCACAGTCCATGGAATGATTGGTTATCGGGACCCGTCACCTCTTTGAAGAGTTGAAGGATTACAACGACAAATATTAAAGGAGTGAAGAGATGTACCCTTAAACCAAAGTTGATTTGAGAAATCTGTAGTCCAATTTGGGACTAAGATCAATTAATTAGATCATGAGCACATGGGCTCAGTTCAATCTGAATTGAGGACTTATGGACAACTTGGGCTAATTCCAATTAGGTTTGAAATGTTGGACTTTTGTTGGGACTGTTGAACATTTGTCTGGGTTCAGTCCCCCATTATTCAGCAATGCTAAGCAAGGGTTTGGGGCTCTGACAACATTTTGTCATTGGCCGAGCACTAACCATTCATCATGGCTCTGGGTTTTATTTTGAATGTTATATTAAATGATCAAGTTTGGAAGAATGTAGTTGGGGTTCAATCAAAGGGGAGATCTTGTCTCTGGAAAACTTAGCTGATTTGGGCTAAGGCTGATTGAAAATAGTGTTAAACACTAAAGCATATTTGGCGATCACGTGTTCCCACGTGATGCACTTAAAATAGTGTTAAAAACTAGGGACAGAACACTCAAAATAGTGTTAAACACTAAAAATGAGGAGGTCACGTGGAGTCACGTGAGGCGCTAGAGAATTGGGTCAGACTTCCTTTATTTTACTCTCCAAATCTGCTAATAAGTGTTAAACACTTAATCTTTGTAATCATCACGTGTGGGCACATGATAGTGCCCATGTATTGAGTATTAATTCCTCTGTTTTCCCTCATTTGCCCTTTTAAAAAGGTGTTAGTCAGGGGTCACGTGGGGACACGTGAGGCGCCCTAAATCAGTATTGCCTTTGGCTTTATTCCCTTTAGTTTTGAGGGTCACGTGTTAGCACGTGAGGCATTGCCTCCAAGCCTTTTCTTTCTCATTTTGAGGAGTCCGTTTATGGGTCACGTGGGGGCACGTGACCAAGTCTCGATCGTTCTTTTCTACTTATTGAGAATGAGGGTCACGTGTTACTACGTGACCAGGTTGGGTACTGATCTCTTTATATGCATGGAGAGTTAAATCCCCTGTTTAAGAATTAAATTCTTTTGTAGGGTTAAACCCTAATTTTATTTAGAGGAATTAAATTCCTATGTATATGGAAGAATTAAATTCTTTAAGCCCAACTCTCCCTTTAAGTTTTGGATCTGCATGACAGAATCTCCCCGATGAGAATTAAATTCTCAACTTATGGGGAGATCTGCTGCAGATCTTCAACCAAAAGAAGAACTAAGTTCTTGTATTAAGAGTTAAACTCTATTTTGTTTGAAGGAATTAAATTCGTAATTGCTTCGATGTGAGAATTGAATTATCTAAACTTAGATCTTTCCTTAGGTTTTAGATCTGCAAGGCAGAATCTCCCCGATAAGAATTAAATTCTCAACTTATGGGGAGATCTGCTTCTGCAGACCTTCAACCAAAGGAAGAACTAAGTTCTTATTCAGAAGAGTTAAACTCTTAGCCTGAGAATTAAATTCTCTTTTTATTTTGTGAGAGCTTGTAAAATGAACTTCTTCTTTTTCTTCTCACCTAGAGTTTTTCTCTGAAGAGATCTTCTTTTCTCTCTTGAGAATTAAATTCTCCTCTCTTTTTTCTCTCTGTTGTTGTGTCTCTCTAAAAAAAAAAAAGATTAAAATCCCCCTCTTCTCTTCTTGGCTCCTAATTATAGAAGAAAGAAAAGAATCAGTTTGTTTAGTCAATCTTTCATTGAAAAATTTTAATTGATTTTGTAACCAACATGATCTTTTAGATCACTCAGTGAATTTTATTCACCATTGGATTTTTTTAATCCAAAAGATATTCTGTTTGTTATTCTTGGTGAATTTCAGGGAAATCTTTCCTTGTATAGAATCTTCTATAAATTGGTGAATTTTAATCACCATTGAATTTTTAATCCAACAGTGCTCCACTTTACAGAGCACAATCTTTTTGTTTGGAAAGATCTAGGGAAATATTTTTCCAACTAGTGTTTTTGATTCCCTCTTAATTAGAATTTAATTCTATTAGTTCAGAAGGCTTAAGAGCCTATCACGTGTTGGCACGTGATCCCACTGTTTGATCATTTATGTAGAATTTAATTCTATTAATTAAAGAGCTTAGGAACCCATCACGTGTTGACACGTGACCCCCTTGATTAACATTTTAACCAGAATTTAATTCTGCTGTTTTAAAGAATTAAGGAGTCATCACGTGTCAGCACGTGACCCTTGGTCACGTATAGACACGTGATGCCCCATTGGGATCTTTTCTTGCTGTTTTATTATGCCTTTTAATTCCTTCAGTGGTTTTTTTAAAGGCCCATCACGTGTGGGCACACGACTCCACTAATTGCTTGCTTGATTAGAATTTAATTCTATTTTAGCAGAATCCCCAGGAAACTATCACGTGTCAGCACGTGACCCCTGGTCACGTGTGGGCACGTGATGCCCCATTGGGGTTTTTCTTGATATTTTATGAGGGAACAAATGCCCCCACAACGTTGTTCTCACGTATTTGCACGTGAGTGCAACGCTGTCATTTTTTTGTGGCCGTTGGATCTGCCTAGGGAAGGGGAGAGATGAACCGTTTCCCATCGCATCCTATAAATGCAGTGGTCCCTTCAGAAGCGCCTTCACTTTTTCCATCTTCTTCCTTGCTCGTTTTCCTCTGAGAATTTAATTCTCTTTCCTAAAACTTAGTTCTCTGTTTCAAAAATTTCCAGAGTTTAACTCTGTCAACAAAAGATTTTTTTTTTCAGGTAAGGATCTTGAACGGCTGAAGAATTTCTTATAGAAGTTTTCTTTGGATTTTAAATCGACACCAAGGGTTTTTTTCTTTAACAAGAACCCATCTTTCCAAGTTCTTTAAAATAATGTCCAACCTTTAAATAATAAACTCCTTTTGTTAGGGCTTCTCTGATCTCAGGGACCGATGGTGATTTATGTCTTCTCTCTTGAATTTAATTCCATTCCAAAGAGCTTTAGCTCTGAAAATGTTTTCTGGGAATTTAATTCCTCTATTCAAAAGGAGTTTAATTCCTCTAAAGAACCCAGTTCTTCACAGAGAACTTCTTGGGATTTTTCTTGCCATGAGTTGTTCTTTGCAAAAATGCTTCCAGAGAGACCCTTCATGATTTGCATAGAGTTCTTGCGGTGGGTTTCCTCCTTGGGGAATGCGTAGAGTTGTTTGTAATCCACTATTCATTTATTGAGAATCTTCATTTTATTCCCATAATGATTACCCTGTCTCATCATTAGTGAGCCGCCATTTTGATTTTGTGGGGCCCCTGTGTTTTGTAACTAATGGTCTCATAAAATAAGTTTTTTATCGTTTTCTTCCACTGTTCTTTATATATATATATATTTATAAATATATATACACGTGTAGGCTTCATTAACAGTTTCTTTTCATCTGTTTCAGGAACAATGGCTTCTCTTCCGTACTTCCCTTTCACCCGCTCGGAGGCTGCCTTTCCTCAGTCACCGTCTGATGAAGAGGTGATGGCGATGATTAGAGCTCATGACCCTAATTGCACCAACTTGCTTTTATGGGGGACCTGGTATGGTTATATCATCCGTGGTCGCCGCAGATTTCTTTGCGAGATACCAACGGAGCCTACCTACCCATTTTTGCCGATGGAGCGTCCACGGACTGCCTTTGCTGTGGAGATGTTGAGCTGGACCCCTATGGGACGGCTCGAGCCGTCAACAACTGGGATTCCAAACCACCCTGTACCAGCTATAGACATCTTAGGGCGTCATATCTGCCAAGGTGAAGCCCAGCCCTGGGGACAGGTTTACAAAATAGAGCTTACTCCTCGACAACCCACGGGTTACCTTCTCTAGGCTCGTTATATCCTGTCTGCCCATCGTACGCGACTGCAGAGGGTCGGGCTCTATCAGGCTGTGCACGCGTCTTTTTCCACTATCAGTCCCCCCATGTCTGGTGGGTTAAGACTTTCTTAAATAATTGGAATCTTCCCACCAACACCTTCTTACTAGGGGGACCGCGAAGTTTCAATTTCTCTGGAAGAGTTTCACGAAATCTCGGGGTTGCCGATCAGGGGGACGCTCTATGAAGAACTGCTGCCTCCTGATGAGTATGTTTTTATAACTGAGTCTGCTATGCTTGACGGCCTGTCGACTGAAAATGCCGTCCACCACAAGCACCCAAGTCTAATCAAGACTCTGGGCATTTTTAAGAAGCTATTCATAGAGTCAGAGGAGCAGGGCGTCACTTTCAAAAGCTTTATCGTCTGCTTTCTTCGCGGAGACGTTCTATCAAAGACGGCTCCGAAGTTTGCGAGTATCAACGACCCCTTCGGGTTTGGTTTAAATAAGCTACCGGCTAAAGAAGAGGATTTGCCGCAGTTCTACATTCCAATCCTGTCGGCTGTACCTTTTGATTCGATCGCAGCTCCTGGCATAGATGAAGAGACTTTCTTTGTGGGTTTTATCAGTGTCTGGTTTAGTTGGTTTGTCATTCCAACGCATCATCGATTCATGAGAGCTTCGGTAATTTACCCTGCTCATCGCATCGCTGGAGGGACGCGACTAGCTGTAGGCATTGCGGGGCTAGCACATCTGTATCATGGGCTAAGCGCTCCAGCCAATACCTCAACACCAGGCGTGAACGTAGTGAGTTTCTCTCTTCATTACTTTACGTCATGGATTGAGATGCATGTGCTAGGGGCATTTTCCGCGCATCAAAGACCCAGCTTTTATGATGCCTATACTTTTCCGCGGCTTATGAGGTTGGTGGACGCCTCTGCTCCTGATCCGACTCAGTCCGGAGCTATTCGCGTGCTGCTTAATCCCTATGCCAATGTGGGCGGGATGGTATTTAACGATCGAGTCCTCTCTGCTCCTTCAGGACCGATTCAACAGCTTTGTGACTCGTCGAAAGAGGGAGCACCCTCCCTGAAGCCCAAGGAAGCCATGCACTTATATTCAATCAGACCGGGTTATCTGGTGTTTCGTCAAAACGGTGCGGCCTTTTTTATGCGGTACAACCCACACCGCTTTGCTCGGCAGCTGGGATATGACCTGGGTGTCCCCTTTGAGGCGTTTACAGTGGAGCCCAGTCCGTCGTCGGAAGTTGTTCGTGACGCCGCTCATCACTTCATGCGGCTGAACACTGGCTCTCGCTTCGTGATTCCTGAGGCTGACTACATTCCTCGATGTGTGGGGGCTTTCACGGGCTGGTATCTCTACCGAGTCAGTCCTATTATTGTTGAGGAGAGGAGGATGCTCCTTGGATATAAGGTTCCCACTCCGATCCAGGCTACAGGGGTCCCGCCGCGACCGCGAGCAGTGGTTCGCCCTCCTATGAGAGATACTGGTTGTTTCGCCCAATCAGAGCAAAGCTCTGTTTGAATTCAAAATTCAAATTTTGAAGCAAAGCTTCAAGTCTCGGGCGCAACGCGCCGAGCGCAGCGCCCAAGAAAGCGCACCCAATCAGAGCAAAGCTCTGATTGAAGGAAGCAACGCTTCAACTGCACTGCACACTGCGCTGCGCGACACGTGTCAGCGCAGATGCGCTAGCGCAGTTGCGCTGCGCTCTGCGCTGCGCGACACGTGTCAGCGCAGACACGCTAGCGCACTTGCGCTGCGCTCTGCGCTGCGCTCTGCGCTGCGCGACACGCGTCATGCGCTGGGGCATCTGCGCCAAACTAAATTAAGATTTTTATGAAATCTTTTCTGTTCTTTCCAGAACTAGAAGATTTTCTTCTGCCTTTGGATCAAAGATCCAGCGGTGGGAGAATTCCCAAAATCATTCAGAAAAGATCCTGGTAACAAATTCAACAAATTTGTGGGCACTATAAAAAGGACCCCAAGCCTCAATTCAAAGGCATCAACATTTTTTTGGAGAACTCAAGAAATTTAAATAGAGAAAGCTCTGAAGATTTTTAAAAAAAAAGGTAAAGAACCTTCATGGATTAGAAGAAATTCCTTCTAATAGACTATTAGTCTAAAAAAAATGTAAGATCAATGGTCTTTATATAAAAAAGAAAATAGTGCTTTGCACTTCTTGTGAACCTTCGGTTCTTTAAAAAACGATAAAAAAAAATATAATAAAAGAATAGTGCTTTGCACTTTTATGAACCTCAGGTTCTTCGAATAAAGAAGAAATTTATTTTTCTTTGATCTAATTTAGATCAAGAACTTAAACAGTGCTTTGCACTTCCCTTCTTGAATCTAAAAAGATTCTTAGTGCTTTGCACTTTCAAGTTGCGCCGCTGCGCTCTTAAGAGAGCGCCACGTGTCGGCCATAAAACCACTTGCGCTAAGCGCCCTTAAGATAGAGCTTTGCTCTCTGGAATTGGCGCAACTCGCTGAGAGCGCGCCACGTGTCAGCAACGCAATAGCGCAGCGCAACAGCGCATTGCACTGCGCTAGTGCGCTTGCGCTCATCAGAGCACGACACGTGTCATCACCATATGGACTTGCGCTCATTACTTAGCGCAAAGCGCAGATGCATTAAAAAGGGCCAAGCCCAATTAAGAGAAGGCCTAACAGGCTCAACAAAGCGCAAATGCATTATTTTAAGGGGCAGAGCCCAAACAAGAACAGATGCTTTGCATCATTTATAAATGGGCAGAGCCCAAACAAAAAATATTCAGAATGCTATGCATTTTAAAAAGGGGCAAAGCCCAAACGAAGTAGATACTTTGCAAATGGGCAGAGCCCAAAATAAACTGATACTCTATATCTTTTGTGGGTAGAGCCCAAATAAAAAATGCAATGCAAATAAAGTGTTGAAATGGACTTAGCCCAATCGTGGCCATAAGTCCTTAAATTAAATTGACTGAGCAAAATGGCTCTCCTAAATCAATTCACGTCCGGTTTGAGGGTACATCTCCGAACTCCTTTGACATCCATCGTTGTAATTCCTCAACGACGTCAAAGAGGTGACGGGTCCCAACAACCACAAACTAATGTTGGACCGAGACGTCCTTAAACTAATATCGGACCGAGACGTCCTTAAACTAATATCGGACCGAGACGTCCTTAAACTAATATTGGACCGAGACGTCCTTAAACTAATGATGGACCACTACGTCCCTAAACTGGCATCGGACCGAAATGTCCCTAAACTAATGATGGACCACCACGTCCCTAAACTGGCGATGGACCGAAATGTCCTTAAACTAATAATGGACCACTACGTCCCTAAACTGGCATCGGACCGAAACGTCCCTAAACTAATAATGGACCACTACGTCCTTAAACTGGTATTGGACCGAGACGTCCCTAAACTAATAATGGACCACTACGTCCCTAAACTGGAACAATAGAGCCAATTGCTCTTTTGCCGGATCTAAACGATCCCGTTTAAGTTGATCTTAGCCCCAAACATGGCTAACGTATCCTTAAACACTTAAATGGACTATAAAACCCTCAATCAGCTTTGGTTCAAGGGTACATCTCTGAGCTCCTCTGACACCTATCGTTGTAATCCTTCAACGATGTTAGAGAGGTGATGAGTCCCGATGGCCATAAATTAAATGAATCACCACGTCAGGTTGATCTTAGTCCAAAACAGGACTAACGTATCCTTGACGAATGTTTAAGTTGATCTTAGCCGCAACGCGACTAATGCATCCTTAAACTGAAAACACCAAACCTAAATCTAAGCAAACACGGATTTGGACTAATCCACGTCCTACGGGCGACGGCATTACTCAGTCTCCGTATACAATCCACGGGCAACCACAAATGAAACAAACACACACGACACGAAGTGAAATTCTGGAGAAGGAGAAAGTTGTTACCGCGATGCGGTAGCGTAATTAACTGCAGAGGCTTGCGCCTGCAGGGAAGAGCGTCCCCACAATCAAAAACCCCTCACCCTGAGGGGGAATCTGACGAAGTCTGCTAAATCGGCCGCATCCGTCTAAACCTCCGATACACGGTGCCATAAATCAACTTGGCATCTTCGGAGAGGTGGACGGATAAAACCAAATAGCATCTGCCCCGAATCTCAGCGTCAGGCCATCGCAGTCTTGTGCGCCGTCTTTCGGAGGGGAACAGATTCTGGCACGCCCGGTGGGACCTTTTCCTCTTTCCACTCCACACTCCGTGTGTCGTCTTCGCGAACCCATCGCGGTTTGTTAAATGGTTGCCTTCGGATTTCAAGTTGCTAAGATTTGGTTTTTTGTCTGGCGCAGAACTCAAACATCCATGGATTCTCACTGCACCAAATGCGCGAGGCACCACTGCAACGGACGCTCCACCTCACCGAGAGGTGTAACATATGGGCCCCAAGCGGCCTCTTTCCTTGCTCTGCCGGTAGAGCAGGTGACCCAGGCCACCACCGGCCTGTTTTTCGGGACCATGGTCCCACCTGCAAGCTTCTCTATGCCGATGTCCGCACCGGAAGCGAACAAGAAGTCGGTATTCGACCGGCTTACCGCTACCACGACCCCTGTCAACGGGTCGCCCGCTACTGAGCCGACAGCCTCCGTTTTTACCAGGCTAGGTCAGAACTATAAAGTGGCCGTCCCAAAGAGGGCAACGGCTGCTGCTTTGGAGGTCGTTAAAGCAGCTTCTCCCATCAGAGAGTCGGTCTTCACAAGATTGACGGCTCCCAATCCTCCCCCAGCTGGTCAAAAGGCATCAGTCTTCGATAGGCTGACATCGGCAGTTACCCCACACTCAAACAGGGGGCAACAAGAAACCATCTCGACTTCCGAGCCAGTCCCAACGGCTCGTCGTGCGCGACGTCGCCATTGGCGACGAGTGAGAAAAGCAGGGGGCAACTCTCCCTCAGGGCTAACCCCACCTGCTCCAGCGGTGGAGGTCAACGCTGCTGTTCCAACTGGGAACAGTTTTGAATTGCTGAGGAAGGTGAGAAAGAACTCTCCAATTGCTACGTTGAAAAGATCTCCTCCACCTGCGGAGAGAGTTCCAGAAACAAAACAAGAACAGCCCCCTCAATGGCCATCCTCAAAAGTTTATAAAGTATGGCGTAGGGTTCAAGACTCTGTGATCGATCCAGACCACTTGCGTCACCAGAAAAGGGCGAAGGTAGAAAATAACAAAAACTGCCCCATTAAACAGCAGGGGGCGACGGTTGCTAGGATGCCCACTCCAACGGCTCCTTTAACCTCGATGGCCCACAAAAGAAGGAGGCCAGAGAAAGCTCCCGCATCAGCAGCAAGAGTTAACAATGGTGAACCTAAACGCCCTAAGTCAGGGGGCATAATTGTTCATACGGTTTACATGGCTTCTGGAAAGGAAGAAAGCCGTACTTCTACGGGTCACCGACCGCTCACCCGATCAGTGACCAAGGCTCAGGAGCAGCAACAAAAGCTCCAGGAGATGATGACCACAATGGCTGCACTCACTGGGCCGAAAGAAACCCCGGAAACATCCTCATAAGAACGTCACGAACAAGAGACGGACGCCGAATTCCTTCGGCGCGTGCTAGAGAAGAAAGATAAAGAGGCTGCGGAACAGGCAGCCAACATAAAGAAAATGGCCCTCCTGTTCCAGGATATGGTGGGTATGATGATTCAACCAGATCCACCTGCTGGAGATTCCCCGATCATTCTTGAAGATGATAGGGGAGAGACATCGAATCCTCCACCGGCTCTATCCGCAGCTAAAGAGGATACCATATCAAAAGCTGATTTGGATGAATATATTGCCCAACAAATACGGGTGCATCAGGCGACTGAAGCAGCCGGTCAGATCGTGAAAACGGGGCGGCCATATCCGGGCTGGTATGACCAAATCAAGTACCCGCCGGGTTACACTATTCCCAAGTTTCATGTTTACAAAGGGACCGGCAATCCCCATCAACATGTTGCCCAGTTCAGGGCGCTTTGCGGTAATACAGGCGGCGACGACAAGTTGTTACTTCGCCAGTTTGTTGGAAGCTTATCAGACACAGCGTTTGAATGGTATTCTGAGCTTCCCAATGACTCTATTAAAACCTTTGCGGAGATGGAACTGCTCTTCACCCAACGTTTTGCAAGTGCCAGTGAGCGTACCCCGATGACGGCACTGATCGATGCCAGAGTAAAACCCGGCGAGACGTGGGTTCAGTACGCTATACGGTGGCGAAATCTATGGTCGAAGTGCGAACAGCG
Organism: Agapanthus africanus; assembly: GCA_030015575.1. NCBI lineage: Eukaryota > Viridiplantae > Streptophyta > Magnoliopsida > Asparagales > Amaryllidaceae > Agapanthus > Agapanthus africanus. Next base: position 529,839,436 of record CM057347.1, on the reverse strand, counting down.
CATAGAAGAAGCTCCAGCGGTGGGAATGTTTGTTGGAACACTCGATCCACAAGCAACCATTTCACAGTTTATGATGTTCTTCAAGCCGACCTCCTTCCAGGCTTTGATCGACAAATTAGCGCAGATGGACCAGATGGGCCATAAACCCCCTCTCCCGAAACCGGACTTCCGAAACGATAAAGGAAAGGGAAAAGCGATCATTGTCGCTAATGCCCAACAACAAATTAGCGACTCGAAGCCGGCTGCTCGTCCAAACAATACACGCCCATACGTACCCCTTGAGGACAGGATGGGACGTGCTTACTCCTTCCCCCGTGATAAAACAAGGAGGCTATTCGAGCTGGCATTGCGCAACAGGCTCATAAATCTGCCAGATCCAAAACGTCCATCACAACCGAGTGACGTCAACGAGCCCAATTACTGCCCTTATCATCGAGTGCTAGGCCATCCAATTGAGGATTGCTACGTTTTCAAGAATTGGCTTGAGAACCAGTACCGTCAGGGCAAATTTGCGCTATCTGACAAATGGAAGGTGAATCCTCCGCAGCCCCACACCTCTAAGGGGACGAATACGCCGGGGGCAACATGCTCCGTTATTGAAGAAACCCCCTGGGAGGTTGTATTATCAGCCAAAACAAGGAGAATGGTAAATGATCTCCAGACCTGTCCAGCGGTCAAGTGGAAGAACCCCTTGGAACCGCAGGTTATTGAGGGGATGTTGAAGCCACGACCGATTCCGAAGACCGATGGTGGCAGTTCAAGTGCTCATAGTCAGCCGTCAAAATCTTCGAAAAAGAAGAAGAAGAAATCTAAGAAGTCCGTGAAGCCTGGTGATAAGCGCACGGACTTACAAAAGCAAATCGATGCGCTGGATGAGTACAACCAAAAGGCGCGGACTCCCATTACGCTCCAAGATTTCCTTAACCACGTCTTCCAAAAAGAAGATGAGGGAGAGAGTTCATCAGACGAATCCGAGGAGTATGTGGCGAGCTGTCATATGATCTCTCATTCGGTCACGAATGATGAAAAGACCTCTGGCACTGAAACGCTGGGGGCAAATGCCGAATCAGGAACCCCAGGGTTACCGGTTGAAATGATCAGCGCGTTTCTTAATGAAGCTCGGTTGAAAAGCAAGGCTGATCGAGAACGCGAGACGGCTATATTCGAAAGAGCTAAGCGTCAGCGACTTGAGGAAGGAGCTGAAATGATCCCGCTGGAGCAAAATGCCTCCACCGCCGACAAAGGCCAGTTCAAGATAAAAAAGAGGTTTGCTAAGGCCATATCGATGGGCATGAAGCTACCACCCTCTGAAGAAAAAGTTACTGGCGTGGTAGAAATGCACCCCTCTTATTGCTTATATCATCAGAAGGTCTCGCATCCCACCCAAGATTGCAAAGCTTTCGATAAGTGGTGTCAAGGATACGTCGCTAATCGACAACGCTTTAAACGGGAAAAGCGTAAAATTCGTCGGGAACAAAGAAACACGACCAAAAAGCTTGAAAGAACTGCCGGCAATTGTCACATGGTTAACACTACCGGGTCACAAGTGCCTACATTCGGGAGCGACTCTGATGAGGAGCTAGAGCTTGGCCCCCTCTTCAAAGAATCCATTTCGGGAAAAGAAGAAGAACTGAAGGCTTGCGAAAATATACAGCTACGCAATCGGACGCTACCTGAAAAGAATCTCGGACCCTTAAACAAGAAAAACAAAGGGAAAGAGAAGGTCTCTGAAGACATCGCTTTGGATGACCAGGTCGCAGAAGAGTTAACCGCCAAGAATCCCCCAAAGAGGAATAAAGTAGATTACAATGTCTTGGCGCATCTGAGGAAGCTACCCTCACAACTCAGCATTCTCGATGCCCTATTGCTATCAAAAGAGGCGAGGGATTCTTTGATTAAGGCCCTACAAGATCCGGACCAGTTCCAAGCCTTCCTAGCTGAACAAAAGATGAAGGATGAATTGGAAGAGGTACACACAGCCGACGTTGCTTTTAGTGATGAAGACCTTCTCCTCGGGACGTGTGAACACAATCGCCCCCTTTATGTCTCAGGATACTGCCATGACATAAAAATAGGTAAAATCTTGGTCGATAACGGATCGTCTGTTAATCTACTCAATGTGCGAGTGTTAAAGGAGATTTGCATGAGTGTCCAACACCTCGCCCGGGACAAAATCACCATCTCCGGTTTCGACTCTCAATCCTCAAAGACTCTTGGATCTGTGATATTGACGCTACGCTTCGGGGTGCTCGTCACAGACATCAAATTTCATGTTATAGACGCCAAGACGTGCTACAATGCGCTGCTCGGCCGACCATGGCTACACGAGTACAATATCATCCCTTCTACACAGTATCAGTGCATGAAGTATTCTAGGGACGGCCTCGAGTACACAGTGGCAGGAGAGTTGAATCCGTTTTCCGTGAACGAAGTTCGCAAGTATGAAGATGCCAAATACTTCTTACCGAGTTTCGAAGACACGGAAAGGTGTCACAAACCGGAGAACAAAACCAACGCAACCATCCCTGTCTTCGGCAGTGACACCGAGGAGGAGGAGGATATAATTTATTCAGGTCCATCCCAATCCACCAGGCCAGGACCATCCGTTCCTTCATTGATCTTCGGTAGTGATTCAGAGGATGAAGTTCATACTGTATTCCCTGCTCGGCCTTCAATACGAGTCTCCGCTGATGAAGGGCGAAGTCTACAGATAACCATGGTGCCGCTTGAACATTACAAAGAACTGGATGCACTCGACACCAACAGCGTAGAAGAATTGCAGATATTCTATATCCCTTCCAGACGAAAAGGCGAGAAGGCAATCCTATTCTACCGCTCTGAAGAAAACAAGGTGGAAAAAGAAGTTTGGCATGGCGCGGATCCCACGCTTGACAGGCTTCAACCTATCCGTCTTCCCAGATATTATACCGAAGGTTTGAAGAAACTACTGAAGCGCCAGGGGATGTCCTTCACACAGACCGTTAGAAAAGCCAAATTCTATGACAAGGTCTGGAACGTTCCCGGGATTCAATGCAAACTGCCTAACGGGAGAACGGAAACAAAAGGGCTTGGATACATCCGGCCAAAGAAACGGGAGCTAGTAAACAGCTGTTATGCCATGTATGACTTCGATGAAGAGGCTGACGCTCAATGGGAGGACGCTAATCCTAAATCAGCAAAAGTTCCTGACACAAAACCGCCCAGTCCATCGTCTAAAGACCAGGTGAGCAAACTTATAAAGGATGCGAGTCAAAAAGCCCGAAATGATCACGATCGTGAAATGGCAATCTATGAGAAAGCCAAGACACAGCGTCTCCTTCAACAGGCAATAAAGAACGAAAGTGTTGCTCCACGTCAGCCTGCTACAAAAAGGGTTCGACGCGAAAGCAAAAACAAGTCGAGGGGCCGAAAAGGTGCTCGACAACCACAAGACAGAGCTAAGAAGCCACGCATCCGAGAGTCGAGCGTTATTGACCTAGCCCTTATGAAGAAAATGGGTCGAGCATACTCATTTCCTCGGAACAAAACAAGGAAAATACTTGATCTTGCTCTGAAACATCAAATGCTTACTCTGCCAGAGTCTAAACACCCTGAGCAAGCAGGCGAAGTCTCCAACCCAAATTATTGCTCTTACCATCGAGTAGTGGGACATCCGCTTGAAGATTGTTTTACCTTTAAGAATTGGGTTGAGGACCAATATCAGCTTGGCAAATTTGCGTTGTCTGACAGTTGGAGGGTAGCGCCCCCGCAAAAGCACGAACCCGAAAACACAAGGATAGAACCAACTCCGCATTGGGATTGGCAGAAAATTCGCACTTGCCACGTGATAACAATATTAAAAGAAGAGTCCGAGGACATGAACAGCCTTCCTCGGTGCTTTGAAAACAGCAGCGATGAGGTAATCTCAGAATTTCCCCCAGCTCCAAAAGAACTGGAGGATGGAATACATACTACCGCAGATAACCTCAGGAAAATCGAGTTGGGGACAGTAAATGATCCGCGACCGACATTCGTCAGCGAGCTGCTGTCTGAAGAGAGGGTGGCTGCGTTAAAAGACGTCCTTGTGCAGCATAAAGATTGCTTCGCATGGAACTATTCCGAGATGCCGGGACTAGATCCAGAAGTTGTTGTACATAGACTAGCAATATCCCCAGACGTCAAGCCGATCAAACAGGCGCCGAGAAGAATGCGACTCGAGCTTGAGATGAGCATAAATACCGAAGTCAAAAAGTTAATCGACTCTGGCTTCATCCAAGAAGTTCAGTACCCCGAATGGATCGCCAACATCGTCCCAGTGATGAAGAAAAATGGGACAGTGCGCATATGCGTAGACTTCCGGGATCTTAATAAAGCCTGCCCAAAAGATGATTTCCCAGTGCCAGTCACTGAACTTATGATAGACAATACGTCCACTCATGAGGTTTTCTCCTTCATGGACGGCTCGTCGGGGTATAATCAGATAAAAATGCATCCAGAAGACCAGAAGCACACAGCCTTCAGGACTCCTCTTGGTATATTTTGTTATAAAGTGATGCCCTTCGGTTTGAAGAACGCCGGTGCTACTTATCAGAGGGCCATGACAAAGATCTTCGACGACCTTATACACGAAATCGTTGAATGCTATATCGACGATCTCGTGGTTAAAAGCAAATCATACGAGGAACATCTCGAGCATCTGAAGACTGTATTTCAACGCCTTCGGCAATACAACTTGAAGATGAATCCTCTTAAATGTGCGTTCGGGGTTTCCTCGGGCAAATTCTTGGGATTCGTTGTTCGACACCGAGGTATTGAAATAGATTCGTCAAAGATCAAGGCGATCATGAAAATGCCTCCGCCGAGAACTCTTAAACAGCTGCGGTCTCTCCAAGGAAAGCTCGCATACATTCGGCGGTTTATCGCTAATCTTTCAGGAAAGTGCCGTCCTTACAGTCACCTGACGAAGAAGGGAACCCCGTTCGTTTGGGATAAAAAATGCCAAGGCGCACTGGATGAGATCAAACAATACCTGCAGAACCCGCCGGTGTTGGCTGCTCCAGTTAAGGGGAAGCCTCTTATTCTTTATACAACCGCCCTCGAAGGTTCTTTAGGCGCATTATGAGCACAAGAGAACGATCAAGGGAAAGAAAGAGCACTCTATTACTTAAGTCGAGTTCTGCTGGGGGCAGAAAGCAATTACTCTCCCATTGAAAAACACTGCCTGGCATTGATCTTCGCAATAACAAAGCTTAGGCACTATGCGTTGGCGCACGAGGTCCGTCTGATTTCAAAAGTGGACCCTCTCAAATATCTAATGTCAAAGGCCATATTGACGGGACGACTCGCTAAATGGGCTCTGCTATTGATGGAATTTTCGATAACATATCAACCTCTCAGGGCAGTAAAAGGCCAGGCCATCGCCGACTTCCTTGCCGAGCATCCCATACCTGCCGATTCTCCTTTAAATTGTGATTTGCCAGACAGACATGCGTTTGACGCAATCGACAGTGGTGATACCCGTTGGGAGCTTTATTTCGATGGAGCATCTTCCATGAAAAAGCACAAACAAAATACGCCAATGATCAAATCGGGGGTAGGACTCATCTTCGTGACTCCACAAGGAGGAATAATGCGCTACGCATTCTCCTTAACGGAGCCGAGAACAAACAATGAAGCCGAATACGAAGCTTTGATAGCGGGCCTCGAGATCGCCATTGATATGGGAATTGAAAGCCTCTTCATATATGGGGATTCCCAACTGGTCGTCAGTCAAGTGAACGGCGACTACCAAACGTGCGAACCGGAGTTGGTGAGATACGGTGAAAAAGTGCAACAACTACTGACCCAAATTCCCTCCTACACTTTGGAGAGCATACCGCGAGCGGAAAACAGCAAAGCGGACGCACTAGCCAAACTTGCTAAAGAACTGGCTGACGAGACCTCGACGACGTTAGAATCGTGGTACAAAGCCGTCGAGTGCTTGCCCCAGCAGAAGTATCTCCGAAATCGTCTGAAGAAAAAGGAGCGAACGAGGAGACGACCCTACAAATAAAAGACCATGAGAAGATCGAAGACTGGAGAGAAGTCTTCATAGATTACTTCAAGTTCCACCGAATGCCTGAAGAAGCGTCCATAAGACACCAGCTCGTGAAACGAGCTCTGTCTTTCGCCTTCGTCAACGATACTCTATATAAGAGGACATTCGATTCTCTGTGGCTGAGATGCCTAGGACCCGACGAAGCGAAAAGAGTCGTTCAGGAAGTTCACGACGGACTCTGCGGTTCTCACCAAGCAGGTCCTAAGATGAAGCTGAAGATAAAACGGATGGGCTACTACTGGCCCACGATGATGCAAGATTGCCTAGAATACGCGAGGCAATGTCATTCATGTCAAATTCATGGGGACTTCATCCATCAGCATCCCAATCCACTGCATCCAACAGTGGCTAGTTGGCCGTTCGAAATGTGGGGAACTGACATAGTCGGCCCCATCGAACCAGCATCGTCAAAGGGACATCGTTTCATATTGGCGACGACTGATTACTTCTCCAAATGGGCAGAGGCGGTACCGTTGAGGGAAGTAAAAACGGAGAACATCCTCCATTTCTTCAGAGCGCATGTCATATACCGGTTTGGAACCCCGAGAAGAATCATCTCTGATAATGGGCCAGCCTACCGAAGTCATAAAATTAGCCGCTTCGCACAGCAGCACAATATAGACTGGAGATATTCCTCGGTTTATAATCCGCGAGCCAATGGATTAGCTGAAGCCTTTAACAAGACATTGACGAAAATCATAAAGAAAACAGTGTCTCGAAATAAGAAAGACTGGCATGAGAGACTGCAAGAAGCTCTTTGGGCGTATCGAACTACGTTCAAGACAGCCACAAACACAACGCCATACGCGTTAGTGTTTGGGACAGAAGCAATACTCCCTCTTGAGATAGAATTACCCTCTCTACGAGTGGCAGTCCACTACGAACTGACAGACGAAGAAAATGCTCACCTTCGGTTTGAAGAGCTTGACGCCCTCGATGAAATCCGGCTTCTAGCACAGCAAAATCTGGAAGCCTATAAGGCAAAGATGACGCGCTCATATGAAAAATTGAGCCGGCCGAGGACATTCCACCAAGGCGAACTCGTGCTAGTGGTCAAAAGGCCCATGATCCCCAATCGCGCCAAGCGAGGAAAATTCGAGCCAAACTATGAAGGCCCATACATCATAGATAAGGTCTACCAGGGTGGGGCCTATCTACTCATGGACATGCACGGTGAAAGGCCTTTTAGGCCAATAAACGGTCGTTTCCTAAAGAAATACTACGCTTAATGAGATACGGCCTAGGTTAATGGTAGATGATGACAACTGTGTCTGCTCGCTATCTACTTAAGCCTGAACTCTATAAGCAGTAAATGGCCTTCCTTAACGCCGGACCGGAATGTCCGTAAACTAATAGCAGACCGAAACGTCTTTAAAATAATACCGCAGCATCTTTAGGCTGACAAGATAAAAAAATATATATATAAAATAAAATAAAAACGGTATGTCCATAAGCAAAAAAGGGCACGGATGAAAACCCGAAAGGGCTCCGTAAGTAAAAACAGCAGGACTACCGGCGAATGCTTGTGAAAACCCGAAAGGGCGCAACTTCGTTAAAGAACACTTATAGGGTCCTCTCGACCTTATAAGGAGAAACCACCCGCGTGAGATCCTTACGACTCACAAGGGAGCAACACACTTAGGGATCCTCACGATTCCTAGGGAGAAAATACACTCACGAGATCCTCACGACTCGTGAGGAGAACTCTCTTGTGGGACCCTCACGGCTCATAAGATTTGAAAGTCTTAAGTTACAGAGACCTAAACCTGTGCTTAAGCAACCCCCACAACTTCTAAGATTGCCCTACAAGTGGTTCAATACTGACCCTTGTATACAATCCACGGGCATGAATAAACATTTCCCTAATCGAGTCTCATCCGAGACTGGGGATATGCTCGCATGATGAATAACCCTTATAAGTCCTCTCGACTTATAAGGAGAAAACCCTCTTGTAGGATCCTTACGACTTACATAGGAACATACACTTAGGAATCCTCACGATTCCTAAGGAGAAAATACACCTACAAGATCCTCACGACTTGTAGGGAGAAATACCTTTGTGAGATCCTTACGGCTCATGAAGTTAAAAGCCTTAGTCGACAGCGCCTTAACCCTGTTCGCTAAGCCACCTTTGTACGATAACAACAGAGGCAAATGATGATCCGCTCCTGGCAATATCCCAGTTGCAGCGGTGCTGATGCCAAAATCGGTGTCTAATTTCAGGCTTACGGCAAAAAGCCAGTAGGCCGCTCATGCATACGAAATAGCCGAAATGATAGGGCAACTTGCAATAAAAAGCAGCAAGTAAAATATATGCATGCAAAACAGCCGAAATGATTGGGCAACTCGTAATAAAAAGAAACGAGTAAAAATAAAATAAATAGCCGAAATGATTGGGCACCGCAAAAAATAGCCGAAATGATTGGGCAATCGCGACCTTCGCGATATAAAAGCTGAAATGATAGAGCATCGCGGAAATAAAATAAAATAAAAAAAGAAATGATAAAACTTTGGCCCTACAGTTAAGATCACATCGATCCCTGTATACAATCCAAGGGCGTAAACAAAGAAAGGAACCATACTTCCCCAACGGATTCCGTCAAACGGCAAAGCCAAACCTCAACGGTCCATTTTAACCGAAGAAGCCAATGACTTCAACAAAAAAAAATCCTCGACTCACGGATACAAACACTCCTTGACGAGAGCCTTCTGATCCGCGTTGACTCGCAGAGCCACCAGCGCCTCCGTGGGAACCATCGACTCGTTTCAAACCCCAAGGACACAAATAATCCTTGGCGCTTGGGAAACAAATAATCCCTCGCAAAACTTCTCAACTCACGGATACAAACACTCCTTGACGAGAGCCTTCTGATCCGCGTCGACCCGCAGAGCCACCAGTGCCTCCGTAGGAACCATCGATTCGTTTCAAACCCCAAGGACACAAATAATCCTTGGCGCTTGGGAAACAAATAATCCCTCGCAAAACTTCTCAACTCACGGATACAAACACTCCTTGACGAGAGCCTTCTGATCCGCGTCGACCCGCAGAGCCACCAGTGCCTCCGTAGGAACCATCGATTCGTTTCAAACCCCAAGGAAACAAATAATCCTTGGCGCTTGGGAAACAAATAATCCCTCGCAAAATCCTCGACTCACGGATACAAACACTCCTTGACGAGAGCCTTCTGATCCGCGTCGACTCGCAGAGCCACCAGCGCCTCCGCGGGAACCATCGATTCGTTTCAAACCCCAAGGACACAAATAATCCTTGGCGCTTGGGAAACAAATAATCCCTAGCAAAATACTCAACTCACGGATACAAACACTCCGTGACGAGAGCTTCTTTAACTCACATCTCGGGCAGTAAGGGTTCAAAAACTTGCTTCCTGAACAATGGGACCCTGCAAGTCAATCCTAAATGGTCTCTTGCATACTATTCACGGGTCTCACTCTCCGAACTCGATTCTCGACGAGGAGGGAAACAACCACTTACGAATCCTCTCGACTCGTAAGAGGGAAAATTCTCTTATAGGATCCTTACGACTTATAAGAGAAAACCACACTTAGAAATCCTCACGATTCCTAAGGAGAAAACCCACCTACGAGATCCTCTCGATCCGTAGGGAGAAAAGTCTCCATAAGACCCTCACGGCTCATGGAGTTGAAAAGTCTTAGGCAGCAGATCTGAACCTGCCACCTAAGCCATCGCTGATTCTTAGGGAAGTCAAGATGCATGCCCTACTATCCGTCAACCATGTTCGTTAAGGTGATATGCTGATAATAAAAAAAAAAGCGAAGAAGTGACACGAGACATTACGAAAAGGCGTATCTTTTATTCATGAACTTGATTGAATACAGGATACATCATGTCAAAGGATAAAAAAAATATACATATACATATATATATATATACATTCTTTACAAAAAATGGATAGTTACTGATGAGGAAGTGTCTTTAGTAAGTTCACAAGCCGCTCTCGCACTTCCTTCAGCGCTCCCTCTCGAGTGACAGCTGCAGCCACCTCCGCCTCCACCTGAGCCCGCTGCTGCAAGAAAGATGAAAGTTGCTCCTCTACCGCCTTCTGGGCTGCTTCCTGGCTGGCTGCAGCTCGCTCGACAAAGTCAAGTCTCTGCCTCAATGATAACCCTTCGGAGAGGCATTGCAGGAGGCCCTCAAAGATAACCTTTAGCCGTGCGGCATTGGCCTCCACCCGAGCATGCAGTTGAGCAGACTTGCTTGAAGCCTCACCACGCTCCTTACGCCTTGAAATGACTTCTTGTTCGAGATGGCGGAAGTAAGGAGCGCTTTTCTCAATCCACGCTGTCCTCTGATTATTGGCAGCCACGGTCTCAGGAGCGGGACGCAGCGACTCCAACTGATATAGGCGACCCTCGATCTCCTTACAATGGTTAACCCAGGATGCAATGATGCCCTCATCATGAAAGTTCACGAGTATCGCTAGCATCGGGTTAACCACCATAGCGAAGTCTACGGCAGAGGTAGGAGTTTCAACGTCGAGTTCCTCGACATAGTCACTCAACATGCGCAGACTATTCGCGGCGCCTTTTAAAGACAGACTCCTCAGATAAGGACCCGCTGGCATTGTGATGCGAGGTTCGAAGGACGTCGAAGCCAGAACGACAGCTGAAAGAAACAGGATGCGATCAGATAACAGTACAGAAAATAGAGAGAGGAAAGCTACCAATATGACGGTCATTGTACCAGTTGAGACAGGTGGCAAGGTCGGAAGGGCTGGTGGCGCAGCTGATCTTTCATCCTCTCCTTCAATCTGTAGCACTGCAGTTGAGATAAGAAAAAGAGGTTAGAGACAATTCCGTCAATAAGAAAAAAGAAAGAAAGGATGTCAACGGAAATCATACTCACCAACGCCACTAGAAGAAGAAGCAAGCTCAGATGGGAAGGAAAAGTGTGGGAGCAATATCTGATATACGTGATCAAAAAGCACTCCTGAAAACACGACAGTGTCATTTTAGTACGAGAATTATATGTCTGGAAAACAAGATTAATAAGCCATGAACATATACCTTCCAACATCTTCGAGGGTATGAGAGAAGGTTGAGTGGTGACCACCGCCAAAGCAGTCATCGAAGGCGTTCCCTCGAGCGGTGGGGCATCAGCACTAGCTGCACCTGCATTACGAAAAGGTGAACTTGTCAGAAATGGTTGTAAAGTAAAGAAAAGCAGTCACTTAGGGTTTACCTGAGGAGCTCCCGGCTGAAACGGAGGCGGCTTCCTCCTCTACTGACATAAGACCACCGCCTGTAGCCTCATCGCCCGACTCGATGGGGACCGTTGTCGTGCTCGCGAGACCTGGAGACGGCGGAGGACCATAGATGGGGAGGGCAATGACTGGAGTATTGCCAGATTCCAGAGAAGGAGCGGTTGGTTCGTCTTCGGGAATCATGGCCTCCTCACCCACTACTTTCTCAGGTTCAATAGTGGCGGTCGTATCGTCCACCATCGCCAGGGGATCGCCGGCCTCGAGCGCTTCATTCGCCACCACCCTGGACTCAGCTATGATGATCATATCATCTGCCCCCGCTTCAGGTTCGGCATCAATGACCTTCTCAGCGGTAGGCCCCTCGACCTCCACTCCAGGCTCCATGGCCTCAACAATATTACCTACTGTCGGCTCAAGTTCGGCAGGCACCACCTCCTCCGCTCCCCTAGGATCGACGGCCTCCGCCTCTCCCTCGAGCGGACTTGGCCCTGCAAAGATAAGAGATATAAGGACCAATGATATTAAAATCCTTATAACAAAAACTCTGAGAGAAATATTACCTGAAGAGGATTTGCCGTTCGCGCTCCGAACTGCTCGCGCCACCTCTCTGCGGGCAGTAGACAAGGCGACAGGGGCCTCTCCGGAGGGAGTATCAGCTCGAGGGGCGGTGCTGGGCCCCGCTCCCATGGCCAAGGCGGCCCTGCGCGCCTTCGCCTCACGCCTCAACCGCTTCCTCTCCTCCCGAGCGGTTATGAGGGACCTCTGTGACGCCTCCTTCAAGGCGTCATCATCTTCGTTCAGGGAGACCTCCAGAGCCTTTAAGGCATCTCTCATCGGCTTTTCAAGATGAGCCTCCTGCGGTGTCCCAGAGGAAACAGGAACATCGGCCGCTGGTAGAACATCTACGTCGCTAGGAGGGAGCGGCATTGAGGTCCCTGCAATTAAAATGGAAAGGTTAGATCGACCATAACGCAAGGAAAATGAAAAATTCGATGAATCGAAACTTACTCAGGCCCACAGATGCCCTGGCACGTTCCTCCTCCTGAAAGGTCTTCAGAGAAGCGGCAATGGCTTCTTCATCGGTGATGCCTGTTGAAAGAAAAGAAAGAAAAGCGTTAGTCAAAAATAATGAAATAAGGAAGAAAATACGTTACAGTAAAGAAAGAGTGACTAGTAGTTACCTGATTGCGCAAGCTTAGCCAGCCACGCATCACGCTTCACCTGCCATGCTGAAGCTCTGAGAGCAGCTTCCAAGTCTGTATCGTCCGGCGGCGGCATCACTAATCCCGCGTTAGTCCCATATTCGAGCAGACCCTCGGAATAAGGAGCGTGGGGTTCCTGGCTGAACGCAACGTCCGCTGCAAAGAGCGACTTCTTTTTCTTTTGCCCTCCGACCCTGGGCCCGCGAGGGATCGACATCCGTTTAGCAGCTACTCTGGGACAACGAGTCCCGATGTCCGCACCCACGCCAGACTCCGGCGAGGGTACAACCACCGCTTCCACCTGAGCACAGGGTGCAGGAGGTACATCCGCGATATCAGGAAGTGATAGTTCACGTGGAGGACTTTGCGCACGTGATGGTCTGCCCCCGGCATCTTTTAAAGGAGCGATTACTGGGGTCCTAGGAACCAAGGGAGCGGTGCGATCGGTACCTGGAGGTGCACCCTTACGATCGACCAACAGTCGCCTTTCCTCCTTTATGACTCCTTTATGACTGCTCCTGTCGCATGATTGTACCAGTCTTTGTACACATTGAGGAGTCTCGGAGCGTAAGTCGGCGCATTAATAAAAAAACGAGAGGTCGTATTCACGCGCATGAAATGGTGCAAGGCGTTCTCCATCCCCTCTTCAGTGGCAGCTGGTTCCACCAAAAAGGCTTCCAAGGGGACCCCTTGATCGTAGCCCAGTTGTTGAGCAAAACGATGTGGGTTACACCTCATAAAAATTGCCACATCATTCTGCCTAAAAACTAAAAAGCCCGGTCTAATGGAATATAAGTGGAGGGTCTCCCGGGCCGTTAAAACAGAAGCTCCATCCTTAAAGATATCCTGTAATGGCCGCGTCACGGTGGTAGACACCTTTCCAACGGTCAACACCTTATCGACAAAGGACATCCCGGCTTTGACGGTATGGGGGCGAAGGAGCAGGCCCCTAGCGTTCCGTTGTGAGGGGTTTACAATTGATGCACCGATCAGCTGTATAATGCGAGGAAAACCGCTCTTGTCAAAGAACGAAGGCCTCTTCTGCATTCCGAAGACACCCGCTGTGTGAAACTCGAGCCATGACGCGAAGTAATGCATCGGGAAGACCACATGCAACATCCCGGGCTCACTGGCATCCGCCGCTCGACTGAGACCGTGGTATAAGTGTGCCAGGCCGGCGATCCCAACAGCTACCTTCACCCCGATGACCATCCGATGTGCTGGATAAAAGACAGAGGGTCGCATTCGATGAGAGTGCATTGGGATAGCGAACCAACTCAACCATAACCCGAGAAACCCCAAGAAAAAGGCCTCCTCATCCATCCCAGGGGCCGCTACTTCTGCAAGAGACACGGTTGGAAAGTTAGGAAGAAAGAAATCCTTTTGACCTATTTCATTCTCCGGCAGGTTATCCAAACCTAAACCGAAAGGGTCCTCGAGGGTGGCAGACTTGGCAGTGGCCGCAGAGAGGGCGTTAGGGTGAAGGAACCGAGCAATGAAATCCTCAAAGTTAACTCCTCGACTCCCATGTTCAACGAAGAGAGACTCATATATGTTCAACACTTTAATTAAGCTTGGGAACTGGTGTTGAACAGCAGTATCCGGAGTGACCCCCCTCACCATTGGCCTAGCTCCGAAAACGTACACGTCTGTTGGGAGCAGCTCCTCATAATGTTCCCCCATCACCGGTAAGCCGGATACCTCCGCAAATTCCTCCAGAGAAATTGACACTTCCCGATCCATGGCAAGGAAAGTGTGGGTGGGAATATTCCATTGCTCCAAAAAGGCCTTGAGCCACCAGGTGGGGAGCGTAGGATATTGGAAGAGAGAGACGTAGACTGCGGTGTACAATCCTAGTCTTATCAACTGTGACTTCTTCGTCGACAGGATATACCGGGCCCACGGCAGATAGCCAATCGGGTGGCGGGGAATCAGACCAAGGTTATACGATTGCCCCCAAGGCCGCGCTTCACCTTGACAGATACGACGTCCTAGGATGTCCAAAACCATAGGACGCTGAACCGGTATCGCAACTATAGCGGGATGTAGAAAACCTTTTGATGTCCAGTCCGCCAACTCCACGGCATACTGCACCGAGGGTGGGGTAGCATAATGAATCGCCGTTATGGGTTCCGACGGCACCGCGCATGTAAAGCTCCGTCGGCCCATAATGATCTGATTGTACCACGACCCCCAGAGGTGGAGACTCTTGTGCTCAGGGTCGTATGCCTTGATCATGGCCAGGATCTCACGGTCCAAGGGCGCCTCTGGAAATCCCTCCTCCGAGCGGACGAATGGGAATGAAGTGTCTCCAGACATGATCGCTGCAAAAGAGCAAAGTAGCCGTTAATGTTGTAATCCCCACGTTTGGCATTGAAAGAAGAAAATGCATTAATTAAAATTAAAATCAAAATTAATTAATTACACCGCACCACAGTGTAGTGAGCAGGGGACCAAAGAGGGACCCATGAAATCCAAATGACAATACGTCAATTAAGGAGACAAACTCATCATTGGATGAGATTGTCAGTTGGCCCCTGGGGGGGAACATTCCCATAATAAAAAGGGGGGGAAAGAATCACTAGAGACAAGGAGAAAATCTCCTCTTTTAGAGCAAAGCTCTATCACAGAATGACACTTGTCAAGTTCTGGTCTCAAAAGAATAAAATTCCTTAAAAAAGAGTTTAGCTCTATAATACCCCACCAAAGAGAAAGTTTCAAAGAAAGAAAAGAAAAAAGAGATTTAAAATTAAAATTTCTGGAATCCTGACAAAGGATCCATAAAAGCTTACAGAATTTTTTTTTTCATCATCTTTTTAAGTCTAAAAGATCTACATTTAATTCAAGAGCAAAGCTCTGTTCATGGGTTAGAACCCATGAACAAGATCTCTGTAGATCTATGAATTTGTGAGAGCAAAGCTCTGTGGATGAAACCCCAAAGGGAATTTCTTTAGATCAAAAGATCTATGAGAGCAAAGCTCT
Source organism: Agapanthus africanus (assembly GCA_030015575.1). Classification (NCBI taxonomy): domain Eukaryota; kingdom Viridiplantae; phylum Streptophyta; class Magnoliopsida; order Asparagales; family Amaryllidaceae; genus Agapanthus; species Agapanthus africanus. The sequence continues at coordinate 529,823,933 of CM057347.1, read as the reverse complement.
GTTGGTTAAAATTGACTTGAATTAATTTAACTTAATTTTAAATTAAAAATTACCTAAAGTTTTCTAAAAAACTTTGGGAAATGAGAGCAAAGCTCTAGAGTTCTGAAAGCAAGAGCAAAGCTCTGAAATTCTTAAATGAGAGCAAAGCTCTGAAAATCAAAACCTAATGGTGAGATTTTCTAAGGGTCAAACGCCCTATTTATAAGGCGCTTGCGCCTCTTGAGATTCCCCCTTGATCCAACGGTCAGGGAGGTTGCCACCGTTGCACTCACGTGTGCGCCACGTGAGCGCAACGGTGGGGGGGCATTTGTTTCGCCCAATCAGAGCAAAGCTCTGTTTGAATTCAAAATTCAAATTTTGAAGCAAAGCTTCAAGTCTCGGGCGCAACGCGCCGAGCGCAGCGCCCAAGAAAGCGCACCCAATCAGAGCAAAGCTCTGATTGAAGGAAGCAACGCTTCAACTGCACTGCACACTGCGCTGCGCGACACGTGTCAGCGCAGATGCGCTAGCGCAGTTGCGCTGCGCTCTGCGCTGCGCGACACGTGTCAGCGCAGACGCGCTAGCGCACTTGCGCTGCGCTCTGCGCTGCGCGACACGCGTCATGCGCTGGGGCATCTGAGCCAAACTAAATTAAGATTTTTATGAAATCTTTTCTGTTCTTTCCAGAACTAGAAGATTTTCTTCTGCCTTTGGATCAAAGATCCAGCGGTGGGAGAATTCCCAAAATCATTCAGAAAAGATCCTGGTAACAAATTCAACAAATTTGTGGGCACTATAAAAAGGACCCCAAGCCTCAATTCAAAGGCATCAACATTTTTTTGGAGAACTCAAGAAATTTAAATAGAGAAAGCTCTGAAGATTTTATAAAAAAAAGGTAAAGAACCTTCATGGATTAGAAGAAATTCCTTCTAATAGACTATTAGTCTAAAAAAAATGTAAGATCAATGATCTTTATATAAAAAAGAAAATAGTGCTTTGCACTTCTTGTGAACCTTCGGTTCTTTGAAAAACGATAAAAAAAAAATATAATAAAAGAATAGTGCTTTGCACTTTTATGAACCTCAGGTTCTTCGAATAAAGAAGAAATTTATTTTTCTTTGATCTAATTTAGATCAAGAACTTAAACAGTGCTTTGCACTTCCCTTCTTGAATCTAAAAAGATTCTTAGTGCTTTGCACTTCCAAGTTGCGCCGCTGCGCTCTTAAGAGAGCGCCACGTGTCGGCCATAAAACCACTTGCGCTAAGCGCCCTTAAGATAGAGCTTTGCTCTCTGAAATTGGCGCAACTCGCTGAGAGCGCGCCACGTGTCAGCAACGCAATAGCGCAGCGCAACAGCGCATTGCACTGCGCTAGTGCGCTTGCGCTCATCAGAGCACGACACGTGTCATCACCATATGGACTTGCGCTCATTACTTAGCGCAAAGCGCAGATGCATTAAAAAGGGCCAAGCCCAATTAAGAGAAGGCCTAACAGGCTCAACAAAGCGCAAATGCATTATTTTAAGGGGCAGAGCCCAAACAAGAACAGATGCTTTGCATCATTTATAAATGGGCAGAGCCCAAACAAAAAATATTCAGAATGCTATGCATTTTAAAAAGGGGCAAAGCCCAAACGAAGTAGATACTTTGCAAATGGGCAGAGCCCAAAATAAACTGATACTCTATATCTTTTGTGGGTAGAGCCCAAATAAAAAATGCAATGCAAATAAAGTGTTGAAATGGACTTAGCCCAATCGTGGCCATAAGTCCTTAAATTAAATTGACTGAGCAAAATGGCTCTCCTAAATCAATTCACGTCCGGTTTGAGGGTACATCTCCGAACTCCTTTGACATCCATCGTTGTAATTCCTCAACGACGTCAAAGAGGTGACGGGTCCCAACAACCACAAACTAATGTTGGACCGAGACGTCCTTAAACTAATATCGGACCGAGACGTCCTTAAACTAATATTGGACCGAGACGTCCTTAAACTAATGATGGACCACTACGTCCCTAAACTGGCATCGGACCGAAATATCCCTAAACTAATGATGGACCACCACGTCCCTAAACTGGCGATGGACCGAAATGTCCTTAAACTAATAATGGACCACTACGTCCCTAAACTGGCATCGGACCGAAACGTCCCTAAACTAATAATGGACCACTACGTCCTTAAACTGGTATTGGACCGAGACGTCCCTAAACTAATAATGGACCACTACGTCCCTAAACTGGAACAATAGAGCCAATTGCTCTTTTGCCGGATCTAAACGATCCCGTTTAAGTTGATCTTAGCCCCAAACATGGCTAACGTATCCTTAAACACTTAAATGGACTATAAAACCCTCAATCAGCTTTGGTTCAAGGGTACATCTCTGAGCTCCTCTGACACCTATCGTTGTAATCCTTCAACGATGTTAGAGAGGTGATGAGTCCCGATGGCCATAAATTAAATGAATCACCACGTCAGGTTGATCTTAGTCCAAAACAGGACTAACGTATCCTTGACGAATGTTTAAGTTGATCTTAGCCGCAACGCGACTAATGCATCCTTAAACTGAAAACACCAAACCCAAATCTAAGCAAACACGGATTTGGACTAATCCACGTCCTACGGGCGACGGCATTACTCAGTCTCCGTATACAATCCACGGGCAACCACAAATGAAACAAACACACACGACACGAAGTGAAATTCTGGAGAAGGAGAAAATTGTTACCGCGATGCGGTAGCGTAATTAACTGCAGGGGCTTGCGCCTGCAGGGAAGAGCGTCCCCACAATCAAAAACCCCTCACCCTGAGGGGGAATCTGACGAAGTCTGCTATATCGGCCGCATCCGTCTAAACCTCCGATACACGGTGCCATAAATCAACTTGGCATCTTCGGAGAGGTGGACGGATAAAACCAAATAGCATCTGCCCCGAATCTCAGCGTTAGGCCATCGCAGTCTTGTGCGCCGTCTTTCGGAGGGGAACACTGGTATTGTGCTTATTCCTGAGGTGGCGGAAGTGGATTTAACTCCCACAGCTGGTATGCCGCTGCGCACTAGAGCTCAAGAAAGGGCCAATATGGCGCCAGTAGCAGTATCATCAGCCGCGGCGTCAGCAATGGCGGTGTCGTCATCGGTAGCACCGCCGAGTGAGGATATTGAAGGCGAAGTGGTTCAACGCCGCACCAAAGCACCAAGGGGAAGGAAGCGATCGTCTTCTGGTGTTAGTTCTAGGTCCAAGAGGCGAAGGAAGACGGCCACTAATCTGCTCGACTTTTTAGTGGAATCCGAGCCTATTCTTTAGGATGAGCCAATAGCTACGCAAGAGCTAGATTGTGGTCTTCTTTTTCTCGGTTCATCTGCCGAGGAAGCCGCGCAATTGGCTGAGGCTATAAGACGCTCCCAGGATGAAGCTGAGAATGTAAGGGTCCCGAAGAAGCCTTATCCTGCCGTCATCTTCTATGAAGATCCTCCATCGATACAGCGGATATTTATAGGTTCTCTGGAAGAGGGAGGCGAGAGAGCCCTTAAGCGGCCTATCTCGGCCGACACTGAAGACGCGCTGTCGTTGTGGACTGGTGGCCACGAGTCTACCCTCGCACCCCGACGAGCACGCATCCTTGAGAAGGAATGCCGGCTTGAAAAAGCCATACTAGAGGCTCCTTCGCGCATTGGTATACTCATATATCTTTTTTTTGTAATATTTTGCACTGCTCATATATATATATATATATATCCTTATCTTCGCGAAAACTTTGCAGGGACTTCGGCAATGGCAAAGGACCTGAGTTCGAGTCGCGCCTTGATTATGGACTCTACAAATATCCCCGATGAGACACTAGTAAGTGTGGAGGGGGTCGATACAGCTGTTGTTCCTACCACAGAGCTCCCCTCGGTGACTCCCGTTCCCCAGGTGCTTACTCCCCCGGAAGAGGCATCTTCATTGGCCGCGGATTCAATGGATCTTTCTGGGGACGGCCCGGAGACTATTGGACAGGTGGTTGAGGCCACCGTCTATTCATTGGAGCCTGCAGCGATGGCCACTGCTCCTCAATCGGAAGTTATTATACCGGCCCACGTCCCCGATGAGGTGCCTGGGGGCATGGAGGAGGCCGCCGAAGTTGCTATCCCTCCAGTCCAGAGTGGGAGGAGCATCGAAGGTAGCCTTCTATATTTTATATTAATAATCTCTCCATTATTTGAACCTTTCTGTCTTTTTAGAATTGCGCGGATTGGCGGCGTCTATCGCTGATCTGTCTTCCAGGAAATCTTTTCAACGTCTGCTAGAGATGGCCGCTCCGCAAGCAATATCCCCTCAACGCATCGTCCTATCTTCCGGGCAAGGTTAGTGTTGTTCGCCTTCTTCACGGCATTATCATTATTCCGTATAACGATACTGATGTCTTCTACAGTTTTGGAAGCCGATGACGAGGTTGAGATTCTTGACGGGCCTGGGGATCTTTTGGACCCTTCTTTCATGACTGTAGGTAAGTAAAGTTTTGATGTTGTTCCATCTGCTCTTTTCTTGTGAACCTTACCGACTGTTTATGAATCTTAACAGCTTTGCCAGTTCTTACCGCGCTGGAATCTCGCATCGTCATGCCACCCGGCCCTTATGCTCTACGTGCCTCTGAATGGATGGCAAAGTTAAGTTTTCGCTCTTTGTCGGCTTTAATTGAAGACCTTCGTGCTGGTAGTCTGATCACGCCCGAAGCATTTGCCGCTGAAGCCAACGGTTCTCTTCCCTTTCTTGCTACTTACCATAGTGAAAAATTGGTACAAGTCTGGGTTGAGTTCTGTCGTCAGGTGGAGGCTTACTTGCATAGTCTTGAATGTACATGCCTTCCTTCAGAGGTTGTTGCTGTAAAGGCGAGCTTACGGGGGCTGATTGAGCGGTGCGCTGCGAATATGCTATCATGCGAGAAGAGGCTCAGCCGAAAGTTTTCGGAGAGGGAGCTGGCTTCCAAAGCGCTGAGGGAACTTCAAGCTAATCTTACGGCCAAGACCACTCAGGCATATGAACTTTGGCGGGTGCTTCAAGAAGCTATCAGGAAGGTGGTAGCCATTGATAAAGCCGTCATTTTCACTCCCGAAATGGTCGAAGCTCATAAGGTTACCGAAAAGGAGCTTGAAAGTCAGCTTGCCTCGTACCAGGCCCAACAGGCTCAAGCGGAGGCCCGTTTCTTAACGATAATAAATCATGAAGCCGAGACCCAGCGGAAAAAGGATGAACTGGCAAACCTACTAAATCGTCTGCCGGCTTGAAGAATTATATATATATTTTTCTATTCTTCTTTTGTACATACTCCTGAAGGAGAGTATTACTTTTTTTAATTCTTTCATAAATTTTACTTTGTATTCATTTTGATTCATGAATAAAAGACATATTTTGCTTCATGATGGTGTGTCCGTTTTAGTAAATGCATCTTATGGATAATCTATTTCGATTTCCTTGTATGACAGCGATGGCTTAGGAGTTGATCGCACGCTTTTGGCGTGTCGGATGTTCAAAGTTCTAAAGTATAACCGCGATCAGGACGGTGTCGCTATGCAGCTAGCCGGTTGAGCACGGGTCGATCCACAGGGAGATGGTTGTATGTCCGTTCGAGTTTTAGACGAGTCAATAAAGAATTTGTATGTGTTTGTTCAAACTAACCTATGTGTTTTATATGCAAGTATGAAGTTGTTAAGAAAAAGATACGAAATTGTAAGCTAAAGAAATCCGTACTCAAAACCTTTGAGCCGAGTCTTGACCAATTGAAGCTAGAGCAATCGGCAACAACGTGGATTAAGGGATTTAAGCATGGTATTCATGGAATCCGGCTTATTTACCCTTATTCGTCCGTTCTTGTCTCTTGCTTTCGCCTCTGGCCAAACCGAACGCAACCGGTCGCGGTTAGGAATCATCTTTACCTTGGTAGCGTAGGGTGCCTAACGGAGCGCTTGCGTAACGTTTGGGCGGAGTTCAATGGAAAATAACAGGAAAAGAAAATGAGCAAAGAAATATTAACTTACAATACCGTATTTATTCTTAACAACGATAATTACAACCATTCACAAAAACGAACCAAAAAGAGCAAAAGAAAAGACAAGATTACAAGTAAGTAAGTGCATGGAATTTAAGTGCAAGAAAGTAATGCATGAATGTAAAGCAAGTAATAAAAAGTAAGAAAGAAATAAGCAAGAAAGTAATTACAAGAACATAGAACTCAAGACAAGTATGGGATCAATAGCCAACCCTTAAACTTGCAAGCTCAATCAAGAGGTTGCAAGATCAAGAGAAGGGTAAAGAACTCATGTGAAATGAAGCACTAATTCCATAAGAAGATATACCCCTTGAGATCAATAACAAACCCTTAAACTTTCAAGCTCAATGAAGAGGTTGAAAGATCAAGAGAAAGCAAGAATCTCAAGGGGAAGCTAAACAAACAAGAATGATACAAAAACTCTCATCTTCAGTTAACATCCACTCAATGCTCTCAATACATTTTCATGGAGGAAAGATGAAGAAGAAGAAGAAGAAGAACAAAACTACACTAAAAGAGGCTAAAGAAATTAACACGTTGGTTTGGCTCAGTTCTGGGGTATTTATAGGAGGGGAACTGGGAACCTAGGGCAAGAATCTGCCACTACAAGAAAAGACCAACATGCCCCTGCAAAACGACAACGAGAGGAGACTAAATGGCCGCGGTTCCGCGGCCTAAGCGTGCTAATGCCGCGGAACCGCGGCGCTTTAGAGGAGTTAGGCCATAGGATTTTATGGGGTTCCCTGGTTTGATGTCTTCTTCAGTGTGGTATATGACTTTTCTCAGAAACTCTTTACAATTCTTCCAGAATTTCAGTAGATCAAAAGGTGATGTGATGTGGATCTTTTGCCATGATTTCCTCGAGCTCCGTATAGATTTCTTGGATCTTGTGTTGACATTGAGCTTTGTGCATGAAAATGACAATCGATTTGCCATTTTGTCCCCTAAACTGGTATGTGGCAACACACGGATAGAGAGCGGAGACCCGTGTTTTATCTGTTGTTGGCAGTAATCCGGAATTTGTCGTACTTTTCCATGGATTTCACTGTTTAGAGCTGAGAACCAGTATTCTGCAAATATGTAGCAAACACTGATCAAAAGCACCTGCCTATAAATAAACGAGCGTAAGAATGGGCCGTATAAAATGCAATATTCTGGTATGAACAAATACCCCCAAACTTAACTTTTGCTCGTCCCGAGCAAAACCAATTATTCACAAAAAAAAAAAAAAATCCTAACCGCACTTTCGCAGGGAACGCGATTGCACTGAGCTCGTGCAACAAGCCGTTAAACCTCTAGGTGTCCCTAGTAGGAGGAGTGTTGTCTCCTGAGGGTTTTTAGCGGATTACACCCACAAAATCCCGTCAAGCTAGTGTCATAAGTTAACGTCGATTCTACTCCTACAGTTTAGTATTTACGTTAGAAATTCTATCATCCTAAGTTAGAAATATCCAACCCTTATTTTTCACACCTCCTATCTATTTAACCTTGGTTCTCCTGAGTTTTCCTTCTAAAGTGCGGCCTCAAATCAGGGATTTTTATCAACTTTACAGAAAACACAAGTCTTATTCTTTATTTCTATCTTTTATCCAAATATCGATTGTATACCCCTACGTGTGTGTGTATTTGCACCCCTACACTCAAGAATTCAATTCAAGCTATAATACCCTTGCCCTAATACCTAATACTACTTCTTTTCATTAAAGATGGACGGATTTGCTCACACACCTTTCATGCGACTATTAATGCTTCTTGAGGCACTAACGACCGATTACTGAATGTGTGAACTTTAAAGCATAAATAGCAGTTTCCAGGTCTTGACTTTATTCTATTTTTTTCTTTTTATTTTTCTTTTTCTTTTTCAAGACCGGATATATTTTTCAATATGCTCTTTTGGTGTTTAGCTTTAAATACCGTTTTTTCTTTTATACTAGGCTTTCAGGCAAGAGTACTTCTAGGTATCCTCTACTATCCCAAGTTTCAAGGTACGTGTAATTGCAGTTGTAGGGTATATACTTTCTAAATTTGAACTCAAGAAAAGAAACTTTTTTTCAGACTTATCCTTCAGTAAAGCTTCAATGCTTTTCCCTCATCTTGACTTAACTCAAGAACTGAACTCAAAAATTGTAAGGACGTATACTTACCAAAGTTAGACAGAATGAGGGTTATTTTAAGGATTTTCAATTCCTAAGTCTAGAATTTAGTTATTTCTAACATATCAACTAAACTTTCAGAATAAAAATCTAAGTTACCCTATTAGCTAACCTGACGACAATGTTTTTATATTTTTTGGAAAATTTTCAATTTTTGTGGGTTTTTAATAAGGTATGCAAATGCAAAATATACAAATGAATGCGAAGGAAGAAAGCTTACCGAGCACACCCCCAAACTTAAACTTGACAGTGCCCTCACTGTCAGGCTACACCAAGAGGATCAAAAATGTCGGCGCTCCCTAGAAACAAATTATATACAAAACAAAAAGGAAAACAAAAAAATATATACAAAAAAGGAGTCCCCCCCAAACTTAAGAAAAACAGTGTTTCCACTGTTAAGCGTTGAAGTTCAGGATTAGGGGGGAAAGAGAATGGTATCAAGCTATACAAGGCCTTACACAGGCCAAAAGTGAGCACCAACCATTCAAAAATTCTATCTCTGTAAGATGCGGGTTGGTGAAAGAGGGTGAAGAGGAAAGAAATGGAGATTACGCGAGACCGTATGAAGATAGAAGCGGGATACGGTCTCGGTATATGAGAAGAAGAATGGCGGAAGGGAGAAGGAAGTGGAATACGAACTTGAGGGTGGAAATGGAGTGAATAGATTAGCACAATTTGTGATGACTGATGTGTAAGAAGCGTTTGTGCTAATCTATTAACCCATTGAGAAATGGGGTCAAATCCCTCAAGATTCATGAGAAACCATGGGTACGCCGAACTCGGTAAACCAGACATATGAAATGAAAGTGAGACGGTTTCTTGCAAGGTCGGAACGATGGAAAGGATGGAGGTAGGTGATTGAGGATGGTTGTCGGTTAAAGGTTCCGGAGGGTGTACACAGTCAATGAAAGGAAAAGGATGAATTGGAAAATCCGACTCATCAATTAAAACTGGTTCATCCTCAAAAATATCCTCAAAAGTTTCCTCAAAATTCAGCTTATCCATGCAAATTTCATCAAAATCAAGACGCATATGGGGTTTGGGAAAAATAGTTAATGACTCGGGATGATGAATTGGAGAGAAAAACTCTGCCAAATCTATGGGTTCATCATCCAAAATATTCCCAGCGTCAATATCCTCAATCAAGTGAAAATCAAAATTCTCAGACACCTCATCAAAAGCATGGATTTCAATCGATTCTGGTTCTAAGATAGAGGTGTAGATGTCAAAAGGATTGGGTGTGGTTTCACTTGGCAAGGTCCCTTCACAATCGGGTAAATCAAACACTGCAAAGTCGCACAACTCATCAAACATTCTATCTTTAATTGATAATTCAGTTGGGACACTTGATAGACTTTCAACACAGGAGTTGTGGGATTCAATTTGAAATGGGTAGGTTTGATTCGGAAGGGGGTACATCTCACTTTCTCCACTCAAATTCTCAACCTGTCCTACCGCCTCTTCATACATTGGAAAATTTGGAGCTAGTTGAAAACTAGCTACCGGGTCACTAGGTTGTATGAGGGCGGCCATAGACGCATTCAAATCCATCATCTGTTGGTACGACGCTACCCTAAAATCTTCCAAAGACTGTTCCAGACTAGACATGGTTTGTGAAGGGGTTTCAGTAAAAGATTCAAAGTTGTTTTAGTACTGGAAACTCCCAAATGACGGTTCAGAAGCAATGTCTAGGGAAGGTGTAAAAGTCGGGTAGGACTGGTAGGAATTGAATGGCTGGACAGGGGTAGGATCAACATTTGGATACGAAGGTGAATGGAATTGTTGATCCCAAGAATTTGAAGTGGTGAAAGGAGTGAAAGACCGGCTATGAGATTGTTCAATACGTTCAGCGATGGACAAAGGACGACTTGCAAAAGGGGTATCAACATAAGCGGGTGCGGGAGGTTGAAAAGGTTGATACAAAGTGGAATGCGGAGGGCAAGTGTTTGTCCTAGACGCGTCTATGCGATCTTTCAATGACATTTTGGGCATGGAGGGGTCGTTCGATGTTCGACCAAAGCAAGAACCGTAAGAAGTAATGTCTGGTTGTGGGTACCAAAGTTCGGCAAGAGTTTTGCGAGGTGGGGTACCCATGATATGAAGAGAGAAAGAAAGAAAGGCAGAGAAAAGGAGAGGGAAAAAAATTTGATTTTTTTTAATAATTTTTTTAGGTAGATATTAACAAAAGAATGAAATATATACACAAAAAGAATTTGGACAAAAATAATCACGACACAAAAATACCACACACCTAATCGTTCTAGGGTTCACCTAGGTCAACTAGACCTGCTCCAGAACTTGATTGTCGAAGTAAAACTGTGTCGAGAAACGGGCTCAAGATACACTGATCACGAGACCAGGTAAGTGCAGAGATAATGGGAGGTTTTCCAACGCTTTCGCGAAGTTCCTTAATTAAATAACCCTTTCTCTTTTGGCGGTTTCGCCATTAACACTTTCCTAGACACCCCGTAAACAATGTACCGTTAAGCGAGGTTCTAAACACGGTTAACTTCTCCTAATGAGCGCGAAGTCCTTAAGGCTTAAAGTCTAATTTCTTTTAAAATTTGTGCGGGTAAACGTTATGCTCAAGTTCGTGATTTGTGGGCCACGGAAAAGGTGATGAAATCCTTTACCGTATATTATGGGGTTCGCTTGCCCTTAAGTCCGTATTAATGTATGTAATGCGTAATTCAATAAAAATTCTATAAAGAATCAAACAATCGTCTTTTAGTTTAAGCACGGCACTGCAACAAATACGGGTTAGTCAATTTTTTAGCGTTTGCTAGCGAACTTGCAAAGAATCCTGCAAAGAATAGTATATTGGATGCGTCGGATTTGAGAAGAAGGTGTTAGTAAAGTACGTACCGTTAAGTTTTTGGGTTAGGAAACCCCCGTTGAATCAAATCCGGTAAGCTTGAAAAGTTCGCTTGCACGGGTCAAACTACCCGGATCTTTGGCACTGTACTTTGCAATCATCTTAGCTTTGAACGTACACTTTGCTCCCCATAATCGCCGTTTGCAAATCCGCAAAAATCTGCAGACTTGCTCACAAAAATTATCAAAAATAACAAAAAGATTTTTTTTTATATATACAAAAAGAATGTTAACCCGAATAACAGGAAAGAAAATACGCTATCGTCTCCCCGGCAACGGCGCCATTTGATCACACGCTTTTGGCGTGTCGGATGTTCAAAGTTCTAAAGTATAACTGCGATCAGGACGGTGTCGCTATGCAGCTAGCCGGTTGAGCACGGGTCGATCCACAGGGAGATGGTTGTATGTCCGTTCGAGTTTTAGACGAGTCAATAAAGAATTTGTATGTGTTTGTTCAAACTAACCTATGTGTTTTATATGCAAGTATGAAATTGTTAAGAAAAAGATACGAAATTGTAAGCTAAAGAAATCCGTACTCAAAACCTTTGAGCCGAGTCTTGACCAATTGAAGCTAGAGCAATCGGCAACAACATGGATTAGGGGATTTAAGCACGGTATTCGTGGAATCCGGCTTATTTACCCTTGTCCGTCCGTTCTTGTCTCTTGCTTTCACCTCTGGCTAAACCGAACGCAACTGGTCGCGGTTAGGAATCACCTTTATCTTGGTAGGGTAGGGTGCCTAACGGAGCGCTTGCGTAACGTCTGGGCGGAGTTCAATGGAAAATAACGGGAAAAGGAAATGAGCAAAGAAATATTAACTTACAATACCGTATTTATTCTTAACAACGATAATTACAACCATTCATAAAAACGAACCAAAAAGAGCAAAAGAAAAGACAAGATTACAAGTAAGTAAGTGCATGGAATTTAAGTGCAAGAAAGTAATGCATGAATGTAAAGCAAGTAATAAAAAGCAAGAAAGAAATAAGCAAGAAAGAAATAAGCAAGAAAGTAATTACAAGAACATAGAACTCAAGACAAGCATGGGATCAATAGCCAACCCTTAAATTTGCAAGCTCAATCAAAAGGTTGCAAGATCAAGAGAAGGGTAAAGAACTCATGTGAAATGAAGCACTAATTCCATAAGAAGATACACCCCTTGAGATCAATAACAAACTCTTAAACTTTCAAGCTCAATAAAGAGGTTGAAAGATCAAGAGAAAGCAAGAATCTCAAGGGGAAGCTAAACAAACAAGAATGATACAAAAACTCTCATCTTCATTTAACATCCACTCAATGCTCTCAATACATTTTCATGGAGGAAAGATGAAGAAGAAGAAGAAGAAGAACAAAACTACACTAAAAGAGGCTAAAGAAATTAACACCTTGGTTTGGCTCAGTTCTGGGGTATTTATAGGAGAGGAACTGGAAACCTAGGGCAAGAATCTGCCCATACAAGAAAAGACCAACATGCTCCTGCAAAACGACAACGAGAGGAGACTAAATGGCCGCGGTTCCGCGTCCTAAGCGCGCTAATGCCGCGGAACCGCGGCGGTTTAGAGGAGTTAGGCCATAGGATTTTGTGGGGTTCCCTGGTTTGATGTCTTCTTCAGTGTGGTGTATGACTTTTCTCAGAAACTCTTCACAATTCTTCCAGAATTTCAGTAGATCAAAAGGTGATGTGATGTGGATATTTTGCCATGATTTCCTCGAGCTCCGCGTAGATTTCTTGGATCTTGTGTTGACATTGAGCTTTGTGTATGAAAATGACAATCGATTTGCCATTTTGTCCTTTAAACTGGTATGTGGCAACACACGGATAGAGAGCGGAGACCCATGTTTTATCTGTTGTTGGCAGTAATCCGGAATTTATCGTACTTTTCTATGGATTTCACTGTTTAGAACTGAGAACCGGTATTCTGCAAATATGTAGCAAACACTGATCAAAAGCACCTGCCTATAAATAAACGAGCGTAAGAATGGGTGGTATAAAATGCAATATTCTGGTATGAACAGGAGTCATGTTCAGATTTGCCTCTTAAGGCTTTCCAACTTTATGAGTCGTGAGGGTCTCATAAAAGGTATTTCTCCTTACGAGTCGTGAGGATCTCGTAAGTGTGTTTTCTCTTGAGGGTTGCAAGAATCTTACAAGAGAGTTTTTCTTCCTTACAAGTCAAGAAGACCCGTAAGTGATTATTTCTTTTCTTGTCGGAGAGTGTGGCCTGTAGAAAATCTACCTTGACCTCCCCGCGAAGCAACGATGGCTTGGGAGATAGGGTTAGGATCTGCCTCCTAAGACTTTTCAACTTTATGAGCCGTGAGGGTCTCATAAAGAATTTTCTCCCTACAGGTCGAGAGGATCCCGTAGGTGTAATTTCTCCTTAAGAATCGTGAGGATTCCTAAGTGCGTTTTCTCTTGAGAGTCGTAAAGATCTCACAAAAGAGTTTTCTTCTTACCAGTCGTGAGGACCCGTAAGTGATGGATGAGGTTGGCATTATCCGCGTTTCACAGAGTCAGGGGTTGACTTTATCCGCATTTCACGGAGTCAGGAGTTGCTCTGGCCATTTCCCACGGGGTCAAGATTGACTTTAACCGTGTTCTATGGGACCAGGAGGTGCCCTTGACGCTTCCTACGGGGTCAGGATTGACATAAGCCGTGTTCCATGAAACCAGGATTTGCTCTGAACGCTTTCCACGGGGTTAGGATTGACATAAGCCGTGTTCTGCAAGGACCAGGATCCGCTCTGGACGCTTCCCACGGGGTCAGGACTGACATAAGCCGTATTCCACGAAATCAGGATTTGGTCTGGGCGCTTCCCACGGGGTCAGGATTGACATAAGCCGTGTTCCGCAAGGACCAGGATCCACTCTGGACGCTTCCCACGGGGTCAGGATTGACATAAGACGTGTTCCATGAAACCAGGATTTGCTCTGGGCGCATCCCACGGGGTCAGGATTGACATAAGCCGTGTTCTGCAAGGACCAGGATCCACTCTGGACGCTTCCCACGGGGTCAGGATTGACATAAGCCGTGTTCCACGAAACCAGGATTTGCTCTGGGCGCTTCCCTCGGGGTCAGGATTGACATAAGCCGTGTTCCGCAAGGACCAGGATCCGCTCTGGACGCTTCCCACGGGGTCAGGATTGACGTAAGCCGTGTTCCACAAAACCAGGATTTGCTCTGGGCGCTTCCCACGGGGTCAGGATTGACATAAGCCGTGTTCCGCAAGGACCAGGGTCCGCTCTGGACGCTTCCTACGGGGTTAGGATTGACATAAGCCGTGTTCCACGAAACCAGGATTTGCTCTGGGCGCTTCCCACGGGGTCAGGATTGACATAAGCCGTTTTCCACAAAACTAGGATTTGCTCCGGGCGCTTCCCACGGGGTCAGGATTGACATAAGCCGTGTTCCACGAAACCAGGATTTGCTCTGGGTGCTTCCCACGGGGTCAGGATTGATATAAGCCGTGTTCCACGGAACCAGGAGGGGTTAACTCTTGGTTGTCTGTGCATCGTCGAGTCATGGAACTGGGAACTTTGCCGCAGCTCTGATTTGTTGATGTTGCATCTATTGTAATGAGACGAATGTTGAGATAATTTTCAGGCTGTCTGTGAACTATCGAGATGTGGCTTCTTTTTCTGATGGAGCCTAGTGGGAAGGTATGGTTCCCTCTTTTTTTGTGCCCCTGGATTATATACAGGGATCGATGTGATCTCACCTGTAGAGCAAAAAAGTTTCATTTTATATATATTTTTTTTCCGCGATGCTCCATCATTTCAGCTTTTATATCGCGAAAGTCGCGATTGCCCAATCATTTCGGCTATTTTTCGCGGTGCCCAACCATTTCGGCTATTTGTATTATTTACTCGCTGCTTTTTATTGCGAGTTGCCCAATCATTTCGGCTATTTTGCATGCATACATCTTTACTTGCTGATTTGCAAGTTGCCCAATCATTTCGGCTATTTCATATGCATTTGTGGCTCGCTGGCTTTTCACTGCGAGCTTGGGATTTGATACCGATTTAGGCATCAGCATCGCTACTACTGGGATAATGCCAGGAGAGAATCATCATTTGCTTTTGTCGATGTCGAACAAAGGTGGCTTAGTAAACAGGGTTAGGATCCTGTCGACTAAGGCTTTTAACTTTACGAGCCGTAAGGGTCTCATAAAGGTATTTCTCCCTACGAGTCGTGAGGATCTCGTAGGTGCATTTTCTCCTAGGAATCGTGAGGATTTCTAAGTGCGTGTTTTCTTATAAGCCGTAAGGATCTTATAAGAGTATTTTCTCCTTATAAGTCGAAAGGACTTACAGGTGTCTTTTGCCATATGAGCATATCCCCCGTCTCTGGCGGGACTTTTTTAGGGAAATGTTTATTCGCGTCCGTGGATTGTATACAAGGGTCAATACTGAACCACTTGTAGGGCAACATTAGAAATTGTGATGGCTTAAGAACAGGTTCAGATCCTTATAGCTTAAGGATTTTGAATCCTATGAGCCGTGAGGGTCTCAAAGGGGAATTCTCCTTACGAGTCGTGAGGATCTCGTAGGTGTAATTTCTCCTTAGAAATCGTGGGGATCCCTAATTGTGTTGCTCCCTTGTGAGTCGTAAGGATCTCACGCAGGTATTTTCTCCTCACAAGATCGAGAGGGCCTTGTAAGTGTTTTTTAACGAGATTGCGCCGTTTCGGGTTTTCACAAAACTCGCCGGTAGCCCTGCTGTTTTTACCCACGGAGCCCTTTCGGGTTTTCATCCGTGCCCATTTTGCTTATGGACATACCGTTTTCTTTTTTTTTCTTTTCTTTTTTTTGTGTCAGCTTTGGGATGCTGCGATCCGTAGTAGTTTATCGACGTCTCGGTCAGTAGCCAGTTTTAGGACATAGTGGTCCATCGTTAGTTTAAGGACATTTTGGTCCGAAAGCCGGCTACTACTTATAGAGTTTGGGCTTAGGAAGATAGCGAGCGGACATAGGCGCCGTCATCTATCGCTGACCTAGACCATGACTCTTTAGGCATAGTATTTTTTCAGGAAGCGACCGTTTATTGGCCTGAAAGGTCTTTCACCATGCATGTCCATGAGTAGATAGGCTCCACCCTGGTAAACTTTGTCTATGATATACGGACCTTCATAGTTCGGCTCGAATTTCCCCCGCTTGGTACGATTGGGTATCATAGGTCTTTTGACCACTAGCACGGTTCGCCTTGGCTGAATGTTCTCGGCCTAGTCAATCTCTCATATGAGCATGTCATCTTTGCTTTATAATCCTCCAGATTTTGTTGCGCATTGAGCCGGGTTTCATCAAGAGCATCGAGCTCCTCAAGCCGAAGGTGAGCATTTTCTTCGTTTGTTAGCTCGTAGTGAACCGCCACTCGTAGAGAGGGTAACTCTATCTCGAGAAGGTGTACCGCTTCTGTGCCGAATACCAATTCATATGGCGTTGTGTTCGTGGCTGTTTTGAACGTAGTTCGATACGCCTAGAGAGCTTCATGCAGTCTCTCATGCCAGTCCTTATTTCGAGACACCGTCTTTTTCACGATCTTCGTCAAGGTCTTGTTGAAAGCCTCGGCTAGACCGTTAGCTCAGGAATTATAGACCGAAGAGTACCTCCAGTCTATGTTATGCTGTTGTGCGAAGCGGCTGATTTTATGGCTTCTATAGGCTAGCCCGTTATCGGAGATAATCCGTCGCGGAGTGCCGAACCGGTAAATGACGTGTATCTTGAAGAAATGGAGGATATTCTCCGTCTTCACTTCTTTTAGTGGTACTGCTTCTGCCCACTTAAAGAAGTAATCGGTTGTTGCCAGTATGAACCGATGTCCTCTGGACGATACTGGTTCGATGGGCCCAATTATGTCAGTTCCCCACATTTCGAATGGCCAGCTAGCCACCGTCGGATGTAGCGGATTTGGATGTTGGTGGATAAAGTCCCCGTGAATCTGGCACGAGTGGCACTGCTTCGCGTATTCGAGGCAGTCCTGAATCATTGTGGGCCAATAATAGCCCATCCTTTTGATCTTCAGCTTCATCTTCGGCCCGGCTTGGTAAGAACCACAGAGTCCGTCGTGAGTTTCTTGGACGACTCTCTTCGCTTTTTCAGGTCCTAGGCATCTTACCCACAGAGAATTAAATGATCACTTATACAGCGTATCATTGACGAAGGCAAAAGATAGAGCTTGTTTCATGAGCTGATTTCTTGACGACGCATCTTCAGGTGCTCGACGGGATTTGAAGTAATCTATAAAGAATTCCCTCAAATCCTTAGCCTTTTCCTGGTCTTTTATTTATAGGGTCGCTTGCTCGTTCGCTTCCTTTTCTTCGGAAGATTCCGGAGATATTTCTGTCGGTGCGAGAACCCGACGGCTTTGCACAACGATCCTCACGTCATCGAAGTTTTCGTCGGCCAGTTCTTTAGCGAGCTTGGCTAATGCATCCGCTTTGCTATTTTCCGCACGCGGTATGCTTTCCAAGGTGTAGGAAGGAATTTGAGTCAGCAGTTGCTGTACTCTCTCGCCGTACTTCACCAACTCAGGCTTTCACGTTTGATAGTCGCCGTTTACTTAACTAACGACCAGCTGGGAGTCTCCGTATATGAGGAGGTTTTCAATTCCCATGTCGACGGCGATCTCAAGACCTGCTATCAAAGCTTCATATTCAGCTTCGTTGTTCGTCCTCGGCTCTGTTAAGGAGAAGGCAAAGCGCATTATCTCTCCTTGTGGAGTCACGAAGATGAGGCCTACCCCTGATTTGATTATGGGGGTGCTTTGCTTGCGCTTCTTCATGGAAGATGCTCCATCAAAGTAAAGTTCCCACTGGGTATCATTCTCTCTTCTCTCTCCGTCAATCATGTCAAACGCGTGCTCGTCGGGCAATTCGCAGTTCAAAGGAGAATCGGCGGGTATCGGATGCTCAGCGAGGAAGTCGGCGATGACCTGGCCTTTCACTACCTTGAGGGGTCGGTATATCACCGAGAATTCCATTAAGAGTAGGGCCCATTTAGCGAGACATCCTATTAATATGGCCTTTGACATCAAATATTTGAGAGGATCCACCTTTGATATAAGATGGACCTCATGTGCCAACGCATAGTGTCTGAGCTTCGTTATTGAGAAAATCAACGCAGGAAGTGTTTTTCGATGGGAGAGTAATTGTTTTCTGCCCCCAGGAGAACTCGAATCAAATAGTATAGAGCTCTTTCCTTCCCTTGGTCGTTCTCTTGTGCCCATAGCACGCCTAAGGAACCTTCGAGGGCTGTTGTATACAGGACGAGAGATTTTCCTTTAACGGGAGCGGCCAATACCGGCGGATTCTGCAGGTATTGCTTGATTTCTTCTAGTGCGCTTTGGCATTTGCGATCCCAGACGAACGGGGTTCCCTTCTTCATTAGATGACTGTAAGGACGACACTTGCCGGAGAGATTGGCTATAAATCGCCGGATATACACGAGCTTCCCTTGGGGAGACTGCAGTTGCTTGAGAGTTCTTGGCGGATGAATTTCCATGATCGCCTTGATCTTTGATGGGTCTATCTCGATGCCTCGGTGTCGGACGACGAATCCTAAGAACTTGCCTGAGGAAACTCCGAACACGTACTAGAGAAGGTTCATCTTCAAGTTGTATTTCCGAAGGCGCTGAAACACGATCTTCAGATGCCTTAAATGTTCCTCGTATGATTTGCTTTTTACTATGAGGTCGTCAATATAGCATTCGACGATTTCATGTATGAGGTCATCGAAAATCTTCGTCATGGCCCTCTGATAGGTGGCACCGGCGTTCTTTAGACCGAAAGGCATCACCTTGTAGCAGAATATGCCCGGAAGAGTCCGGAAAGCGGTATACTTCTGGTCTTCGGGATGCATCTTTATCTGATTGTATCCTGATGATCCGTCCATGAAGGAGAAAACTTCGTGAGTGGACGTATTATCTATCATCAGCTCAGTGACCGGTACTGGAAAGTCGTCCTTTGGACAAGCTCTGTTGAGATCCTGGAAGTCTACGCATATGCGCACCGTCCCATTTTTCTTCATTAGTGGGACAATGTTGGCGATCCAGTCAGGATACTGAACCTCTTGGATGAAGCCAGAGTCGATTAGCTTCTTGACTTCGGCGTTGATGCTCATCTCAAGCTCGAGCCGCATTCTTCTCGGCGCCTGTTTGATCGGCTTGACGTTTGGAGAAATTGCCAATCTGTTGACATCAATCTCTGGATTGAGTCACGGCATCTCTGAATAGTTCCATGCGAAGCAATCTTTATACTGCATGAGCACGTCTTTAAGCGTAGCCTCCTTTTCTTCAGACAACAGTTCACTGACGAATGTCGGCCGTGGGTCATTTGCCGTTCCCAAGTCGATTTTTCTGAGGTCGTTTGCAGTAGTATGTATCCCATCTTCCAGCTCTTTTGGCGCCGGTGGAAATTATGAGATTAACTCATCTTCATCATTTTCGAAGCACCAAGAGAGGCCATCCATATTCTCTGGTTCTTCTTCTGATAGCGTTATCACGTGACAGGTATGGGATCGCTTCCAAGACCGATGTTGATCTGGTTCTACTCTCGTTGCATACGTGGCTTTCGGTTCATGCTTCTGTGGCGGGGTTACCCTCCAGCTGCTGGATAGAGCGAATCTGCCGAGTTGATACTGGTCTTCAACCCAGTTCTTGAAGGTGAAGCGGTCTTCGAGAGGATGCCCTATTGCTCTGTGATAGGAGCAATAGTCTGGGTGAGAGACCTTGTCTGCTTGCTCGGGGTGCTTGGACTCCGGGAGTGTCATCATCTGATGTTTTACGACAAGATTGAATACCTTCTTTGTCTTATCTTGGGGAAAAGAATATTCTCGACCCATCTTCTTTATAAGAGACGGATCCCGGCTGCTTGATTCTTGATCGCGTGGCTTCTTAGACCCGCTTGGCCGCTGTCGAACGTTTTTTCCGTTCTTTGGTTTATTTTTGCCTCTGCGCCGGGTCTTTTGTATGACGGGCTGGTGACTAAGAGCAGTGTCATTCTCCATGGCCTGCTGAAGGAGGCGCTGCATCCTAACTTTCTCATAAATGGCCATTTCGCGGCTATAGTCATCCCGGACCTTTTGACCCGCTTCCCTTATTAGCTTGTCCATCCTTTCTTCAAACGACAGACTCGGCATTTTCATGACGGGACCTCGTTTTGGTTCAGGGTCAGCGTCTTTTAACAGAACATCTCCTTCTTCATCAAAGTCATGTATAACGCAGCAGTCATGGAATCGTTCCCGTCTCTTGGATTGAACATATCCAAGCCCGATCGTTTCCATTCTCCCGTTGGGCAACTTTCGTTGAGTTCCGGGGACGTTCCAGATCCTGTTATAGAATTGTGCTTGTCGAGCAGTTTGCTTAAGGGGTACACCTTGGCACCTCAATAGCCTTTTTAAGCCTTCTGTGTAGTATCTGGGCAGACGGATGGGCTGGAGCTTGTCAAGTGTAGAAACGGCACCATGCCAAATTTCTTTTTCCACTTTGGTCTCCGTTGATCGATAAAAGAGGATCACATTTTCATCTCTTCGCCTGGGAGGGACGTAGAATGGCGGCAGTTCATGCACACTGTATGTATTAAGTGCGTCAAGCTCTTTATAATGCTCTTATGGAACCATGGCAATTTGCAAACTCCGATCATCGCTAGCGAAGGATTGTATTGATGGCCGAACGGAAAATACAGTATTGACCTCATTTTCCGAGTCGCTGCCGAAGATCAACATAGGGGTGGACGGTCCCGGCTTGTTGCATTGGGGCGGCCCTGAATAAACTATTTCTTCTTCCTCCTCGGTATCACTCCCGAAAACCGGAATAGTGGTGATAGCTTTGTTCTTCGGTTTGTGACATCTTTCCGTGTCCTCGAAATCTGGTAAGAATTATTTTGCATCTTCGTACTTTCGGAATTCATTCATGGAGAATGGGTTTACCTCCCCTGTCACAGTATACTCGAGACCATCCTTAAAATACTTCATACACTGATGTTGTGTAGAAGGGATGATGTTGTACTCGTGTAACCAAGGCCTGCCGAGCAAAGCGTTGTAGCAAGTCTTGGCGTCAATGATATGAACTTGATATCTGTGACAAGCAGCCTAAAGCATAATGTCAATATTACAGACCCGAGCGTCCGTGATGACTGGGAGTCAAACCCAGAGATGGTGATTTTATCACGAGCGAGGTGCTGAATGCTCATGCAGATTTTCTTCAACACTCTTACATTGAGGAGATTGACGGAGGACCCATTGTCAACCAGGATTTTGCCTGTCTTGATATCATGACAGTATCCGGAGACATAAAGGGGACGGTTATGCTCACACGACCCGAGGAGGAGATCTTCATCGCCGAAGGTAATATCGGCTGTGTGCACTTCTTCCAGCTCGTCCTTCATCTTTTTTCGGCGAGGAAAGCTTGGAATTGCTCGGGCTCTTGTAGTGCCTTAATCAAAGAATCTCTCGCCTCTTTGGATAGCAGAAGGGCGTCGAGAATGCTTAGCTGTGAGGGTATCTTTATAACAACCGAGTCCAGCTCTACAAATTCCTGTTACCGTATGTTTGGTGTGCGTGGTATTTATTTTATTGATCCTACTTAACTGTTGCTTATTGTAATTTACCCGACAATCCGAATTCTTGCATATAACAAATTAAGTCTTTTAAAATAAATTAAAAATACTTGTCATGGCCTTCTTGACACCCCTAACCCTGTGGTAGCGTCCTTGCACCGTGTTTTCGTCCCGTTCAGTGAAACGGACGTGCTTGGACGGCTACGCGCACGTGCGTGCGTCTGTTCTTGGGGGTATGCTTTTTTAATTGAAAAACCCTTCATTTTAATTTTTGGAACCCGCCAATAATTTTTATATTTCAAATTCAAATTTTTGGATCCGACCCGGGCGCAATTCTGAAATATTTTACATTTGCGCCAAATCCTAATTTCTAATATTTTTTAAAAACCGTTGAATATAAATTCAACCCAGATAATATTTTTCCTAATATCTTAAAATCTTTTAAAAGTTTTTTCTCCTAACCGTACCCCCCACAAATCTTCTTCTTTCTTTCCTTAGTTGGCCACGAGCCAATCAAAATCCACCTTAACCCCCGGGGGCCCCACCGTCTCTCTCCCCTATCTCCTTCTCTCTCTCTTCCCTTCTCTCTCGGCGCTAGGTGCCAAGAATCTCTCTCCTCTCCGCTTTCTCTCTCCTCTCGATCCCTCACTTCCTCTCTATCTCTCTCCTCTTCTCTCTCTCTCCCCGTTTCTCTCACTCTCTCTCCTCTATATATTATTCTCTTCCTCCTTATATTTTCTTTTCACTGAAGCAAACCCAACCTCGTGATAAAAACCCTAGCTGCCTTCCATTCCTCTCGCGGTGACCCTCGCGACGACGCCCTCACCGCCATTCCACGTCGCTCCTCGCCCTCGTCACTTCCACCACATCTCCTTCCTCCTTCCTCCTCTCCCCGAGTACCCTGCACGAGCCCCGTGCACCCACCTGCACGCCGCAGCACGTCGTGGGATCGCCGCCGGCGATCTTGATCCGTTCCCTGGCCTCGTGCACCCCCCTCGGTCGTACACCGGAGCCCCGTCGACGTGGTTGACGATCACAACCCCTCTACAGATCATCTGCCGGCAACGTGTCCCGACGATCCAGCGAGGTACTCTGACCTGTGTGGTTCCACTATTTGTCGTTCGGACTTATTCCGTGCACCGTGCGCGCGTCGCGACCTTTTCCCCCGCCGACGCGTGACGTTCCGTCTTCTGTTTCGCAACCCGCCGAGGCACGTACACCTTGCTACATGCTAAATAATATATATACATATACATTGATAGCACCCTAAACCTGTAGTTTAACTTTAGTACCATAATTTCCCCTTTTCGTGTTCAATGTCGTGTTATATCATTTTAGCTTCCAAACTTGAAACCTACCGTTTGCGTTTACTTTATTAAACCTAATAACAACATTTATATGTTTTAATCACATTTTCACTATTGTCATAGCCTATGGCATTCTCTCTATAGTTTTACTCCATTCGGACACTCGTGTGCATTTAACCTGTATTTAGCTGTGATTTCATCCATTGAACCTATTATAATTCATTGCATCCCTAAAATTCTTAAAACTTGTTAACATGATTTAACGGCCATAATTGTCATACTGTATTCTTATAATGTTGAAATCATCTCTGAAACACAACTGATAACTGTACTGCTAATTAATTGAGTCTGCTTTATTGTTTAATTCATTGGTTAGATTATGTTGTTGATAACCATGCTTGATTATTTAACCCTGATTATACTAGCTGAGTATGAGCACACCCATGGTATCGTTTACACCTTGACATGACTTGCTACATACATATTGATTGATCCGACATGGTACCGTACACTACCTGACTTGGCCACGTGCAAAAGGATTGTCGAAGGAGGCTGGGACTCTGTTTAGTTTGTGGAGCAGCAGATCACGCTGTCAGCGCTTGTCCGTCAAAGCTTCGTACGAGGGATGATATTCAGAAGTCTCCGCATAGACCGTTCCAGGGATAGAAGCAGCTGACTCAAGAACCTAATCAGGCTCGAGCTTTTACCTTGACAGCTGAGGAAGCTAAGGCGTCAGGAGAAGTTGTTTCAGGTACTCTACTCATTCATGGTTTTCCCGCATTAGCGTTATTTGATTCTGGTGCATCCCATTGTTTTATGTCGTCCAAGTTTATAGCTACACACTCGATTACCTGCACGACCCTGTCTAGTTTATGGGACATACACACTGGGAATGGAAAAATCATATCTAGTAGGGAATGTAAAGATTGTACAGTTGTTGTTGGCGGACGGGAGCTTTTTGCAGATTTCTTGGTGATCGATACGGGCAGCTACGAAGTCGTCCTGGGAATGGATTTTCTTGGCACTTTCCACGCTCACATTGATTGTAGAACAAAGAAAGTAATTTTCCAGATTCCCGGACATCCCGAGTTTGCCTTCACTGGAGGAAGCAGTTCCGTCGGGCCAGTCGAGTTTAGGGCTAGGCCGACAAGTAGTATTCTTGCATCAATGGAGGTTGATAAAGGTGAAGAACCAGCTATTGTTAGTGATTTTATGGACGTGTTTGAAGACATATCGGGATTACCGCCAAAGCGAGAAGTGGAGTTCGCAATTGATTTTATTCCTGGTGCAGCGCCAGTATCTAAAGCGTATTACCCAATGGCACCAGTGGAGTTGGAAGAAGTCAAGAAACAGGTTGCTGAACTGCTTGAGAAGGGTTGGATTCGAAGCAGTAACCCGCCTTGGGGAGCTCCAGTTCTTCTAGTTAAGAAGAAAGATGGCACGAGAAGGATGTGCATCGATTATCGAGAATTAAACCGGGTGACTATTAAGAACAAGTACCCGATCCCTCGCATTGGCGAACTTTTTGAGCAGCTTAGTGGCGCGGGGGTATTCTCGAAGCTGGATTTGCGATCCGGATATCATTAGGTCCGAGTGAAAGCAGAAGATATCTGCAAGCGGCGTTCCGAACTCGATATGGACATTACGAGTACTTAGTGATGCCCTTCGGAGTAACGAATGCACCGGCGATATTCATGGACTTGATGAACCGAATCTTTTCACCTTTCTTGGACCAGTTTATTGTGGTGTTCATTGACGATATTCTGGTTTACTCGAAGAATTTTGAAGAGCATGCTGAACATTTGAAGCTCGCACTGCAGACGTTGAGATAAGAGAAGTTATATGCGAAGATGAGCAACTGCGAGTTTTGGCTGGAAGAAGTAAAGTTTTTGGGGCATGTTGTGTCTGGCGATGGAATTGCCGTCGATCTCGAAAAGATTGCAGCAGTTCGTGATTGGCCGATTCCAAAGAATGTTGCGAAGATAAGAAGCTTTCTTGGACTCGCCGGATATTACAGAAGATTTGTGGAGAACTTTGCTCGTCTGGCGGAGCCGTTGACCAAGCTTACGCGCAAAGAGATACCTTTTGTGTGGACGGATAGATGTGCGTTAGCTTTTGAGATGTTGAAGCAGAAATTGATAATCTCCCCTATTCTGACCGTGCCAGACAATTCCGGAGGATTGGTGATTCACAGCGACGCATCTGGGAAAGGATTGGGATGTGTTTTGATGCAGCATGGGAAGGTTGTAGCGTACGCATCAAGACAGTTAAAGACCCATGAGAAGAATTACCCAACTCACGACTTGGAGCTTGCGGCTGTGATTTTCGCTTTGAAGATTTGGAGACATTACCTTTTGGGCGAAAGGGTCGAAGTTTTTACTGATCATAAGAGCTTGAAGTATGTGTTCACGCAGAAGGAGCTTAATATGAGGCAGCGTAGATGGTTAGAGCTGAAGGCTGACTACGATCTAGATCTCAAGTACCATCCGGGAAAGGTTAATGTCGTACCGGATGCGCTAAGTCGGTTACCAGCAATTCAGATGTTGACTACGCAGAAGGAACTCGTGGAAGACTTTCGAAGATTTGATTTGGAGGTTGTGCTACCGCATTCTTCGGGACAGTTGATGCAGCTGCAAGTACATTCGTCGTTGATCGAGAATATTAAAGCAACGCAATCGCAGGATCCTAGATTGCAAAAGTTTCGAGAACAGGTTGAAGCCGGACTACGAACAGATTTATTGATCCATGAAGATGGTTCGTTGAGGAATGGTAGCCGTTTGTACGTGCCTGTTCCCGCCAAAAAATTCTGCGCAAAAGAGTCCAAGGTATCAAATGGCAGCGATACGCTTAAGAAAATGCGAACCAGTATCTTCCGGCCTGTATTTTGATAAACTCCCCAATGAGGAACTATTAAATTATGATGGTATTGAAATCATATCAAAAAAACCTTCGATTTGATATATTATGGGCCTCATAATTCATCCGGGATCAAAAGTTATGAGCAAATGTGTTATGCACATGTGATCTAAGAAAGAAGATGCGAACCAGTATTTTCCGAGCTGTGTTTTGACAAACTCCGGAATGAGAAACAGCTAAATTCTGATAGTATTGAAAGCATCTTGAAAATACCTTCGATTTGATATATTATGGGCCTCATAATTCATCCGGGATCAAAAGTTATGAGTAAATGTCTATGCACATGTGATCTAAGAAAGAAGATGCGAACTAGTACTTTCCGAGCTGTATCTTGACAAACTCCGGAACGAGAAATGGCTAAATTCTGATGTTATTGAAAGCATCTCGAAAAGTCCTTCGATTTGATATATTATGGGCCTCATAATTCATCCGAGATCAAAAGTTATGAGCAAATGTGTTATGCACGTGTAATCTAAAGTAATGCTCTACTACATGGGGAATGCATTTTTTAGTCCCACATCGGGAAAAGGAGAGATGGTTTCTCTACCACTCCCATATAAATAAGAGGGGATACCTCTTAGAAAGGGAGAGTTAATCCTCATAGGATTCAATACTCAAAGGAGCTTAGTTCTCCAAGATAGGAGCATGCTCCTCCATAATGCGCATATGCGCAAGCGTCATGTGCGCTACGTGCAACGCACGTGTGCCCGCCATGCGGCACCACGTGCAACGCACGTGCGCACCACATGGGAACATTTAATAATATTAAACGGAGCTTGTTCTCCGTATATAGAAGCTCTGCTTCTCCTCATAATGCGCATGTGCGCTACGTGCAACGCACGTGTGCTCACCATGCGCGCATCACGTGCAACGCACGTGCGCACCACATGAGAACATTTAATAATATTAAAAGGAGCTTGTTCTCCATATATAAAAGCTCTGCTTCTACTCATAATGCGCATGTGCGCCACGTGCAACGCACACGCGCACTACATGAGAACATTTAATAATATTAAAATGAGCTTGTTCTCCATATATAGAAGCCCTGCTTCTCCTCATAATGCGCATGTGCGCCACGTGCAACGCAGTGTGCCCGTCACACGCGTACCACGTGCAACGCACGTGCGCACCACATGAGAATATTCAATTAAAAGGAGACTCGTTCTCCATAGGAGCTTGCTCCCCCCCATAATGCGCATATGCGCAAGATCCATGTGCGCTACGTGCAAATATGAGCGCCCAACACGTGCGACGCACGTACGCCCAACATGTGCGACGCACGTGCGCCCAACACTTGCGACGCACGTGCGCGAATGCAAAGAAGCCTTTTCAGCAGCGAGAAGCTTAAGCTCCAGCCTGTTCTTCCCCCCTAATGATTGAGAAATGGTTCAAAGGGTACATCCCTCCACACCTTCGATATATGGCACTGTAATCTCTCAGTGTCGTCGGAGAGGTGGTGGGTCCCAACGACCAATGATCCTTCTTTCTAAAATAAAAAAAAGAGAAGAAGAGAGAACATTGACAGAGAAACAGGGAAAGAATTCAGAGAACTCCTAAAAAGAAAGTTTGAGAAGAAATCAGAAAGAAAAGAAGGTAAACCTTTGAAAAGAAGAATTTCTTCTGAAAAGATCAATGATTTAAGAACAAGATCAAGATCTTAAAATAAAAAGAAAAGATCAAATAATAAGAATAAAATAAGACGTAATATACTTCTTTATTAGATCATTTGATCTACACAAAGGCATTGCCTTTTGATGAACCACTGGTTCTGGAAACTTAAAAAGATTCTTTTCTTGAATCCAAAATTGGATCATGATATTAAAACAGTGCCTTGCACTTGTAAATCTGTACTGTTGCGCTCTTGGGTTGGCGCAAGCCACCAGAGAGCGCCACGTGTCAGCTCCAGAACAACTTGTGCTATGCGTTTTTAAAATAGAGCATTGCTCTCCGAAATTGGCGCAACTCATCAGAGCGCGCCACGTGTCAGCAGCGCAGCGCACTGCGCTAACTACGCTTGCGCTCACCAGAGCGTGACACGTGTCACCTCCACATGTGCTTGCGCTCATTAATTAGCGCAAAAGGCCTAACAGGCCAAATTAAATTCAATGCATTATTTTAAAGAAGGGCAGAGTCCAAACAGATGCTCTGCATCATTTATAAAGGGACATAGCCCAAATCAGAAAGGCCTAGCAGGCCAAAATAAAATGCAGTGCATTATTAAACAGGGGCAAAGCCCTAGCACAGGCCTAATAGGCCAAAGATAAAAAAACGTTGAATATTCTCAACTGGACTCAGCCCAATCATGGCCGTAAGTCCTCAAATTAAATTGACTGAGCAAGACTGCTCTCCTAAATCAATTTACATCCGGTTCAAGGGTACATCTCCGAACTCCTCTGACACCTATCGTTGTAATCCTTCAACGACGTCAGAGAGGCGACGGGTCCCGACAACCATACATCAACACGGACTGTGGGGTCCTTAAACTCATGGACTCATGCGTCCTTAAACTAAAACACGGACTGTGGGGTCCTTAAACCCGCGGACTTATGCGTCCTTAAACTAAAACACGGACTGTGGGGTCCTTAAACTCATGGACTCATGCGTCCTTAAACTAAAACACGGACTGTAGGGTCCTTAAACCCGCGGACTTATGCGTCCTTAAACTAAAACACGGACTGTGGGGTCCTTAAACCCACGGACTTAAGCGTCCTTAAACTACCTATGGACCACCATGTCCCTAAACTGGAATATGGACCCCATGTCCCTAAACTGGCAATGGACCGCAATGTTCTTAAACTACCTAGGGAACACCATGTCCCTAAGCTGGAATATGGACCCCCATGTCCCTAAACTGGCAATGGACCGCAATGTCCTTAAACTACCTATGGACCACCATGTCCCTAAACTAGAATATGGACCCCCATGTCCCTAAACTGGCAATGGACCGCAATGTCCTTAAACTACCAATGGACCACAATGTCCCTAAACTACCTATGGACCGCAATGTCCCTAAACTGAAATAATAGAGCCCCCAAACGCTCTTTTGTTGGATCTAAACGATCCCGTTTAAGTTGATCTTAGCCTCAAATATGGCTAACGTATCTTTAAACATTCAAACAGACTTTAGTCCCAAATTGGACTATAAGACCCCCAATCAACTTTGGTTCAAGGGTACATCTCCGAACTCCACTGACACATGTCGTTGTAATCCTTCAACGTCGTCAGAGAGGTGATGGGTCCCGACGGCCATATATTAAATGGACCACCATGTCCCTAAACTGGAAATAGATCTTGACGATCCCGTTAAGTAGATCTTAGTCTGGAAATTAGACTAACGTATCCTTAACAAACGTTTAAGTTGATCTTAGCCTCAAATATGGCTAACGTATCCTTAAACCAAAACCCAAAACCTAAATCTAAGAAAATACGGATTTGGACTAATCCACGTCCTAAGGGCGACGAAATAAATAGTCTCCGTATACAATCTACGGGCAACCACAAACAAAACAAATACACACGACACGAAGTGAAATTCTGGAGAAGGAGAAAGTGGCTACCGCGATGCGGTAGCGTAATTAACTGCAGGGGCTTGCGCCTGCAGGGAAGAGCGTCCCCACAATAAAAAACAGCTCTAGCGAGGGGGAATCTGACGAAGTCTGCTGCATCGGCCGCATCCGTCTAAACCTCCGATACACGGTGCCATAAATCAACTTGGCATCTTCGGAGAGGTAGATGGATAAAACCATATATCATCTGCCCCGAATCTCAGGCAAGACGTCCTCACGTCGTCGCCGTATTTCGGAGGGGAACAGATTCTGGCACGCCCGATGGGACCTTTTCCTCTTTCCACTCCACACTTCGTGTGTCATGTTTTTCCCGCGATCAAATAATCGCGGTGTGTATGTTTTTGGTTGCCCTTAGGGGAGTGGATATTGAAGCCGGCATTTCGTCTCTATGAAGAATGACATTTGCTCCCACCCTAGCAACTCAGGCTTTGTCATACCCGGCGGAGTCAAGTATGGGTCACTTGTAGCCTCAAATCTCTGCAATCCGGCTTTTCAAGAAATTAACGGGCTTCTTTTTGGGTCGATGCTCCCACCTCCCACCCTCGGTGCCTCAACGCCGATGGAGGAAGCCCAGAGGATGTCTGTCGCCCACAGGCAGGCTCCCCAAGCAGCAGCCTTGCCGACGGAATCGGTCCTCAAACAGCTGGCATATGCCAAAGACCAAGGTCGTCGCAGGGGGCAGAAAATTCAAGCTATTCAAGAAATCAATGGCTTCAAATTGCACTAATTGCAACAGCAACTCTCGCTCCGTCCCATCTGGAGGAGTAACCTACGGGCCCCAAGCGGCCTCCCTTTTCACTATGCCAGTGGAGCAGGTAATTCAAGCCACCACCGGGCTCTTCTTCGGGACCATGCTCCCGCCAACGAGCTTCAGCGCTCCTGTACCATCGCAAGAAGCTCCCAAGAAGTCGTTTTTCAGCGCTCCTGTGCTTATTTACGTCTTACTTTGCATTATACTGTATATAAGCACAAAAAAATTGTGATAATAAAAGAGTAGAAAGTAAAAAATTATATTTAAAAGATAGGAATAGTTTAAGAAAAACAAGAAAGTTAGATGTTTTCTTAAATGAAACTAGTAATAAGTAGTTATGAGCTGTTGTCCCAAGGGTTAGTAAGATGAAGGAAATTACTAATCTGAGGATAAAAATAAGCCTGAAAAATAGTTCCTATTCTGGAAGCCAAACATTTGAACGTTGATACCCTACTATACGCACTTACACACATCTTGAAACTCGGGATAGTAGAGGATACCTTGAAATGCTCTTGTCTAGAAGCCAAAGTATGAAGAAAATAAAAGTGGAGAATAAAAGATAAAATGGTGAAAAGAAAAATGAACACTGGTTTTGTTATCATCGAGGCAGCAATAAAAAAAATATAGCGAGGGTGCTTTATCACCTAGTGCCTTAGACCAACTGGTTTGGGAGCCGCTACTAAGCCTTAGGTGTTGCAAGACGAGAAAAAACACCTAATTAGCAAGCACATGAGTAATTGATCGGTTAGTACCTCAAGAAGTATTAACGGTCGCATGAAGAATGTGTGAGCAAATTCTATCTAAATATCTATTAAAAAGTACTGAGGTAGATGGACAAGAGTATGATTGCTTGAATTGAATTCTCTGAGTGTAGGGATGTCCAGTTCACACACGTAGGGGTATATGATCAATGTTTGGAAGAAAGGTAGGAATGAAAACTAAAGGCGATGTTTTATTGAGAGATGATGTGATTTCTAACATCTTTTCATGACTATTAAGATAAGGCTCATAGCAACTGAAAAGCTGGTAGAGTTAAGAACTCTTATTTTCAAGTTTTTTCTTTTATAGTTCTTATCTTTATATAACTTTCACCATCTCTCTTTTATTATACGATTTTGTGGGTGTAATCCGTTGAAAACCCTCAGGAGACAACACTCCTCCTACTAGGGATATACTACTGGCGCCGAGTAAGGAAGACCGGGGGCAACTCTCCTTCTGGACTGACTCCGCCAACTCCAACGGTGGAAATTGATGCTGCTGTTCCAACTGGAAACAACTTTGAACCACTTAGGAAGGTCCACAATAACTCTCCGACCGCTGTGCTGAAAAGATCTCCTCCACCTATGGAGAGCGCTACAAAGGTGAAGCCGGAAAAGCCCCCTCAACGGCTGTCCTCTAAAATCTACAAGGTCTGGCGTCAAGTCCAAGACTCGGTAATTGATCAAGATTATCCCCGCCGACAGAAAAAGGTGAAAGTTCAGCGGGAAGAGGACCGTCCTATCAATCCACAAAAGGCGATAGCTACTTGGGTGCCCACGGCAAGTGACCCACGGCCGACGTTCGTCAGTGAGCTGCTATCTGAAGAAAGGGTGGCTGCGTTAAAAGACCTGCTTATGCAGCACAAAGATTGCTTCGCATGGAACTATCCCGAAATGCCGGGATTAGATCCAGAAATTGCTGTGCATAAATTGGCAATATCCCCGGACGTCAAGCCAGTCAAACAGGCACCAAGAAGAATGCGGCTCGAGCTTGAGATGAGTATCAACGCCGAGGTCAAGAAGCTAATCGACTCTGGTTTCATCCAGGAAGTTCAATACCCTGAATGGATCGCCAACATCGTCCCGGTTATGAAGAAAAATGGGACAGTGCGCAAATGCATAGACTTCCGGGATCTCAATAAAGCTTGCCCGAAAGACGATTTTCCAGTGCCAGTCACCGAACTGATGATAGACAATACGTCCACTCATGAGGTTTTCTCCTTCATGGACGGCTCATCAGGGTATAATCAAATAAAGATGCATCCCGAAGGCCAGAAGCACACCGCCTTTAGGACTCTTTTGGGTATATTTTGTTACAAGGTAATGCCCTTCGGTCTAAAGAATGCCGGCGCCACCTATCAGAGGGCCATGACGAAGATCTTCGATGACATCATACATGAAATCGGCGAATGTTATATCGACGACCTCGTGGTCAAGAGCAAATCATACGAGGAACATCTCGAGCATCTAAAGACTGTATTTCGACGCCTTCGACAGTACAACTTGAAGATGAATCCTCTCAAGTGTGCATTCGGAGTTTCTTCAGGCAAATTCCTGGGATTCACCGTCCGACACCGAGGTATCGAAATAGATCCGTCTAAGATCAAGGCGATCATAAAAATGCCTCCGCCGAGAACCCTCAAACAGTTGTGGTCTCTCCAAGGGAAGCTCGCATACATACGGTGATTTATAGCCAATCTTTCAGGCAAATGCCGTCCTTACAGCCACCTGATGAAGAAGGGAACTCCATTCGTCTGGGATCAAAAATGTCAAAGCGCACTAGACGAGATCAAGAAGTACCTCCAGAATTCGTCGGTATTGGCTGCTCCGGTCAAAGGAAAACCTCTCATTCTCAATACAACCGCCCTCGAAGGTTTCTTAGGCGCATTATGGGCTCAAGAGAATGACCAGGGGAAAGAAAGAGCACTCTACTATTTAAGTCGAGTTCTTCTGAGGGCAGAAAGCAACTACTCTCCCATTGAAAAACACTGCCTAGCGTTGATCTTTGCGATAACAAAGCTCTAGACACTATGCATTGGCACATGAAGTCCGTCTCATCTCGAAGGTGGACCCTCTTAAATATTTAATGTCAAAGGCCATATTGACAGGTCGACTCGCTAAATGGGCTCTGCTCTTGATGGAGTTCTCGATAACGTATCAACCTCTCAAGGCAGTGAAAGGCCAGGCCATCGCCGACTTCCTTGCTGAGCATCCGATACCGGCCGATTCTCCTCTGAATTACGAGTTGCCAGACGAACATGCGTTTGACGCTATCGACGGGAACGATACCCGATGGGAACTCTATTTTGATAGAGCGTCTTCCATGAAGAAGCGCAAACAAAGTACGCCAATGATCAAATCGGGGGTTGGCCTCATCTTCGTGACCCCACGAGGAGGAATAATGCGCTTCGCTTTCTCCTTAACAGAGCCGAGGACGAATAACGAAGCCGAATATGAAGCTTTGATAGCAGGTCTCGAGATCGCCATCGACATGGGAATTGAAAACCTCCTCATATACGGAGATTCTCAACTGGTCGTTAGTCAAGTAAACGGCGACTACCAAACGTGCAAACCGGAGTTGGTGAAGTACGGTGAAAAAGTGCAACAACTGTTGACCCAAATTCCCTCCTATACTTTGGAAAGCATACCGCGCGCGGAAAATAGCAAAGCAGACACGTTGGCCAAGCTTGCTAAAGAACTGGCTGACGAGAACCTCGATGATGTTAGAATCGTGGTACAAAGCCGTCGGGTGCTTTCCCCAGCAGAAATATCTCCGGAATCACCCGAAGAAAAGGGAGTGACTGAGCAGACGACTTTGCAAATAAAAGACCGGGAAAAGGCTGAGGATTGGAGAGAAGTCTTTATAGACTACTTCAAATACCGTCGAACGCCCGAAGATGCATCCTCAAAACATCAGCTTATAAAACGAGCTCTATATTTCTCCTTCGTCAATGATACTTTGTACAAGAGGTCGTTTGATTCTGTGGCTGAGATGCCTGGGACACAACGAAGCGAAAAGAGTCGTTCAGGAAGTTCATGATGGAATCTGTGGTTCTCACCAAGCGGGCCCGAAGATGAAGTTGAAGATCAAACGGATGGGCTACTACTGGCCCACGATGATTCAGGATTGCCTCGAATATGCGAAGCAATGCCACTCATGTCAAATCCATATGGACTTTGTCCACCAACATCCAAATCCATTACATCTAACGGTGGCTAGCTGGCCGTTCGAGATGTGGGGAACTGACATAGTCGGCCCCATTGAACCAGCATCGTCCAGAGGACATCGTTTCATCCTGGCGACGACCGATTACTTCTCCAAATGGGCAGAAGCGGTACCGCTGAGAGAAGTGAAGACGGAGAATATCCTCCATTTCTTCAAAACACACGTCATATATCGGTTTGGAACTCCGCGACGGAACATCTCCGATAACGGGCCAGCTTACAGAAGCCACAAGATCAGTTGCTTCGCGCAACAACATAATATAGACTGGAGATATTCCTCAGTTTATAATCCGCGAGCTAATGGTCTAGCCGAGGCCTTCAACAGGACCCTAACGAAGATCATGAAAAAGACGGTATCTCGAAATAAGAAAGACTGGCATGAGAGACTGCAAGAAGCTCTCTGGGCGTATCGAACTACGTTTAAGAAGGCCACAAACGTAACGCCATATGCGTTGGTATTCGGTACAGAAGCAGTACTCCCCCTCGAGATGGAGTTACCCTCGCTGCGAGTGGCACTCCACTACGAGTTGACGAACGAAGAAAATGCTAACCTTCGGCTCGAGGAGCTTGATGCCCTTGAAGAAACATGGCTCATAGCGCAACAAAATCTGGAAGCTTATAAAGCAAAGATGACGCTCTCATATGAAAGATTGACCCGACCGAGGACATTCCGCCAAGGCGCACTCGTGCTAGTGGTCAAAAGGCCTATGATCCCCAATCGCGCCAAGCGGGGAAAATTCGAGCCAAACTATGAAGGCCCGTACATCATAGATAAGGTCTACCAGGGTGGGGCTTATCTACTCATGGACATGCAACGTGAAAGGATTTTCAGGCCGATAAACGGTCGCTTCCTAAAGAAATACTACGCTTAATGAGCCACAGCCTAGGTCAATGATAGATGACGACGACCGTGTCAGCTTGCTATCTTCCTAAGCTCAAGCTTTATAAGCAGTAGCCAGCCTTCTCAATGACGGACCGAAACGTCCTTAAACTAATAGAGGACCGAAACGTCCTTAAACTAATACCGCAGCATCCGTAGGCTGACGAGATAAAAAAAGAGAAGAAAAATATAATAAATAAAAACGGTATGTCTATAAGCAAAAAGGGCACGGATGAAAACCCGAAAGGGCTCCGTGAGTAAAAACAGCAGGGCTACCGGTGAGTGTTCGTGAAAACCCGAAAGGGCGCGACCTCGTAAAAAAAAGAATAAAATAAAAAGAATAAAAAAAATGGTATGTCTATAAGCAAAAAGGGCACGGATGAAAACCCGAAAGGGCTCCGTGAGTAAAAACAGCAGGACTACCGACGAGTGTTTGTGAAAACCTGAAAGGGCGCAACCTCGTTAAAGGACACTTACAGGGTCCTCTCGACCTTGTAAGGAGAAACCACCCGCGTGAGATCCTTACGACTCACAAGGGAGCAGCACACTTAGGGATCCCCACGATTCCTAAGAAGAAAATACACTTGCGAGATCCTCACGACTCGTAAGGAGAACTCTCTTATGAGACCCTCACGGCTCATAAGATTTGAAAATCTTAAGTTACAGAGGCCTAAACCTGTGCTTAAGCAACCCCCACAACTTCCGATATTGCCCTACAAGTGGCTCAATACTGGCCCTTGTATACAATCCACGGGTGCGAATAAACATTTCCCTAACCAAGTCCCGTCCGTGACTGGGGATATGTTCGCATGACCCTTGTAGGTCCTCTC
The DNA here is from genome assembly GCA_030015575.1 of Agapanthus africanus. Classification (NCBI taxonomy): domain Eukaryota; kingdom Viridiplantae; phylum Streptophyta; class Magnoliopsida; order Asparagales; family Amaryllidaceae; genus Agapanthus; species Agapanthus africanus. The sequence goes on along the minus strand of CM057347.1, from coordinate 529,788,120 downwards.
GACTTACAAATAGAAAACCCTCTTATAGGATCCTTACGACTTACAGAGGAACAAACACTTAGGAATCCTCACGATTCCCAAGGAGAAAATACACCTACAAGATCCTTATGACTTGTAGGGAGAAATACCTTTGTGAGACCCTTACGGCTTATGAAGTCAAAAGCCTTAGTCGACAGAATCCTAACCCTGTTTACTAAGCCACCTTTGTTCAACATCAACAGAGGCAAATGATGATTCGCTCCTGGCAATATCCTAGTTGTAGCGATACTGATGCCTAAATCGGTATCAAATTCCAAGTCCTTTCATGGCAGATGATGATTCGCTCCTGGCAATATTCCGGTTGTAGCGATGCTGATGCTGAGATTGGCACCGGATTCCAAGTTCTACACTGGCGATAAAAATTAGTGAGCTGAAAATGCGTACTAATAGCCGAAATGATGGGGCAACTTGCAATAAAAAGCAGCAAGCAAAAACGTATGCACACGAAATAGCCGAAATGATTGGGCAACTCGCAATAAAAAGCAGCGAGTAAAAATAAAATAAACAGCCGAAATGATTGGGCACCGTGAAAGATATCCGAAATGATTGGGCAATCGCGACCTTCATGATATAAAAGCTGAAATGATAGAGCATCGTAGAAATAAAAAAAATGATGATAAAACTTTGGCCCTACAATTGAGATCACATCGATCCCTGTATACAATCCAAGGGCGCAAACGAAGAGGGAACCATACTGTCCCAACAGGCTCCGCCAGAAAACGAAGCCAAATCTCGACGGTTCATCCCAACCCCGAAGAAACCAGTGTCTTCGGCAAAATCCTTCGGCTCGAGGAAACAAGTGTCCTTGACGAAGAAAATCCTGATTCGCATCGACTCGCAGAGCAACCATCGTCTCCGTGGGAAATTCTCGATTCGTTTCAACACCAGGGAAACAAATAATCCTTGGCAAATACCTCAATTCAAGGAAACTGGCATCCTTGATGAGAGCCTCCTGATTCGCGTCGACTTGCAGAACAACCAGTGTCTCCGTGGAAAATTCTCGATTCGTTTCAACACCAGGGAAACAAATAATCCTTGGCAAATACCTCAATTCAAGGAAATTAGCGTCCTTGATGAGAGCCGCCTGATTCGCGTCGACTCGCAGAGCAACCAGTGTCTCCGTGGGAAATTCTCGATTCGTTTCAACACCAGGGAAATAAATAATCCTTGGCAAATACCTCAATTCAAGGAAATTAGCGTCCTTGATGAGAGCCGCCTGATTCGCGTCGACTCGCAGAGCAACCAGTGTCTCCGTGGGAAATTCTCAATTCGTTTCAACACCAGGGAAACAAATAATCCTTGGCAAATACCTCAATTCAAGAAAACTAGCGTCCTTGATGAGAGCCTCCTGATTCGCGTCGACTCGCAGAGCAACCAGCGTCTCTATAGGAAATTCTCGATTCGTTTCAACACCAGGGAAACAAATAATCCTTGGCAAATTCCTCAATTCAAGGAAACTAGCGTCCTTGATGAGAGCCTCCTGATTCGCGTCGACTCGCAGAGCAACCAGTGTCTCCGTGGGAAATTCTCGATTCGTTTCAACACCAGGGAAACAAATAATCCTTGGCAAATACCTCAATTCAAGGAAACTAGCGTCCTTAATGAGAGCCTCCTGATTCGCGTCGACTCGCAGAGCAACCAGCGTCTCCGTGGGAAATTCTCGATTCGTTTCAACACCAGGAAAATAAATAATCCTTGGCAAATACCTCAATTCAAGGAAACTAGCGTCCTTGATGAGAGCCTCCTGATTCGCGTCGACTCGCAGAGCAACCAGCGTCTCCGTGGGAAATTCTCGATTCGTTTCAACACCAGGGAAACAAATAATCCTTGGCAAATACCTCAATTCAAGGAAACTAGCGTCCTTGATGAGAGCCTCCTGATTCGCGTCGACTCGCAGAGTAACCAGTGTCTCCGTGGGAAATTCTCGATTCGTTTCAACACCAGGGAAACAAATAATCCTTGGCAAATACCTCAATTCAGGGAAACTAGCGTCCTTGATGAGAGACTCCTGATTCGCGTCGGCTCGCAGAGAAACCAGTGTCTCCGCGGGAAATTCCCGATTCGTCTCAACTTGCAAGATGAAGCCTCAGACAGCAGGGATTAAAAAACTTATTTCCTGAACAATGGGACCCTGCAAGTCGGTCTAAATCGGCCTCTTGCATACTATTCATGGGTCTCACTCTCCAAAGTCGAGTTTCGACAAGAAGGGAAACAACCGCTTACGGGTCCTCTCGACTCGTAAGAGGGAAAAATTCTCTTATAGGATCCTTACGACTTATAAGAGAAAACACACTTAGGAATCCTCACGATTCCTAAGGAGAAAACCCACCTACGAGATCCTCTCGATCCGTAGGGAGAAAAGTCTCTATGAGACCCTCACGGCTCATAGAGTTGAAAAGTCTTAGGCGGCAGATCTGAACCTGCGGCCTAAGCCATCGATATCTCTTGAAAAAAAAAAACTAAGTTATCTGCCAATTATGTTTATCAAGTCAACATGCAGATAATAAGAGAAAGGGAGAAACCGAAAGAGCATACAAGACATTGCAGAGAAAAAAATGTGTATCTTTATTCATTAACTCAAAGAAGTACAAGGTGAATAGTACAAAAGAATAAAGAATGGATACATATTATTTGGAAAAAAAAAATTACAAGTTTATTGATACAAAGGTAGCTATTGGGAAGGAAGTGTCTTGCATAGCCCTATTAATTGTTCGCGCACTTCCTTCCACGCCTTTTCCTGATCTGCCACCACCGCCAGTTCTGCCTCCACCTGAGCCCTTTGCTGCAAGAGAGATGCAAGCTGCTCCCCAACGGCTTGCTGAGTGGCTTCGCGGCCTTGGGCATTACGCTCAGCAACGTCAAGTTTCTGCTTCAATTTCAGCCCATTTGAGATACGCTCCAGAAGGCCCTCGAAGACAGCCTTCACCTTGGCAGCGTTCGTCTCAACTTCAACACGTAGGCGAGCAGTTTCGCTTGAAGACTCCTGACGCTCCTTCAGCCTTAAAGCTGCTTCTTGTTCCAAATGGTGGAAATGAGAAGTGCTTTGCTCGAGCCATGCTGCCCGTTGAGTACTCACGGCCAAGAACCTCCGTCTCGGAAACAAGTCAGCCAATGACCTCCGTCGCGGAAACAAGTCAGCCAATGACCTCCGTCTCGGAAATAAGTCAGCCAATGACCTTCGTCGCGGAAACAAGTCAGCCAATGATCTCCGTCTCGGAAACAAGTCAACCAACGACCTCCGTCTCGGAAACAAGTCAGTCAAGGACCTCCGTCTCGGAAACAAGTCAGCCAATGACCTCCATCGCGGAAACAAATCAGCCAACGACCTCCCCGTCGGAGCAATACTTCGACTCGAAAACAAGTCAACTCACCAACCACTTACGAGTCCTCTCGACTTGTTAGGGAGAAAATTCTCTTATAAGATCCTTACGACTTATAAGAGAAAACGCACTTAGGAATCCTCACGATTCCTAAGGAGAAAATGCACCTACGAGATCCTCTCGATCCGTAGGGAGAAAAGTCTTTATGAGACCCTCACGACTCATAAACTTGAAAAGTCTTAGGTGGCAGATCCTACCCCTGTCTTCTAAGCCATTACTGTCCTACTTATGAGCATATAAACTATTTCACACCAGAGTAAAACATAAAGAAATAGAAAGGTGCGACTCATGGAATTCAGAGTTTGGAACTATATCTTTTAAGAGTCGAGATTTGAGTCAATGATAAATGACGACACTTGTGTCCGCTCGTTATCTTCTCAGATCAAGATTCTGAAAGTTATATACCAACCCAAAACCGGTCATACGCTATGCATTACTCTGCACTACTTCACCCACATATATACTTATGTGGGCAAAGAGTGGGGGGCATTTGTTCCCGCCAAAAATTTCTGCGCAAAAGAGTCCAAGGTATCAAATGGCAGCGATACGCTTAAGAAAATGCGAACCAGTATCTTTCGGCCTGTATTTTGATAAAATCCCCAATGAGGAACTGTTAAATTATGATGGTATTGAAAGCATCTCAAAAAAACCTTCGATTTGATATATTACGGGCCTCATAATTCATCCGGGATCAAAAGTTATGAGCAAATGTGTTATGCACATGTGATCTAAGAAAGAAGATGCGAACCAGTATTTTCCGAGCTGTGTTTTGACAAACTCCGGAATGAGAAACAACTAAATTCTGATAGTATTGAAAGCATCTTGAAAAGACCTTCGATTTGATATATTATGGGCCTCATAATTTATCCGGGATCAAAAATTATGAGCAAATGTCTATGCACATGTGATCTAAGGAAGAAGATGCGAACCAGTATTTTCGGAGCTGTATCTTGACAAACTCCGGAATGAGAAATGGCTAAATTATGATGTTATTGAAAGCATCTCGAAAAGGCCTTCGATTTGATATATTATGGGCCTCATAATTCATCCGAGATCAAAAGTTATGAGCAAATGTGTTATGCACGTGTAATCTAAAGTAATGCTCTACTACATGGGGAATGCATTTTTTAGTCCCACATCGGGAAAAGGAGAGATGGCTTCTCTACCACTCCCATATAAATAAGAGGGGATACCTCTTAGAAAGGGAGAGTTAAATCCTCAAAGGATTCAATACTCAAAGGAGCTTAGTTCTCTAAGATAGGAGCATGCTCCTCCATAATGCGCATATGCGCTACGTGCAACGCACGTGTGCCCGCCATGCGGCACCACGTGCAATGCACGTGCGCACCACGTGAGAACATTTAATAATATTAAAAGGAGCTTGTTCTCCATATATAGAAGCTCTGCTTCTTCTCATAATGCGCATGTGCGCTACGTGCAACGCACGTGTGCTCACCACGCGCGCACCACGTGCAACGCACGTGCGCACCTCATGAGAACATTTAATAATATTAAAAGGAGCTTGTTCTCCATATATAGAAGCTCTGCTTCTCCTCATAATGTGCATGTGCGCCACGTGCAACGCACGTGCGCCACGTGCAACGCACGTGCGCCCGCCACTCGCGCACCACGTGCAACGCACGTGCGCACCACATGAGAACATTTAATAATATTAAAAGGAGCCTGTTCTCCATATATAGAAGCTCCGCTTCTCCTCATAATGCGTATGTGCGCCACGTGCAACGCACGTGTGCCCGCCACACGCGTACCACATGCAACGCACGTGCGCACCATATGAGAATATTCAATTAAAAGGAGACTCGTTCTCCATAGGAGCTTGCTCCCCCCATAATGCGCATATGCGCAAGATCCATGTGCGCTACGTGCAAATATGAGCGCCCAACACGTACGACGCACGTGCGCCTAACACATGCGACGCACGTGCGCGAACGCAAAGAAGCCTTTTCAGCAGCGAGAAGCTTAAGCTCCAGCCTGTTCTTCCCCCTAATGATTGAGATATGGTTCAAAGGGTACATCCCTCCACATCTTCGATATATGGCACTGTAATCTCTCAGTGTCGTCGGAGAGGTGGTGGGTCCCAACGACCAATGATCTTTCTTTCTAAAATAAAAAAAAAGAGAAGAAGAGAGAACATTGACAGAGAAACAGGGAAAGAATTCAGAGAACTCCTAAAAAGAAAGTTTGAGAAGAAATCAGAAAGAAAAGAAGGTAAACCTTTGAAAAGAAAAATTTCTTCTGAAAAGATCAATGATCTAAGAACAAGATTAAGATCTTAAAATAAAAAGAAAAGATCAAATAATAAGAATAAAATAAGAAGTAATATACTTCTTTATTAGATCATTTGATCTACACAAAGGCATTGCCTTTTGATGAACCACTGGTTCTGGAAACTTAAAAAGATTCTTTTCTTGAATCCAAAATTGGATCAAGATATTAAAACAGTGCCTTGCACTTGTAAATCTGTACTGTTGCGCTCTTGGGTTGGCGCAAGCCACCAGAGAGCGCCACGTGTCAGCTCCAAAACAACTTGCGCTATGCGCTTTTAAAATAGAGCATTGCTCTCTGAAATTGACACAACTCATCAGAGCGCGCCACGTGTCAGCAGCGCAGCGCACTGGCGCAGCGCACTGCGCTAACTACGCTTGCGCTCACCAGAGCGTGACACGTGTCACCTCCAGATGCGCTTGCGCTCATTAATTAGCGCAAAAGGCCTAACAGGCCAAATTAAATTCAATGCATTATTTTAAAGAAAGGCAGAGTCCAAACAGATGCTCTGCATCATTTATAAAGGGACATAGCCCAAATCAGAAAGGCCTAGCAGGCCAAAATAAAATGCAGTGCATTATTAAACAGGGGCAAAGCCCTAGCACAGGCCTAATAGGCCAAAGATAAAAAACGTTGAATATTCTCAACTGGACTCAGCCCAATCATGGCCGTAAGTCCTCAAATTAAATTGACTGAGCAAGACTGCTCTCCTAAATCAATTTACATCCGGTTCAAGGGTACATCTCCGAACTCCTCTGACACCTATCGTTGTAATCCTTCAACGACGTCAGAGAGGCGACGGGTCCCGACAACCATACATCAACATGGACTGTGGGGTCCTTAAACTCATGGACTCATGCGTCCTTAAACTAAAACACGGACTGTGGGGTCTTTAAACCCGCGGACTTATGCGTCCTTAAACTAAAACACGGACTGTGGGGTCCTTAAACTCATGGACTCATGCGTCCTTAAACTAAAACATGGACTGTGGGGTCCTTAAACCCGCGGACTTATGCGTCCTTAAACTAAAACACGGACTGTGGGGTCCTTAAACCCACGGACTTAAGCGTCCTTAAACTACCCATGGACCACCATGTCCCTAAACTAGAATATGGACCCCCATGTCCCTAAACTGGTAATGGACCGCAATGTCCTTAAACTACCTATGGACCACCATGTCCCTAAACTGGAATATGGACCCCCATGTCCCTAAACTGGCAATGGACCGCAATGTCCTTAAACTACCTATGGACCACCATGTCCCTAAACTGGAATATGGACCCCCATGTCCCTAAACTGGCAATGGACCGCAATGTCCCTAAACTACCTATGGACCACTACGTCCCTAAACTGGAACAATAGAGCCCCCAAACGCTCTTTTGTTGGATCTAAACGATCCCGTTTACGTTGATCTTAGTCTCAAATATGGCTAACGTATCCTTAAACATTCAAACAGACTTTAGTCCCAAATAGGACTATAAGACCCCCAATCAGCTTTGGTTCAAGGGTACATCTCCGAACCACTCTGACACATGTCGTTGTAATCCTTCAACGTCGTCAGAGAGGTGACGGGTCCCGACGGCCATATATTAAATGGACCACCATGTCCCTAAACTGGAAATAGATCTAGACGATCCCGTTAAGTAGATCTTAGTCTGGAAATTAGACTAACGTATCCTTAACAAACGTTTAAGTTGATCTTAGCCTCAAATATGGCTAACGTATCTTTAAACCAAAACCCAAAACCCAAATCTAAGAAAATACGGATTTGGACTAATCCACGTCCTACGGGCGACGAAATAAATAGTCTCCGTATACAATCCACGGGCAACCACAAACAAAACAAACACACACGACACGAAGTGAAATTCTGGAAAAGGAGAAAGTGGCTACCGCGATGCGGTAGCGTAATTAACTGCAGGGGCTTGCGCCTGCAGGGAAGAGCGTCCCCATAATCAAAAACCCTTCTAGCGAGGGGGAATCTGACGAAGTCTGCTATATCGGCCACATCCGTCTAAACCTCCGATACACGGTGCCATAAATCAACTTGGCATCTTCGGAGAGGTAGATGGATAAAACCATATAGCATCTGCCCCGAATCTCAGGCAAGACGTCCTCACGTCGTCGCCGTCTTTCGGAGGGGAACAGTGCCAAAGGGAGATATTCATGAAGAACTTATGAAGGAGGCACACAGTTCAGCTTATTCCGTACATCCAGGAGGTACGAAGATGTACCGAGATATACGACAGCATTTCTGGTTGGAAGGCATGAAATGGGAGATCGCTCGTTTTGTGGCAAAGTGCTTGGTGTGTCAGCAAGTAAAGGCTGAACATCAAAGGGTTGCTGGTTTACTGCAACCACTTCCGATTACTCAGTGGAAGTGGGAACATATAACCATGAATTTCGTGACGGTTCTACCGCGGAGTCCAAAAGGCAACAATGTAGTATGGGTGATTGTTGATCGATTGACCAAGGCAGCTCATTTTATCCCTTTTCGAGTTGGTCAATCAACAGAGACCTTGGCGGAGCGGTACATGCAGGAGATTGTAAGATTGCATGGAGTACTGGTGAGCAACGTGTCCGATCGGGACACTCGGTTCTTATCACACTTCTGGAGGAGTTTACAGGAAAGTTTGGGGACTTGATTGAAGTTTAGCACAGCTTATCATCCTCAAACTGATGGTCAGTCAGAGAGAACAATCCAAACTCTTGAAGATATGTTGAGGGCGTGCATGTTAGACTTCAAGGGTTCTTGGGAGGATCATCTACATTTGGTGGAGTTTTCTTACAACAACAGTTTCCAGGCAACTATTCAGATGGCTCCATTTGAAGCTTTGTATGGTCGCAAGTGTCGTTCACCTGTTTGTTGGGACGACGTCGGTGAACGAAGATTGTTGGGACCGGATTTGGTTGTGCAGACAGTTGAAAAGGTCAACGCTATTCGGAATCATATGAAGGCAGCTCAAGACCGACAGAAGAGTTGGGCAGATACGTCGAGAAGAGCTCTAGAGTTCGCCGTGGGTGATTTGGTATTCTTGAAGATATCACCGACTAGAGGGGTGATTCGTTTTGGAAGTCGAGGAAAGCTCAGTCCTCGATTCGTTGGGCCCTTTGAAATCTTGGAGCGTGTCGGTGAAGTAGCGTATCGTTTGGCGTTACCGCAATCCTTGGCGAATGTGCACGATGTGTTTCACGTATCTCAACTCCGTAGGTATGTTCGAGATGAAACATATGTGTTGGATTATTCGGAGCTGACGGTACTAGAAGACTTGACTTTTGAGGAGCGACCGGTTGAAATTGTGGATCGAAGGGAAAAGGTTCTTAAGAACAAGGTTATCCCTCTTGTACTGGTTTCTTGGGGTAATCGCTCGCATGGAGAGTCCACTTGGGAACGAGAAGATGAAATCTGGCAAAAGTTTCCTCATCTTTTCTTATAGTTATTTTCTGTCTATCTTTTGTATTCTCGGAATTTCGAGGACGAAATTCTTTTTGTAGTTGGGTATAATGTAACAACCTAGTCCAGTTCTACAAATTCCTGTTACCGTATGTTTGGTGTGCGTGGTATTTATTTTATTGATCCTACTTAACTGTTGCTTATTGTAATTTACCCGACAATCCGAATTCTTGCATATAACAAATTAAGTCTTTTAAAATAAATTAAAAATACTTGTTATGGCCTGCTTGACATCCCTAACCCTGTGGTAGCATCCTTACACCGTGTTTTCGTCCCGTTCAGTGAAACGGACGTGCTTGGACGGCTACGCGCACGTGCGTGCGTCCGTTCTTGGGGGTATGCTTTTTTAATTGAAAAACCATTCATTTTAATTTTTGGAACCCGCCAATAATTTTTATATTTCAAATTCAAATTTTTGGATCCGACCCGGGCGCAATTCTGAAATATTTAACATTTGCGCCAAATCCTAATTTCTAATATTTTTAAAAAACCGTCGAATATAAATTCAACCCAGATAATATTTTTCCTAATATCTTAAAATCTTTTAAAAGTTTTTTCTCCTAACTGTACCCCCACAAATCCTCTTCTTTCTTTCCTTAGTTGGCCACGAGCCAATCAAAATCCACCTTAACTCCCGGGGGCCCCACCGTCTCTCTCTCCTCTCTCCTTCTCTCTCTCTTTTCCCTTCTCTCTCGGCGCTAGGTGCCAAGAATCTCTCTCCTCTCCGCTTTCTCTCTCCTCTTCTCTCTCTCCTCTATATATTATTCTATTCCTCCTTATATTTTCTTTTCACTGAAGCAAACCCAACCTCGCGATAAAAACCCTAGCCGCCTTCCATTCCTCTCGCGGTGACCCTCGCGATGACGCCCTCACCGCCGTTCTACGTCGCTCCTCGCCCTCGTCAGTTCCACCACATCTCCTTCCTCCTTCCTCCTCTCCCCGAGTACCCTGCACGAGCCCCGCAAACCCACCTGAACGCCGCAGCACGTCGTGGGATCACCGCCGGCGATCTTGATCCGTTCCCTGGCCTAGTGCACCCCCCTCGGTCGTACACCGGAGCCCCGTCGACGTGGTTGACGATCACAACCCCTCTACAGATCATCTGCCGGCAACGTGTCCCGACGATCCAGCGAGGTACTCTGACCTATGTGGTTCCACTGTTTGTCGTTCGGACTTATTTCGTGCACCGTGCGCGCGTCGCGACCTTTTCCCCCGCCGACGCGTGACGTTCCGTCTTCTGTTTCGCAACCCGCCGAGGCACGTACACCTTGCTACATGCTAAATAATATATATACATATACATTGATAGCACCCTAAACCTGTAGTTTAACTTTAGTACCATAATTTCCCCTTTTCGTGTTCAATGTCGTGTTATATCATTTTAGCTTCCAAACTTGAAACCTACCGTTTGCATTTACTTTATTAAACCTAATAACCGCATTTATATGTTTTAATCACATTTTCACTATTGTCATAGCCTATGGCATTCTCTCTATAGTTTTACTCCATTCGGACACTCATGTGCATTTAACCTGTATTTAGCTGTGATTTCATCCATTGAACCTATATATAATTCATTGCATCCCTAAAATTCTTAAAACTTGTTAACATGATTTAACAGCCATAATTGTCATACTGTATTCTTATAATGTTGAAATCATCTCTAAAACACAACTGATAACTGTACTGCTAATTAATTGAGTCTGCTTTATTGTTTAATTCATTGCTTAGATTATGTTGTTGATAACCATGCTTGATTATTTAATCCTGATTATACTAGCTGAGTATGAGCACACCCATGATATCGTTTACACCTTGACATGACTTGCTACATACATATTGATTGACCCGACATGGTACCGTACACTACCTGACTTGACCTGTTGTACCATGGATTGATCCGTTACATGATCTGGTGTCTAATGCCAACAAACCTGACATGTAGTCCTCACGGACCGTTCCTGTTGTCTATCCAGACAAACCTGCTTGCCTGATCCTGCGTTGGCATTAGTTCTTGATTACTGAATACCTGAATTGACTTACACATACAACTTGGGGGTATGGGGAAATCAATGATGAAACCTGACTTGTAACTCGACAGTTCAATACTTGTTCTGATCAGTTTTAGAGGCTAGGCCAGCCTTGGGATGATGCTGCTGACATCATTCATCTGTACATATTCCTGTTTTAGTGCCTAGCGGCATGTCTCGGTTTCAGCCCGAGAATCTGGACCGTGGTCCCGGGTATGCACGGGATGCTATTGAGTTACATCGATGATTCATCAATTGATTTCAAAGTCTTTAGAACAGAAAACCCGATAGAACAGTTTAGTTTACTCAGTGCACACTACCCTACACTGCCTTGACTTACATTACTGTTACATCTTCTTTTCATTCATGTTTATATTGCATTGCCTGTTACCCTGTTTATATTTTATTACTTGATGACACGATGCGCTGACGTCTGGGTTTTGCATGGCCCAGATTCTATACCGCTGTTGCAGTCCGAGCAGGAGTACTTCAGCCAGCAGGCTGAGCTGTGAGGTGTCAGTAGTAGTTAGTTCTTTATTTCCTGCATTTTATTCCTGATGTGAGCCCGCATTATGGGACATACATTCCAGTTATTGTATATTAGATCTTTTGCTTCCGCACTTTATTTATTCTTGACTCATGTTATCTTGGCTTATGGACATGTTTTAGTTAGTGTTATTTTTGTTCTTAATATCTCTACAGCCGTAATGTGACTGTGAATGGATACTTCCTACCCACAGGTAGCATGGTTGGCTATGTCACGTGCCCAATTCAGCGTACTCTGGGAAGCGGGGCGTGACAATCTTCCTCAGGTGTGCCAGAACGTTGTAATCCACTTTGTTTTTCTTGGGTGGATCCTTGGCTGTCAGCTCTTCGACGGCTTGGTCATCAAGGGTAATATCCTCATGGACCTTTTCTTTTCCCTTATCCTTTTTATTCGACCCCTTGTTTATGGGTCCGAGATTCTTTTCAGTCAGCGTACGATTGCGCAGCTGAATGGTCTCACATGTCTTCATTTCTTCCGTTTCAAATGTGGGTTCTTTGAAGAGAGGGCCAAGGGCTATTTCTTCATCAGAGTCACTCCCGAAGGTGAGAACTTGCGATCCCTCAACGTCGACCATGTGACAGTTGCCGGTAGTTCTTTTACGCTCATCTGTCGCGCTTTTTCGCTGGCGACGAGCTTCATGCTTCATCATTTTGAAGTGTTGTCTGTGAGCGACATATCCCTGCCACCATCTTTTAGAAGCGTTGCTGTAATACCCCAAGTGGAGTTGGGACTGAATACCACCTACCCCGTGAGAAGTGAGATGTTATCCGGTATCGAGGTGGGGATGTAACCGATATGGATGCACACGGGCCCCCCCAGAACAATGGGGAGTATCAAATTCCATTCTGAAAGAGGGCACGATCAGAACTATAAATGGTATGATACAACTCTTATAACACAGAGGCGCCTTTTGGATGAATCGAAACTCCGGAGTTTGAAAAACTCCGTAGTTAAGCGTGCTTGAGCCAGAGAAATTCTGGGATGGGTGACCTACTGGAAAGTAGCCCCGGGTTCATTCAAAGGGACAAAACCGTGCGGCTTTGGCCAGAGCGGACAATACCATCCGTGTTTGGGAGTGGGTCATGACAAGTATGGTATCAGAGCCGGTCCCTCAAAAGTAGGTCTGTGGTTCGAGGACGAACCATTGTTCTAAGTGGGGGGAATGTAATACCCCAAGTGGAGTTGGGGCTGAATACCACCTACCCCGTGAGAAGTGAGATGTTATCCGGTATCGAGGTGGGGATGTAACCGATACGGATGCACACGGGCCCCCCCAGAACAATGGGGAGTATCAAATTCCATTCCGAAAGAGGGCACGATCTGACCTATAAATGGTATGATACCACTCTTATAACACAGAGGCGCCTTTTGGATAAATCGGAACTCCGGAGTTTGAAGAAGTCCGTAGTTAAGCATGCTTGAGCCAGAGAAATTCTGGGATGGGTGACCTACTGGGAAGTAGCCCCGGGTTCATTCAAAGGGACAAAACCGTGCGGCTTCGGCCAGAGCGGACAATACCAACTGTGTTTGGGAGTGGGTCATGACAGTTGCACTCTTCAGTAGGGTGTATAACCTTTCGATGATATAAGCAGTAACTAGGATGTATATCTGCTTCATCAGGAGTGTTTCCTTCAGAAGGTGGCGGCTTCATTCCCATCGATATGGCATTGGTGAACCTCTTCCTCATCTTGAACCTGCTTTTATTCGTGGCGGATGTACTTTGATATAGTGGGAGTGTTTTAACCCTTTCGTCCAGTCGCCGGCGTTTGGCCTTTTCAAATATGGCCATCTCGCACTCTCGATCAGCTTTGCTTTTAAGAAGAGCTTCGTTCAGGAATGCATCAATCATTCCATCTGATAGTCGTAGAAGTTCCGGCTCAGGATCTGCCCCCGGTTTCTCTGCATCAGGAGATTCTTCCTCGTCTATCGACGAGTGAAAGATCACATGGCAGCTTTCCACATAATCCTCAGGTTCATCCGACGAATCTTCTCCATTGTCATCATCTCCGTCCTCAAGGACGTGGTTGAGAAACTCTTAAAGTGTGACCGGGGTTCGCGCCTTCTGGTTATATTCTTCCAGCGCGTCGATATGTTTTTGCAGATCCGAGGGCTTGTCACCAGGCTTCACGGGCTTTTTGGTCTTCTTCTTTCTCTTCGAAGACTTTGACGTCCGGGTGTGAGCGCTTTGACTATCACCACCAATTTTTGGAGTTGAGCGTGGTTTCAGCATTCCCTCGATGATCTCGGTTTCCAATGGATTTTTCCATATGATTACCGGGCATGTTTGGAGATCCTTCAGCATTCTTTTCGTCTTGGCTGAAAGAGCGACCTCCCATGGAGCGACTCTTCCTCTAAGTTTTGGATCTGCATGACAGAATCTCCCCGATGGGAATTAAATTCTCAACTTATGGGGAGATCTGCTTCTGCAGATCTTCAACCAAAGGAAGAAATAAGTTCTTGTATTAAGAGTTAAACTCTATTTTGTTTGAAGGAATTAAATTCCTAATTGCTTTGATGTGAGAATTGAATTCTCTAAACTTAGATCTTTCCTTAGGTTTTAGATCTGCATGGCAGAATCTCCCCGATGAGAATTAAATTCTCAACTTATGGGGAGATTTGCTTCTGCAGACCTTCAACCAAAGGAAGAACTAAGTTCTTATTCAGAAGAGTTAAATTCTTAGCCTGAGAATTAAATTCTTTTTTTATTTTGTGAGAGCTTGTAAAATGAACTTCTTCTTTTTCTTCTCACCTAGAGTTTTTCTCTGAAGAGATCTTCTTTTCTCTCTTGAGAATTAAATTCTCCTCTCTTTTTTCTCTCTGTTGTTGTGTCTCTCTCCAAAAAAAAAAAAGATTAAAATCCCCCTCTTCTCTTCTTGGCTTCTATTTATAGGAGAAAGAAAAGAATCGGTTTGTTTAGTCAATATTTCATTGAAAGATTTTAATTGATTTTGTAATCAACATGATCTTTTAGATCACTCAGTGAATTTTATTCACCATTGGATTTTTGAATCCAAAAGATATTCTGTTTGTTATTCTTGGTGAATTTCAGGAAAATCTTTCCTTGTATAGAATCTTTCTATAAATTGGTGATTTTTAATCACCATTGGATTTTTAATCCAACAGTGCTCCACTTTACAGAGCACAATATTTTTGTTTGGAAAGATCTAGGGAAATATTTTTCCAAATAGGGTTTTCGATTCCCTCTTAATTAGAATTTAATTCTATTAGTTCAGAAGGCTTAAAAGCCTATCACGTATTGGCACGTGATCCCACTGTTTGATCATTTATGTAGACTTTAATTCTATTAATTAAAGAGCTTAGGAACCCATCACGTGTTGATACATGACCTCCTTGATTAATATTTTAACCAGAATTTAATTCTGCTGTTTTAAAGAATTAAGGAATCATCACGTGTCAGCACGTGACCCTTGGTCACGTGTAGACACGTGATGCCCCATTGGGATCTTTTCTTGCTGTTTTATTATGCCTTTTAATTCCTTCGGTGGATTTTTTAAAGGTCCATCACGTGTGGGCACATGAATCCACTAATTGCTTGCTTGATTAGAATTTAATTCTATTTTAGCAGAATCCCCAGGAAACCATCACGTGTCAACACGTGACCCCTGGTCACGTGTGGGCACGTGATGCCCCATTGGGGTTATTCCTGATATTTTATGAGGGAACAGTGATTCCACGTGATCCCCCCAAGTAGTGCTTAGAACTTATAAAAAAGGAGTAAATCAAAGGGCAGTTTCCATTCTTGGGATGCCTCCCGTGATCCCACGTGACCCAATAGTGTTTTGCACTCAGAAAAGAGAAGGGAATAACCCCAAAGAAGCTGTGCCAACTTTCAGGCGCCTCACGTGAGCGCATCATGTTCTTAGTGTTTAACACTATTTTAAAGCCTCACGTGATCCCACGTGAGCGCCAAACATACGCTAGTGTTTAACACTATGATAGGCTAACCGTAGCTCAAATCAGCTAAGTCTCAGCGCCAAGTGCTCCACGTGCTCCTCACGTGGGCGCTAAGGGAACACAAAGTGTTCCTTAGAAAAACCCCAGTGCCATAAGGAGTGTTCAACACTCAATAAAAAACAAAAAGAAAATAAGGGTGTCAGAACCCAAATCAATGCTCAGCATTATTGAATAAAAAGGGGCTGAGCCCAAACAAATGTTCAACATTTTATTCAAAATTAAGTGGCCCGAGCCCAAGTTGGCTCACAAGTCCCCCAATTCAGATCAATCGAGCCCATGTGCTCACAATCTCTTTAGTTGGTCTTAGTCCCAAACCTGACTACAGATCTCCAAACCAATATTGGTTCAATGGTACATCTCTTCACACCTCTGATACATGTCGTTGTAATTCTTCAACGTCTTCAGAGAGGTGGAGGGTCCCAATAACCAATAACTTTTGGCGCACCCCCAGATTGGTTAAACCAGAACCCTATAGACTATGATGTCTTTAAAATCATGGACTATGATGTCCTTAAACTTTATGGACTATGATGTCCTTAAACCCAATGGACCGCAATGTCCTTAAACTAAAACGATAGAGTCCAAACACTCTTTCATTGGATCTAAATGATCCCAAAATCCTGTTAAGTAGATTTTAGTCTAAAATTAGACTAACGTATGCTTAACAAACGTTTGAGTTGACCTTAGTCTAAAACAAGACTAACGGTCCTTAAACCAACCCAAACCCAAATCTAAGAAAATACGGATTTGGACTAATCCACGCCCTACAGGCGACAACATAAATTAGTTTCCGTATACAATCCACGGGCAACCAAAAATAAAACAAACACACACGACACGAGGTGACCATCAGGATAAGGAGAAAACCCTTCGTACACGAGGGGGTGTTTACCGCCGAAAACTGGGAAGACTGAACATCTTGCCTGAATCTGGGGGCGGATGCTAATTGGTGCTATCCGTCCACCTCTCCAAAGATGCCAAGTTGATTTATGGCACCGTGTATCGAAGGTTTAAACGGATGCGGCCGATATAGCAGACTTCGTCAGATTCACCCTCGTTTGAGGGGTTTTTGATTGTGGGGACGCTCTTCCCTGCAGGCGCAAGCCCCTGCAGTTAATTACGCTACCGCATCGCGGTAACAACTTTCTCCTTCTCCATATGGTCACTTCGTGTCGTGGGTGTTTGTTTTGTGTTTGGTTGCCCGTGGATTGTATACGGAGACTAATTTGTGCTGTCGCCTGTAGGACATGGATTAGTCCAAATCCGTATCTTCTTAGATTTGGGTTTGGGGGTTGTGTTTAAAGATACGTTAGCCTTATTTGAGACTAAGATCAACTTAAACGTTTGTTAAGGACACATTAGTCTAATTCTAGAGTAAGATCGACTTAACGGGATCGTTTAGATCCGACAAGAGAGCAATTGGGCCCTATTGTCTAGTTTAATGACATTGCGGTCGATAATTAGTTTAAGGACATCACGGTCCGTTGTTAGTTTTAAGACATCGCGGTCGAGGTTAAGGATATCATAGTCCGTGAGTTTAAGGACCTCACAGTCCGGTGTTAGTTTTAAGACATCACGGTCGAGATTAAGGACATCATAGTCCGTGGATTTAAGGACTCCACAGTCCGACGTTAATTTTAAGACATCACGGTCGAGATTAAGGACATCATAGTCCGTGGATTTAAGGACTCCACTGTAATAACCCCAAAATCCTATACCTTCGTTTTATCGTTCTAAAATACAGTATTTAACTTCTTTTGATATTTATTTTTACATATTCAGTTTTCTATTAAATATATTATTTTCCTCTAGCCATTTTCCTATTTTTCAAATCCATTTCTTTTTAACCAAAAAAAAAAAAAACTTAAACCCATTTTAAATAAAAACGTATAACCCAAGCCCAACATTCCTTTCTCAACCATTCAATTTCTTCCTAAAATTTTCCCTTGCTGTTGGATTTCCCCATGATCCCTTTTAACTCCCAAACTCATATTAAAATCCACGTTTCAATTAAAATCTCATCCTCACTGTTCACTTCTCACCTCCCAATGAACCGACTCTCTTTTCCTCCTCTCTGAGAAACTGCCGACCCTCTCTCTTTCTCTCTTCAATTCTCATAAATTCCCTTCTTCTTTTTTCTGCTCATGCAAACTCCCTCTCTCTCCACTTATACATATATACATATTTATACACAATCACACACTGGACTTTATCTCTTCTTCAAAAAAAAAAATTTCTTCTTGAGTAACCCTCACCCCACCAATGACTACCCTGACCGAGCATCACCGAGCCCCTTGACACCATGGCCGACCTCTTCTCCTTCTCCTTCTTCGACTCGATCTCGCAAGCCTGAAAAACTCCGCCTCCATCAACCGCACCATGCATCAAACCCTTGAGATTCAACAAGTACGTACGATGTGACCGAGTCGAGAACCGAGGTTTCAAGGCTAGTCCCGAGTCCGTGTGAGCGCCATGACAAATCCCATGCTTTCGGATCTTCGTTCCGTCTAAATTTCAGTTTTGCGCCAGAAGTGTTCGATGAAATGCCGCAATGGAATTTTCCGTCGTTCTTTTGTCCTAACCGCGAGTAAGTCCCTCTTCTCCCCTCCTGTCAATTGATCTCTCGAAAACTGTATGTTTGAATACCAATTTAATATAATGCATTTATGATGGTTGTTATATAATTATTTTATGCCATGATGAGCCTTCTTGTTAAATCCATGTAACTCTTCGTTGCATTTTGATCTTTAATTATTGCAAACATACTAATATTAAGCCTCTTAAGTATGAAACTAATAAAAGTTCTAAAGAAAATTATATGATCATGACTATGTCATGCTTAGTGTGGAGGAAACCTAACCATATTGGATTAAATTCCCTGTCAATTTTTTTTTACACATCCTAAAACTCATATTAGTTTTCTAGTTGTATCAAACTTGTATAAATAAATAAGACACCAAAAATTTAAACATCAACAGTATCAGTTTTTTTGTATTCTTCATTTGTATCTGTAAAACTGATATTTATTTGTTAATATTTATATAACTAAGCAAATCATATCCTAAACTTCCGGAAACAATGTGAGTTGGACTTATTCTTCTCTCATATCAATAGGTGAATCCATGTTACTATCCTTCTGGAGGAAATATGAGAAAATCATGATTATTAATGTGACAATCATTTATCTATGTGAGCTTCAGATTTCTCCTTGTTATGGAAATTTCTTCCAGACACCTACTAAAATATTTATATGGAAAAAAAAGATGGCTATTTGAGGTTCGCTATATTTGAGTTTGTAATCACGTATCAATAATCCGATGTGATCCATAGTTTCTGATACTGTAAATTTTGTCATCATAACAAATATGTTCCTGATCTGTTAAACAACCATATCTGAATAGTTCAAATTTTTTTGAAATACAAAAGTATCGTTTCGTTTGATCAGGTTAAGTGGATATCCTATTAGAGCAGAAGATTTATAAGTTAGCAGTTCATATTATAATTTGTCTACTTATATCCATCCTATCGTAGTGAGTAGTGATTATAATATGAGTATAAATTAAAGTTTTGCTGAGAGTCGCATCATCGATTATTGATCTGGTATAATTAGAATTTAATAGTATGATTATACAATGGTTTTAAAAATAGAATATTTTACACTAAAATACTATGAAATTCTAAATAAATCAATATTACAAATAAATACCATTTATTACGAAAATAGGATATTTTCATTAGAAATATCACAATATAAAATCTACATTCATTACAACTCTAAAGACGATTAATAAATACTTGGGGTGTATTTTGAAAAGTATATAAAAGTATTTTTACATAAAACCCCCTCAAGTTTTACAAATTACCCTAAGGACCCTAGCAATTATAAGTTTAAGAAATAATCAAGACTTTAATTTACATTTCTAATTATCTGATTCAGGTTTGAGTCTGATTAATCTGACTTGAATATGATTCAAGTTAATCAACAATCTACAATGTTCAATATGAATCCATGAATCCAATTATCAATCTATACGACCTGACTGAACCGAACCATGGATATACATTCCATCTACATGGTTCTCCAGTTATTCCACTTACATGATTCTGCGGATACATCCGTTTACTGATATCATGGTTTCGGTCAGTTGTTTCCTGATTTAAAATCAGGAAAGTTACGGAAGAGGCATCACGTGCCACCACGTGACCAGCAGTCACGTGTTGGCACGTGACATTTAAAAGCAGTGGCAAAGGCAAAGTCAGCTCCTTGATTAAATCAAAGAAAAGGCTCCAGAAAGGGTCACGTGCTCACACGTGACCAGGGGTCACGTGTTGGCACGTAACGGTTGAACAGCGGCTAGAAGACAGAGCGCAGAAAAGAGAAGAAAGCTAGTTCCGGGGGGGTCACATGCCTACACGTGACCAGGGGTCATATGCCTACACGTGACCAGGGGTCACGTGCCTACACATGACCAGGGGTCACGTGGCTACACGTGACCGGCTTTCAAAGCCTATCTATTTAACAGAATTAAATTCTGAACAGCATTCAAATCTTTCCAAAGGAGAATGATTATTTGGAACCGATTGGATTAAAGATTTAAATGTGATTAAATATCACCTATCTATAGGAAAATCTTGAACTTGGAAAGATTTCCCCTCTAAAATCTAACCGAAACAACAAAGGAATATCTTTGGATTTAAAATCCAAGGGTGAATAAAATTCACCTAATAATCCAAAGGTCCAAATGAATGATGAATGCAAATCAAATCTCTAACGAATACAAATCAAATCCCTCAATGAAGGATTCACCAAAACTAATTGATTCTGCTCCTTCTCCTATATATAGGAGCCAAGAGATACAGAGAGGGATATAGAGCTTTGGAATATTGAAAATTCAGAAGGAAGAATTTGATTCTCTGCAAAAGAAAATCCCTAGGTAAGAAAAGAGAGGCTTCAAAAGAGAATTTAATTCTCAAAAGAGTTTAACTCTTATATTAAAAAAGAAGAACTTAGTTCTCTCTTTAGTGGAGGATCTGCAAAGTGCACATCTCCCCATGAATTGAGAATTTAATTCTCATTGGGTTGAGATCCTGCCATGCATATCCAAAGCATAGGGAGGGAATAGAAGTTTGAGAATTTAATTCTCATAGAACCATAGGAATTTAATTCCTTTAAAATAAAATTAGGGTTTAACTCTATATTATAGGAATTTAATTCCTTCAAAATGAATAGAACCAGGGTCAACCCTAATTAAGAACTCAAATCTGTCAAAATAACAAGAATTTAATTCCCTTAGAAGAACCTAATTCCTCACGTGTATGGGAATTCAATTCTTACAGAAGACAAGTTAGAGTTCAACTCTATCTAAGAATATAATCCTTCAGAAGAAAACAGGAATTTAATTCCTCTAAAGTTTATTGCTAGGGTTTAACCCTATGAAGAATTTAATTCTTAAAAAGATAAACACATCTTCAAACAGGCAGGGTCACGTGCTACCACGTGACCCCTGTAAAGAGCCATAGAGAAGAACTTTGAGGCAACGCCTCACGTGCTTCACGTGACCCCCAAAGCACGCAAAGAAAAAGAAAAAGAAAAGAAGCTCTGGGGCGCCCTCACGTGTCACCACGTGACCCCTAATGAACATTTTAACAGATCAAAGCGTGAGCCCCCATCACGTGCCCACACGTGATGGCTTTCATAATTGAAAGTGTTAAACACTTATCTGTAAAACAAAATAAAGGGAAGCAGGGCGCTCTCACGTGCCCCACGTGACCCCTTGGCAGAAGCTCTAACAGACAAACATTTAAATGCCCATCACGTGACAGCACGTGATGCTCCAAAGTATTCAATACTTTTGGCAGAATAAAATGAATTGAGGGCGCTCTCACGTGCTACCACGTGACCCCTCTTGCCTTAGTGTTTAACACTAAAGTTGAAACCTCTATATCCAGTGTTCAACACTGATTTTCTTAGTGTTTAAACACTAATTTGGAAAACATCTATTTACAGTGTTTAACACTGACTTTCTTAGTGTTGAACACCAGCCTGGAAAACCCGGTTTCTAGTGTTTAACATTGATCTGCCTTAGTGTTAAACACTAATTTAAAATCTTCACTGACAGTGTTTAACACTGATTTGTTTTAGTGTATAAACACTAATTTGAAAGCCCTGTCGCTGGTGTTTAACACTAATTATGTTTTAGTGTTTAACACTAACTTGTCAATCTCATTCTCAGTGTTCAACACTGATTGATCTTTAGTGTTTAACACTAACTTTAGCCCCATTGGCTAAGTGTCTAGAGGCAAAGCCTCTCCTCTAATGGACCAACAGAGGGCCAATATCCTAAACATGATTGGACTTAGCCCAAGCTGGCCATAAGTCCTCAATTCAAATTCAACTGAGCCAATGGGCTCATAATACAATTAATTGGTCTTGGTTCCAAATTGGGCCAAAGATTATTTAATCTACCTCGGTTTAAGGGTACTTCTCTTTACTCCTTTGATACTTGGCGTTGTAATTCCTCAACGTCTTCAAAGAGGTGACGGGTCCCGATGACCACATATTGATACGGACTGTGGGGTCCTTAAACTCATGGACTATGAGGTCCTTAACCTTGACCGTGATGTCTTAAAACAAACGACGGACTGTGGGGTCCTTAAACCCATGGACTATGACGTCCTTAACCTTGACCGTGATGTCTTAAAACTAACATCGGACTGTGGAGTCCTTAAATCCACGGACTATGACGTCCTTAACCTTGACCGCAACGTCTTAAAACTAACATTGGACCGTAACGTCCTTAAACTACCTATGGACCGCAATGTCCTTAAACTACCTATGGACCGCAATGTCACTAAACTAAATAACAAGGCTCCCTCAATTGCTCTATTGTTGGATCTAAACGATCCCGATAAGTCGATCTTAGTCTAAAAACTAGGCTAACGTATTCTTAACAAACGTTTAAGTTGATCTTAGTCCTCAATGAGGCTAACGTATCCTTAAACCCAAACCCCCAAACCCAAATCTAAGATAATAAGGATTTGGACTAGTCCATGCCCTACGGACGACGACATAACTCAGTCTCCGTATACAATCCACGGGCAACTGAACACAAAATAAACACATACGACACGAAGTGACCATCTGGAGAAGGAGAAAGTGGTTACCGCGATGCGGTAGCGTAATTAACTGCAGGGCTTGCGCCTGCATGGAAGAGCGTCCCCACAATCAAAAACCCCTCAAGCGAGGGGGAATCTGACGAAGTCTGCTACATCGGACGCATCCGTTTAAACCTTGAATACATGGTGCCATAAATCAACTTGGCATCTTCGGAGAGGTGGACGGATAGCACCAATTAGCATCTGCCCCGAATCTCAGGCAAGACATCCCCGTCTCGCGCCGCCATTCGGAGGGGAACAGATTCTGGCATGCCCGGTGGGACCTTTTCCTCTTTCCACTCCGCACTTCGTGTGTCGTGTTCGCGAACCAAACACAGTTCGCCAATGGTTGCCCTTGGGTTTCAAGGTACTAAGACTTGGCGTCTTGCTTATTGCAGAAAGCGAAGAATTAATGTTTTCCACTTGTGCGAAATGCTCCGACTGCAACTGCAACCGGTGCTCTGCCTCGCCAGGAGGTGTAGCCTACGGACCCCAAGCTGCTTCGCTGTTCACAATACCCGTGGAATAGGTCACTCGAGCCTCCACAGGGTTGTTTTTTGGGACCATGCTCCCACCAACGAGCTTCACCGCTCCTGTGCTGATAACGGAAGCTTCCAAGAAGTCGGTCTTTGATCGGCTTACACCTACCGCGGCTCCTCTCAATGGGTCGCCCAACACCAGCGCCTCGGTCTTCTCCAGATTGGGCCAGAGCTCCTGTGGACCCGCGATGGGGCCTACAATCCCAGAGAAAGCTGCTCCTAAGAAAGTAACCAGTCCTGCTCCGGAGGTCGTCAAGGCGGCTTCCCCTGCCAAAAAGTCAGTCTTTACAAGATTGACGGCTCTAGCTCCCGCTCCCGCTACCCAAAGGGCACCGGTCTTTGACAGGCTAACATCAGCGGCGACCCTTCATCTACACAGGGGGCAAGACGAGACTATCGCCCTCACCAAGCCGGTTCCATCAACACGACATGCTCGACGCCGTTACTGGCGCCGAGTGAGGAAGGCCGGAGGCAACTCCCCTCCTGGGCTAACTCCTCCAGCCCCGATGGCAGAAATTAATACTGCTGTTCCAACTGGGAATAGCTTTGAGATGCTAAATAAGGTGCGTAGGAATTCTCCTACCGCGGTGCTAAAGAGGTCTCCCCCTCCGCTGAAAAAGGCTGTAGAAGTAAAGCCAGAACAACCCTAATCTCCTCAACGGCTGTCCTCCCAAATCTATAAAGTCTGGCGTCAGACCCGAGACTCGGTGATCGATCCAAAGTTCTCCCGCCAGCACAAGAAGCTGAAGATCCAACAGGAAGTCAGCCATCCTGCTAAGCCACGAAAAGCTGTCTGGGTGCCCACCTCAACGGCCCCCTCAACTTCCACTGCTCATAAAAAGAGGAGGCCGGAGAAGATCCCCGTGCCTGCAATGAGAGCTAAAGGCGCTGAGCCCAGACACCCTAAGTCTGGGGGCATGATGGTCCACACTGTATACATGGCGTCGGGGAAGGAAGACAGCCGTGCGTCTACAGGTCATAGACCGCTTACACGGTCGGTGACCAAAGCTCAAGAGCAACAGCAAAAGCTCCAGGAAATGATGATCGCAATGGCCGCGCTTACTGGGCTGAAAGAAAGCCCCGAGGCGTCCTCAGATCAACAACAAGAACAGGAAACTGACGCTGAGTTCCTTTGGAGGATATTGGAAAAGAAAGATAAAGAGGCTGCGGAACAAATGGCCAATATAAAGCAGATAGCCCACTTATTCTATAATATGGTGGGAATGATGATCCAACAAGACCCACCTGCTGAGGACCTTCCGATCGTTCTTGAAGATGACAGGGTAGAAACGTCAAATCCACCACCGGCTCTCTCAACGGCCAAGGAGGAGATAATCTCTAAGGCTGACTTGGACGACTATATAGCCCAGCAAATCCGGGTTCATCATGCGACTGAGGCAGCTGGTCAAGTCATAAGAACGGGGCGACCATATCCGAGCTGGTACGACCAAATCAAATATCCGCCGGGTTATACAATACCAAAATTCCACGTATATAAGGGGACCGGCAATCCCCACCAACATGTTGCCCAGTTCAGAGCCCTTTGCAGTAACACCGACGGTGATGATAAACTGTTGCTTCGCCAGTTCGTGGGCAGCTTAACAGAAACAGCGTTCGAATGGTATTCGGAACTCCCGAACGATTCTATCAAGACGTTCGCTGAAATGGAGTTTCTATTCACTCAGCGATTCGCAAGCGCCAGCGAACGCACTCCAATAACGGCATTGATTAATGCCAGGGTGAAACCAGACGAAACGTGGGTCCAGTATGCTATACGCTGGCGAAATTTATGGTCGAAATGCGAACAGCGCATTGAGGAAGCGCCTGCGGTGGGCATGTTCGTGGGTACCCTAGACCCTCATGCAACTATCTTCCAGTTTATGATGTTCTTTAAGCCAACCACATTCCAGGCTCTAATCGACAAGTTGGCCCAGATGGACCAGATGGGTCACATGCCGCTTCCCTCAAAGCCAGAACCTCGGAATGACAAGGATAAAGGGAAGGCAACCTTCGTTGCGAACGCACAGCAACAACCCAGTTCCCCAAAGCTGGTGGATCAGCTGGAAGAAAGGCGACGGTATTACAACGAGAAGATGAAGCGCCCCTACTCGTTCCCGCAGGATAAGACAAAACGGTTATTCGAGCTGGCAGTACACAACGGACTTATAAACCTGCCAAATCTAAGGCGACCGCCACAACCCATTGAGGTGAATAACCCCAACTATTGCCCTACCATCAAACGGTAAGCCATCCGATCGAGGATTGCTTCGTTTTTAAAGGATGGATTGAAGATCAATACCTCCAGGGGAAGTTTGCACTATCCGAAAAGTGGAAGGTGAACCCGCCACAGCCGCATACTCCTAAGAAAGCAAATACACCGGGGGCAACCTGTTCCTTTATTGAAGAAGCTCCATGGGAGGTCGTGCTGTCAACTAAAACCAAAAGAATGCCGAGGGACCTTCATGCATGCCCGGCGGTCGAATGGATGGACCCGCTGGAACCCCAGATCATTGAAGGAATGCTGAAGCCACGCCCAACTACAAAGAGCGGTGGTGATGGCCCAAGTACTCACGCCCAACCGTTAAAATCTCCGAAGAAAAAAAAGAAGAAATCTAAGAAGCCCGTGAAACCTGGAGACAAGCGCACGGATTTACAGAAACAGATTGACGCGCTGGAGGAGTACAATCAAAAGGCGCGGACTCCCATCACGCTACAAGAGTTCCTCAACCACGTCTTTCAGGAGGAAGATGATGGAGAGAGCTCATCGGATGAATCCGAGTGATATGTGGCGAGTTGTCATGTGATTTCCCACTCGGAAGATGAGAAAACTCATCGTCCCGGTAATGAAGAAAAATGGGACGGTGCGCATATGCGTGGATTTCAGGGATCTCAATAAAGCCTGCCCGAAGGACGATTTCCCAGTACCGGTAACCGAGCTGATGATAGATAACACGTCCACTCACGAGGTTTTCTCCTTTATGGACGGTTCATCAGGGTACAATCAGATAAAGATGCATCCCGAAGACCAGAACCACACCGCTTTCCGGAACCCTCTGGGAATATTCTGCTACAAAGTTATGCCCTTCGGTTTAAAGAACGCCGGTGCTACCTATCAAAGGGCCATGACAAAGATCTTTGATGATCTCATACATGAAATCGTCGAGTGCTATATCGACAACCTCGTAGTGAAGAGCATGTCATAT
This sequence comes from Agapanthus africanus, assembly GCA_030015575.1. Taxonomy (NCBI): domain Eukaryota; kingdom Viridiplantae; phylum Streptophyta; class Magnoliopsida; order Asparagales; family Amaryllidaceae; genus Agapanthus; species Agapanthus africanus. Next base: position 529,761,512 of record CM057347.1, on the reverse strand, counting down.
GAAGAGCATTTAGAGCATCTGAAGACCGTATTTCAACGCCTTCGGCAATATAATTTGAAGATGAATCCCATCAAATGCGCGTTCGAAGTCTCCTCGGGTAAATTCCTGGGATTCATCGTCCGACACCGAGGTATCGAGATAGATCCGTCCAAGATCAAGGCGATCATGGAAATGCTACCGCCAAGGACTCTCAAACAGCTGCGATCTCTCCAAGGAAAGCTCGCGTATATCCGGCGGTTTATCGCCATCCTGTCAGGCAAGTGCCGTCCTTACAGCCACCTGATGAAGAAGGGAACTCCGTTCATCTGGGACCACAAATGCCAAGGCTCACTGGACGAGATCAAGCAATACCTGCAGAACCCGCCGGTGTTAGCTGCTCCGGTCAAGAGAAAGCCTCTTATTCTTTATACAACAGCCCTCGAAGGTTCCTTAGGTGTATTATGGGCACAGGAGAATGATCGAGGGAAGGAGAGAGCTCTTTATTACTTAAGTCGAGTTCTGCTGGGGGCAGAAAGCAATTACTCCCCTATCGAAAAACACTGCCTGGCGTTAATCTTCGCGATAAAAAAAAACTCCGGCACTATGCATTGGCACATGAAGTCCGTCTGATATCAAAGGTGGACCCCCTAAAATATCTAATGTCAAAGGCCATATTGACAGGGAGACTCGCTAAATGGGCCCTGCTCTTGATGGAGTTTTCAATAACCTATCAGCTGCTTAAGACAATGAAAGGCCAAGCCATCGCCGACTTCCTTGTTGAGCATCTAGTACCTGCCGGTTCTCCTCTAAATTGCGATTTGCCGGACGAACATGCGTTTGACGCGATCGACGGTGGTGATACCCGATGGGAGCTTTATTTCGATGGAGCGTCCTCTGTAAAGAAGCGCAAACAAAGTACCCCAATGATCAAATTGGGGGTAGGCCTCATCTTCGTAACTCCACAAGGAGGGATAATGCGCTTCGCTTTCTCCTTAACAGAACCGAGGACGAACAATGAAGCCGAATACGAAGCTTTGATGGCAGGCCTCGAGATCGCCATTGACATGGGAATTGAAAACCTCCTCATATACGGGGATTCTCAACTGGTCGTTAGTCAAGTAAACGGCGACTACCAAACGTGCAAACCGGAGTTGGTGAAGTATGGTGAAAAGGTGCGACAACTGTTGACCCAAATTCCCTCCTATACTCTGGAAAGTATACCACGCGCGGAAAATAGCAAAGCAGACGCGTTAGTTAAGCTCGCTAAAGAACTGGCTGATGAGAACCTCGATGACGTCAGAATCGTGGTACAAAGCCGTCGAGTGCTCGCCCCAGCAGAAATATCTCCGGAATCATACGAAGAAAAGGCAGCGACTGAGCAGACGACCCTATAAATAAAAGACCGTGAGAAGGTTGAGGACTGGAGGGAAGTCTTCATAGACTACTTTAAGTCCCACCGAATGCCCGAAGAAGCGTCCTCAAGACATCAGCTTATGAAACGAGCTTTATCTTTCGCTTTCGTCAACGATACTCTATACAAGAGATCGTTTGATTCTCTGTGGCTGAGATGCTTAAGACCTGACGAAGCAGAAAGAGTTGTTCAGGAAGTTCATGACGGAATCTGTGGTTCTTATCAAGCAGGCCCGAAGATGAAGTTAAAAATTAAACGGATGGGTTACTACTGGCCCACGATGATCCAGGACTGCCTCGAATATGCGAAGCAGTGTCACTCATGCCAAATTCATGGGGACTTTATCCACCAGCATCCAAATCCACTCCATCCAACGGTGGCTAGCTGGCCATTCGAAATGTGGGGAACTGACATAGTCGGCCCCATCGAACCAGCATCGTCCAAGGGACATCGTTTTATCTTGGCGACGACCGATTACTTCTCCAAATGGGCAGAGGCAGTGCTATTGAGGGAAGTGAAGACGGAGAATATCCTCCATTTCTTCAAGACGCACGTCATTTATCGGTATGGGACTCCGCGACGGATCATTTCCGATAACGGGCCAGCCTACAGAAGCCACAAGATCAGTCGCTTCGCGCAACAACACAGTATAGACTGGAGATATTCCTCGGTTTATAATCCGCGAGCTAACGGCCTAGCTGAGGCCTTCAATAAGACCTTGACAAAGATCATAAAAAAGATGGTGTCCCAAAATAAGAAGGACTGGCACGACAGACCGCAAGAGGCTCTTTGGGCGTACCGAACTACGTTCAAGACGGCCACGAGCACAACGCCATACGCATTGGTATTCGGTACGGAAGCAGTACTCCCCCTTGAGATAGAGCTACCGTCTCTACGAATGGCAGTCCACTGCGAGTTGACAAACGAAGAAAATGCTCACCTTCGGCTTGAGGAGCTTGACGCCCTTGATGAAACCCGGCTCATAGCGCAACAAAATCTGGAGGCTTACAAAGCGAAAATGACGCGCTCGTATGAAAGATTGACCAGGCCGAGGACATTCCGCCAAGGCGAACTCGTGCTAGTGGTCAAAAGGCCTATGATCCCCAATCGCGCCAAGCGGGGAAAATTCGAACCAAACTATGAAGGCCCGTACATCATAGATAAGGTCTACCAGGGTGGGGCCTATCTACTCATGGACATGCACGGTGAAAGGCCTTTCAGGCCAATAAACGGCCGCTTCCTAAAGAAATACTACGCTTAATGAGCCACAGCCTAGGTCAATGATAGATGACGATGACTATGTCCGCTCGCTATCTTCCTAAAGCTCAAGCCCTATAAGTAGTAGCTGGCCCTCTCCTCAAACGGACCGAAACGTCCTTAAACTAACGACGGACCGAAACATCCTTAAAATAACGACGGACCGAAACGTACTTAAACTAACGACGGACCGAAACGTCCTTAAACTAACGACGGCCCGGGACATCCTTAAACTAACGTCGGACCAGAACGTCCTTAAACTAATGACGGACCAAAACGTCCTTAAAACTACTACCGCAGCATCCTTAGGCTGACGAGATGAATAAAAATATATATATATATATATATAAAATAATAAAAACAAAAAACGGTACGTCCATAAGCAGAAAGGGCACGGATGAAAACCCGAAAGGGCTCCATGAGTAAAAACAGCAGGGCTACCGGCGAGTGTTCGTGAAAACCCGAAAGGGCGCGACCTCGTTAAAAAAAAAAGAAGAGAAGAAAAAAATAAATAAATAACGGTATGTCCATAAGCACAATGGGTACGGATGAAAACCCGAAAGGGCTCCGTGAGTAAAAACAGCAGGACTACCGGCGAGTGTTTGTGAAAACCCGAAAGGGCGCAACCTCGTTAAAGGACACTTGCAGGGTCCTCACGACCTTGTAAGGAGAAACCACCCGCGTGAGATCCTTACGACTCACAAGGGAGTAACACACTTAGGGATCCTCACGATTCCTAAGGAGAAAAGACACTTGCGAGATCCTCACGACTCACAAGGAGAACTCTCTTATGGGACCCTCACGGCTCATAAGACTTGAAAGTCTTAAGTTACAGAAACATGAACCTATGCTTAAGCAAAATCCCCCATAACCTTCGACAATGCCCTACAAGCGGCTCATACTGACCCTTGTATACAATCCACGGGCGCGAATAAGCATTTCCCCAGGAAAGTCCCACCCGTGATTAGGGGTATGTCTCTATGGTGAACAACCCTTATGAGTCATCTCGACTCATAAGGAGAAAGCCCTCTTGTAAGATCCTTACGAATTACAGAGGAACATACACTTAGGAATCCTCACGATTCCTAGAGAGAAAATACACCTACGAGATCCTCACGACTTGTAGGGAGAAATACCTTCGTGAGACCCTTACGGCTCATGAAGTCAAAAGCCTTAGTCGACGGGACCCTAACCCTGTTTGCTAAGCCACCTTTGTTCAAACATCGACAGAGGCAGATGATGATTCGCTCCTGGTCATATCCCAGTTGTAGCGGTGCTGATGCCGAAATCTGTGTCTAATTTCAGGTTTATGGCGAAAAGCCAGTAGGCCGCACGTGCATACGAGATAGCCGAAATGATGGGGCAACTTGCAATAAAAAGCAGTAAGTAAAAATGTATGCACACAAAATAGCCGAAATGATGGGGCAACTCGTAATAAAAAACAGCGAGTAAAAATAAAATAAATAGCCGAAATGATTGGGCACCGCGAAAAATAGCCGAAATGATAGGGCAATCGCGACCTCTGCGATATAAAAGCTGAAATGATAGAGCATCGTGGAAAAAGAAATAAAAAAAAGTTTTAATTTATGCCCTACAGGTGATGTTCCATCACACCCTGTATACAATCCAAGGGCGTAAACAAAAAAGGGATCATACTTCTCCCCCAGGTTTCGTTATAAGAAGAAGCAAAATCTCGACGGGCCGTGAATGACTTAGAGATCATCTCAGCACTCGTCTCGTAACAACGAACACGACTTCAAGCGAAACGGAACAACGGCGACTCCCAGTTCCATGGCTCGGCGATATCCTGATCGCCGAAAAGTCAAGTCCCAATTCCGTGAAATGCGAATACAATCAAAAAAATTCCTGGTTACGTGGAACGCGGATAACATCACTCTTTGACCCCGTTGAAAACGTCCGGAGTGGATCCTGGTCCTCGCAGAGCACGGCAGTGAACCCGTGTGAAGCATCCAGAGCGGAGCCTAGTCCTCGCCGAGCACGGCAGTGAATCCGTGTGAAGCATCTAGTGCAAAATTCCTGGTTACGTGGAACGCGGATAACGTCACTCTTTGACCCCGTGAAAAACGTCCAGAGTGGATCCTGGTACTCGCAGAGCGCGGCAATGAACCCGTGTGAAGCATCCAGAGTGGAGCCCAGTCCTCGCCGAGCACGGCAGTGAACCCGTGTGAAGCATCTAGTGCAAAATTCCTGGTTACGTGGAACGCGGATAGCGTCACTCTTTGACCCCATGGAAAACGTCCTGAGCGGATCCTGGTCCTCGCAGAGCACGGCAGTGAACCCGTGTGAAGCATCCAGAGTGGAGCCTAGTCCTCGCCGAGCACGGCAGTGAACCCGTGTGAAGCATCTAGTGCAAAATTCCTGGTCACGTGGAACGCGGATAACGTCACTCTTTGACCCCGTGGAAAACGTCCAGAGCGGATCCTGGTCCTCGCAGAGCACGGCAGTGAACCCGTGTGAAGCATCCAGAGCGGAGCCTAGTCCTCGCCGAGTACGGCAGTGAACCCGTGTGAAGCATCCAGAGCGGAGCCTAGTTCTCGCCGAGCACGGCAGTGAACCCGTGTGAAGCATCTAATGCAAAATTCCTGGTTACGTGGAACGCGGATAACGTCACTCTTTGACCATGTGGAAAACATCCAGAGCGGATCCTGGTCCTCGCAGAGCACGGCAGTGAACCCGTGTGAAGCATCCAGAGCGGAGCCTAGTCCTCGCCGAGCACGGCAGTGAACCCGTGTGAAGCATCTAGTGCAAAATTCCTGGTTACGTGGAACGCGGATAACGTTACTCTTTGACCCCGTGGAAAACGTCCATAGCGGATCCTGGTCCTCGCAGAGCACGGCAGTGAACCCGTGTGAAGCATCCAGAGCGGAGCTAGTCCTCGCCGAGCATGGCAGTGAACCCGTGTGAAGCATCTAGTGTAAAATTCCTGGTTACGTGGAACGCGGATAACGTCACTCTTTGACACCGCGGAAAATGCCCAGAGCGGAGCCTGGTCCTCGCCAAGCACGGCAGTGAACCCGTGTGAAGCATCTAGAGCAAACACTGGACTGTGGAGTCCTTAAAATCCACGGACTATGATGTCCTTAACCTTGACCGTAATGTCTTAAAACTAACGATCAACCACCCTGATTCTGTACTGATTCTACCTTGGTTTAAGGGTACATCTCTTCACTCCTTTGATACCTGGCGTTGTAATTCCTCAACGTCTTCAAAGAGGTGACGGGTCCCCGCAACCACACATTGGACTGTGGAGTCCTTAAATCCATGAACTATGAGGTCCTTAACCTTGACCGCGATGTCTTAAAACTAACATCGGACTGTGGAGTCCTTAAATCCACGGACTATGAGGTCCTTAACCTTGACCGCGATGTCTTAAAACTAATATCGGACTGTGGAGTCCTTAAATCCACGGACTATGAGGTCCTTAACCTTGACAATATGTCTTAAAACTAACATCGGACTGTGGAGTCCTTAAATCCACGGACTATGAGGTCCTTAACCTTGACCGTGATGTCTTAAAACTAACACCGGACTGTGGAGTCCTTAAATCCACGGACCATGAGGTCCTTAACCTTGACCGTGATGTCTTAAAACTAATATCGGACTGTGGAGTCCTTAAATCCACGGACTATGAGGTCCTTAACCTTGACCGTGATGTCTTAAAACTAATATCGGACTGTGGAGTCCTTAAATCCATGGACTATGAGGTTCTTAACCTTGACCGTGATGTCTTAAAACTAACATCGGACCATGGAGTCCTTAAATCCACGGACTATGAGGTCCTTAACCTTGACCGTGATGTCTTAAAACTAACAGCGGAATGTGGGGGCCTTAAATCCACGGACTATGACGTCCTTAATCTTGACCGTGATGTCTTAAAACTAACATCGGACTGTGGAGTCCTTAAATCCACGGACTATGACGTCCTTAACCTTGACCGCAACGTCTTTAAACTACAATATTTTGAGCAACCCCTGACCCCGTGAAACACGGATAAGGGCGACCACATCCAGCACTTGCAGGTCCTCACGACCTGTAAGGAAAAAAACTCTCTTGTGAGATCCTTACGACTCTCAAGGGAAAACCCGCTTAAGAATCCTCACGATTCTTAAGAAGAACTTACACCTATGGGATCCTCTCGATCTGTAGGGAGAAAAACTCTTTATGAGACCCTCATGGCTCATAAAGCGCAAAAGTCTTAGGAAGCAGACCTTAACCCTGAATCCTAAGCCATCGCTGACCTGCAAGGAGATCAAGATAAACTGTCCGCAAAACACATTCAATGAAAGAGACACGCCATTGAGAAGAAAAATGTATCTTTTATTCATAAACCAAAATGGATACAAAGTACAATTCATGAAAGAACAAAAAGAAGATACTCTCATTCATGAGTATGTACAAAAACAGAAAAGAAAGGAAAACAAACAAGTCTTCAAGACGGCGGGTGAAGTAGCAATGTTACCAGCTCATCTTTCTGTTGCCGAGTCACGGTTTCATGATCCAAAATCTCCAGAAGACGAGCCTCCGCCTGAGCCTGCTGGGCCTGACACGAAGCAAGCCGACCTTCAAGCTCTTTCTCGGTGGCCTTATGGGCTTCGACCCTTTCGCGAGTGAACGTGGCAGCTTTATCAAGAGCCACCACCTCTTTGACGGACTCCTGAAGCACCCGCCAGAGTTCATATGCTTTGTTGGCCTTGGCGGTAAGATTAGCGTGAAGCTCGCTCAGCGCCTGGAAGCTAGCTCCCTCTCCGAGAATTTGCGACTGAGCCTTTTCTCGCATGACACCATCGCTCTATCAGATTACGCAGGCCTACTTTCACGGCTTCAGCCTCTGAAGCAGGACGGGTACGCTCAAGACTATGTAAACAGGCCCCGGTCGATAATAGTAATTGGTCTGAAACACGTGCACGTCATCTGGTATGGGAAGCAACAAGAAAGATTTCCGACGTATTTCAAGCATGCATTCGCAATCATATGAGTATTCAAAAAAATAATAATAGCATTTGCAATCATATGAATATTCATAATGCCCAAAAAAAGGGTCTGATACGCATGAGAATGATAATAGCATTTGTGATTGAATGATTTTTGTTGTGTGTCGGTTTGAGAAAGAAAATATGTAAAGAAATCACAACCAAAAATATTTTGACCGCAATCAATAACGGTGTCGGATGTAGCGCGTTAGCGAGTGCGGATCGTCCACAGGGAAAGTGTAATCCGTTCAATTTCCAAATTAGATGAGTTGAAAATTTAAGAAAAAGAAAAGAAAACAATTCATGATTTGCATTTGAAGATCAAGAAATAAGAAAAAATCTAGATCTAGAAAAGACATTAAAAACAAGAATTGAGATGTGTGATAATTTCCAACCAACAATCAAGATTAGAAGTATGGCTCGTAGGAGTAGATCGGATCTATAGATGTGATGAGATCTAAAAATTACTCATTCTTATCCATTAACGAATTGATACTAGATCGATGCAAATTCATCGAGGTTTAAGGATCTTGCGAGGAAATTAGGGATTTCGCAACTCATCCTTTGTCCTTTCGATGGATCGCATTCAAATTCTAGTTTCTAGTTAATCAAATGGTCAATAGTTGTTCCCTAGTTTAGAGTGATCACGATCAAGAAAGGATCATCTCGAAACTAGGTTATTAATCATTTGATTCACTAGAATTTCCAAATATTATAGGATTTAAGAATTGTAAAAATATCTAAATCATCATCATCTAAAGATCGTCACAACTCCTACACGAGCGGAGATTACTCAAACATCATGATCACAAACACAATCACAAATTGAGATCTAATCATTATGCTTGAATTAAAAGATAAGCAAGAATATAGAAAATTCACCTTTATTTATCGACAATTTTCGTTACAACTCTCTTGAATTTACAAAAGGAAGGAACTAGATTGTCGATTTCGGCTTCGCTCGGCTCCTTGAGTCGCGGATCGGCATGGATCTCTTGCTCCGTTGAAATCCGGCGTCGCTTCTAAAGGTTGAAGGCTCTCTTGCTTGAATTGCTCTCGGGATCTTGATCTTGATTTTGAATTGGAGTTTGAATTTGAGGCACAAGTTGTGTCACTCAACTTGTGGGTAGAAGATGATGGTGATTCTTGAACAATTTGCACCCTAGATCTAGGCTCCTTTTTATAGACCTCCAAATTCTAGATCTAGGATTGAATTTTGAATTCTCCCTCCACAAGTTAGTTAACCCAAAGTTTGAATTTCCCTCCAAGAGTTTGTTAAGCCGAGCCTTCTAGATGTGCCACGTGGAGCTTCTGGGGTCTTCTGGAAGCTTTGGCCGTTAGGGGGGACACGTGTAAAAAATTGGAGCTCTTGATCTCTTCATACGGCCGCGGATCCGCGGCGCCAAGGGGGTTTGGGCCGCGGATCCGCGGCGCTTTAGTGGATTTGGAGCTTCATTTTCCTGGTGTGATCTTGGGCTGTCATATGGGCCTTTTTCTGATATTTTAATTTCTATTTGGCCTTCTGTATCACTAACAGATCTTCAGCATTTGAGTTGGCGTATCGTTTATCAGATCTTTTCCCAATTTTGGGCTTTTGCTTCTGGAATTTCCTGCATTAGACCCCAGACAAGAGTTGCGCAATACAAGGATGATGCGATGCCATGAAAAACACACAATTTCCCTAAAAGTGCCGGTTTTAGTACACAGTACAAGTAATTCAATATTTTACATGTGTTTTGCAAATATGTGTGATATGAATACCGGATACCTCTACTTGACTGCAAAAGGTAGGGAAATTGCCGTGTTAGAAATGCAGTATTTTCGACCGATCAATTTGCAACTAAAGAAAGTTCTCATGGGAAGAACACAAAGTTCATTTATGCAAGCAAAAACATACATGCAGATACCCAGCACACATGAAAGTTCAACATAAAGCAGGGGAAGACTAATTTGAAAATACTACACTAGCGGGAAAAGATCGCCGAACAAAGGATCGGTAGCGCAAGGGTTGACAAAACAAAAAACAAAATTCTCCATCTCTCTCTCCGCTCTCTCTAACACGTCAAAGCGCCGGTTCTCGCGAGGAGTCGCTCCCCACCGATTAGCGCCATGTTCGTCCGCAAAAGCAGACATAACGGCCCGACGGGCTCTTATTTCGCTCAAAAGGTGAACCGAGCGATCTTTCGGAGCTTGAGTAATTAGGCACGCTTCGTGAAAGCCCTCGAGCTTTTCTTCGGCCGCGTCAAGCATCGCCACGGACATCTCCGCCGGGTGAGGAGGGACGTCAGCCAGCACGGCGGTAAGAATCATTCGGAGCCAGAGGGAACCCATTAGGAGGGGAGACCCTCTACGGGTCGAGAGTTCATACGCCGCTAAGTCGCATTCATCGTCGGTAAGGAGGGGATCCACCAATCGGGTGGTGCAGCGGGGGATCATCTCCTCGATAGGAACTTCCCATGCCTGTCGACGCGCATGAGAGCGATTACAGGCCATGGTGCTCAGTGGTTTCTTAGGGTAAATCACACCAAAATGAGAATAAATTTCTCTGTGAAGAAAAAAGGAAGGCCATTGCCCCAGATATAAAGAGGTGCATTAAGTGCTGTGCGCAGAAAATCTTGCATGTAAAAGCTGTTTCTAAGGCCCAAAAAAGGTAAGGCATCGAAAATCAGGGAAATTGAACTATTTCCAAGGCTAACTATTTCCAATGCTCCTTTTCTGCATCTGATATTGTGTACTAAAAATATGGCATGGAAAATTTTTGAACAGTCCCATCAAAGGACCCCGCGTGCAGAACACGTGAGCCCCAAACTTGACGTGCACTAAAAAATGGAATAGCACCCTGCATATTAAAAAACAGCAACAGCAACAATGGCGAAATGATAAAATCCCATAGAAAGGCATGCAAACATGGAAAGGCACGATAAAGCTTATCATTCATGCTTTAAGAAGTCCATACAAAATGAAAAAGAAAACGATTACAATAGCAAGACCTCAGACGCGGGGCACGGATTGAGAAACTCAAGCTTGACTTTGTCCAAGATCCTCCAAGCATTTCGAACCGCCCGAGTATGTTTTCTCTCACGATCACAAGCGTCGGGGTCCTCACGAATGTCCTCCACCCTCCGATAGGCGGCAAGTATGGCCGACTGCTGAAATACCTGGTGCAAGAGATCAATGAGGTTGTCGCGCCTTCTCTTCGAGATTAGACTCATCAGATACACCGAATGTATCTTTTCCTCGGCAGTGTCCAATGCCCTGAGCGGTACACCGGCGTAGAAGAGAGGAAGCGCCTCCCAAATCGCCAGCACGATGAGTCTCAAAAGAGGAGAGCGACGGGGGAGTAGCCGATGGTTGTACTCGTCAAACCGGCTCATAATCTCAGCACACTGAGCATTGGTGAACTCCTGGTTCTGACTGTGGCCCAGTGCACGAATGTTCCCATAGGAAATGATTTCGTCAAGACCGTACATATGGGCATCCATAATACCTGAAATAAAGGTCATGAGAATTGTTACAAAGCTTCTGCTTCATTAATTACAGAAGGATAACCTAGGGCAAAGAGACCCTAAGAAGCCTCCATGCGAAGAAACTGAGTTTTTCATAGGAATTAAATTCCTAATTGAGAAAATGGAATTAAATTCCCAGAAACATTTTTGGGATGAAATTAAATTTCATGGACTTGAACCGCCATCATCATCTCCCTAAAGATCATATGAACCCTAAAAAGATCTACTGTTGAAAGTTCTATTTCATACTTTGGTTGAAAAACTTAAAGGAAAAATGGGTTCATATTAAAAGGGTGAAACCTTTGAAGTGGATTTAAAATCCAGAGAATTTTATGTATGAAAGTTCTTCGTCCACTCAAGATGATTACCTGAAGAAGAGGAATCGGTTAAACAGAGTTAAACTCTAAAAATGTTTCAAGGCAGAGAACTAAGCTCTGGAAGAAGAGAATTAAATTCTCAGAAAAAGTTCGCAAGGAGGAAGATAAGCAAAAGTGGAGGCGTTTCTGAAATGACCCCTATATTTATAGGATGTGATGGGGACGCTTCATCTCCCCAAATCCCTAGAGGAATCCAACGGTCACAAAAGTGACAGCGTTGCACTCACGTGCAGACACGTGAGAACAACGCGGTGGGGGCATTTATTTCCTGATTTAAAATCAGGAAAGGTACGGAAGAGGCATCACGTGCCACCACGTGACCAGCAGTCACGTGTTGGCACGTGATATTTAAAAGAAGCGGCAAAGGCAAAGTCATCTCCTTGATTAAATCAAAGAAAAGGCACCAGAAAGGGTCATGTGCTCACACGTGATCAGGGGTCACGTGTTGGCACGTGACGGTTGAACAGCGGTTAGAAGACAGAGCGCAGAAAGGAGAAGAAAGCTCGTTCCAGGGGGGTGGTCACATGCCTACACGTGACCAGGGGTCACGTGGCTACACGTGACCGGCTTTCAAAGCCTATCTATTTAACAGAATTAAATTCTGAACAGCATTCAAATCTTTCCAAAGGAGAATGATTATTTGGAACCGATTGGATTAAAGATTTAAAGGTGATTAAATATCACCTATCTATGGGAAAATCTTGAACTTGGAAAGATTTCCCCTCTAAAATCTAACCGAAACAACAAAGGAATATCTTTGGATTTAAAATCCAAGGGTGAATAAAATTCACCTAATAATCCAAAGGTCCAAATGAATGATGAATGCAAATCAAATCTCTAACGAATACAAATAAAATCCCTCAATGAAGGATTTACCAAAACTAATTGATTCTGTTCCTTCTCCTATATATAGGAGCCAAGAGATACAGAGAGGGATATAGAGCTTTGGAATATTGAAAATTCAGAAGGAAGAATTTGATTCTCTGCAAAAGAAAATCCCTAGGTATGAAAAGAGAGGCTTCAAAAGAGAATTTAATTCTCAAAAGAGTTTAACTCTTATATTAAAAAAGAACTTAGTTCTCTCTTTAGTGGAGGATCTGCAAAGTGCACATCTCCCCATGAATTGAGAATTTAATTCTCATTGGGTTGAGATCCTGCCATGCAGATACAAAGCATAGGGAGGGAATGGAAGTTTGAGAATTTAATTCTCATAGAACCATAGGAATTTAATTCCTTTAAAATAAAATTAGGGTTTAACCCTATATTATAGGAATTTAATTCCTTCAAAATGAATAGAACCAGGGTCAACCCTAGTTAAGAACTTAAATCTGTCAAAATAACATGAATTTAATTCCCTTAGAAGAACCTGATTCCTCACATGTATGAGAATTCAATTCTTACAGAAGACAAGTTAGAGTTCAACTCTATCTAAGAATATAATCCTTCAGAAGAAAACAGGAATTTAATTCCTCTAAAGTTTATTGCTAGGGTTTAACCCTATGAAGAATTTAATTCTTAAAAAGATAAACACATCTTCAAACAGACAGGGTCACGTTCTACCACGTGACCCCTGTAAAGAGCCATAGAGAAGAACTTTGAGGCAACGCCTCACGTGCTTCACGTGACCCCCAAAGCACGCAAAGAAAAAGAAAAAGAAAAGAAGCTCTGGGGCGCCCTCACGTGTCACCACGTGACCCCTAATGAACATTTTAACAGATCAAAGCGTGAGCCCCCATCACGTGCCCACACGTGATGGCTTTCAGAATTGAAAGTGTTAAACACTTATCTGTAAAACAAAATAAAGGGAAGCAGGGCGCTCTCACGTGCCCCACGTGACCCCTTGGCAGAAGCTCTAACAGACAAACATTTAAATGCCCATCACGTGACAGCACGTGATGCTCCAAAGTATTCAATACTTTTGGCAGAATAAAATGAATTGAGGGCGCTCTCACGTGCTACCACGTGACCCCTCTTGCCTTAGTGTTTAACACTAAAGTTGAAACCTCTATATCCAGTGTTCAACACTGATTTTCTTAGTGTTTAAACACTAATTTGGAAAACATCTATTTACAGTGTTTAACACTGACTTTCTTAGTGTTGAACACCAGCCTGGAAAACCCTGTTTCTAGTGTTTAACATTGATCTGCCTTAGTGTTAAACACTAATTTGAAATCTTCACTGACAGTGTTTAACACTGATTTGTTTTAGTGTATAAACACTAATTTGAAAGCCCTGTCGCTGGTGTTTAACACTAATTATGTTTTAGTGTTTAACACTAACTTGTCAATCTCATTCTCAGTGTTCAACACTGATTGATCTTTAGTGTTTAACACTAACTTTAGCCCCATTGGCTAAGTGTCTAGAGGCAAAGCCTCTCCTCTAATGGACCAACAGAGGGCCAATATCCTAAACATGATTGGACTTAGCCCAAGCTGGCCATAAGTCCTCAATTCAAATTCAACTGAGCCAATGGGCTCATAATACAATTAATTGGTCTTGGTTCCAAATTGGGCCAAAGATTATTTAATCTACCTCGGTTTAAGGGTACATCTCTTTACTCCTTTGATACTTGGCGTTGTAATTCCCCAACGTCTTCAAAGAGGTGACGGGTCCCGATGACCACATATTGATACGGACTGTGGGGTCCTTAAAATCATGGACTATGAGGTCCTTAACTTTGACCGTGATGTCTTAAAACTAACGACGGACTGTGGGGTCCTTAAACCCATGGACTATGACGTCCTTAACCTTGACCGTGATGTCTTAAAACTAACATCGGACTGTGGAGTCCTTAAATCCACGGACTATGACGTCCTTAACCTTGACCGCAACGTCTTAAAACTAACATTGGACCGTAACGTCCTTAAACTACCTATGGACCGCAATGTCCTTAAACTACCTATTGACCGCAATGTCACTAAACTAAACAACAGGGCTCCCTCAATTGCTCTATTGTTGGATCTAAACGATCCCGTTAAGTCGATCTTAGTCTAAAAACTAGGCTAACGTATCCTTAACAAACGTTTAAGTTGATCTTAGTCCTCAATGAGGCTAACGTATCCTTAAACCCAAACCCCCAAACCCAAATCTAAGATAATACGGATTTGGACTAGTCCACGCCCTACGGGCGACGACATAACTCAGTCTCCGTATACAATCCACAGGCAACTGAACACAAAATAAACACACACGACACGAAGTGACCATCTGGAGAAGGAGAAAGTGGTTACCGCGATGCTGTAGCGTAATTAACTGCAGGGGCTTGCGCCTGCAGGGAAGAGCGTTCCCACAATCAAAAACCCCTCAAGCGAGAGGGAATCTGACGAAGTCTGCTACATCGGACGCATCTGTTTAAACCTTCGATACACGGTGCCATAAATCAACTTGGCATCTTCGGAGAGGTGGACGGATAGCACCAATTATCATCTGCCCCGAATCTCAGGCAAGACGTCCCCGTCTTGCGCCGCCATTCGGAGGGGAACATCAGTCTTATAATTATACCCTCAATTCAATTTACATTACAAAACAATACAAATAAAACACTACGGGGTTTAAGGGGTAGATTGGTATGGAAGGTGTTAAAAGTGGCACGAGGCGGTAAGATTAAGACACCTAACCTATATTCCGTTGCTGTTGTACCGCGGCTTAACGGTTCCTTGTACATGTTAGTTATGTATATGCCCTAGAGGCCATTGTTGTACATATGATGTAAATTATAATGGATGCTTGGATATATATAGAGAGGACTTTCTTGCTTGACATGATAGTATGGTATTTGGTTTCACTTTATCTTAACATGTTGACTTATATTAGTTTACTATCTTACTCTTACATGTTGATAAAGCCCTTAGAATCTATACTCAACTACTGGGACTATGATGAGATCATACTAGTGGGGCCACGGTAGTCGATGAGTACATCCTATAACTGTTCCTAGTCGAGGGTGTGTCGAGACAGGGCATCGATACACCAGAGTAGACTAGCGTATACGCATCTTGACCCATATGATGGGTGATAGATGATCCCATATCCATCGGTGTTTGACATCAAGGATGGTGTACGGGTGCTCAGTGGAGACTGGGTACACTGGACAGACTCGCCGAGAACTCCCAGATGGTGATATACCTCACGTCAGATGGCAGTTCTCTGGTGACACTGGTACAGGGTAGTCTGTAGACCCGAGATCGTCATAGAGTCTTGTGTGATTCCCACTGTGCTTTGATTTCCACCTTACCACGTCCAAGAGGGCGTGCAAAACGGTGGCTTTTGGGTGCAGTCCCGAATCACATAGAGGCAATGAGCGATAGGAGGGGATTCGTCTCTCCCGGTATAAGGAGCTGATGTTGTGATGTGTTCGATTGGCGAAGTTCCTGGCCAGGGCTGATATAGAGATTTTGTAGGGTTCCTAGGCACTCTCAAGAGGTCTCACAAGGCATCAACCATGCCAATTTCAAAATTTACGGTGCCGAGAAACCCTAGACTACGGATCGTTGGCTAGATGTCTAGGCGAAAATGAAACTAGTTAACAACTTAACTAAAGTTTAAACGGAAATACAACCTTTGTAGATCCGGTGCTCCACCTCCATAGCTCCGCAACGAAGTCCCCTCGCTGTCCAAATGAATTCCCGGGCTCTAGCGTCGGCTTCGTCGGAGAAATGGCGAGCTAGGTCGTCGATGTCCATGCCGAAGATGATCTACGTCGAGGCATCGCTAGATCAAGCTCCACCTTCACCAAGCCATGAAAACTTGTGAAGGAAACACACTCTACTACTTGGCAAGAGGTAGAGGATGAAGAAATAGGAAGTGGGTAGACTTTAGTTTTGGATTTCTCACTCTTTTTCTCACTTTGCCATTAAAGCTTTCAAGCTTTTTCTTGAAGTGAAGAAGAAGAAGAAGATGAAGAATATGATAAGTGTTGATTAAAAAAGGAAAAGAAAATCAAACCTTATCATATTCAAACCATGGTTTAGTGTAGAGAATGAATCATGGTTAAATGGAATGGTTAGGGTTTAGGATGAGACAAAAATGGTGGACTAGGTCAAGGTTTCATGAAGCTTCAACTAAACAACAAAAAAAAGCCACCATTATTTTCTCTTTTCCATTTATTTTCCAAAATGTATAAACAAATAAATGAATAAAAGAATAAGTAAAAACCCTAATCATCCACTTAACCATAGTTTAATACTTTACACTTAACCAAAAAGCATGTATCATCAAACATGATACAATCATGTGCACAAAATCATATCGCATATGCAATGCACACACCCGAGTGAGAAAATCCATTTAAAGTGAACCGATACTAGTTAATGCAAAGTAATATATCAAATATATAATTATACATTAAATCATTAAATCAACACTTGATTTAACGATCCGGTCATATCACATATAACCGACTAGTATCCAATGTATCGGTTTATCGAATCAATCCTTGATTCGACAACTAGGGTATAACGCATATAACCTAATCGATACATTCATCGCGAGAATGGAATACGGTATCACATACACGCATTATTCTCGGTCCCGCACATATCTCATATGCGCTCCTATTTCGTTTCGCTTGAACCAGGAAACCTCTGTGTAGGACTCTAAAGACTCGTCAATACGCCGGCAGCAGATGATGATCATATCAAGCACCCACAAGCCGCAAGCGGTCTGCTAAACTTAACGGCCACCCGGGTATTGAGCGATCAGAAGATCGACGAGCAAGCCCGCTCACACTCCTGTGAATCCAACCAGTAACACTACCGTACAATCCGGTCTGATCGTCTGATATGTCGCATATCTCGCCTAGGGGTGGTAAACGTCAGACCCCAATGGCTCGATAAGTCGTGTCGATATGAGGTCTATAACAATTCGAGAAACTACTGGTAACACTTACCAGTAAATCTCAGCAACCCTGGCCAGGGATTTCCTGTTATAGCCAATCGAACACAGCGCAACATCAACCCCCTATACCGGGAGAGACGAATCCCCTCCTATCGCTCATTGCCTCCATGTGATTCGGGACTGTACCCAAAAACCACCGTTTTGCACGCCCTCTTGGACGTGGTAAGATGGAAATCAAAGCACAGTGGGAACCACACAAGACTCTATGACGATCTCGGGTCAACAGACTACTCTGTACCAGTGTCACCAGAGAACTGCCATCTGACGTGAGGTATAATACCATCTGGGAGTTCTCGGCGAGTCCGTCCAGTGTACCCAGTCTCTACTGAGCACCCGTATATCATCTCTGATGTCAAACACCAATGGATATGGGATCATCCATCGCCCATCTGTATGGGTCGAGAAGGTATACGCTAGTCTACTCTGGTATATCGATGCCCCGTCTCGATACACCCACGACTAGGGACTTTGAAGGATGTACTTATGGACTACCATGTCCCCACTAGTATGATCCGCATCATAGTCCAGATAGTCAAGTACACATCCTAAGGGCTTTACCAACATGTATCAGAGAGACAATCAGTGTACACGTTAAGGTAAAGAGCAACCAGATAGCATACTATCATGTCGAGCAAGAAAGTCCTCCCTATATATGTCCCAGCATCCACTACAATATACATCCAATGTACAGTAATGGCCTCTAGGGCATACATATAACTAACAGATTTACTGGTAAGTGTTACCAGTAGTTTCTCGACCTGTTATGAGCCTCACATCAACACGACTTATCGGTTACTGGGGTCTGACGTATACCACCCTTAAACTTGATATGCGACATATCAGACGAAGAGACCGGACTGTACAGGAGTGTTACTGATTGGATTCACAGGAGAATGTACAGGATTGATTGTTGATCTTCTGATCGCTCAATACCTGGGTGGCTGTTACGTTTAGCTGACCGCTTGCAGCTTGTGGGTGTTTGATATGATCATCATCTGCTACCGGCGTATTGACGATTCTTTAGAGTCCTACACAGAGGTTTCTTGACTCAGGAAAAACGGAGTAGGAGCACATATGTGATATGTGTAAGACCGAGGATAATGCGATATGAGATACCGTATTATATTCTCGCGATATTTTGATATGAGCCGGGTTATCGGATCAAGTGTTGATTCGATGAATCGGTACATGATATATTAGTCGGTTATATTCGATATAACCGGATTTTCGGATCAAGTGTTGATTCGATAATTTAATGTATAATAATATATATGATATATTGCATCACATTATCTAATATTGGCTCTCTTTATTGATTCACTTTCTCACCGGATAATACATTGATATATTTGCGATATATGTTAATTGTATTATTTTCTTTTGTTACAAAATATATTATATATGTGATATATAATATTGTAACATATTATTATTACTAATGCAACATATTTAGTGGAGATTAAACAAGATTAGGGTTTGATTTGGGTTAGTTCTTTCTTGATGTTTCTAGAAGGTTTCTTTTTGTTTTGAGCTAAGATATTATGGTTGATATTTTTTGGTGACTCATTCTTAACCCAACCCAAACCCTTAGCCTTAGTTAATTCTCTACATGAGTTAGCCTTGTCATAGTTGACCAAGGTTGCATTGGTAATCATATATCATTTCATTATTCATCACAAAAGAATTTTTAATTCATTCTTCTTCTTCTTCTTCTTCCTTGAGCTTTGAGAAAGCTTTCTAGGTTTTGAGTTTTGTGATGATTAGTGTGAGAATTTGAAAATAAAAGAGAGCACAAATACTACTTCATCAACCTCATCTATTCTAGCCAATTAGATTAGGGTGTTCACCTCATTAGAGAGAGATAGCTTGAGTTATAGAAACTTCGAGGTAGATCATCGGAGAAAAGGAAGACTACAAGCTAGCATGGATCGTTCGAGTTGTAGAGCTTCTCTTGAGTCCGGGAGATCATGGATCGCGGCGAAGGAACTTCTACTCGGAGCTTATGAAGCGAAGTTGCAGACTACAAAGGTTGTAATCCCTCACTTTTAGTTGTAAAGATATTTACTTGCATGTGTAACCCTAATTATCTAGCAAAGATCCCGGGTTTGGGTTGTTCGACAAGTCTAAATTTTTATTCGGGCATGGTTGATGCCTTATTAACCTTTGTATGAGTGCCTAGGAACCCTACAGTGGTATCAGAGCCTAGATAGAGTATTAGGCGACGTGTATACGAAGTTAAAACTCCGATCGAACCCCGAAACGTTGAAATAGACCCCTCTCTGGAAATTTTGTAAAAATGTGATTTTTTCTGCATTAAAAATACTTTAAAAAATCGGAAGGGAATTCTAAGGATAACCCTAAAACACGAGCCCCCAAGGCTCTCAAAGAGCCGCGGAACCGCGACAAGAACATGCTTGCCGCGGTGGTTCCGCGTCCAAAAGAGAGAATTGGGGACACGTGTTAGTACAGTAATATCCGTAGCTGTTCCTGCATATTTCTGGGTATTTTTAATCTGACTTAAGTGTTGAGTGTTCTGGGGATTATTTTGAAATCGTAGATTCGATCGGAAAGTTTAATTTCGTTCTTTTTTCCGGATAATTTAGAAACTGTTAAAATGTTCGAACGGATATCATTAACTCATTTTTTCCCGGCACGAAAAACTTTCAAGTGTTGAATTTTTCTTGAGTTTTAATCTTTCGGAAAAACGTGCAAGTAACGCGGTGGACCCTCTAGAAGAACACAAACCTTAACTCGATTATGTAACCGTCTGAACCGCCTCTAAATCTTAGGGTTTGGAGCAGTACGGCGTACCACATGTGAGGCGTTGGCTTGACCCTTCTACGGCTGGACCATTGGTACTGTGACAGATTGTGGGATTGTTTGAACTCCGCTCAAGTATTGAGCTATTTAGGAAATCTTGGGTATTTGATTATTCGATCGGAAATTTTAATACTGTCTATTTATCTGGAATGTGATACAATATGTGGAATTCATATAGTTAGGCATGAAATGCGAAGTATGTGATATTTCGGATTTACGATGTCTAAAGTGATTGTGGATTCCAAATGTTTTAGTTTTACAATTTCTTTTCTGTGACCGTAAGTGTAGTATGTAGTTGTATTGCCGGTTTTCGTTGCTATACTATAACGACGATCGGTGTATGCATACTTACTTACGTTGATGATATGAGATATTATGTGTTACTGTGATATGTTATATTGGATCGTCGTGTTCTGAATAGCCGGGGGTTTTATGTGAGATGAGAGTTTTTATTTTCATTCATGTAAAATTCATTTGTATGCAATATTCCTTTATTGGGGCACTTCCGGGATGAGGTTGATGTCACCAGTGTATATTATTTACTTTTCCGCATTAGGTAGACCCAAGGAGGGGAGCACAAGTAACCGGGTTCTAGGGTCTAGTGGGAGGCCATCTCGAGGAGTCGAGACCGGGTCTCCTAACCTTAGAATTGGCAGTGTTACTTGTCGCTCTCGTAGGGGTCTAGGGATGTGGGTTTGGCTATTCATCACGACCGTGGAATCCGTGTTTTATACAGGCTCGTATTAAAACACGGACATCCTAGTATATCCAATATTTCATATATGTTCTTCTGCTGCAATGTTCTGTGATGAGATCATATTACTGCCTGAGACGAATGCTTATACTATATATATATGCTGATATATAAATATTACTGCTTTCGTTTCTTCTGTGATGCTTAGGAAGCATAAACCTGATGCGATTTATTAATGAAATTAATAAAAAGAAAAGAAACCTAAAAGATGTTGTAGAATCAAAACTTTATAAAAAGGGTAGCTACAGTTTTGCTTTGCATAGCGGTATATATGATATACCCTGCACCTTATTTGATGAGGAAAGAGTCGAGATCCCTTCTCCGGGAGTGATCTCTTTAGCTAAACTGGCAGATGCTACAAACTCGCGGTTTAGTTTTTGACAGCTTATATAGTTCTTGCTTTGCACAGCGGTATATATGATATACCTTGCACCTTATTCGATGGGGGAAAGAGCCGAGATCCCTTCACAGGGAGTGACCTCTTTAGCGAAACTAGAAAAGCCTAAAAAACACTCCTTTTCAAAAATCACTTGTTTCTACAATGATATCAAGTTCATTACGCTCATGGTTTTCTGAAAAACCTGCGTAGCCCTCCGTCATTTCAGATAAAGACTATTTAGTATTCGTGCTGCTTTTGTTGGCCTTTGTCAAGGCGTAGTGTGTGGTAGCTGACTGGTACTTATCTGTTTAAGCATGTGATGTGATTGGATTAGGGTATTCGTACGACCTTGTTGGCCTTTGTCAAGGGTCGTGCGGGTGGGTTTATTTCAATCAAGAAATGACGGGTTGAACTTGACTAGCTTCCTATGGTTTGTTGGCCTTTGTCAAGGTCATAGGGGTTAGGGGCAAAAGTATTATCGGGAATTTCAAGTATTGAAATTTGCAATGAGATTGCATACCTCCTATGAGATAGTTGGATCCCGATACCCACTGCGAGTAAGAGTTACTCCTGGGAGAATTTTACACAGGACAATTAGCCGATCAAGTAGGTGTCTAGAAAGGTGTTAACGGGGTTATGCTTCTGGGAAAACGAGGTTTATTTTAATTAGGTCCGTGCGAAAGCACGGGGAATCTCCCTCAAGTACCGACACTGATCTGGCTTAAAGATTGACGAAATTGTAGGGTGTAATTAATCCCGACCAATCTTACATTTTAGGGTTTGAAGGAAGATTTGATAAAAACAGTGGGAGGCATCCTGATTAGATAAGATAATAACCAATCTAATCTTGCAAGAGCATACGCTAAAGTGTTTTCTTCTCTCTCTCTAGGTAGCGACCATGTCAGGCCATAATCAAGATAATAATATGGATGTATTGACTGAAACCGCTTATTATACTGAGCAGGGGATCGTTGGTCCCGTTCTTTCTTATAAGAGTTATAAGACTGAACAGGAAACAGGAGAATATCTGGATTCTCATGCTGCCCAAACTAAGAACATGCATGCTGATGCATCTTCTTCGGGTGTGTTAGTTATTGAGAACTGTTTCTCAGTTCACCCTATGTCCTGGGTATTAGATACCGGATCGGGATCCCACATATGTAAATTGTTACATGGGCCACGTAAAGGTAGAGAACTGGGAAAAGGTGATCATTCCGTACAAGTAGGGAATGGTGCAAGTATTGCAGCCAAAGCAGTTGGCGAATATCACCTTGTATTACCAAGTAGTAATACACTGATTCTGAATGAGTGCTATTATATATCGAACATGATATGCAACATTATATCAGTTTCTTTACTAAGTAAAGAAGGATATAATTTTATAGTACAGGATAATGTTATGAACATATTCCTGAATCAAAAGTTGATTGGATCAGGCTCGTTACATAATGGCATATTCATTCTCAATCAAAATACAGTTCTTAATATACAAAACACACACAAGAGGAAAAGTTCAGAAATGAACGAATCCTACTTGTGGCATTGTAGACTTGGTCATATCAATGTGACACGACTAGCTAAGTTACATAAGGATGGATATTTGAATCCGTTCGAATTATCATCTTATGAAACTTGCCATTCATGTCTCAAAGCCAAAATGACCAAAGCTCCGTTTAGTGGACACGGAGAAAGAGTTACCGAACTCTTAGGACTGGTACATAGTGATGTATGCGGTCCCATGTCTACACATGCCAGGAACGGTTCTTCCTACTTTATTACATTCACTGACGATCTCTCAAGATTCAGATATGTGTTCCTGATGAAATACAAGTCTGAAGCTTTTGAGAAATTCAGAGAATATAAGCACGAAGTAGAGAACCAAACGGGCAAAAGTATTAAGATTCTTCGATCTGATCGAGGAGGTGAATACTTAAGCAATGAGTTCCTATATTATCTAAAAGAGAATGAGATTCTCTCTCAGCTTACTCCTCCTTATACACCACAGCACAATGGTGTATCGGAACGGAGGAATCGCACCCTATTAGATATGGTGCGCTCGATGATGAGGATAGCTGAGTTACCTATTTCCTTCTGGGGGTATGCGCTGGAGACAGCAGTATACCTATTGAATCAAGTTCCAACTAAATCTGTACCTACTACACCATATGAGATATAGAGTGGGAAGAGACCATGTCTTAAACGAGTTAAGATATGGGGTTGTCTGGCCTATGTCAAAAGGAAAAATCCAGACAAACTCGAGGCACGGTCAGTTCTATGCAAGTTTGTTGGATATCCCAAATATTCACATGGATATCTTTTCTACCATCGCGGGGAACAAAAGGTGTTTGTTTCTCGACATGCCACCTTTTTAGAAAAGGAATTTCTTGCAAAAGAGATTAGTGGCTTTAAGGTAGAACTGGAAGAAGTTCCAGCAACACAAACTGCAACTGAAGATTTAGTGGAACCAGAGGATTCAGTAGTACCCGACGAACCCCAGCCTCTCCGCCGATCTAGTAGGGTTTCTCATCCACCTGAGAGATACGACGGTTTTCTCATTGATGGTGGAAGCGAGGATTGCATCATGGAAGATGATGACCCGACTAATTTCGAGCAGGCCATCACGAGTGGTGACTCTGTGAAATGGCTGGATGCAATGCGATCTGAGATGGAATCCATGTACACCAACAAAGTATGGACTTTGGAAAATGCTCCTGAAGGGGCAAAACCCATTGGGAGCAAGTGGATTTTTAAAAAGAAAATTGGTGTAGATGGAAAAGTTGAGACTTTCAAAGCTAGACTTATTGCAAAGGGTTTTCGTCAACGACCAGGTGTGGATTATGACGAAACCTTTTCTCCAGTGGCTATGCTTAAGTCCATCCGGATCTTACTTGTCATTGCTGCATACCATGACTACGAAATCTGGCAAATGGATGTTAAGACCGCCTTTCTAAACGGTGATTTAGAAGAGTGTATGTACATGACTCAGCCAGAGGGCTTCGTAGATAGTGGGAGCAGCGGAAAGGTGTGCAAGCTGCTTAAATTCATTTATAGGTTAAAGCAAACATCGCGGAGTTGGAACATCTGTTTTGATGTTGTAGTCAAAGAGTTTGACTTCATCAAAAATATAGATGAACCTTGTATTTATAAGAAGGTTGCAAAGAGTAAGGTTGTATTCCTCGTATTATACGTGGATGACATACTCTTGATAGGAAATGATGTTCCTATACTGCAATCAGTCAAGCTCTTCTTATCACAAAGATTCTCAATGAAAGATCTAGGTGATGCCTCCTGCATATTGAGAATCATGATCTATAGAGATAGATCTAAATGGATACTGGGATTGTCCCAATCCAGGTACAATGACACCATACTAAAGAGGTTTAGTATGGAAAAATTCAAGCGTGGGAACTAACCCACGATCTCTGGACTCACTCTCTCCAAAGAGATGTCTCCCGAGACTGATTTGGAGAGAGCTCGCATGCAAGGGATACCCTATGCTTCGGCAGTAGACTCTATCATGTATGCGATGCTATGTTCGAGACCCGATGTAGCATACTCACTAAGTGTAGTGAGTCGGTATCAAGCAGATCCTGGAGAGGGTCACTGGACAGCTGTGAAGAACATTCTCAAGTACTTGCGAAGGACTAAGGAGATGTTCTTGGTGTATGGTAACAGAGAACTCCAGGCGGAGTCCTTTACCGATTCCAGCTTCCAAAGTGATAAGGACGACTCTAAGTCGCACTCGAGATTTGTCTTTACCCTCAATGGAGGGGCGGTATGTTGGAAGAGTTCCAAACAGGATACCGTTGCAGATTCGACGATGGAGGCTGAATACATCGCTGCCAACGATGCTGCCAAAGAGGCTGTCTGGATAAAGAAGTTCATTGGTGAACTTGGTGTGGTTCCATCCATTGAACATCCAATACCTCTGTATTGCGATAACAATGGAGCTGTGGCTTTGGCCAAGGAACCCAGGTCCCATCAAAAGTCCAGACATATTCTGAGGCGGTATCACCTGATCAGGGAGATAGTTGATCGCCGGGAGATTGAGGTCAGGAGAGTAGATACGAAGGACAACACTGCGGATCCACTCACGAAGGCCATTCCCCAGATACAGTTTGAGAGATTATTCGGAATGCTAGGTATGAAATACTACAGCAGCTGGCCTTAGTGCAAGTGGGAGATTGTTAGTTATGTATATGCCCTAGAGGCCATTGTTGTACATATGATGTATATTATAATGAATGCTTGGATATATATAGAGAGGACTTTCTTGCTTGACATGATAGTATACTATTTGGTTTCATTTGATCTTAACATGTTGAATTATATTAGTTTACTGTCTTACTCTCACATGTTGATAAAGCCCTTAGGATCTGTACTGGACTACTGGGACTATAATGAGATCATACTAGTGGGGCCACGGTAGTCGATGAGTACATCCTATAACTGTTCCTAGTCGAGAGTGTGTCGAGACAGGGCATCGATACACCAGAGTAGACTAGCGTATACGCATCTTGACCCATATGATGGGCGATGGATGATCCCATATCTATCGGTGTTTGACATCAAGGATGGTGTACGGGTGCTTAATGGAGACTGGGTACACTGGACGGACTCGCCGAGAACTCCCAGATGGTGATATACCTCACGTCAGATGGCAGTTCTCCGGTGACACTGGTACAAGGTAGTCTGTAGACCCGAGATCGTCATAGAGTCTTGTGTGATTCCCACTGTGCTTTGATTTCCACCTTACCACGTCCAAGAGGGCGTGAAAAAAGGTGGCTTTTCGGTGCAGTCCCGAATCACATGGAGGCAATGAGCGATAGGAGGGGATTCGTCTCTCCCAGTATAGGGAGTTGATGTTGTGCTGTGTTCGATTGGCCATAACCGGAAGTCCCTGGCCAGGGCTGATATAGAGATTTACTGGTAAGTGTTACCAGTAGTTTCTCGACCTGTTATGAGCCTCACATCGTCACGACTTATCGGTTACTGGGGTCTGACGTATACCACCCCTAGACTTGATATGCGACATATCAGACGAAGAGACCGGACTGTACGGGAGTGGTACTGATTGGATTCACAGGAGAATGTACATGCTTGATTGTTGACCTTCTGATCGCTCAATACCTGGGTGGCTGTTACGTTTAGCTGACCGCTTGCAGCTTGTGGGTGTTTGATATGATCATCATCTGCTACCGGCGTATTGACGATTCTTTAGAGTCCTACACAGAGGTTTCTTGACTCAGGCAAAACGGAGTAGGAGCATATATGTGATATGTGCAAGACCGAGGATAATGCGATATGAGATACCGTATTATATTCTCGCGATATTTTGATATGAGCCGGGTCATCGGATCAAGTGTTGATTCGATAAATCGGTACATGATATATTAGTCGGTTATATTCGATATAGCCGGATTTTCGGATCAAGTGTTGATTCGATAATTTAATGTATAATAATATATATGATATATTGCATTACATTATCTAATATTGGCTCGCTTTATTGATTCACTTTCTCACCGGATAATACATTGATATATATGCGATATATGTTAATTGTATTATTTTCTTTTTTTACAAAATATATTATATATGTGATATATAATATTGTAACATATTATTATTACTAATGCAACATGTTTAGTGGAGATTAAACAAGATTAGGGTTTGATTTGAGTTAGTTCTTTCTTGATGTTTCTAGAAGGTTTCTTTTTGTTTTGAGCTAAGATATTATGGTTGATATTTTTTAGTGACTCATTCTTAACCCAACCCAAACCCTTAGCCTTAGTTAATTCTCTACATGAGTTAGCCTTGTCATAGTTGACCATAGTTGCATTGGTAATCATATATCATTTCATTATTCATCACAAAAGAATTTTTAATTCATTCTTCTTCGTCTTCTTCCTTGAGCTTTGAGAAAGCTTTCTAGGTTTTGAGTTTTGTGATGATTGGTGTGAGAATTTGAAAATAAAAGAGAGCATAAATAATACTTCATCATCCTCATCTAATCTAGCCAATTAGATTAGGGTGTTCACCTCATTAAAGAGAGATAGCTTGAGTTATAGAAACTTCGAGGTAGATCATCGGAGAAAAGGAAGACTACAAGCTAGCATGGATCGTTCGAGTTGTGGAGCCTCTCTTGAGTCCGAGAGATCATGGATCGCGGCGAAGGGACTTCTACTCGGAGCTTATGAAGCAAAGGAGCGGACTACAAAGGTTGTAATCCCTCACTTTTAGTTATAAAGATATTTACTTGCATGTGTAACCCTAATTATCTTGCAAAGATCCCGGCTTTAGGTTATTCGGCACGTCTAAATTTTTAATCGGGCATGGTTGATGCCTTATTAACCTTTGTATGAGTACCTAGGAACCCTACAGTATATTCCGTTTGCCATGGTCTCTAGCATATAGAGACCCCTCTCGTATACACTGGCATCCTTCTGTACCAAGCTACAAACAACAGCGGTAACACAACAATATAACAATATAATATAACTGTAAAAGCTACTCTCTTTCTCTCTTGCTCTCTGTCTATTCTGTTTCTCCTCTTATCTTTGGGACTTACCGAGCGACCTGTTCGCTGACGACGTTCTATTATTTCTTCTTTGAATGTCGTCAGGTGGTTTGGACTCGGCAGAGATTGAGCCATCTGCAGAAGACTTGGAGCATTTTGCTGAAGAACCAGAGCTCTAGTTTCATTGTACATTTTTCATTCAGTACTTTTCATTTTCTGTTATGCCATTGTTTAGGCATCGTTTTATTTCAGTTATATTTCCTTTTCATGAATTGTACAAAAGAATGTTAATAAATAAAAGTTGCTGTTTTATTATATCTTGTCTCTTGTGTATTTACTTTTATATTGCTTAGATACGCTTAGCGTATGTACTTCTGAGTATATACGTAGCGGACCAGTCGCGTCCCCTTCGCCGTATACCGGGAAGCGGGGCATGATAGGTTTTGTTGGTGGCCCATGCAGGTCAGAGCTGTATGAAACCCTATCATGCAGTTCTGTTCTGCGTGAACAACCTAAGCAATATAACACAAGAACCAGCAACTAAAACATTCTTTACAATTTATGTTCCTTGAATCTTACAATTTCATATTTCTTGAATCCATCTTGAAATCCACCTTGGGCTTCCTTGAAGTCTATCTCAAGACTTTTGAATTCTTAACTTTTATTCACCCTTTCTATTTGTATCTCGTTGGCATATTAGCTCAATTGGTTAGAGTATCAATCGGCGGAGCTCGAGGACGACATCATCCCAATCTTGTTTCCTTACTCTGTTACATCATCCTTCTTGAGTAATTTCGAGGACGAAATTATTTTTAAGGAGAATAGAATGTAATAACCCCAAAATCCTATACCTTCGTTTTATCGTTCTAAAATACAGTATTTAACTTCTTTTGATATTTCTTTTTACATATTCAGTTTTCTATTAAATATATTATTTTCCTCTAGCCATTTTCCTATTTTTCAAATCCATTTCTTTTTAACCAAAAAAAAAAAAACTTAAACCCATTTTAAATAAAAACGTATAACCCAAGCCCAACATTCCTTTCTCAACCAATCAATTTCTTTCTAAAATTTTCCCTTGCTATTGGATTTTCCCATGATCCCTTTTAACTCCCAAACTCATATTAAAATCCACGTTTCAATTAAAATCTCATCCTCACTGTTCACTTCTCACCTCCCAATGAACCGACTCTCTTTTCCTCCTCTCTGAGAAACTGCCGACCCTCTCTCTTTCTCTCTTCAATTCTCATAAATTCCCTTCTTCTTTTTTCTGCTCATGCAAACTCCCTCTCTCTCTCCGCTTATACATATATACATATTTATACACAATCACACACTGGACTTTATCTCTTCTTCAAAAAAAAAATTCTTCTTGAGCAACCCTCACCCCACCAATGACTACCCTGACCGAGCATCACCGAGCCCCTTGACACCATGGCCGACCTCTTCTCCTTCTCCTTCTTCGACTCGATCTCGCAAGCCTGACAAACTCCTCCTCCATCAACCGCACCATGCATCAAACCCTTGACATTCAACAAGTACATACGATGCGACCGGGTCGAGAACCGAGGTTTCAAGGCTAGTCCCGAGTCCGTGTGAGCGCCATGATAAATCCCATGCTTTCGGATCTTCGTTCCGTCGAAGTTTCAGTTTTGCACCTGAAGTGTTCGATGAAATGCCGCAATGGGATTTTCTGTCGTTCTTTTGTCCTAACCGCGAGTAAGTCCCTCTTCTCCCCTCCTGTCAATTGATCTCTCAAAAACTATATGTTTGAATACCAATTTAATATAATGCATTTATGATGGTTGTTATATAATTATTTTATGCCATGATGAGCCTTCTTATTAAATCCATGTAAGTCTTCGTTTCATTTTGATCTTTAATTATTGCAAACATACTAATATTAAGCCTCTTAAGTATGAAACTAATAAAAGTTCTAAAGAAAATTATATGATCATGACTATGTCATTCTTAGTGTGGAGGAAACCTGACCATATTGGATTAAATTCCCTGTCAGTTTTTTTTTACACATCCTAAAACTCATATTAGTTTTCAAGTTGTATCAAACTTGTATAAATAAATAAGACACCAAAAATTTAAACATCAACAGTATCAGTTTTTTTTGTATTCTTCATTTGTATCTGTAAAACTGATATTTATTTGTTAATATTTATATAACTAAGCAAATCATATCCTAAACTTCCGGAAACAATGTGAGTTGGACTCATTCTTCTCTCATATCAATAGGTGAATCCATGTTACTATCCTTTTGGAGGAAATATGAGTGATTATTAACGTGACAATCATTTATCTATGTGAGCTTCAGATTTCTCCTTGTTATGGAAATTTCTTCCAGACACCTACTAAAATATTTATATGAAAAAAAAAGATTGCTATTTAAGGTTCGCTATATTTGAGTTTGTAATCACGTATCAATAATCCGATGTGATCCATAGTTTCTGATACTGTAAATTTTGTCATCATAACAAATATGTTCCTGATCTGTTAAACAACCATATCTGAATAGTTCAAATTTTTTGATATACAAAAGTATCGTTCCGTTTGATCAGGTTAAGTGGATATCCTATTAGAGTAGAAGATTTATAAGTTAGCAGTTCATATTATAATTTGTTTACTTATATCCACCCTATCGTAGTGAGTAGTGATTATAATATGAGTATAAATTAAAGTTTTGTTGAGAGTCGCATCATCGATTATTGATCTGGTATAATTATAATTTAATAGTATGAGCATACAATGGTTTTAAAAATAGAATATTTTACACTAAAATACCATGAAATTCCAAATAAATCAATATTACAAATAAATACCATTTATTACGAAAATAGAATATTTTCATTAGAAATATCACAATATAAAATCTACATTCATTACAACTCTAAAGACAATTAATAAATACTTGGGGTGTATTTTGAAAAGTATATAAAAGTATTTTTACGTAAAATTCCCTCAAGTTTTACAAATTATCCTAAGGACCCTAACAATTATAAGTTTAAGAAATAATCAAGACTTTGATTTACATTTCTAATTGTCTGACTCGGGTTTGAGTCTGATGAATCTGACTTGAATATTATTCAAGTCAATCTACAATCTTCAACATGAATCCATGAATCCAATTATCAATCTATACGACTTGACCGAACCGAACCATGGATATACATTCCATCTACACGGTTCTCCATTTATTCCACTTACATGATTCTGCGGATACATCCATTTACTGATATCATGGTTTCGGTCAGTCTTACAATTATGCCCTCAATTCAATTTACATTACAAAACAATACAAATAAAACACTATGGGGTTTAAGGGGTAGATTGCTATGGAAGGTGTTAAAAGTGGCACGAGGCGGTAAGATTAAGACACCTAACCTATATTCCGTTGCTGTTGTACCGTGGCTTAACGGTTCCTTGTACATTCTGTTTGCCCTGATCTCTAGCATATAGAGACCC
This sequence comes from Agapanthus africanus, assembly GCA_030015575.1. Classification (NCBI taxonomy): domain Eukaryota; kingdom Viridiplantae; phylum Streptophyta; class Magnoliopsida; order Asparagales; family Amaryllidaceae; genus Agapanthus; species Agapanthus africanus. The sequence continues at coordinate 529,730,149 of CM057347.1, read as the reverse complement.
CTCTCGTATACACTGGTATCCTTCTGTACCAAGCTACAAACAACAGAGGTAACACTACAATACAACAATATAATACAACTGTAAAAGATACTCTCTTTCTCTCTGTCTATTCTGTTTCCTCTTATCTTTAGGACTTACCGAGCGACCTGTTCGCTGACGACGTTCTATTCTTTCTTCTTTGAATGTCGTCAGGTGGTTTGGACCCGACAGAGATCGAGCCATCTGCAGAAGACTTGGAGCAGTTTGCTGAAGAACCAGAGCTCTAGTTTCAGTGTACATTTTCTATTCAGTACTTTTCATTTCCTGTTATGCCATTGTTTAGGCATCGTTTTATTTCAGTTGTATTTCCTTTTCATGAATTGAACAAAAGAATGTTAATAAATAAAAGTTCATGTTTTTTATTATAGCTTGTCTCTTGTGTATTTACTTTTATATTGCTCAGATACGCTTAGCGTATGTACTTAGCGGACCAGTCGCGTCCCCTTCGCCGTATACCGGGAAGAGGGGCGTGACATCCACAGTTCGACGTTAGTTTTAAGACATCACGGTCGAGGTTAAGGACATCATAGTCCCTGAGTTTAAGGACTCCACAGTCCGTAAAATGTATGGTTGTCGGGACCCGTCATCTCTTTGAAGACGTTGAGGAATTACAATGACAAATATCAAAGGAGTGAAGAGATGTACCCTTGAACCGAGGTGGTTTGGTCGAAAGAGCAGATATGCTCAATTCAAAATAAGTTGAGGACTTATGGCCAGAATTGGGCTAAGTCCAATTAAAATGTTTTAACATTTTATTTCTGTGCTGGCTATTAAGCCTATATTTGGGCTCGGCCCTTTTTAATAATGCTAAGCATTGGGCTCTGTCATTTTGTCTGGAATTAAATGCATAGCATTTATCAGGAACAAAGTGGTGTTCTGATAGCGTGCCACGTGACGCGTCAGGCGTTTTGCGCCAATTAAAGAGCGTATTGCGCTAGCGCACGCGAAGGTGACACGTGTCGCACTCACCGCTAAGCCCGGTTCATTAGCGCACTTGCGCTTTCCATCTATGAGCGCTTTGCGCTAGTCAGTTAGCGTGCCAGCGAGTGACACGTGGCGTGCTTGGCGCTGAGCGCTAGTCTATGAGCGCAGCGCTCTGTTTCAGGAGCGCAAAGCGTAGATTGTGTCTCTAGTTGACACGTGGCAAGTTCTGGCGCCGTGCGCCGGTCCAATAAGCGCAAGGGCGCAGTTCATAAGTGCAAGGCATTTTTCAATAGCGCAAAACACATCTGATCGATTTTAAGATCATAGAACAACTTTTACGTTCTTCTAAGGAGGCTTTGCCTCAAGATCCAAGAACAAAAGTTCTTGTTTTGATAAAAGGCTCTGCCTTTATAGATCAAAAGATCTGTTAGTAAAGTATTTTACTTCTTTTATTTTTTTATGATTAGATCTTTTGGTCATTCTTCTTATCATCAAAGACCTTGGTCTTTTTTCATATCTATGATCTTTTTAGAAGAGGGTTCTTCTTTTTATGAGATGATTTCAACGTAGTTCTTTTTTTTTACCTTGAATATGAAGAAAAACTCTTCTTTTCTTAAGAGCTTGCTCTCTTTTTTTGCAGAGGGTTTTTCTCTCTGTTCTTCTCTATTTTCTCTATATTTCTAACTTGAAGTCTAGGGTCCTTTATATAGGGCCAAATGATTTGTTAAATCAGTTTTGAGAGATCTTTCTCTTGATTGATTGGGGAATATTTCCCACCGTTGGATCTTTGATCCTAAGGCTTCTGTTTGACAGAAGATAATCTTCTTGTTTTTAATAAGATTAAGAAATATTTCCATGCAGAATTTGTTCTGTCTTTGGTAATTTATTATTTACCATTGGATCGTTGATCCAGCGGTGCCTAAAGCACAATCTTGTTGTTTGGAAAGATTTTGAGGAATCTTTCCTTAACAGAATTTAATTCTGGTTAATTAATGATTTATCATTATTATTAGATCTTTTGATCCAACAGTGGGAATTTTTAATTTCAGCGCTGGCGCACCTACGTTAGACACGTGGCGCGCAGCGCAACTATGCTAGCACACCCGTGCTTGCGCACCCGTGCTTGACATGTGGCGCGCAGCGCAGAGCGCAGCGTCACTGTGCTAACGCACCTGTGTTAGATACGTGTCACGCAGCGCAGAGCGCTGGATCTGAAGCGTTGCTTCAACTTTCTAAATTTTGAATTTTGAAAACAGAGTTTTGCTCTGATTGGGATGCGCTGCCTAGGGCTCAGCGCTCCTGGCGCTGGCGTGTCTGCTTTTGACACGTTGCGCGCAGTGTGCAGCGCGCAGGATCTGAAGCGTTGCTTCAATTTTTGAATTTTGAAATTCAAAACAGAGCTTTGCTCTGATTGGGGAAACAAATGCCCCCCCCACCGTTGCGCTCACGTGGTGCACACATGAGTGCAGCGGTGGCAACATCTGAGCCCTTGGATCAACTCAGAAGTTGAAGAGGCAGTTCAGTGCCTATAAATATGACCTTTGGTCCTTTAGATGATTATCATCTTCTTCTTGAGAATTTTTGCTCAGAGCCTTGCTTTTTTGTTAGGAACTTTCAAGAGTCAAAACTCTTAGGTAAATTTTAGAAATTTTAATTTTAACAAATTAGGGTTTTTATCCATTAACAGAGCCTTGCTCTTCATAGATCTTTGATCTAAAGAAAACCCTTTTAGGGTTTCATTAATAGAGCCTTGCTCTTTTGACCCATAGATCTAAACAGATCTTTTCTTGGGGTTTCTTATCCCATAAATCAGAGCTCTGCTCTTTTGATAATACGTAGATCTTTTGATCTTTTGATGAAGAACTCTTAAGAGTTTTTCATAGATCTTGAAGATAGAATTTTATTTCTTGATGAATTATATCACCTTCTCAGAGCAAAGCCTTCAATGTTCTCGGGGGATTTCTTTAAATTCACCTCATAATTGTTTTTGATAGGTGTCACTCCTGTGTGCAGAGCATTGCTCTTGAGGAGTTTAACTCCCTGTGTCTGTTTTTCCTTATCGCTAATCTTCTAATGATGTTTCTTTCAGGCATTATGGCTGTTCATTTATACAGTCTGAACGAGTTCATTACTTATGAGGATATCCGCGTACAGGGCCGTCACCAAAACCAAGAGTTCACAGATGCCAAGTGTGCGGAGATTATAGGGCGTCTGTATGCACGCGTTGGTTGGTTACTTCCTCGCCGTTCTGCTCTCTTGAAAGTCGTACTAGTAGCAATTTGGAGAGCACTTCCAGGGTTTCACGAGGCCATGCCGCTTAATGCGCTGGATGATTCCGAAGATAAGGTGCATTCAGTGTACCTGTCGGGGCTGATCTCGAAAAAACGGCGAGATAGCTTCATTGATATTCTGCATCAAATTTTTCAACAGACGACGATAATTGCTTCTTATCAAAGGGTGGGGGGTATTGCCGAAGAGCTTGACATGCGTGAACATGAGAGGATGCACACGAGAATGGTCAGAAAGGCCAGAAAGACTTTAGACGGCCTTACTTTCGAATTTCTCAATCCATGCTCTGGATTCGAGGTTTTGCCATTGTAATTATCTTGACGATGTTTTCGTTTATTGCTTTCATAATTGTAAGAGCCCCCCTTTTTTTGAAATATGAATGGTAAATTTCTCATTTCAGCGTGTCCTCTTTTATATACTAAATCTTTTGCACATACATAAATGGGTATGCCTCGAACGCTTAATTAAATGCAAATCAGATGTTCTTTCTGTCGCTTTCTCCTCTTTGCTATATTGTTGCCATGTGATTTTAGTAAGTGCGGTCTGTAGATAGCATATAGCTGTCAGTCTTGAGCTCTTTGTAGAGTGGCGATGGCTTAGAAAACAGGGTTAGGATCTGTCACCTAAGAATTTTCAACTTTATGAGCCATGAGGGTCTCATAAAGAATTTTCTCCTTACCGGTCGAGAGGATCCCGTAGGTGTAATTACTCCTTAAGAATCGTGAGGATTCCTAAGTGCGTTTTCTCTTGAAAGTCGTAAGGATCTCACAAGAGAATTTACTTCCTTACGAGTCGTGAGGACCCGCAAGTGATGGATGAAGTTGTCCTTATCCGCATTTCACGGAGCTAGGGGTTGCTCTGGATGCTTCCCACGGGTTCACTGTCGTGTTCTGCGAGGACCAGGCTCCGCTCTAGACGTTTTCCAGGATACCGTAGTATAAAGACATCGCGGTCGAGGTTAAGGACATCATAGTTCGTGGATTTAAGGACTCCACAGCCCGTTGTTAGTTTTAAGACATCACGGTCGAGGTTAAGGACATCATAGTCCATGAGTTTAAGGACCTCATAGTCCAATGTTAGTTTTAAGACATTACGGTCGAGGTTAAGGACATCATAGTCCATGAGTTTAAAGACCTCACAGTCCGATGTTAGTTTTAAGACATCACGGTCGAGGTTAAGGACATCATAGTCCGTGGATTTAAGGACTCCACAGTCCAATGTTAGTTTTAAGACACACGGTCGAGGTTAAGGACATCATAGTCCATGAGTTTAAGGACCTCACAGTCCAATGTTAGTTTTAAGACATCACGGTCGAGGTTAAGGACATCATAGTCCATGAGTTTAAGGACCTCATAGTCCGATGTTAGTTTTAAGACGTCACGGTCTAGGTTAAGGACATCATAGTCCATGAGTTTAAGGACCTCATAGTCCGATGTTAGTTTTAAGACATCACGGTCGAGGTTAAGGACATCATAGTCCATGAGTTTAAGGACCTCACAGTCCGATGTTAGTTTTAAGACGTCACGGTCGAGGTTAAGGACATCATAGTCCATGAGTTTAAGGACCTCACAGTCGGATGTTAGTTTTAAGACATCACGGTCGAGGTTAAGGACATCATAGTCCATGGGTTTAAAGACCCCACAGTCCGTGAAATGTGTGGTTGTCGGGACCCGTCACCTCTCTGAAGACGTTGAGGAATTACAACGACAAATATCAAAGGAGTGAAGAGATGTACCCTTGAACCAAGGTAAAATTAGTTTAAGGACATTACGGTCCATTGTTAGTTTTAAGACATCACGGTCGAGGTTAAGGACATCATAGTCCGTGAGTTTATGGACCTCACAGTCCGATGTTAGTTTTAAGACATCACGGTCGAGGTTAAGGACATCATAGTCCGTGGATTTAAGGACTCCACAGTCCGACGTTAGTTTTAAGACATCACGGTCGAGGTTAAGGACATCATAGTCCGTGGATTTAAGGACTCCACAGTCCGACGTTAGATTTAAGACATCACGGTCGAGGTTAAGGACATCATAGTCCATGGGTTTAAGGACCCCACAGTCCGTGAAATGTGTGGTTGTCGGGACCCGTCGCCTCTCTGAAGACGTTGAGAAATTACAATGACAAATATCAAAGGAGTGAAGAGATGTACCCTTGAACCAAGGTAAAATTAGTTTAAGGACATCATGGTCCATTGTTAGTTTTAAGACATCACGGTCGAGGTTAAGGACATCATAGTCCATGAGTTTAAGGACCTCACAGTCCGATGTTTGCTCTGGATGCTTCCCACGGGTTCACTGCCGTGTTCGGCAAGGACCAGGCTCCGCTCTGGACGTTTTCCATGGGGTCAGAAGTGACATAATCCGTGTTCCACATAGCCAGGAATTTTGCTCTAGATACTTCCCACGGGTTCACTGCCGTGTTCAGCGAGGACCAGGCTCCGCTCTGGATGCTTCACACGGGTTCACTGCCGTGCTCTGCGAGGACCAGGATCCTCTCTGGACGTTTTCCACGGGATCAGAAGTGACATAATCCGCGTTCGACGTAGCCAGGAATTTTGCTCTGGATGCTTCCCACGGGTTCACTGCCGTGTTCGGCGAGGACCAGGCTCCGCTCTGGATGCTTCACACGGGTTCACTGCCGTGCTCTACGAGGACCAGGATGGACGTTTTCCACGGGGTCAGAAGTGACATAATCCGCGTTCGACGTAGCCAGGAATTTTTCTCTGGATGCTTCCCACGGGTTCACTGCCGTGTTCGGCGAGGACCAGGCTCCGCTCTGGATGCTTCACACGGGTTCACTGCCGTACTCTGCGAGGACCAGGATCCGCTCTGGACGTTTTCCACGGGGTCAGAAGTGACATAATCCGCATTCAACGTAGCCAGGAATTTTGCTCTAGATGCTTCCCACGGGTTCACTGCCGTGTTCGGCGAGGACTAGGCTCCATTCTGGATACTTCACATGGATTCACTGTCGTGCTCTCCAAGGACCAGGATCCGCTCTGGATGTTTTCCACGGGGTCAGAAGTGACATAATCCGCGTTCCACGTAGCCAGGAATTTTGCTCTAGATGCTTCCCACGGGTTCACTGCCGTGTTTGGCGAGGACCAGGTTCCGCTCTGGATGCTTCACACGGGTTCACTGTCGTGCTCTGCGAGGACCAGGATCCGCTCTGGACGTTTTCCACGGGGTCAGAAGTGACATAATCCGCGTTCCACGTAGCCAGGAATTTTGCTCTAGATGCTTCCCACGGGTTCACTGCCCTATTCGGCGAGGACTAGGCTCCGCTCTGGATGCTTCACACGGGTTCACTGCCGTGCTCTGCAAGGACCAGGATCCGCTATGGACGTTTTCCACGGGGTCAGAAGTGACATAATCCGCGTTCCACGTAGCCAGAAATTTTGCTCTGGATGCTTCCCACGGGTTCACTGCCGTGTTCGGCGAGGACCAGGCTCTGCTCTGGGTGCTTCACATGGGTTCACTGCCGTGCTCTGCGAGGACCAGGATCCGCTCTGGACGTTTTCCACGGGGTCAGAAGTGACATAATCCGCATTCCACGTAGCCAGGAAGGGTTGACTTTATCTGCATTTCACGGAGTCGGAATTTGACTCTCGGTCATCTGTACACCGCCGAGTCATGGAACTGGGAGTTGCCGCTGTTCCGCTTTACTTGATGTTGTGCCCGTTGTAATGAGACGAACGTCGAGATGATCTCGAGATTATTTATGAACCGTCGAGATTTGGCTTCTCCTTCTGATGGAAACCTGGGGAGGAGGAGTGTGACTCCCTCTTCGTTTGTGCCCCCGGATTGTATACAGGGATCGATGTGATATCACCTGTAGGGCATAAATTTCATTTTTATTTTTCAATTCTTTCCGCGATGCTCTATCATTTCAGCTTTTATATCACAAAGGTCGCGATTGCCCAATCATTTCGGCTATTTTTCGCGGTGCCCAATCATTTCGGCTATTTATTTTATTTTTACTCGCTACTTTTTATTGCGAGTTGCCCAATCATTTCGGCTATTTTGCATGCATACATTTTTTACTTGCTGCTTCTGTTGCAAGTTGCCCCATCATTTCGGCTATTTCGTATGCATGTGTGGTTTGTTAGCTTTTCTCTACAAGCTTGGGATTAGACACTGATTTCGGCATCAGCATCGCTACAACTGGGATATGGCCAGGAGCGAATCATCATTTGCCCCTGTCGATGTCAGACAAAGGTGGCTTAGAGAACAGGGTTAGGATCCTGTCGACTAAGGCTTTTGATTTTATAAGCCGTAAGGGTCTCACAAAGATATTTCTCCCTGCAAGTCGTGAGGATCTCGTAGGTGTGTTTTCTCCTTAGGAATCGTAAGGACTCCTAAGTGTATGGCTTCTTGTAAGTCATAAGGATCTTACAAGAGAGTTTTCTCCTTATAAGTCGAGGGGACTCACAAGGGTTGTTCACCATGCGAACATATCCCTAGTCACGGGTGGGACTTCGTTAGGGAAATGTTTATTTGCGCCCGTGGATTGTATACAAGGGTTAGCATTGAGCCGCTTGTAGGGCATTAGTGGAAGTTGTGGGGGCTGTTTAAGAATAGGTTCAGGTCTATGTAACTTAAGACTTTTGAATCTTATGAGCCGTGAGGGTCCCATAAGAGGGTTCTCCCTACGGGTCGAGAGGATCCCGTAGGTGTAATTTCTCCTTAAGAATCGTGAGGATTCCTAAGTGTGTTGCTCCCTTGTGAGTCGTAAGGATCTCACGCGGGTGATTTCTCCTCACAAGGTCGAGAGGATCTTGTACGTGTCTTTTAACGAGGTTGCGCCTTTTCGGGTTTTCACAAACACTCGCCGGTAGCCCTGCTGTTTTTACTCACGGAGCCCTTTCGGGTTTTCATCTGTGCCCACTTTGCTTATGGACATACCGTTTCCCCTTTTTTTTATTCTTTCTCCTTTTTTTTTTCAAACGAGGTTGCGCCCTTTCGGGTTTTCACAAGACTCGCCGGTAGCCCTGCTGTTTTTACTCACGGAGCCCTTTCGGGCTTTCATCCGTGCCCACTTTGCTTATGGACGTACCGTTTTCCTTTTATTATTATTATTATTATTTTTATTCTTTTTTTGTATCAGCTTTGGGATGCTGCAATCCACCGTAGTTTCTCGACATCTCGGTCAACAGCTAGTTTTAGGACATAGTGGTCTGTCATTAGTTTAAGGACGTTTCGGTCCGCTGTTAGTTTAAGGACGTTTCGGTCGACTGTTAGTTTAAGGACGTTTCGGTCCGTTGTAAAGTAAGCCGGTTACTACTTATAGAGTTTGGGCTTAGGAAGATAGCGAGCGGACATAGTCGTCGTTGTCTATCATTGACCTAGGCCGTGACTCATCAAGCTTAGTATTTCTTCAGGAAGCGACCGTTTATTGGCCTGAAAGGTCTTTCACCATGCATGTCCATGAGTAGATAGGCTCCACCCTGGTAGACCTTGTCTATGATGTACGGTCCTTCATAGTTCGGCTCGAATTTTCCCCGCTTGGCGCGATTGGGGATCATAGGTCTTTTGACCACTAGCACGAGTTCGCCTTGGCGGAATGTCCTCGGCCTGGTCAATCTTTCATATGAGCGTGTCATCTTTGCTTTATAAGCTTCGAGATTTTGCTGCGCCAGGAGCCAGGTTTCATCAAGGGCATCGAGCTCCTCAAGCCGAAGGTGAGCGTTCTCTTCGTCCGTCAGCTCGTAATGAACTGCTACTCGTAGAGAGGGTAACTCTATCTCGAGGGGAAGTACTGCTTCTGTACCGAATACCAACGCGTACGGCGTTGTGTTCGTGGCCGCCTTGAACGTAGTTCGATACGCCCAGAGAGCTTCTTGGAGTCTCTCGTGCCAGTCTTTCTTATTTCGAGACACCGTCTTTTTCACGATCTTTGTCAAGCTCTTGTTGAAAGCCTCAGCTAGACCGTTAGCTCGGGGATTATAGACTGATGAATATCTCCAGTCTATGTTATGTTGTTGTGCGAAGCGGCTGATCTTGTGGCTTCTGTAGGCTGGCCCGTTATCAGATATGATTCGTCTCGGAGTTCTAAACTGATAAATGACGTGCGTCGTGAAGAAGTAGAGGATATTTTCCGTCTTCACTTCCTTCAGCGGTACTGCTTCTGCCCATTTGGAGAAGTAATCAGTTGTCGCTAAAATGAATCGATGTCCTCTCGAGGATGCTGGTTCGATGGGACCGATTATGTCAGTTCCCCACATTTCAAACGGCCAGCTACCCACCGTTGGATGTAGTGGATTTGGATGCTGATGGATAAAATCCCCATGAATCTGGCATGAGTGGCATTTCTTCGCATACTCGAGGCAGTCCTTGGTCATCGTGGGCCAATAATAACCCATCCGTTTGATCTTCAACTTCATCTTCGGGCCTGCTTGGTGAGAACCGCAGAGTCCATCATGAACTTCTTGGAAGACTCTTTTCGCCTCTTCAGGTCCCAGGCATCTCAACCACAGAGAATCAAACGACCTCTTGTACAGAGTATCATTGACGAAAGCGAAAAATAGGGCTCGCTTCATGAGCTGATGTTTTGAGGACGCATCTTCAGGCGTTCGACGGGATTTGAAGTAGTCTATAAAGACTTCTTTCCAATCCTCAGCCTTTTCCCGATCTTTTATTTGCATAGCCATTTGCTCAGTCGCTCCTTTTTCTTCGGACGACTCCGGAGATATTTCCGCCGGCTCAAGAACTCGACGGCTTTACACAACGATTCTCATGTCATCGAGGTTCTCGTCGGCCAGTTCTTTAGCGAGCTTAGCTAGTGCATCCGCTTTGCTATTTTCTGCACACGGTATGCTTTACAAGATGTAGGAAGGTATTTAGGTCAGCAGTTGCTGTACTCTCTCGCCGTACTTTACCGGTTCTGGTTTGCACGTTTGATAGTCGTCGTTTACTTGACTGACGACCAGTTGGGAGTCTCCGTATATAAGCAGGTTTTCAATTCCCATGTCGATTGGCGATCTCGAGACCTGCTATCAAAGCTTCGTATTCGGCTTCATTGTTCATCCTCGGCTCTGTTAAGGAGAAAGCAAAGCGCATTATCCCTCCTTGTGGAGTCACGAAGATGAGGCCTACCCCTGATTTGATTATGGGCGTGTTCTGTTTGCGCTTCTTAGTGGAGGATGCTCCATCGAAATAAAGTTCCTACCGGGTACCACTTCCGTCGATCGTTTCAAACGCATGTTCGTCTGGCAGTTCGCAATTCAAGGGAGAATTGGCTGGTATCGATGTTCGGCGAGGAAGTCAGTGATGGCCTGGCCTTTCACTGCCTTAAGAGGCTGATAAGTTATTGAGAACTCCATCAAGAGCAAGGCCCATTTAGCGAGCCGACCTGTCAATATAGCCTTTGACATCAAATATTTGAGAGGGTCCACCTTCGATATGAGACGAACTTCATGCGCCAACGCATAGTGTCTGAGCTTCGTTATCATGAAGATCAACGCCAGGCAGTGTTTTTCGATGGGGGAATAATTGCTTTCTGCCCCCAGAAGAACTCGAATCAAATAGTAGAGGGCTCTCTCCTTCCCTTGGTCGTTCTCTTGTGCCTATAATGCGTCTGGGGAACCTTCAAGGGCTGTTGTATAAAGAATAAGAGGCTTTCCCTTGACCGGGGCGGCCAGTACTGACGGATTCTGCAGGTATTGCTTGATTTCGTCCAGCGCGCTTTGGCATTTGTGATCCCATACGAATGGGGTTCCCTTCTTCATTAGGTGGCTGTAGGGACGGCACTTGCTGGAGAGATTGGCTATAAATCGCCGAATATACGCGAGCTTTCCTTGGAGAGACCGCAATTGCTTAAGTGTCTTTGGCGGAGGCATTTCCATAATCGCCTTGATCTTTGACGGATCTATCTCGATGCCTCGGTGTCGGAAAATGAATCCTAGGAATTTGCCCGAAGAGACTCCGAACGCGCATTTGAGAGGGTTCATCTTCAAGTTGTATTGCCGAAGGCGCTGAAATACGGTCTTCAGATGCTCTAAATGCTCCTCGTATGATTTGCTCTTAACCACGAGGTCGTCGATATAGCATTCGACGATTTCATGTATGAGGTCATCGAACATCTTCGTCATGGCCTTCTGATAGGTGGCACCGACATTCTTTAGACCGAAGGGCATAACTTTGTAGCAGAATATACCCAAAGGGGTCCGGAAAGCAGTGTGCCTCTGGTCCTCGGGATGCATCTTTATCTGGTTATATCCCGACGATCCGTCCATGAAGGAGAAAACTTCGTGAGTGGACGTATTGTCTATCATCAGCTCGGTGACCGGTACTGGGAAGTCGTCCTTCGGGCAAGCTTTATTGAGATCCCAAAAGTCTACGCAGATGCGCACCGTCCCATTCTTCTTCATCACTGGGACGATATTGGCGATCCAGTCAGGGTACTGAACCTCTTGGATGAAACTAGAGTCGATTAGCTTCTTAACCTCGGTGTTGATACTCATCTCAAGCTCAAGCCGCATTCTCCTTGGTGCCTGTTTGATTGGCTTAACGTCCGGGGATATCGCCAACTTATGCACAGCAATCTCTGGATCTAATCCTGGCATTTCAGAATAGTTCCATGCGAAGCAATCTTTATGCTTCATGAGCACGTCCTTTAGCGTAGCCACCCTCTCTTCAGACAATAGCTCACTGACGAATTTCGGCCGCGGGTCACTCGCCATCCCCAAATCAATTTTCTTGAGGTTATCTGCAGTAGTATGTATTTCATCCTCCAGCTCTTTCGGTGCCGGTGGAAACTCTGAGATCACCTCGTCATCATTGTTTTCGAAGCACCAGGGGAGGTCATCCATATTCTCGGGCTCTTCTTTTGATAGTGTTATCATATGACAGGTACGAGCTCACTTCCATAACCGATGTTGATCTGGTTCTACTCTCGCTGCTTTGGGTTCATGCTTCTGCGGCGAGGTTACCCTTCAGCCGCTGGATAAAGCGAACTTGCCTTGCTGATATTGATCTTCGACCTAGTTCTTGAAGGTGAAGCAGTCTTCAATAGAATGTCCTATTGCCCTATGATAGGAGCAATAGTCCGGACCAGAGACTTCGCCTGTTTGCTCGGGGTGTTTAGACTCCGGAAGTGTAATCATTTGATGTCTTATGGCAAGATCAAGTATCATCTTTGTTTTGTCTTGAGGAAAAGAGTATGCTCGACTCATCTTCTTCATAAGGGACAAATCTGGACAGCTCGATTCCCGATCGCGTGACTTCTTGGTCCCACTTTGTCGCTGTCGAACGCCTTTTCCACTCTTTGACTTGTTTCTACCTCTGCGTCGGGCCTTTTGTACAACAGGTTGACAGGGAGGAGCATTTTCATCTTTCGCAGCCTGTTGAAGAAGGCGTTGCGTCCTGGCTTTCTCATAGTTGGCCATTTCGCGATTGTGGTCGTCTCGAACCTTTTGACCAGTTTCCCTTATAAGCTTGTCCATTTTTTCTTCGAACGACGGACTGGGCATTTTCACGTCGGGGGCTCTTTCTGGTTCAGGGTTAGCATTCTCCCATTGAGCATCTCCTTCTTCATCAAAGTCATGTACGACGTAGCAGTCGCGGAGAAGCTCCCGTTTCTTGGACCGAACATATCCAAACCCGATCGCTTCCATTCTCCCATTGGGCAACTTGCGCTGAGTTCCGGGAACGTTCCAGATCCTGTCATAGAACTTAGCTTTTCGAGCGGTCTGTTTGAAGGGTATCCCTTTGTTTCCTGATTTAAAATCAGGAAAAGTTACGAAGAAGGCATCACGTGCTAGCACGTGACCAGCAGTCACGTGTTGGCACGTGACACCTAAAAGCATCGGCAAGGCAGATCCAGCTTCCCGACTACATCAAAGAAAAGGGGTTCAGAAAGGGTCACGTGCTCCCACGTGACCAGGGTCACGTGTTGGCACGTGACATTTAAAAGCGGCTTCAAAGGCACATCGGTTCCCTGATCAAATCAAGGAAAAGGCTTCAAAAGAGGTCACGTGCTCCCACGTGACCAAGGTCACGTGTTGGCACGTGACACTCAAAAGCAGCAGACTCAATTCCCTGATCAAATCAAGAAAAAGGCTCCAGGCGAGGGTCACGTGCTCACACGTGACCAGGGGTCACGTGGTGGCACGTGACGGCTAAGCGGCAGCCAGAAGGCAGAGGGCAAAAAGGAAGAAGAGGTCTCATTCCAAGGGGGTCACGTGCCCACACGTGACCAAGGGTCACGTGGCCACACGTGACCGGCTTTCAAAGCCTATCTGTTAACAGAATTAAATTCTGAGAAAAAGGCCTCTCAAATCTTTCCAAAGGAACCGATTGAATTAAAGATTTAAAGATTCTTAAATATCACCTATCTATGGAAAAAGCCTGAACTTAGAAAGATTTCCCCTTAAAATCTAACCGAAATAACAAAGGAGAATCTCTGGATTTAAAATCCAATGGTGATTAAAATTCACATAATAATCCAAAGGTCCAAAACGAATGGTGAATACAAATTAAATCTCTCAATGAAAGATTCACCAAAACTAATTGATTCGGCTGCTTCTCCTATAAATAGGAGCCAAGAGACGCAGAGAAGAAAAAAGGAATCGATACATAAAAAAAAGGAGAGCCTTCATACTTTGGAGGAATTTGGATCTTCTGCAAAAGAAAACCCTAGGTAAGGAAGGGAAGGCTTTTTGAAAGGAAAAGAGAATTTAATTCTCAACAGAGTTTAACTCTGATATAAAACAGAAGAACATAGTTCTCTCTTTAGTGGAGGATCTGTAAAGTGCACATCTCCCCTCAAATTGAGAATTTAATTCTCATTGGGTTGAGATCCTGCCATGCAGATCCAAAGCATAGAGAGGGAATGGAAGCTTGAGAATTTAATTCTCGCAGATCTATAGGAATTTAATTCCTTTAAAATAAAATTAGGGTTTGACCCTGTGTTATGGGAATTTAATCCCTTCAGAATGAACAGAATCAGGGTTTAACCCTAGTTAAGAACTTAGTTCTGTCAAAATAACAGGAATTTAATTCCCTCAAGAAAGAAGAAATTAGGGTTTCACCCTATGACAGAATCTCATTCCTCAGAATAATTCTTTAAAAGAGAGTGGGAATTTAATTTCTTAAAGCTTTTATTAGGGTTTAACCCTATGATAGAATTCAATTCTTCACATATATGAGGAATTTAATTCCTATAGAAAATTCAGAGTTCAACTCTATCCCAGAATATAAATCTTCAGAAGGGAATAGGAATTTAATTCCTCTTAAATTTATCGTTAGGGTTCAACCCTACGAAGAATTTAATTCTTAAAAAGGGATTAACAGATCTTCTAAAAAACATACAAAGAGGCAGAGTCATGTGCCACCACGTGACCCCCGAAAAGAACCACAGAGAAGGACCTTTGAGGCAGTGCCTCACGTGACCCACGTGACCTACGGCAGAAGCTTTAACATACAGGCATTTAAATGCCCGTCACATGATGGCACGTGATGCTCTAAAAGATGCACTATTCTCGGCAGAACAAATGAAGGGAGGGCGCCCTCACGTGCTACCACGTGACCCCTCTTGCCTTAATGTTTAACACTAAATTGGAACCCCTGAATCCAGTGTGAAAACACTGTTTGGCCTTAGTGTTCAACACTAATCAAAGAACTTTATTGGCAGTGTTTAACACTGAATTTCTTAGTATTTAACACTAATTTGAAGCCTCTGCTGCTAGTGTTTGACACTGATTTGCTCTAGTGTTTAACACTAATTTGAACCCCTCGTTGCTGGTGTTTAACACCAACTGTCTTTTAGTTTTGAAACACTAACTTGATCCCAGTATTCAACATTGCTGAATTAACGATAGCCCAATTGGCTAAATGGCCAGAGGCAAAGCCTCTCTTTCAAAGCCAATATTCCAAGCATGATTGGACTTAGCCCAAGATGGCCGTAAGTCCTCACTTCAGACTTAACCGGGCTAAGGGGCTCATAACATAATTAATTGGTCTTGATCCCAAATTGGGCCGAAGACTATTTAATCCACCCCGGTTCAAGGGTACATCTCTTCACTCCTTTGATACTTGGCGTTGTAATCCCTCAACGTCTTCAAAGAGGTGACGGGTCCCGATGACCACGCATTGACATGGACTGTGGGGTCCTTAAACTCATGGACTATGAGGTCCTTAACCTTGACCGAGATGTCTTAAAACTAACAACGGACTGTGGGGTCCTTAAACTCATGGACTATGAGGTCCTTAACCTTGACCGAGATGTCTTAAAACTAACAACGGACTGTGGGGTCCTTAAATTCATGGACTATGAGGTCCTTAATCTTGACCGAGATGTCTTAAAACTAACAACGGACTGTGGGGTCCTTAAACCCATGGACTACGACGTCCTTAACCTTGACCGCAGCGTCTTAAAACTAACATTGGACCGCAGTGTCCTTAAACTACCCATGGACCGCAATGTCCTTAAACTACCTACCGACCGTAACGTCACTAAATTAAACAACAGAGCCCCCCTTTTATTGCTCTCTTGTTAGATCTAAACGATCCCGTTAAGTCGATCTTAGTCTAAAAACTAGACTAACGTATCCTTAACAAAAGTTTAAGTCGATCTTAGGCTCAAATGAGGCTAACGTATCCTTAAACCCAAACCCCCAAACCCAAATCTAAGATAATACGGATTTGGACTAGTCCACGTCCTACGGGCGACGACATAACTCAGTCTCCGTATGCAATCCACGGGCAACTAAACATATAAGAAATACACACGACACGAAGTGACCATCTGGAGAAGGAGAAAGTGGTTACCGCGACGCGGTAGCGTAATTAACTGCAGGGGCTTGCGCCTGCAGGGAAGAGCGTCCCCACAATCAAAAACCCCTCAAGCGAGGGGGAATTTGACGAAGTCTGCTACATCGGACGCATCCGTTTAAACCTTCGATATACGGTTCCATAAATCAACTTAGCATCTTCGGAGAGGTGGACGGATAGCACCAATTAGCATCTGCCCCGAATCTCAGGCGAGACGCCCGCGTCTTGGCCGACGTTCGGAGGGGAACACCCTTGGTGCTTTAATAGCCTTTTCAAGCCTTCTGTGTAATATCTAGGCAGAAGGATGGGCTGGAGCCTGTCAAGTGTAGAATCCGCGCCATGCCAAACTTCTTTCTCCACTCTTATTTCCGTGGATCGGTAGAATAGGATTGCCTGTTCACCTTTTTGCCTGGGAGGGACGTAAAATGTTTGTAGCTTTTGTACGCTATAAGCTTCAAGTGCGTCGAGATCTTTGTAATGCTCCCGCAGAATCATGGTAATTTGCAAACTCTGATTATCACCAGCGAATGCTTGTATTGGTGGCCGAGCGGAGAATATAGCATGGACCTCATCTTCCGAGTCGCTGCCAAAGATCAACATAGAAGCGGACGGTCCCGGCTTGTTGTACTGGGGTGGACCTGAATAAACTATCTCTTCCTCTTCCTCAGTATCACTCCCGAAAACAGGAATGGTGGTGATAGTTTTGTTCTCCGGTTTGTGACATCTCTCTGTGTCCTCGAAATCTGGCAAAAATTATTTTGCATCTTCGTACTTGCGGACTTCGTTCACGGAGAATGGGTTCAGCTCTCCTGTTACGGTATACTCGAGACTATCCTTAAAGTATTTCATACACTGATATTGTGTAGAAGGGATGATGTTGTACTCGTGTAACCAAGGCCGGCTGAGCAAAGCGTTATAGCATGTCTTGGCGTCAATGACGTGAAATTTAATATCCGTGACAAGTAGCCTGAATCGTAACGTCAGTATCACAGACCCGAGAGTCCGCGATGACTGGGAGTCAAAACCGGAGATGGTGATTTTATCATGAGCGAGGTGCTGGACGCTCATGCAGATTTCCTTCAACACTCGCACGTTGAGGAGATTGACGGAAGACCCATTGTCGACCAGGATTTTGCCTATCTTGATATCATGGCAGTATCCTGAGACATAGAGGGGACGGTTGTGCTCGCACGTCCCAAGAAGGAGGTCTTCATCGCCGAAGGTGATATCGGCTGTGCGTACTTCTTCCAGCTCGTCCTTCATCTTTTCTTCGGCGAGGGAAGCTTGGAATCGCTCTGGCTTTTGTAACACCTTGATCAATGAATCTCTTGCTTCTTTTGATAGTAAAAGGGGGTCGAGAATGCTGAGCTGCGAGGGTAACTTCCTCAAGTGTGCTGGAACATTATAGTCCACCTTATTTTTCTTTGGAGGGTCCTTGGCTGTCAGCTCTTTGACGGCTTGGTCATCAAGGACGATATCCTCAGGGATCTTTTCTTTTCCCTTGTCTTTTCTATTTGACCCACTGTTCGAGGGCCCAAGGTTCTTTTCGGGCAGCGTGCGATTGCGCAGCTGAATGTTTTCACAGGCCTTCAGTTCTTTTCGGGCAGCGTGCGATTGCGCAGCTGAATGTTTTCACAGGCCTTCAGTTCTTCCTCTTTTCCCAAAGTGGACTCTTTAAAGAGAGGGCTAAGAGCCATTTCTTTGTCAGAGTCGCTCCCGAAGGTGAGAACTTGCGATCCCCCGGTATTGACCATGCGACAGCTGCCGGTGGTTCTTTTATGCTCCCTGGTCGTATTCCCTTGCTCCCGAGTCTTACGTTTCATCCGCTTGAAATGTTGCCGGTGAGCAACATATCCCTGCCACCATCTTTTAAAAGCGTCGCACTCTTCGGTAGGGTGCGAAATCTTTTGATGATATAAGCAGTAGCTAGGATGTATTTCTGTTTCACCAAGGGCGTTCGCTTCGGAGGGTGGTAGCTTCATCCCTATTGATATGGCTTTGGCGAACCTTTTCCTCGTCTTGAACTTGCTTTTATTCGTGGCGGATGTACCTTGATATGGCAGGGGTATTTCACCCCTTTCGTCCAGTCGCCGGCGTTGGGTCTTTTCAAATATGGCCACTTCACGCTCCCGATCAGCCTTGCTTTTAAGAAGAGCTTCGTTTAGGAATGTGTCGATCATCTTGTCTGATGGCCCTGGAAGTTCCGGTTCAGGCCCTGCCCCCAGTCTCTTGGTGCAAAGGGCTTCTTCATCATTTATTGATGAGTGAGAGATCACATGGCAACTTGCTACGCAATCTTCAGATTCATCCGACGAGTCTTCTCCATCATCTCCGTCTTCAAGGACGTGGCCGAGAAACTCTTGGAGCGTGATTGGAGTCCGCGCCTTCTGGTTATACTCTTTCAGCGCGTTGATTTGTTTTTGCAGGTCCGTGCGCTTGTCGCCAGGCTTCACTGGTTTTTTGGATTTCTTCTTCTTTTTCAAAGATTTCGACGGCTGGGTGTATGTGCTTTGACTATTACCACCGATTTTTAGAGTCGGGCATGGTTTTAGCATCCCCTCGATGATCTCAGGTTCCAACGGATTCTTCCACCTAATCGCCGGGCATGTCTGGAGATCATTCAGCATTCTTTTGGTTTTGGCTGAAAGAGTCACTTCCCATGGAGCTTCTTCAACAAAAGAGCACGATAACCCCGGTGTATCCGTCTTCTTAGGAGTGTGCGGTTGTGGTGGGCTTACTTTCTATTTCTCAGACAACGCAAACTTGCGTTGCTGGTATTGATCCTCGATCCAACCCTTAAAGATGAAGCAATCTTCAATTGGATGGCTTACCGTTTGGTGGTAAGGGAAATAATTTGGATTATTCACTTCGCCGGGTTGCAATGGTCGCTTTGGATTCGGCAAATTGATAAGCCTGTTGCGCATCGCTAGTTCGAACAGCTTCTTCGTTTTATCCCGTGGGAATGAGTAAGAACGCTTCATTTTCTCATTATAATAGCGTCTTCTGTCTTCCAATTGATCTGTTAGTCTTGGAGCAATGGGCTGCTTTTGGGTGTTCGCAACGAAGGTCGCCTTCCCTTTACCATTTTCGTTCCGCGGTTCCGGTTTCGGAGGAGACGGTCTATGACCCATCTGATCCATCTGTGCTAGCTTGTCGATTAAAGCCTGGAATGTGGTTGGTTTGAAGAACATCATGAACTGTGAAATAGTTGCATGAGGGTCTAAGGTGCCCACGAACATGCCCACCGCTGGTGCCTCTTCGATGCGTTGTTCGCACTTTGACAAAAGATTTCACCATCGGATTGCGTACTGAACCCACGTCTCGCCTGGCTTCACCCTGGCATTGATCAATGCCGTTATTGGGGTGCGTTCACTAGCACTTGCGAATCGCTGGGTGAACAACAACTCCATTTCTGCGAAAGTTTTGACGGAGTCATTTGGAAGTTCGGAATACCACTCAAACGCCGTCTCCGATAAGCTGCCGACGAATTGGCGGAGCAAAAGCTTATCATCGCCCCCGGTGTTTCCGCACAGAGCTCTAAACTGGGCGACGTTCTGGTGGGGATTGCCCATCCCCTTGTACACATGGAATTTGGGGATGGTATATCCCGAAGGGTATTTTATCTGGTCATACTAGCCTGGATACGGTCACCCAGTTTTGACGACTTGGCCGGCCGCTTCAATTGCCTGGTGAACTCGTATTTGTTGAGCAATATAATCATCCAGGGCGGCCTTAGAAATGGTTTCCTCCTTGGCTGCTGAAAGAGCCGGCAGGGGATTCGATGTTTCTCCTCTGTCATCTTCAATAATGATCGGAGGGTCTTCGGCTGGAGGATCCGGCTGTATCATCATCCCGACCATGTCTTGAAAGAGAAGTGACATTCGCTTTATGTTAGCCGCTTGCTCCGCGGCTTCTTTGTCTTTCTTTTTGAGGACTCTGCGAAGGAAGTCGGCATCAGTTTCTTGTTCGTAACGATGTTCTGATGATGCCTCTGGGCTTTCTTTTGGCCCGGTGAGTGCAGCCATCGCAGTTAGCATCTCCTGAAGCTTCTACTGCTGTTGTTCCTGAGCTCTTGTGATGGATCGGGTGAGTGGTCGGTGACCCATAGAAGCGCGGCTATCTGCTTTCCCAAATGCCATATAAATAGTATGGACCGTTATGCCCCCAGACTTGGGGCGTTTAGTCTCGGCGTCTTTGCAGTCTGCCGTAGTTATAGGGCTTTCTTTGGCCTCCTTCTTTTCTGAGTGGTTGACGTTGAGGGGGCCGTTGTGGTGGGCACCCAGGTGGTTGTCGTCCGTTGTGTTTTGACAGGACGGTTCTCTTCCTTCTGAGCCTTCAGCTTCTTCTGTCGGCGGAGATAGTCCTGATCGATCACTGACTCCTGGACCCATCGCCAGACTTTGTAAACTTTGGAGGACAGCCGTTGAGGAGACTGCTCCGGCTTTATATCTGTGACAGTCTCCACCGGTGGCGGAGATCTTCTCAGTACGGCAGTAGGCGAGTTCCTGCGTACCTTATTCAGTAGCTTAAAACTGTTCCCGGTTGGGACAGCGACATTAACTTCCACCATTGGAGCTGGTGGAGTTAGCCCAGAGGGGGAGTTTCCCCCGGCCTTCTTTACTCAGCGCCAGTGGCGACGTCGAGCATGTCGAGCCATTGGTGTTGGTTCAACGATGGAAATGGTTTTGTCTTGCCCCCTTTCCAGGTGATGGGTTGTTGCTGGCGTCAGCCTGTTGAAGACTGATGTCCGTTGAGAAGCGGTATCCAACCGGTCAAAAACAGACTTCTGAGCAGGGACAGGAATCGTAGTGGGAGCTGGAACAGCCAGTCTTGTAAAACTGACCCTTTGGTAGGAGAAGCCGCCTTGACGACTTCAGGAGCAGGGATGGATATCTTCTTCGGAACAACCTTCTCTGGAATTGAAGGCTTTATCACGGGCCCACATGAACTTTGATCCAATCTCGTGAAGACCGAGGAGCTGGAGCTGGACGACCCGTTGAGAGGGACCGTGGTAGTAGCAAGCCGATCAAAGACCGACTTCTTGGGAGCTTTTGGTACAGGGGTGCTGAAGCTCATCGGCGGGAGCATGGTCCCGAAAAACAATCCCGTGGTGGTCTGCGTGACCTGGTCCACCGGCATCGTGAACAAAGAGGCTGCTTGAGGCCCGTAAGATATGCCTGCAGACGAGGCGGAGCGTACGTTGCAGTTGCAGCTGGAACATTATGCACAAGTGAATGCCATTGATCCTTCGCTTTGTGTACCAAGCAAAACGCCAAATCTTAGTACCTCGAACCCAAAGGCAACCATTAGCAAACCGCGATTGATTTGCGAACACGACACACGAAGTGTGGAGTGGAAAGCGGAAAAGGTCCCACCGGGCGTGCCAGAATCTGTTTACCGCCAGAAACCGGGAAGACTGAACGTCTTGCCTGAATCTGGGAGCAGATGCTAATTGGTGCTATCCGTCTACCTCTCCGAAGATGCCAAGTTGATTTATGGCACCGTGTATCGAAGGTTTAAACGGATGCGGCCGATGTAGCAGTCTTGGTCAGATTCACCCTCGTTTGAGGGGTTTTTGATTGTGGGGGCGCTTTACCCTGCAGGCGCAAGCCCCTGCAGTTAATTACGCTACTGCATCGCGGTAAAAACTTTCTCCTTCTCCATATGGTCATTTCGTGTCGTGTGTGTTTGTTTTGTGTTTGGTTGCCCGTGGATTGTATACGGAGACTAGTTTGTGCTGTCGCCCGTAGGACGTGGATTAGTCCAAATCGGTATCTTCTTAGATTTGGGTTTGGGGGTTGTGTTTAAGGATACGTTAGCCTTATTTGAGGCTAAGATCAACTTAAACGTTTGTTAAGGACACATTAGTCTAATTCTATACTAAGATCGACTTAACGGGATCATTTAGATCCGACAAGATAGCAATTGGGCTCTATTGTCTAGTTTAATGACATTGCGGTCGATAATTAGTTTAAGAACATTACGGTCCGTTGTTAGTTTTAAGACATCGCGGTCGAGGTTAAGGACATCATAGTCCGTGAGTTTAAGGACCTCACAGTCCGGTGTTAGTTTTAAGACATCATGGTCGAGGTTAAGGACATCATAGTCCGTGGATTTAAGGACTCCACAGTCCGACGTTAGTTTTAAGACATCACGGTCGAGGTTAAGGACATCATAGTCCGTGGATTTAAGGACTGCACAGTCCGACGTTAGTTTTAATACATCACGGTCGAGGTTAAGAACATCATAGTCCGTGAGTTTAAGGACCCCACAGTCTGTAAAATGTATGATTGTCGGGACCCGTCACCTCTTTGAAGACGTTGAGGAATTACAACGACAAATATCAAAGGAGTGAAGAGATGTACACTTGAACCGAGGTGGTTTGGTCGAAAGAGCAGATGTGCTCAATTCAAAATAAGTTGAGAACTTATGGCCAGAATTGGGCTAAGTCCAATTAAAATGTTTTAACATTTTATTTCTGTGCTGGCTATTAAGACTTTATTTGGGCTCGGCCCTTTTTAATAATGCTAAGCATTGGGCTCTGTCATTTTGTATGGAATTAAATGCATAGCATTTATCAGGAACAAAGTGGTGTTCTGATAGTGCGCCGCGTGGTGCGTCAGGCGCTTTGCGCCAATTAAAGAGTGTATTGCGCTAGCGCACGCGAAGGTGACACGTGTCATGCTCAGCGCTAAGCGCCGATTCATTAACGCACTTGCGCTTTCCTTCTATGAGCGCTTTGCGCTAGTCAGTTAGCGCGCCAGCGAGTAACACGTGGCATGCTTGGCGCTGAGCGCCAGTCTATGAGTGCAGCGCTCTGTTTTAGGAGCGCAAAGCGCAGATTGTGTCTCTGATTGACACGTGGCAAGTTCTGGCGCCGTGCGCCGGTCCAATGAGCGCAAGGGCGCAGTTCATGACTGCAAGGCACTTTTCAATAGCGCAAAGCGCATCTGATCGATTTTAAGATCATAGAAAAACTTTTACGTTCTTCTAAGGAGGCTTTGCCTCAAGATCCAAGAACAAAGGTTCTTGTTTTGATAAAAGGCTCTGTCTTTATAGATCAAAAGATCTGTTAGTGAATTATTTTACTTCTTTTATTTTTTTATGATTAGATCTTTTGGTCTTTCTTCTTATCATCAAAGATCTTGGTCTTTTTTCAGATCTATGATCTTTTTAGAAGAGGGTTCTTCTTTTTATATGATGATTTTATTTCTGTTTTTCAAGAACGTAGTTCTTTTTTTACCTTGAATATGAAGAAAAACTCTTCTTTTCTTAAGAGCTTGCTCTCTTTTTTTTGCAGAGGGTTTTTCTCTATGTTCTTCTGTATTTTCTCTATATTTCTGACTTGAAGTCTATGGTCCTTTATATAGGGCCAAATGATTTGTTAAATCAGTTTTGAGAGATCTTTTGATCCTAAGGCTTCTGTTTGACAGAAAATAATCTTCTTGTTTTTAATAAGATTGAGAAATCTTTCCATGCAGAATTTGTTCTGTCTTTGGTAATTTATTATTTACCATTGAATCGTTGATCCAGCGGTGCTTAAAGTACAATCTTGTTGTTTGGAAAGATTTTGAGAAATCTTTCCTTAACAAAATTTAATTCTGGTTAATTAATGATTTATCATTATTATTAAATCCTTTGATCCAACGGTGGGAATTTTTAATTCCAGCACTGGTGCACCTACGTTAGACACGTGGCGCGCAGCGCACCCGCGCTAGCGCACCCGTGCTTGACACGTGGCGCGCAGCGCAGAGCGCAGCGTCACCGTGCTAGCGCACCCGTGTTAGATACGTGTCACGCAGCGCAGATTGTTGAATCGGGTTTGATTCTTTTGTAGTTGGGTATTGGACCCAATACACGAATCAGAATACTCGTGATTAGGAACATGTCCTGCCACCTTGACTATCGTGATTGTTGAATCATATCCTTCTCTTGATCCTTTGTTTGGGCGATATGCAAACCATTTTGCATTTCGACCTGAAATCTTTTGGTTCTCTATTATTTCTCCCTGTTTCTTGATTCTGATACTAGGATTTGGGCGACTTGGATGGAGTTATGTAATTGTGCCCATGAACTGCAGCATGGTTACAATGCGGTACTCTATCTAAGTAACTTGGAGTCCTGGTCTTGATTCACTTCCATGTTCCATGAACGTTGTACTACCTTGTCCCTTCGGTTTCATTGTTTACCAGTTATTGTTTCATCGCCAACTTGAATCATGTTTACTGTGGTTAACCCTCTTCGGTATCTTGACTTCGGATGAAGTCATCTCGATATCTTACTTGTTCTTGTTCTCCCCGCATTAGGACTATTCAATCCTAGTGCGTTCCCTTGTTTGTTGTTGTCTTGGGAATGGATTTTTGCGGCACTTTCCATGCTCATATTGATTGTAAGGAAAGGAAAGTGATTCTCCAGATTCCCGGACATTCGGAAGTTGTTTTGCTGGAGGAAGCAGTTCTGTCGGGCCAGGAGAGTTAGGGCTAGGCCGATAAATAAGGTTCTTTCGTCAATGGCAGTGGATAAGGAAGAATCGCCGGCTATATTTGAGGGTTTCATGGACGTGTTTGAAGACATATCAGGTTCACCGCCGAAGCGAGACGTGAAGTTCGCAATTGAACTTGTTCCTGGTGCAATGCCAATCTCAAAGGCGTACTATCCAAGGGCACCAGTGAAGTTGGAAGAAAGTCAAGAATCAGGTTACCGAATTTCTAGAAAAGAGGTGGATTCGCAGCAGCAACTCACTTTGGAGAGCTCCGGTTCTTCTAGTAAAGAAGAAAGACGGCACCAGGATGATGTGCGTTGATTATCGAGAATTTAACCGAGTGACTATTATGAACAAGTACCCGATCCCTCGCATTGGCGAAGTGTTTGAGCAGATTAGTGGTGCGAGGGTATTCTCGAAGCTGGATTTGCGGTTCAGATATCATCAGGTCCGAGTTAAATCAGAAGATATTTGCAAGACTGCGTTCCGAACTCAGTAAGGACATTACGAGTATTAGTGATGCCCTTCGGAGTAACGAATACACCGGCAATATTTATGGACTTGATGAACGGAATCTTTTTACCATTCTTAGACCAGTTTTAGTAATATTCATGGAAGATATTCTGGTCTACTCGAGAAACATTGAAGAGCATGCAGAACACTTGAAGATTGCACTGCAGACATTGAGGCAAGAAAGATTATATGCAAAGATGAGCAAGTGCAAGTTTTGGCTTGAAGAAGTGAAGTTTTTGGGGCACGTCGTATCCGGAGATGGAATCGCCGTTGACCCCGAAAAGATTACAGCAGTTCGAGATTGGCCGATTTCGAAGAACGTTGCTGAGATCAGAAGCTTTCTTGGACTTGTCGGGTATTACAGAAGGTTCGTGGAGAATTCTGCTCGTTTGGCTGAGCCTCTGACCAAGCTTACGCGCAAGGAAGTACCATTTGTGTGGATGGATAGGTGTGCATCAACTTTTGAGGCGTTGAAATAGAGATTGATAACCGCTCCTATTCTGACCGTGCCAGACAGTTCCGGAGGATTGGTGATTCACAACGACGCATCTAAGAAAGGATTGGGATGTGTTTTGTTGCAGCATGGGAAAATTATAGCTTATGCATCGAGATGGTTGAAGACCCATGAGAAGAATTACTCAACTCATGACTTGGAGCTAGCAGCTGTGATTTTCGCTTTGAAGATTTGGTGACACTACTTGTTGGGCGAAAGGGTCGAAGTATTCACCGATCACAAAAGCCTAAAGTACATGTTCACACAGAAAGAGCTTAACATGAGGCAGTGTAGATGGTTGGAGCTGATGGCTGACTACGATCTTGATCTTAAGTACCATCCGGGGAAAGTTAATATAGTGCCGGATGAGCTTAGTCAGTTGCCAGCAATTCGGATGTTGACTGCACAGAAGGAGCTTATCGAGGATTTTCGGAGATTCGAGTTGGAGATCATGCTACCGCATTCTTCGGGACAGTTGATGCAGCTGCAAGTACAGTCGTCGTTAATCGAGAGTATTAAAGCAGCGAAATTGCAGGACCCAAGATTGCAAAAGTTTCGAGAACAGGATGAAGCTAGACTTCGAACGGACTTATTGATTCATGAGGATGGTTCGTTGCGGTATGGTAGCCGTTTGTGTGTGCTAATGGGAGACATCCGCGAAGAAGTTATGAAGGAGGCGCACAGTTCCGCATATTCCGTACATCCAGGAGGCATGAAGATGTACCAAGATATACGGTAGCATTTCTGGTGGGAAGGCATGAAACGAGAGATTGCCCGCTTTGTGGCAAAGTGCTTGGTGTGTCAGCAAGTCAAGGCTGAACATCAAAGGGCTGCCGGTTTGTTGCAATCACTTCCGATTCTTCAATGGAAGTGGGAACATATAACCATGGATTTCGTGACGGCTATACCGCGGAGTCCAAAAGGCAAATGCAGTTGGGTGATTGTTGATCGATTGACCAAGGTAGCTCATTTCATAACATTTCGAGTTGGTCAATCAGCAGAAGCTTTGGCAAAGCGATACATGCAGGAGATAGTAAGATTGCATGGAGTACCGGTGAGTATCGTGTCCGACCGTGACACTCGTTTCTTATTACATTTTTGGAGGAGGTTACAGGAAAGTTTAGGGACTCGATTGAAGTTTAGTACAGCTTATCATCCTCAGGAAGATGGCCAGTCGGAGAGAACGATCCAAACTCTTGAAGACATGTTGAGAGCTTGCATGTTAGATTTCAAGGGTTCTTGGGAGGATCATCTACATTTGGTGGAGTTTTCTTACAATAATAATTTCCAGGCGACTATTCAGTTGGCTCCATTCGAAGTATTGTATGGTCGCAAATGCCGTTCACTTGTTTGTTGGGACGATGTTGGGGAACGAAGATTTTTTGGACCGGATTTGATCGTGCAAACAGTTGAGAAGGTTAACACTATCCGGAATCATATGAAAGCAGCACAAGACCGACAGAAGATTCAGACAGATACATTGAGAAGACCTCTAGAGCTCGCCATTGGTGATTTGGTATTCTTGAAGGTATCACCGACTAGAGGGGTGATTCGTTTCGGAAGTCGAGGAAAGCTTAGTCCTCGCTTCGTTGGACCTTTTGAGATTTTGAGCGTGTTGGAGAAGTAGCATATCGTTTGGCGATACCGTAATCCTTGGCGAATGTTCATGACGTGTTTCATGTATCTCAACCCTGTAGGTATGCTCGAGATGAAATACATGTATTGGATCTTTCGAAGATGACTGTACGAGAAGATTTAACCTTTGAGGAGCGACCGATGTCAAGTATGGATCGAAAGGAAGAGGTTCTTAAGAATGAGGTTATCACTGTTGTACTTGTTTTCTTGAAGTAATCGCTCACATGGAAAATCAACTTGGGGACGAAAGATAAAGTCCGGCTGAAGCTTCCACATCTATTCTTGAAATCTCTTGTTTGTTTATCTTATCTTGTTCTTGGAATTTCGAGGACGAAATTCTTTTGTAGTTGGGTATAATGTAACACCCGTGTTCATCTATACCAATTCCAGCTTCCATTTTTTTTTACCTAGCTATGGCCTTTCTTGATTTAGCATGTTTGGGTGCGAATGGTATTCTACATATTACTTCGCATTCGACCCGACCCGCTTGCTTGAACCTGGTTAACTTTTATTTATAGATTATCTTAACATATTACATGGACTAGTGCATCTCATAATTTAGTATTTACCGGCATTTTATCTGGTATCGCATCTGTTGCATATAGCAATTTAAATCACGAAAAATAATTTAAAATTGCATTTCATAGCCTGCTTGATACCCCTAATCCTGTGGTAGCGTCCTTGCATCGTGTTCTTATCCCGTTCAGTGAAACGGACGTGTTTGGATGGCTACGCGCACGTACGTGCGTCCGTTCTTGGGGGTATGCATTTCTGTTACATAATCTTTCATTTTAATTTTTGGAACTTTCTAATAATTTTCATATTTCAAATCCAAAATTTTAGACCCGACCCGGGCATGTTTTGGACTAAATTTGTATTTACCAGAAAATCCAATTTTTATTTCATCTAATATCTTTATTAAAATTTAACAGTTTAAAATATTTATAACTTACAAAATCTTTTTAAATTAAAATCTAAACCTTAATAACAACCCCTTTCTCTCTCTCTCTCTCTCCTCTGCATATATATATTTATATATGTTTTATTTATTTATTTTTCTTTGCTTATTTAATACATAGCCTCTTCTTCTTCTTTTTTCTTCTTTCTTTTTCTTGATCTTGTTTCTTGATTCCGGTGATCACCGCCGGAGCCGTGCTCGTCGCTGAAGATTCGAGTGATCCAGTGAACGTACCTAACTTGCGTGATCACCCTTGTGCATTTTTTGGAACCGTTCCGTGTACCGTGCGCGCGTCACGACATTTCGCCGACGAAGGACGTTCCGTACACATCCGTTCTTGTTCCGTCTAGGCAAGTTAATCTTGCTACATGCTATATAATTCATTTTATACCTATTTAAATAAATACCATACCTATAGTTTAAATCTAGTACCCCATGTTTAATTTTATAACGTTTCGATGTTCCGTTTGCATCCGTTTATATCATTTTAAATCTAGATCATGAAAACTTATCTTGTGACATACTAGTTTAGATTATACTGCATCCATATCATTTAAGATATATATCGTCGTAATATTTCTTATTATTATCTTTAATTAGTTTATAATCTGCATTTTATAATGTTATACATTTGAAAATATTATAGTTTACGCATGAAACGTCGTCGCAAAGCGGATACGACAAATCTGAAATTTACTGTATACCTTACCTTATAAAATTCATTATAAATCATAGAAAAATCATTAGTATACGTTCTTTAGTTCGTTACGAATCTAACTCAGAGTACTATAACTCTATGAAATATTTACTTGCAAAATAAATTGTTTAAATAACGTAAAATGCAAATGATTATGTCTCTAAACTGCTGTCCAGGGAAATTCCAGCAGCAAACTTTCAACTTCGAATATTCATAGCTTTTTGTAGAGACAACCTGAGATACTTATACTTATAAAAATGAAAACCTTATTGAATTATCTTTGTTTTGGTATAAGACACGTCCCTTTTGGAGAACGTTTGTTATTTTTAAGCTATTTTACAAATCAGGGTGACGCTGAATTTCTGAACGGAACTTTCTTGTGCATGGTTTATCAATACCACTTTTATAGTTATTAATCGCTTTGAATATGCTATCCATACTAATATTATTATATCATATTTATATCACATATTGCTTAGTTGTACATCCCACATTACCATTTTATAGTTTTATAACTTTTCGGATACCCGTTTGCATCCATCGCATTTAAGATACATATAATTGCATCCATAGATCACATTACTACATAATACTGTGATATTAACACTCCATATTTAATAAATTGCATCCTAATTAATATTGGAACTATAAATGTAACCCTAATCGATAACTGTGCATCCATATCCTTGAAATTATATCTATTTGCATACCATATCACATTATTCCATTTTGTTGTTATATTAGTACCCCATACTTGTTTTGTGTACCCATACTGATTATAGTTTGATTATGAGCACTCACGTGATACTTGTGCACCCTGACATGACTTGCTACACCTATTACTTGACCCGACATGGTACCGTACACTAATTGACTTGACCTGATGTACCATGGCTTGACCCGTTACCTGATCTTGTATTTAATGCCAACAAACCTGACATGTAGTCCTCACGGACCGTTCCTGTTGTCTATCCAGACAAACCTGCTCTTACCTGATCCTGTGTTTGCATTAGTTCTTGATTACTGAATACCTGACTTGACATACACAACTTGGGGGTATGGGGAAATCAATGATGAAACCTGACTTATAACTCGACAGGGTACTACCTTTACTGATCAGTTTTAGAGGCTAGGCCAGCCTTGGGATGATGCTGCTGACATCATTCATCTGTACATATTTCCTGTTTTAGTGCCTAGCGGCATGTTTCGGATTCAGCCCGAGAATCTTGACCGTGGTCTCGGGTATGCACGGGATACTATTGAGTTACATCGATGATTCATCAAATTGATTTCAAAGACTTTAGAATAGATAACCCAATAGAACAATTTAGTTTACTCACTGCACACCACCCTTCACTGCCCTAATTTACATTACTGTTACATCTGCTTTTCATTCATGATTATATTTGCATTGCCTGTTACCCTGTTTATATTTTATTGCTTGATGACATGACGCGCTGACGTCTGGGTTTTACATGGCCCAGATTCTTCTACCTTGTTGCAGACTGATCAGGAGTATTGCCGCTGTTAGACTGAGCGGTGAAGTTCCTGTCGGTATGTAGTCTTACTTCCAGGTTTCATTATTGTACCTCTTGGCTTCCGCACATTGTTATTTCCCGACTCTTTTGCTCTGGCTTATGGACATGTACTAGATAGTTGGTTTACTTTCCTGTTCTTAATATCTCTACAGCCGTAATGTGGCTGTGGAGGGATTTTTCCTATCCACAGGTAGCATGGTTGGTTATGTCATGTGCCCATCTTAGCGTACTCTGGGAAGCGGGGCGTGACAGCAGGCATTTATAGTGCACCAGAAGAAATTTGAGTGCCTAAGCCAACAATTTGGCCGCGGAACCGCCGCGTAAGCTGCCTATTTGCGGCGGTTCCGAGGCTCTTTTGCGGCAAAATGGCGCCAATTTTTTTCTGGCACTTTAATTAATGGAAATTTGATTTTTGGGATATTTGGTTTTGGCCCAGATTCGTTTGAATGCTGGTTTACATTTAGGGCCAATTTGGGAAAGGTTTAGTCGATCAAAATTTTAACTGTGTGTTTATCAGTACATGTGATGATATCTGAGACCGTGAATATTATTGAGCAGTACAATCCGACTAGTTGCTATATGTTCAACTAGACAGGTTTGTGAATATAAGATTCACGTTGATGTTCTGTGTTGTGCTGATATTGTGGTTGGATTGTTGTGGTGGATAGCCTGTAGTGCAATGGTAGTAGTACAGTTCAGATTTATTTGTATATTCAGTATTGTGGGGCGAGCGTCCAACATGTGGACTGCCAGTTTGCATATTCTTTTTTTGAGGCACGACCGGGTTGAGGTCGATGTCGCTATTGTATATATTTTTCTTTTCTGTACTAGGATCACCCCGCGGTGGAGTGCACGAATAACCGGGTTCTAGAGGGCAATGGGCCCACATCTCATGGCGTTGAGACGAAGGGGCCTTACTCTAGAATTGGCAGGCTATTCGCCGCACTCGTAGGGGGTATAGGTTGACCCACGGAGGGGCGCTCAAGTTACCGGATCCCGTGAAGTGATGGGTGGCCCATTCACTTTGTTGATTGTGGTTGCCTCACTTCTGGGATTGGCGGGTAACTTGCCGCGCTTGTAGGGGTCTAGGTTTACACTGCACAGGCTATCCACACGACCGGGAAACGCCGGGTTTCATTTACAGCTCAAAGGAAACCCGGGGCTCCTAGATTATCCGTTATTCTGTGATGCTGCGTATATCATGCCTGGGACGAATGTTATACACACACAC
This sequence comes from Agapanthus africanus, assembly GCA_030015575.1. Lineage (NCBI taxonomy): Eukaryota > Viridiplantae > Streptophyta > Magnoliopsida > Asparagales > Amaryllidaceae > Agapanthus > Agapanthus africanus. The sequence continues at coordinate 529,698,577 of CM057347.1, read as the reverse complement.
ACACACACACTAGTAGATGTTGTATATGTTTTGCATCCGTGCTAGTCCAGCCCCCGCTCTGTCGTTAGTTAAGTAACCTAACGGGTGATGACGGGGTCCAGTTGCGAATGCGGATGGCATATACGTACATTTTATTTTCATTGCTTTTCTGTGGTGTGATATGGATTAATTGATGGGATTGTGTTGATCCTAATCAATGCAAGGAAAGATAAACCCAAATGATGTTGTTGGAACCAAATTTTCAAAAACTGTTATTACAAGACGTTTCCTTTTGTTTTGCACAATGGTATTCGTTTCAGAATATCCAGCACCTCATTCGAAGAGGCAAGAGTCGAGATCCCTTCATCGGGAGCGGCCTCTTGGGCAAAAGTTTGCGTCATCATAATAACTTGAGTATAGTCGACTCTTTTGCTTTGCATCATGGTATTCAGTTTAGAGCATTCTGCACCTCATTCGATGAGGAAAGAGCCGAGATCCCTTCACCGGGAGTGACCTCTTTAGCAAAAGTTTGCGCCACTATATATTTTTAAAACCACTCGAGTTCCTTCAACGATATCAAGTTCATTACGTTAAAGGTTTTTCGCCAAAAACTAGCCGTAGCCTTCCTTCGTTTCGAATAAATAGCACATAGTATTCGTGCGGTGTTTGTTGGCCAAAGTCAAAGCATTGTGAACGGTAGCTGTGTGTTGTTTATCCATAGCATTGGTAAATGCATTGGTTTAGGACAGTCGTACCACTTTGTTGGTCAAAGTCAAGGGTGTGTGCGGGTGGGTCTAAATCAATCTAGATAATGACGGGTAGAACTTGATTTGCGGGTTATGATTTGTTGGCCAAAGTCAAGGTCATAAACCGCTTGGGGAAAAAATCACATCGGGGGTTCCAAACATACAGGAAACTTGCCAGGCATGCGCATACCTTCTGGAGTGCGGTGACTTGAGTGGCTTCCATCAAGTTATCATACGATGATAGTTGGATCTCGATTCCCACGGATGAGTAAGTGTTACTCTTCGAGTGATTTTAGACGATCCCGACTAATTCTCCTTTTAGGGTTTGAAAGAGAATTCGAGGAAACAGTGGGAGACATCCTGATTAGATAAATTGATTAACCAATCTAATCTAGGTTAGAGTGTACGCTTAGTGTTTCTTTTCTCTCTCTCTCTTTGGCAGCGACCATGACCCGACCTAAATTAAAACTCATGAACCAAGATAACCGAACCTTCTTAAAACACTTTGGCTTGTGGATTGTCAAGATCACATAACTCATTGCCGCTCCTACTTCTCCTTTGCATTTCTCTTGAATATTCCGTATCACTACGAAGATCCATATTTATTGGATACACCATCGTATAGTTACATACAAACTCGAAGGAACTTGTTCCAGTTCGAGAATGGTTTCCGGTTCAGGAGAAATCGAATAGGATTATTCAGCTGTCTTTTTCATTTACCTTCTCTTAGGTTGCGAGAGCTCCTAGGATTAGGAGAGTACACCTATTACGCTTATTGGATAGTCTTCTTCCAACCCTTAGGCTGGTGCCGAAAGGTAGGGAAGGAAGAAAACTATTTAGCCTAAGGGTGGTGTACAGAAGGTAATAAGTAAAGAAAAATAAAAGAATTAGAATGAGGGCAAAGGAAATTGCGATTGCTATCATTCACGACCAAGCCACGTATATCATTGCCACTCCTGCCTCCACTTTGCATTTCTCCGGAACACTCTGTATCATTATGAAGATCCATATTTATTGGATATGCTATCGTATAGTTACATACGAACTCGAAGAAACTTGTTTCAGTTCGAGGATGGTTTCTGGTTCTGAAGAAATTGAATATGATTATTCAGTTGTCTTTTCTCTTTACCTTCTCTCAGGTTGCGAGAGCTCCTAGTATTAGGAGAGTACACCTATTATGCTTATTGGATAGTTTTCTTCCAAACCTTAGGCAGGTGCCGAAAGGTAGGGAAGGAAGAAAACCATTTAGCCCAAGTAAGGTGTACAGAAGGTAATAAGTAAAGACATATAAAAGGATTGGAGTAAGGGTAAGAAAATATACGGTTACTGTCATGAATCTGGATAGTGGAAGAGGCATTACTTGGGATACCCGGCTACCCCTTCGAAACATTTTCATGTTTCAGTTTTACTGTGCGGTGTTAGTTGAAAACTGTTTTCCCAATTAGATTCTGACTCCAGGGTATATATTTACCAGATTTGGTTCTCACATCTGTATGGCGTTACGGATACTGAGTGAGAGTATGATATTGGGAATTGGGTGATTATATTCTCATTATATCGGAATTCTTTGTAATTGGTGATATTTGAGGAAATCGCCTCGGTTTTGCTTGACGGCAAATGTTTGGTTTTGAATATCCGTCGTTATGCACAAATTTCAAACTAATATATCTGTACGTTTATTTTATAAAGTGAGATATAACCTTTTGAAATTATGTCTATGATATTTACCTATATCAGTTGATGGTTACGTAAGGAGCATTCAACAGCGGTGTAATTCTTCTTAACTATAACACAGTTTTCAACCCACGACGCACGGGATTCGAGTTATTAAACTTAGTGGACTTATACAGAGTATTATATGTTGTCCGATGTCCATTAGGACAAAGGGGTTGGTACTTATACTATATTCTGTTTACTTATGACTTCTCTAGTTTTAGACAAGTATTTTGTTGAAATACAAGGTCTAAGTTTTGAGAAGTTATAGCTATAAGAATAAAGTAGAGAACCATATGTTGCAAGTGTCAGGATTCTTCATGGTGATCGAAAATGTAGATACTTGTGCTAGGTATTCCGTCGTAAGTAATGGTTTTAGGTTACTCATATGTGGGTGCATCCCTTGATGAGTAATGTTGCCTGGCCTCCTTCCATTTTGTTGATATGCACTGGAAACGGCTGCATGTATTTTGAATCTGGTTCCAATTAAATTAGTGCCTTTGTTTCTATAGTGGATATAGAATAGATTCGTATCTTAACGATGTTAAGGTATACGGAGTTGTCCGGCTTATGCTTAAAACCAGAATCTGGATAAACCCAAGGCACGTTTCAGTAATAGCAGTTTGTGGGTTATCCCGGGCATTGACGAGGGTTAACATTCTACCATCTGGAAGATCAATAGTTATATTGTTCTTGACTCGCCACCAGTTTTAGTAAAATGGATTCCAGAAAATATTAGTGGGAGTATGGTAGAACTGGAAGTTATTCCAGAACCACAAACGATTACTGAAGATTTAATAGAACCTAAAGATTCAAATTGGATTCGATAATCCATTAGCCACTCCGCAGATTTAGTGGGTAAGCTCAGCCACCCGAGAGGTACTTCAATCTCCTCAAAGACGGTGACATGGAGGTTTTTATTTACCCAAACTTGCCACTACTGTTATTCTAGACTATGAGATCTGGCAGGAGGATAAGTATAGTCGTTCTAAATTAGTTTTAGAAGTGCACGTGTATATGACTTTGCCAGATGGTTGTTGTAGTCAGTGGGAGCAGCGGAAGCATAGTGGGCAAGTTGCTTATGTCTATTTATAGACTAAAGCTAGAATAGCGGAAATAGATCATCTATTTTTGATGTGACAGTCATAGAGTTTGACTTCATCAGGATAACAGATGGATCTGGTAAGAAGTTAGTAGGGAGTGATGTCCTGGTATTTGGATGACATGCTCTTGATAGGAAGTGATATTCCTATACTACGATCGGTTATACTGTGGTTGTCACACGATATTTCTCCACATAGGATCTGGATAAAATATCAGGGATTCTGGTTACTAGATCTATGGTTTTAGATCTAGATTTGGGAAGCGTCCTAATTTGGGTACTTTGACACCATTCTAAAGTGTTTTAGAATGGACGACTCCTAGCGTGGTGGTGTATCCGCAGGTGACGGAGTCATCCTCTCTAAAGAGATGTCTTCTAGACTGATGAGGAGAGGGATTTGCATGATTGACATATCTCTTGCTTAGGCAATTGAGTCAATCATGAAATTTCAAGTACCACACCAGATATTGCTTATGCACTAGCTGCAATAAGCATATATTAATCCAATCCTGGAGAAACGTTGGGAAGCAGTTATGAACATAAGTGGATGTTCTTGGTATATGGTAACGGCAGCCTCCTTCGGGAGGCGGTTATCATTTGAGGCTTCCAAGGTGACCTGGATGACAGATTGGCTGTCAGAGTTATAGTTTTCCCTCTTTTTGAGGGACAGTATGTTGGATAGGTGGTCCAAGCGGATACTGAGGAAGGCAAGACGTAAGATACTGATTAAATTCAGTGGATGATACAGTCTAAGAAGTATGTTGGATTTGGAGTTCATTTATGAACTGGGTCCCATCAGATATCCAGACAAATTCTAAGATAGGTATCGATCATTTCGGGAGATAGGTATCGCTCATTTCGGGAGACAGTATTTCTCTGTGAAGTTGAAATATAGAGAGATACAGAAAGAAACACTGGAGCGGATCCACCGAGTGAAGCTATTTCTCGAACGCAATAGTTTCACAAATGGGCTTTGCAAAACTGATTAGTAGAGAAGTTGGGTGTTCGGTATCATACGGGCTGTGAGTATGCGACACCGCAATAATTAGCCTTAAGTGCATGTGGGAGATTGTTGGCTATAATGCCCGCAAGTCAATTATTGAATCGCATGCACGTGATCGTGATGATTGAGGGAGGACCTATACGGGGAGAACAGTCTTACTCGAGATGATAGTATGCTATTTGGTTTGTCTTTATCATCGTGTACAGCATTAGGTGGTATTAAAGATCACTATTACATGTTGATAGAGCCCATAGGATTCTTGCTTGACTACCAGCATTATGATGGCGATCATATACGTGGGAGGTGGGTGGTCTATAAGCACATCCTTAAATATCCCTAATCGTGGGAGTATCGAGACTGGGCATCGATACTCCGGAGTAGAGTAGTGTATACTTATCGAGACCCCGATGAGGGGTGGTGGCCGGTCTCATAAGCCATTGGTGTCAGTTAGTCACCTAAGATAGTAAACAGGTACTCATTGGGTTATGAGTACACTGGACGGACTCGCCGGGAATATGTTAGTTGGTATTATGCCTATTGTCAGATAGTAGTTCCCAGGTAACATGAGTACAGGTTAGTCTGTCGACCTGAGATCGTCATTTGTCTCGTGTGAGTTCACAATGTGCTTTGATTACTACCCTACTTGGCTCAAAGGAGTCGTGCAAACAGGTTTTAGTTGGGTACAGTCTCGAGGCACATGGAGGCAGTAAGCGGATCGTCGGGGATTCATCTCTTTCGGTATTGTGGGTTGATGTCACGTTGTGCACGGGTGGCCATCACCAGAAATCCGTGGCCACGGTGAGCGAGATTTACTGATTTGGATCAATAGTTTCTCAGTGGGTGATGGGCTTCATACCGACACGAAATATCGCATTATTAGGGGTTTGACTTTATCCACCCCTAGACCCGATATGCGATACTCTTAGACGAACAGACCGGACTGTACGGAGATTGTCACGGACATGCTCAGTAGGGGTTCGGATAAGCTTGCTCGTCGGCCTTCCTTTCGCTCAATACATGGGTAGCCGTTACGTACAGCTAGTGCCGCTGGCGTGCTTGTGGTTAAACCCACTGCCAGCGTATTGACGAGTCATTAGAGTCCCACACAGAGGGTTTTCCTGGTTCTGGCGAAATGATGTAGTAGCCGTATTGGATACGTGCAGGATTCCGATCGATTGATTGTACTATGTACCCGGACTTTTGATTGGACAGTTGATGATACTAGCCGGCTCGGGTTTGAGCCGGATTATTAAATCAGGTATTGATTTAATAATTTACATATATATATTTCGATATGTATATTCTCGTATTATGTTCTTTGTGTTATTCTATCTCTTTAGGTATTCGTATTTCGGTACGAATATAGGTATATATATAGAGTAGAATGTAATCCGTGTCTTTCCGGAAAATATTTTAGAAGGTGGACACCTCATTTTTGGGTTTGGCCATTTATTTGAAAATGATAAATGAGATGAAAATTGAGAATGTGGAGTATGGTGAGAACCATGCTTGCATAGTGTGCACAAATGAATTGTTAATTCATTTGTGCATACTATTCAAGTATGGCTTGTTTTAAAAAATTGGAAAACAGGTTTTTACAAAACCAAGCATGCTCTTTTTCTCTTTGTAAGGATGGCTCATTTTCTTCACTTTAGTTTTTGAGCTCCCTCTCCATTTTTAGCTTCACTCTCCTCTCTTGAGTTGCCTTAGTTCCTCCATCTTCATCTTCCACCTCCTCTCAACCATCTTATGTGTTAAGAATCATGAGAGGAGGTGAGATGAGATAGACAAACACTTGGTTCACTCACTACATCTTAGGGTTTCTAGATTGGTAACCTAGAAACCCTAGTTGCTTCACTTGCATTCATTATGTGGAACTAGAGCCATGACTACATCTCTCGGGTGGATCATCTTTGAAGGAGGAAGACCGGCGGCCAAGTTCGTTCGAGCTCGCTTCAAGAAGCTTAGGAAGGTGATGGAAGACCGAAGGACTTGGTTCTTTTGGTATAACACTTCTAACTCTTTAGTTTGCTATTATAGGTTTACGGTTTCGATCTTGGACGTGATTTCGTTTGTGCCAAATTTTAAACGCCGGTTTTTGTTCCGCATCGGCCACGGTAGATGTCCAGGACGCAGGCGAAAACCCAGTAGGGTGCAGGGACTCGTAGGTGTTGGGAGGAGGAGAAGACGAAGAGGAGTGGAAAGCTCGGAGGTTGGTGGAAGTGGTGATGGTTGCCGAGGCTCATGGATGTTGGGGCTCGTGCTGTTGGTGGTCGACGGTGAGGTGGTACGGCGGTGGTGCAAGGTCGCTGACGATCGGTGTTCAGGGGAGAGCGATGGGGGAGCTCGGGTGTGTTGGGAGGTGAAGAAGTGATGGAGGGGGAGACTCGTCGGCGATGTGAGGAGGCAGCGGAGTCGTCGGTTAGTTCGCCGGCGATGCAGGGACAGTGGGGTTGGTGAGTTCGAGCGAGAGATTAAGGTAGAGATCAAGAGAGTGAGGGAGAGAGATGAGTTGGTTGAGAAGAGGGGAAAGCAGGTGAGAGGATCTTGGGGTTAGTTGGGCGTGGGCTTCATCTTGGGAGTGAGTCGAGCGGGAGAGGAATGAGACGTGGGGCGAGGGAGAAGGAGGTTCGTGGTTTGAGCGAGTCGTGGGGCTTGCGAAGAAGAAGGGGGGCCGGGATCGAGAGGAGAGAGAAAGGGAAGGGAAAAAGAGGAGAGAGAAAGTGAGAGGGAAAGGGATCGGGTCGGGTTTGGGTCGGGTCGGGTTTTGGGGATAGGGATAGGGTTTGGGCTTAGGTTTGGGTGTGTGTGTGGGTTAGGGTTTAATTTAGGTTTTGGTTTTAGGCTTTAAAAATAGATATTATTATTAGAAAAATATAGGAAATTATCTATAGAAAATATTCAAATAGAAATTTTTTAGGAAACATTTATTTATAAATATGGAAATATTTACAAGGGAACTGGGTATTACACTGATATAGTCCAACGAGATGTTGAAGATGGAGAAGAGGAGACGGCTGCGATGGAGGAAAGAGATGTTTTTTTGCAAAAAGTTAAAACATAAGCCCTTATATATCTTTGTTACTTAAGTGAGCTGATCTGCCCATAAACACCATATTGCTAAATATTTTTCTCTCAACACCACTTTTCTAAATATTTTTTAAAAATGGTCAATTCCCAAAAATTGTCCCTTAAAAAGATATATGCCGTACAAATTTATTCATAAGCCCTTATATTTTTGTTATTTTGTATAACTCTTAAATTTCTTAATTCTAATATTATCACCAACCGCATTCATTTGATTTATAAAAAAACTATAGATATATTTAGAAATTTTGGTGTAATATCAAGGATAAAAAATTTCGCTTACACCTTCGGTATATATGCTGTTCAAAAGATTACCAGGTGCAAAAATACTAGTTGTATATAAGCAGGGGAAATGTATATATCTGCAAGCCATAAATTTCATTGTATATTGCCTTAACAAGAAGGAAATAATTTAGATCAAATGCATGAAAAATAATGATATAATGGAATGGAATAATAAGAGCGGATGAAATTATGTGGATTCATGAATTTGCAATAAGGATATGGATAGGACTTTCAGTAATCATATTCATTGCCATATGGCATAGTTTTCACTATACAAACCAGCGTCGTAGCACATTGAGACGTTGAAGCTTTCTCAATTGTCTCATGCCCTTCATTTCTGATGACACCCAATATCGACGACCTCCAAGATCTGGACACGTGGCAGATGACGTGTCCCAAGACTGAGGAGGAAGGGCCCGCAGAGGCCGACCAGGCCATCCCACACCCGACCTGCAAGCACAAGCTGGCCCTCCGCGAGGCCCCCTGCAAGTCAGCCTCCTCGGCCATTCAGCTCGCCTCGAGCCACCATAGGACCAAGACTCCTCGGCCTCCCCGCTCATCCCAAGCTCCCTGCTGAGGCCGTCTTCCTCGGTCCTCCGACCAACTCCACCACTCACAGGCGTAACCGCCGCTCCGCGAATCTTGCCATGCGCGGATTCTCCGCCCGCAACATCCCATGTTCCATGCCATCACGATCCCTATTAATGGGCGATCCGCTCTCTACGCGGACGTGACGTCGGGAGTGTAACCGCCGGCGAGATTCTCGCGCCTACTGCTGCGTGCTACCACCGCTATATAAACCCCCATCACAGAGGGGTCAAGTAAGCCATTCTTTACACTTATGCTGTTACTCTGCTCGGATCTTGTTACTAACTTGAGCGTCGGAGAGTCCTCGGTGGTACCAAACCATCCCGGGACTTCTTTGCAGGTATACGGCGGCAGCTTTCTCATCCCACCTTCTCCTCTCAAAACCCATTGAGACCCACACGCAACGAAGGACAATCAACCCAGTTCACCTCAAGATCAATGGAAGATAACATCTGACGGAGGCCCGAAAAGGAGCTCCATCAGTTGGCGCCGTCTGTGGGAAACGTTAAATTCCACAAAATACAAAGTTGACCTTCCTATCTCCTCTCTCATGGCAGATGACCATCCTGGGGATCTCGGTACCAACCGCCGCCTTCCGCTCACCGAAGGTGGGGATGAACCTCCCCCCATGACCGTCATCAACGCCCTCGCGGGCCGAATAAATCGTCTGCAATCCCTCGTGGAGGCCCTCGTCCGTGTCCAAACGACAGCGCCCGGGCCCCAGATCGCTACTCCTCCGCCTACAGAAGACTCTATCCCTATCTAGACGGCCAACCACTAGCAATTTGTATCCCCTCGCCACCGGTCCCTCGAACCGGTGCTCCCTGAGGCCCACTGGGTGCCCCAGGGCTCCACACCGAGATCCGCCGCCAGGGAGCCACGTCCCGAGCCTCCTCGCGACCCTTACCCCCCTGAGGAAATGTTGGTCACCTCTCCTATCCACGAACGTGGCCGACCCCACCACGGTCCGTCCCGGCGACTCAAGGGCTTCCCCATCCCGGGACCTGAGGCACCTTATGGGGAGAAACCGGGGCCGCTCCCAGACGCAGTCCGCCCGCAGCGGGGCCCGGGAATCCCGAGGCGCCGATTCCTCAAGGTACCACGGTCGGCTCGACGCCTTCGAGAAGAAGATCGAGGGCATGCGCCGTGAAGCTCACTTCTCGAGCGACGGGGCTAAGTACGCCTCTGACTCGCTCACGAAGCCATTCACCGAGGAACTACTCGTCGTGCGCGTCTCCTTGCGCAATAAGCCCCCGAAGGTCTCTTTGTTCGACGGGAAAACCGACCCAAAAGACCACTTGGACGGTTTCACCGCGGGGATGAGATTCCAAGATCACTCCGACTCCGCTCAGTGCAGGGCCTTCCCGGCCACCCTCATCCGCGCGGGTTGGGACTGGTTCCGGGGGCTCGAGCCCCGCTCAATTTCAACCTTCGACGAGCTGGCTGTAAGTCCACGTTGCGACCCCCGGTTCTTACGGGGAGGCGGAAACGGTATAAAATCAAAATTTTAACGCAAGAGGCAACATGGACTAAGCTAGGTCGGGATCTTTACCTAAACTAAAACTAGCATACTAAGCTAAAGATATTTAGCTACTCGGATGAAGATGGTTATACCTAAACTTGAACTCCTTCTCTTCAAGCTCCGATGGTGGTTCGATGGCTCCTTCTCGTTGTCTCCGTACGCCGAAGATAGATCCACTTGAAAGCTCCAACCTTTAGCTCCTTCTTCGTTCTTTGAAGAAACTAGTTCACTTGGTTTGCTAAACCTAGTGAACTAGAATGAGTAGAGATGATTTAGAATGGGATTTTATCTATGGTTCTTGATTCTCAACTCATGAGACAAGAGAACCATAGATCAAGAGAGGGAGCAAGAGGTTGAGGGTGAGAGCAAGAAGAGAGCTCAAGAACAAGAGAGAGAATGAGCAAGAAAAAATGAGGCTCTCTTTTCTCTCTCACCCTCTCATAATCCAAAGTGATCATAACTCATCATATCAAAAAAAGTCTTATGTGATGGTAGGAAGCAACCATAACCTTATCATGTCATGCACTCATTTTACTCAAATGAATAAGCAAGTAAAAGTCTTTGGCATGAAATGATAACCATGGTTATCATGATGGTCAACTAGTCAAGTCTAGTCAACCGGTCAACAAGTCAACAAAAGTCAACAAAAGTCAACAAGTCAACAACCAGATCACCATAATACTTAATTAATATAATAGTTAATCACATATCATATTCTCATTAGGGTTGAGCAAAAAGTCAAAAAGTCAACGGTCAACTGTCAACAACCCTAATGAGAATCCGCTGTCTGTGCCTCCCTGTCAACTGTGCATACACACCCGCATCCGCGTTCCGAGGAACACGAATGCAAACTGGATAAATCCAATCCCATAAGGTACACTAGGATCTGGCTTAAACCAAAGCCCGCTAGTGTAAACTGTCCGGACACTGCACGTGCACAAGTGCACGGATGTGACCGAACCCTGTCGCAAAACCATGCGACCTGTCGCAATACCATGCGACCTCTACTCTTTTGCCTAAAGGCGAAAAGCTTTCTGCGTGGGACTCTAAAGACTCGACACTACGCTGGCAGTGGGTTTAACCACAGACCGCAAGCGGCACTAGCTGTGCGTAACGGTCCCCAGGTAATGCCGACAAGAAGACGGACGAGGCGAAAACCCATCTGAACTCCTACTGAGCCTGAGTGTGACATTCTCCGTACAGTCCGGTCTGTTCGTCTGATACATCGCATGGCGGGCCTAGGGGGCGGTAAACGTCAGTCCCCCAATAGCGGTACAAGTCGTGCCGGAGTGAAGCCCAATACACCCTGAGATAACACTGGAAACCTACCAGTATATCTCGTTTGCCCTGGCCAGGGACTACTCGTGTAATGGCTCTCCTAGACACAGCGCGATGTCAACCCCCAATACCGGGAGAGACGAATCCTGTCTAACCGTCACTGCCTCCAAGTGCTTCGGGACTGCACCCAACCACCACCTGTTTGCACGACTCCTTTGAGCCGTGGTAGGGTAGTGATCAAAGTACAGTAGGAACACACCCGAGGCGAAGTGACAGTGTCAAGTCAGCGGACTAAGCTGTACTCATGTCACCTGGGAACTGATAACTGACGATAGGTATAATACCAACTAGTCAGTTCCCGACGAGTCCTGTCCAGTGTACCCGTAACCTAACGAGCACCCGCATACTATCTCAAGTACGACGTACTGACGGCTGTGGGACAGACCGTCTCCCACATTGGGATGAGAAGCGCATGCGCTGGTCTACTCCGGAGTATCGATGCCCTGTCTCGATAGTCCTGCGACCAGGGACCTGAATAAGGATGTGCTTATAGATTACCCAGCCCCCACTAGTGTGACTGCCATCACAACGCTGGTAATCAAGCAAAGATCCTAAGGGCTCCACTAATGCGTATAAGTGATATACTGAAATAAACACAAGTACACATTGAAGTAGAAACAAACCAAGTAGCATACTACTATTTTGAGCAAGATTGTATATACAAGGTGAATATCCCAAGCATCCATTAAGTAATATACAAACTAGTATGATACAGTAATGGCCTCTAGGGCATATACACTAACAATCTCCCACTTGCACTAAGGCCATGTACTGGCGTATCGAAGACCTATCATCTCGATCAGCCGCTCGAACTGAGTCTGGGGCAAGGCCTTGGTGAATGGATCTGCAGTGTTGTCTTCTGAAGCGACTCTCCGAACCTCGATCTCCTGGCGATCCACGATCTCCCTGATCAGGTGATACCGCCTCAAGATGTGCCTGGATCTCTGATGGGACCTGGGTTCCTTCGCTAAAGCTATAGCCCCGTTGTTGTCGCAATACAGAGGTATTGGATCAACAATGGACGGAACCACCTGAAGTTCTTTCAAGAACTTCCTCATCCAGACAGCTTCTTTTGCGGCATCAGATGCAGCGATGTATTCCGCTTCCATCGTCGAGTCTGCAACGGTTTCCTGTTTGGAACTCTTCCAACACACCGCCCCTCCATTGAGGGTAAAGACAAAACCCGACATGGACTTGGAATCATCCTTGTCACTCTGGAAGCTGGAGTCAGCAAAGGCCTCGATCTGGAGGTCTTTTCCGCCATACACCAAGAACATCTCCTTAGTCCTTCTCAGGTACTTGAGAATGTTCTTTACCGCTATCCAGTGTTTCTCCCCAGGGTTAGAATGATACCGGCTTACCACACTCAGTGCATAAGCTACATCCGGTCTGGTACACAACATCGCATACATTATAGAGCCTACCGCAGAAGCGTAGGGTATAATAGACATGCGATCCCTCTCTAAATCAGTCTTGGGAGACATCTCTTTAGAGAGGGTGATCCCGTGACAAGCCGGTAGGTTACCGCGCTTGGAATCTTCCATACTGAACCTCTTCAGTATGGTGTCGATGTACCTGGACTGCGAAAGTCCTAATATCCTCTTGGATCTGTCACGGTAGATCCGGATACCCAGAATGTATGAGGCATCACCCAGGTCTATCATGGAGAACCTGTGTGACAAGAACCCCTTGACAGATTGTAGCATAGGAATGTCATTTCCTATTAAGAGAATGTCATCCACGTATAAAACGAGGAATACTACAGTTCTCGCTACAAATCTACTATAGATGCATGGTTCATCTGGATTTTTGATAAAGCCAAATTCTTTGACCGTCTCATCAAAACAGATGTTCCAACTCCGCGATGCCTGCTTTAGTCCATAGATGGACTTAAGCAACTTGCACACCTTTCTGCTGCTCCCACTCTGAATGAAACCCTCTGGCTGGTCCATATAGACACACTCCTCTAAATTTCCATTTAGAAAAGCTGTCTTTACGTCCATTTTCCAGATCTCATAATCGTGGAAGGCAGCAATGGCAAGAAGGATCCGAATGGATTTCAGCATGGCTACTGGAGAAAAGGTTTCGTCGTAGTCCAAGCCAGGTCGTTGACGAAAACCCTTTGCTACCAGCCTAGCTTTATAGGTCTCAACCTGTCCATCTACACCAATCTTCCTTTTGAAGATCCACTTGCATCCTACGGGTTTTACCCCGTCTGGAGCAATGTCCAACGTCCATACCTTGTTGGTGTACATGGACTCCATTTCGGTCCGCATTGCATCCAGCCATTTCACTGAGTCAACGCTCTGAACGGCCTGCTGGAAGCTAGTAGGCTCATCATAATCTATGATGCAATCCTCTCTATCCCCGTCTATGAGAAAACCGTAGTATCTCTCGGGCGGATGAGACTGCCTACTACTTCTGCGGAGCGGCGTAGGAATGTCCTGTTCTTCCGAACCTTCTGGTTCCACTAAACTTTCAGTAACAGTCCGTGGTTCTGGAATTTCTTCCAGTTCTACTGTGCTCCCACTTATCTGGTTTTCCAAAAACTCAGTTTCCAAGAAGTAGGCATGACGAGAAACAAGAACTTTTTGTTCCTCTTCACAGTAGAAGAAATATCCTTTTGAGTTCTTTGGATACCCCACAAACTTGCACTGTACTGAGCGTGCCTCGAGCTTGTCCGCATGCTGCTTTTTGACAAAAGCCGGACATCCCCATGTCTTAATGTGCTTAAGATAGGGTCTCTTCCCACACCACATTTCATATGGTGTGGAAGGCACAGTCTTAGTCGGAACTCGGTTCAAAAGGTACGCTGCTGATTCTAGCGCATACCCCCAGAATGATCGCGGTAACTCAGCATTACCCATCATGGACCGCACCATATCCAATAGGGTGCGGTTCCGTCTCTCCGATACACCGTTATGTTGCGGGGTGTATAGAGGAGTAAGCTGAGAGAGAATTCCGTTCTCTTTTAAATAGTCCAGGAACTCGGCACTTAAGTATTCTCCACCTCGATCCGATCTTAGAATCTTAATACTTTTGCCGGTCTGTTTCTCTACTTCATTCTTATACTCCTGGAATTTTCCAAAGGCCTCGGACTTATGTTTCATTAAGAAGACATAACCGTACCTTGAGAAGTCATCCGTAAAAGTAATGAAGTAAGAATGTCCGCTTCGGGCGTGTAGACATTGGACCGCACACGTCACTGTGTACGAGTCCCAAGAGCTCGCTCGCTCTTACTCCATGTCCAGTAAACGGAGTCTTTGTCATCTTTCCCTTGAGACAGGATTGACAAGTGGCATACGACTGATATTCGAACGCATTCAAATACCCTTCTGTATGTAACTTCGTCAACCTTCTCTCATTGATGTGACCCAATCTACAATGCCATAAGAAAGTCTGATTTATTTCTGGAGACTTTCTTTTGTGTGTATTCTGGACATTAAAAATCTGTGGTTGGTTTAACACGTATATACCATTACTCAGTGTACCTGACCCAATCAATACTTGATTAAGGTGAATGTTTACAACATTACTTACAAACGCAAATTCATAACCTTCTTTAGAAACTAAAGATACAGAAATGATATTACAAGTTGCGTTGGGTACAAAAAAGCAATTACGCAAAACCAAAACATGTCCATCTGACATTCCCAGGTGATAGTCCCCCACGGCTTTAGCATCCATGCTAGCTCCGTTTGCAACTCTGAGGGTCATGTCACCTGCTTTCAAAACACTACGGTTTCTCAACGCCTGCAAAGAATTACAGATATGAGATCCTGATCCGGTATCCAATACCCAGGAAGTAGAGTTTATTGAAAGACAGTTTTCAATAACATACACACCTGAAGCTGAAGCTGCAACCTGCTTCAATTCCTGTGTTCTGGCCTTCCAGGCCCTGCAATCATTCTTCCAGTGTCCTTTCTTATGACAATAGAAGCATTCTTCCTTATCCACAAGCTTTCCCGCTAACTTTGTTGCTTTGCCTTTTCCCTTCGTATCCACTTTACCAACACCGCCCCTTGGTTTGGCGGGGGCCTTCTTCTTCTTTCCCTTGGCTTTCGCCTTGGACCTAGAAGAAGATGATCCTCCTACAAACAAAGTGGATGTTTCCCTACCTTTCTGTAGGGTGCCCTCTGCGCTCCTCAGCATGTTGAGGAGCTCTGAAAGTTCAACCTCTTTTTCTTGTAGGTTGAAGTTCAGTATGAACTGGGCGTAAGTGGAAGGAAGGGACTGGAGGACTATATCCGTATAGAGTTCAGCCTCCAATGTGATCCCTAGGTCAGCGAGCTCCTCAATGTAGCCGATCATCTTTAGCACATGCTCGGCTACTGATGATCCGACGGCCATTCTTGTCGAAAATAACTTTTTCGACGCTTCGTATCTTGCGATACGTGATTGCTCTCCATACAGTTCTTTTGTATGGAGCAATATGGACTCCATGTCCATATTCTCATGCCTCCTCTGATGTTCGTTGTCCATCGAGGCAAGCAGGAGGCACTTGGCCTTCGCGCTATCAATCTCCCAAGTCTTGCGGATTTCCTTATCCGCGACACTGGAAGTTGGACCAGGGACAGGGGGAGCTTTGGTGGTAAGAAGATACCCCAGCTTGTCATAAGTGATTGCTATCGTGACATTCCTGAGCCAATCTTTGTAGTTTGGCCCTGTCAGTTTGTTTTTATCTAGGAGTAACTTAAGTCCAGTCATGTTGATTGGTCGCTGCAATTAGGAGAGAGAAGAAGAAACACTCAGCATGATGCTCTTGCAAGTTTAGAGTGGTTTTTAGTTTGTCTAAACAGGATGGCTCCCACTGTTTCTCGAATCCCTCCTCAAACCATAAAGGAAGAATTAGTCAGGATCAATCCCACCGTACAATACTTGCTTGACCGTTCAGCCAGGCCGGTGTCGGTACTTCGAGGGAGGTTTTCCAACGCTTTCGCGAAGTTCCTTAATTATAGAACCTCTTTTCCCTGGGGGCGTAGCCCCGCTAACACCTTTCTAGGCACCTACTAGGTTTATAGCATTGATCGATTAGTGAGAAATTTCCCGAGGAGTAGCATATACTCACAGTAGGATCGGGATCCAAATATCATCGCGTGACGAAACTGAAGGAATCCTACCAGAATCATCACACTCCAAATGGTATGCAAATCTAGCAAGTTTCAGTGCTTATGAAACTCCCGATGTGGATTTTTGCCCCATGCTCTTATGACCTTGACTTTGGCCAACAAATCATAAGTCACATGTCAAGTTCTACCCGTCGTTGTCCAGGTTAATTTGAATCCACCCGCACATACCCTTGACTTTGGCCAACAAGGCAGTACGACTGTTCCAAACCAACACATCTATCTATGCTGCACATGAATACCCAATAGCTACCAATCACTATGCCTTGACTTTGGCCAACAAACACAGCTTGAATACTATTGACTATTCATGTGAAACGACGGAGGGCTACGAATGGTTTTGGCAAAACCGTGAACGTAGTGAACTTGATTTAGTCGATGGAACGAGATAGCTTTTAAATGGAGTGGCTCAAACTCCGTATTTTAAAAGTTGTTTTGAAAAGAACCGAGTGGTTTTTCGAAAGTGTTCCAACGACTTTAACTTGGTTTATTATCTTGCATTAGTTCTTTTAATGCGTGATATTCTTGCATTAGTTCTTTTAATGCGTCCCATCATTTAAACCTACCATTGCAGAAAACAACCAAAATATGACGTACGCTTATGCCATTCGCATTCGCCACTGGGCCCCGTCATTACCCGTTAGGTTACTTAACTAACGACAGAGCGGGGGCTGGGCTAGCGCGTCTGAAAAACATAAGCAACGCCTAAATAATATCATATATAGATATACTGCAATGATAAACATTTCAGATCACAGATAAATACATTGGATATACTAGGAATCTGTAATTTGTACGAGCCTGAACAAAAACAGATTACACGGTCGCGGTGAATAGCCAATACCCCACCCAAGACCCCTACGGGTGCGGCAAACTACCCGCCAAGTACCCGAAGCGTAGCAACCTCCCTCATCTCCATGAGTAGGCCACTCGACACTTCGGCATACCCGGTAGTTTGTGCACCCCTCCATGGGTCTATCCTAGGAGCAAAAACAGTAAAAAGAAATTATACAATGACGGCTACAACCCCGACCCGGTTGTGCGGCCATACAAATAATTATTACATCAATTTACAAATTTACATGAATGGCAAGAAAAGAAAACTCTCGTCTCACAACCCCCGGCTATTCACCCGCGACAATCCAACATATTTATATACACATTCCAGCATCAAACACAGATCATGTATAACCCCGACCAATCGACTTATAGCGATTGGCCGACGTTCAATACATGCAAACATCACAGATATAACCATCATAGTCAAAGTGCAGTGAAGTTCGGAAAAATACGGAATTATAGGACCCCAAAAGGAAATTTCTTTTCTGGAAAATCTGGGCACATATAATATATTCCAAAAATCCCAAAACCAACACAGACACACACTGCACGAAAAACGATGCAGAGAAGACGACAAACCGCGGCGCTTCCGCGGCACATGCCTACCTCGTGCGGCGGAAGCGCGGCGGTTTGAACGAATTAAGGCAATGTTTTTCTTGAGTGTTCACACAAAACCCTGAGCCGAATTTAGGAGTATAAGGTTTTTCAATTTGAGCCAAAAAAATTTCAACAGAAACTCAGTTTTTGTAAAAGTTTGGTTTTTGGATTTTTCCGGTTCCGAACTTCGTTACACTTCACTACCAAGCTAGTTTAAGTTTAGTTAGGCTCTGATACCACTGTAAGTCCACGTTGCGACCCCCGGTTCTTACGGGGAGGCGGAAACGGTATAAAATCAAAATTTTAACGCAAGAGGCAACATGGACTAAGCTAGGTCGGGATCTTTACCTAAACTAAAACTAGCATACTAAGCTAAAGATATTTAGCTACTCGGATGAAGATGGTTATACCTAAACTTGAACTCCTTCTCTTCAAGCTCCGATGGTGGTTCGATGGCTCCTTCTCGTTGTCTCCGTACGCCGAAGATAGATCCACTTGAAAGCTCCAACCTTTAGCTCCTTCTTCGTTCTTTGAAGAAACTAGTTCACTTGGTTTGATAAACCTAGTGAACTAGAATGAGTAGAGATGATTTAGAATGGGATTTTATCTATGGTTCTTGATTCTCAACTCATGAGACAAGAGAACCATAGATCAAGAGAGGGAGCAAGAGGTTGAGGGTGAGAGCAAGAGGAGAGCTCAAGAACAAGAGAGAGAATGAGCAAGAAAAAATGAGGCTCTCTTTTCTCTCTCACCCTCTCATAATCCAAAGTGATCATAACTCATCATATCAAAAAAAGTCTTATGTGATGGTAGGAAGCAACCATAACCTTATCATGTCATGCACTCATTTTACTCAAATGAATAAGCAAGTAAAAGTCTTTGGCATGAAATGATAACCATGGTTATCATGATGGTCAACTAGTCAAGTCTAGTCAACCGGTCAACAAGTCAACAAAAGTCAACAAGTCAACAAAGTCAACAAGTCAACAAAAGTCAACAAGTCAACAACCAGATCACCATAATACTTAATTAATATAATAGTTAATCACATATCATATTCTCATTAGGGTTGAGCAAAAAGTCAAAAAGTCAACGGTCAACTGTCAACAACCCTAATGAGAATCCGCTGTCTGTGCCTCCCTGTCAACTGTGCATACACACCCGCATCCGCGTTCCGAGGAACACGAATGCAAACTGGATAAATCCAATCCCATAAGGTACACTAGGATCTGGCTTAAACCAAAGCCCGCTAGTGTAAACTGTCCGGACACTGTACGTGCACAAGTGCACGGATGTGACCGAACCCTGTCGCAAAACCATGCGACCTGTCGCAATACCATGCGACCTCTACTCTTTTGCCTAAAGGCGAAAAGCTTTCTGCGTGGGACTCTAAAGACTCGACACTACGCTGGCAGTGGGTTTAACCACAGACCGCAAGCGGCACTAGCTGTGCGTAACGGTCCCCAGGTAATGCCGACAAGAAGACGGACGAGGCGAAAACCCATCTGAACTCCTACTGAGCCTGAGTGTGACATTCTCCGTACAGTCCGGTCTGTTCGTCTGATACATCGCATGGCGGGCCTAGGGGGCGGTAAACGTCAGTCCCCCAATAGCGGTACAAGTCGTGCCGGAGTGAAGCCCAATACACCCTGAGATAACACTGGAAACCTACCAGTATATCTCGTTTGCCCTGGCCAGGGACTACTCGTGTAATGGCTCTCCTAGACACAGCGCGATGTCAACCCCCAATACCGGGAGAGACGAATCCTGTCTAACCGTCACTGCCTCCAAGTGCTTCGGGACTGCACCCAACCACCACCTGTTTGCACGACTCCTTTGAGCCGTGGTAGGGTAGTGATCAAAGTACAGTGGGAACACACCCGAGGCGAAGTGACAGTGTCAAGTCAGCGGACTAAGCTGTACTCATGTCACCTGGGAACTGATAACTGACGATAGGTATAATACCAACTAGTCATTTCCCGACGAGTCCTGTCCAGTGTACCCGTAACCTAACGAGCACCCGCATACTATCTCAAGTACGACGTACTGACGGCTGTGGGACAGACCGTCTCCCACATTGGGATGAGAAGCGCATGCGCTGGTCTACTCCGGAGTATCGATGCCCT
Source organism: Agapanthus africanus (assembly GCA_030015575.1). Classification (NCBI taxonomy): domain Eukaryota; kingdom Viridiplantae; phylum Streptophyta; class Magnoliopsida; order Asparagales; family Amaryllidaceae; genus Agapanthus; species Agapanthus africanus. Next base: position 529,678,525 of record CM057347.1, on the reverse strand, counting down.
GTCTCGATAGTCCTGCGACCAGGGACCTGAATAAGGATGTGCTTATAGATTACCCAGCCCCCACTAGTGTGACTGCCATCACAACGCTGGTAATCAAGCAAAGATCCTAAGGGCTCCACTAATGCGTATAAGTGATATACTGAAATAAACACAAGTACACATTGAAGTAGAAACAAACCAAGTAGCATACTACTATTTTGAGCAAGATTGTATATACAAGGTGAATATCCCAAGCATCCATTAAGTAATATACAAACTAGTATGATACAGTAATGGCCTCTAGGGCATATACACTAACACTGGCCACCCAGTTCCTCGGCCATTTCGTAGGGAACCGTCGACAGAAGCGCACGGTCGACTACCTCTTCACAGTTAAAAGCTGGGACAAGGAAACGTTCAAGGCCTACATCACCCGCTTCTATAACGCCCTCCTCGAGGTGCCCGAGCACCAGGACGAGACTGTCATAATGGCGCTCAGGACTGGTCTGAGGCCAAAGAATGGTTGCGCTCCTCCGCGCTGGCTCAACCTAAGACCATGGCCGAAGTCAAGGCGTGGACCGAGCGCGAGGTCCAGCTGGAATCCGAAGTGAATGCCAACCTTCCTCGGGCGGATCGGCCAGACCAGAAGAAAAGGATTCGGGGGGACAGGCCGGAGCATCAGCAGCCCTACCACCCAAAATTCCAAGAGTATACCCCTCTCAACGTCTCCCTCGCGGTGTTGCTGGAGGAGGCTCAGAATGAGGGGTTCTTTAAGTTCCCCCCGGTCCCACGTCAGGTCACTAAGCGAAGCCGGGGCCCCTACTGTGCTTTCCACCGGGTGCCGGGCCACGCCACGGAGGACTACAAACAATTGAGGGACTACGTCGAGGAGTTCATCTGGTCTGGGCACCTCGCCACCTACCTAAGGGACAAACGGCAGGCCGATCGCGAGCAAGAGCAGCCTCTCCCTCCCACCGACCTGACCATCGGCCAGATCATGCTTGTTTCAGCGGACGACCAGCCCGGAGCTTAGGGAGCCCCATGCCCTATGCCAAGCGCGGGGGCCGACAGCCCTTCAGGGAGCTCGGCCCAAGCCAATAAAGTCATCTTTTAGCCTGTACCTTTTTTTTTAAGCAATGCGAGTTCTTCATAAGATCTACTGTTAAGTTTGATAAAGATCAATGAAGCATTGCGAAAAATAAAGAAAAGCTTTGTTTTATTCAAAGGGTATTATGGGCTCCTCAGCCATACATGCAGCAAAAAAAAGGGAGTTACAATAGTGGGGGAACGGGGTGCAGCGAGCACTGTTCGTGGTACTCTGTAAAAATCTCCACCAGCCAGGGCCTCGCAAGTTCCAGCCTTTGTCCCCGGTTCCCCCCGTGGGCATCGACCCCAAGCCTCAGCTCGTAGCATTCGCGGACGAGTGCCTCTGAGCGGGCCAGCCGGTTCGCGGAGATTAGGCCGAAGCGCCTCAAAGACCGAAGCTTGCCCACAGCCTCATCGAAGAGCAACTCCGACACGGGGTTGTAAAGCCCCAGAGATGCCCTCCGGATGGAGTACATCAGTAGCTGCAGCAAGGAGGAGCATCTGGGGAGCAACCGGCCAAAGTGATCCTCAACGCCCGTAAACCAACTGCACCGTGTTCTCGGTGCAATAGGGGTCGTAAAGGTACGCATCTTCAAAGCTGACGATGTCGGGGATGGTGAACGGAAAATCCTGCATTCTCGGTGGGAACGAAGCGACGCGCCCCTATCGCTTCACCTCCCCCCGCATTCAATGCGATGGCTGCGCGCGCCGTTGCCCCAACCGTTCCTATCCCCCGCACCTACAGCTGAACGGTCAGGCTATACCTCGTCAAGATTTAGCCCAGCGGCTTCCCTGCTTGGTCGTCCCCAGCGGGCAGCTTCCCTGCCGCAACGCCGGGAACCAAAAAGCCTTCCCAGAGGCAGTCGAGCCCGAGGTTCCCTCGCTCGGCTATCCCCAGCGGGCAGCTTCCCTGTCGCAACGTCAGGGATAAAAAAAAAGCCCTCTCAGAGGCAGCCGAGCTCGAGGTTCCCTCACTCGGCTATCCCCTACAGGCAGCTTCCCTGCCACGACGCCGGGGATCAAAAAGCCCTCTCAGAGGCAGCCGAGCTCGAGCTTCCCTCGCTCGGCTATCCCCCACAGGAAGCCTCCCTGCCACGACGCCGGGGATCAAAAAGTCCTCCCAGAGGCAGTCGAGGCCAGAGGTTCCCTCTCTCGGTTATCCCCCGCGGGGAGCTTCCCTGCCACAACGCCGGGGATCAAAAAGCCCTCCCAGAGGCGGTCGAGGCCTGAGGTTCCCTCGCTCGGCTATCCCCCGCGAGCAGCTTCCCTGCCACGACGCCGGGGATCAAAAAGCCCTCCCAGAGGCAGTCGAGGCCAGAGGTTCCCTTGCTCGGCTATCCCCCGCGGGCAGCTTCCCTGCCACAATGCCGGGGATCAAAAAGCCCTCCCAGAGGCAGTCGAGGCCAGAGGTTCCCTCACTCGGCTATCTTTCAGGACAAAAGCTCTCGCCAAGAGGCACTGGGCAGTAACCCTGCCCGGCCAAGGGTCCTGGGTAGGATTCTTACATCCTTATAGCTTTCCTCGCGCCAAGGACCAAAGTCCTTCCAGAGGCAGTCGGGTCCTTGCCCGGCTATCCCCGGCTGGTAGCTTCCTACCACAACCGACTGGGATCAAAGTCCTCGCCAAGAGACACTGGGCAGTAACCCTGCTCGGTCCCCGTCCTGAAGGATCCGAAAGCCCTCCCAGAGGCAGCTGAGCCCGAGGTCCCCTCGCTCGGCTATCCACAGAAGGCAGCTTCCCTGCCACACGCCGAAGATCAATATTCCTCTCCGAGGCGGTCGGGTCCTTGCCTGACCATCGACGGCTGGTAGCTTCCTACCACCGTCCTTAAAGAACCAAGCCCTCGAAATAAGACGACCAAGCAGCTACCCTGCTCGGCCACCCCACCTGGTCACCCACAGATGACGGCCGATACTCTAAATCAGAAACGAATGTCAGGTCAGTCCAAGCCTAAAGATCTCCCCCTCGACCTTGGGGCCCAATGAGATACCTCCTCGGAGACGCTCGTCCGCAAAAAAAACTGCAGTCGGCCCGACGGACGAACGTTAGAAAGAGGGCCAACCTGACATGAAGCACAACACAAGTAAAAATAACTCAAAGCGAGTGTTCTTCGCAAACAGATGGCAGAAAGGAAAACTTTTTCACAACTAAAGAAGAAACACTTTATTGCTACAGCCAAACATCGGTTTTTTACAAAGGTATTGTTTACCCCAATCAGAGCAAAGCTCTGTTCAAATTCCAAGGCGGGAAACGAAGCAACGCTTCTGTTTCCCCCAATCAGAGCAAAGCTCTGTATTGAAAATTAAAATTGAAATAAATGAAGTAACGCTTCAGATCCTTTGCGCTGCGCACAACGCGACACGTGTCAGGCGCAGATACATCAGCACAGCGCCCAAGGCAGCGCACCCAATCAGAGCAAAGCTCTTTTTAAAGCCAAATTAAAGGAAGCAACGCTTCAGTAACGCAAGCACTGCGCTGCGCGACACGTGCCAGCGCAGATGCGCTAGCGCAGTTGCGCTGCGCTTTACGCTGCGTGACACGTGTCAGCGCAGATGCGCTAGCGCAAATTAAAGGAAGCAATGCTTCAGTTGCGCAAGCACTGCGCTGCGCGACACGTGTCAGCGCAGTTGCGCTGCGCTCGCGTGTCAGCACAGATGCGCTAGCGCAGCTACGCTGCGCGACACGTGTCAGCGCAGATGCGCTAGCGCAGCTGCGCTGCGCTGTGCGCTGGGTGACACGAGTCACGCGCTGGGGCATTTGCACCAAACAGAATTAAGATTTTAAAGAAATCTTTCTGTTCTTGTTAAAACAAGAAGATTTTCTTCTGTAAAACAGAAGCCCTTGGATCAAAGATCCAACGGTGGGGGAAATTTCCCAAATCACTCAGAGAAAGATCTCTTTAACAAATTTAACTAATTTATGGGCACTATAAAATGGACCCTAGGCCTCAATTCAAAGGCATCAACATTTTTCGGAGAGAAAAAAAAAAAGAAAACTCTGAAGAACTCCTCAAGAACAAAAAAAGTAAAAACCTTCAGAAAAAGAGAAAATTCTCTTAAAAAACAGATCATTAATCTAAGAACAAGATCAATGATCTTCGATAAGAAAGAAAACTAACTAATAATAGTGCTTTGCACTTGCTTATGAACCATTGGTTCCTTGAAAACAAGAAAAACTTGTTTTCTTTGATTTAAAATTGATCAAAAGATAAAACAGTGCTCTGCACTTGCAAGAACTGTGCTGTTGCGCTCCTGTGTTGGCGTAAGCCACCAGGAAGCGTCACGTGTCAGCAGCGCAATAGCGCAGCGCACTGACACAGCGCACTACGCTGTTGCGCTTGCGCTTACCAGAGCATGACACGTGTCACTATCATATGAGTTTGCGCTCATTACTTGGCGCAAAGCGCCTGACAAGCCACGTGGGGCACTGTCAGAGTATTTAATGCTCTGCATTATTAAAGAAAAGGGACAGAGCCCAATTAAAAGGCCTAACAGGCCTAATAAATAAAAATACTATGCATTTTTTTTTTAAAAAGGGGGCAAAGCCCAAACAAAAAAAATAGATGCTCTGCATCATTTATAAAAGGGCAGAGCCCAACCAAAACAAGAATAATGCAGTGCATTACTAAAAAGGGGTGAAGCCCTAGCACAGGCCAAAAACAAAAAATGTTGAAACTAAAAATGTTGAAACTGGACTTAGCCCAATCATGGCCGTAAGTCCTCAAACTAAATTGACTGAGCACAACTGCTCTCTTAAATCAATTTACGACCGGTTCTAGGGTACATCTCCGAACTCCTCTGATACTCATCGTTGTAATCCTTCAACGACGTCAGAGAGGTGACGGGTCCCGACGACCACACATTAATAATGGACCGAAACGTCCTTAAACTAATATTGGACCGAAACGTCCTTAAACTAATGATGGACCATTACGTCCTTAAACTGGTGATGGACCGAAACGTCCTTAAGCTAATAATGGACCACCACGTCCCTAAACTGGAACATGGAACATGGACCATCACATCCCTAAACTGGAACAATAGAGCTCCCTAATGCTCTTTTGTCGGATCTAAACGATCCCGTTTAAGTTGATCTTAGCCTCAAATATGGCTAACGTATCCTTAAACATTCAAACAGACTTTAGTCCTAAATTGGACTATAAGACCCCCAATCAACTTTGGTTCAAGGGTACATCTCCGAACTCCTCTGACACATGTCGTTGTAATCCTTCAACGTCGTCAGAGATGTGACGGGTCCCGACGGCCATATATTAAATGGACCACTATGTCCTTAAACTGGAAATGGATTTAGACGATCCCGTTAAGTTGATCTTAGTCTCAAATCAGGCTAACGTATCCTTAACGAACGTTTAAGTTGATCTTAGTCTCAAATGCGGCTAACGTATCCTTAAACTAAAAACACCAAACCCAAATCTAAGTAAATACGGATTTGGACTAATCCACGTCCTACGGGCGACGGCATTACTCAGTCTCCGTATACAATCCACGGGCAACCACAGACAAAACAAACACCCACGACACGAAGTGAAATTCTGGAGAAGGAGAAAGTTGTTACCGCGATGCGGTAGCGTAATTAACTGCAGGGGCTTGCGCCTGCAGGGAAGAGCGTCCCCACAATCAAAAACCCCTCAAGCGAGGGGGAATCTGACGAAGTCTGCTACATCGGTCGCATCCGTCTAAACCTCCGATACACGGTGCTATAAATCAACTTAGCATCTTCGGAGAGGTAGACGAATAAAACCATATAGCATCTGCCCCGAATCTCAAGCTAGACGTCCTCAGTGTCGTCGGCCACCGTTCGGAGGGGAACAGATTCTGGCACGCCCGGTGGGACCTTTTCCTCTTTCCACTCCACACTTCGTGTGTCATCCTCGCGAACCAATCGCGGTTTGTTAAATGGTTGCCTTTGGATTTCAAGTTACTAAGATTTGGTCTTTTGCCTGGCGCAGAACTCAAGCATCAATGGCCTCTAACTGCACCAACTGCTCGAAGTGCCACTGAAATGGACGCTCCACCTCCCCCGGAGGTGTAGCATATGGGCCCCAAGCGGCTTCCTTCCTCGCTCTGCCAGTAGACCAGGTGACCCAGGCCACCACCGGCCTTTTTTTCGAGACCATGATCCCTCCTACAAGCTTCTCTATGCCAATACCTGCACCGGAAGTGAACAAGAAGTCGGTCTTTGACCGGCTCACTGCTACGACGACCCCTGTCAGCGGGTCGCCCACTGCCAAACCAACAACCTCGGTTTTCGCCAGGCTGGATCAGAACTCTAAATTGGCTGTCCCGAGGAAGGCAATAACTGCTGCTCCAGGAGTCGTCAAGGCGGCTTCTCCTGTCAAAGAATCAGTCTTTTCAAGACTGACGATTCCTGCTCCCGCCCTTGCTCGAGGATCTGTCTTCGACAGGTTGAATATCACCCCTCAAAAAACAACCTCAGTCTTTAAGAGGCTAACACCGGCGGCGCCTCATTCAGGAAGGGGGCAAAAAGAAGCAATCTCTATCTCCGAGCCAGTCCCAACGGCTCGTCGTGCTCGACGTCGCCATTGGCAACGAGTAAGGAAGGCAGGGGGCAACTCCCCCTCAGGGCTAACTCCACCGGCTCCAGTGGTGGAAGTCAACGCTGCTGTTCCAACTAGGAACAGCTTTGAACTACTGAGGAGGGTACGTAAGAACTCTCCAACCGCTACACTGAAAAGATCTCCTCCACCTACGGAGAGAGTTCCGGAAACGAAGCAGGAGTAGCCCCCTCAACGGCTGTCCTCAAAAATATACAAGGTTTGGCGGAGGGTTCAAGACTCCGTAATTGACCCAGAGCATTCTCGTCGACAGAAAAAGGCGAAGGTGCAAGAAGAAAAAGACCGTCCGATCAAACAGGAAAGGAGGACAGTCACCAGGGTGCCCACTGCAGCGGCCCCCTCAACTTCAACGGCCCACAAAAGAAGAAGGCCGGAGAAAGTCCCTACACCTACAACAAATATCAGAGGGGATGCACCCAAACGCCCTAAGTCAGGGGGCATTGTAGTTCATACCGTATATGTGGCATCTGGAAAAGAGGACAGTCGCATATCTACGGGTCATCGACCGCTTACGCGATCAGTGACCAAGGCACAAGAGCAGCAGCAGAAGCTCCAAGAGATGATGAACGCTATGGCCGCACTTACAGGGCCAAAAGAAAACCCTGAAACGTCATCGGATGAACGCCAAGAGGAAGAAACCGACGCCGAATTCCTTCGTCGGATATTGGAGAAGAAGGACAAAGAGGCTGCTGAACAAGCAGCCAACATACAGCGTATGGGCCTCCTCTTCCAAGACATGATAGGGATGATGATACAACAAGATCCTCCGGCTGAAGAGCCCCCGATCGTCCTTGGAGACGATAGGGGAGAGACATCAAATCCTCCGCCAGCTCTTTCCACGGCTAAAGAAGATACAATCTCTAAAGCTGATTTGGACGAGTACATAGCCCAACAAATACGGGTTCATCATGCGACTGAAGCAGCTGGCCAGATCGTAAAAACGGGACGGCCATATCCAAGTTGGTACGACCAAATCAAGTACCCGCCAGGTTACACAATTCCCAAATTCCATGTCTACAAGGGGACGGGCAATCCTCACCAGCATGCTGCCCAGTTCAGGGCACTCTGCGGCAACACCGGCGGTGATGATAAGCTTTTGCTTCGCCAGTTTGTTGGAAGTTTATCAGATACGGCATTCGAGTGGTACTCTGAACTCCCGAATGACTCTATCAAGACCTTCGCAGAGATGGAGCTGCTGTTTACTCAGCGTTTTGCAAGCGCCAGTGAACGCACCCCGATGACGGCACTGATTAACGCCAGGGTAAAACCAGGCGAGACGTGGGTTCAATATGCTATACGGTGGCGGAACTTGTGGTCGAAGTGCGAGCAGCGCATTGAAGAAGCTCCCGCGGTGGGTATGTTTGTGGGAACCCTTGATCCAAAAGCAACCATCTCGCAATTTATGATGTTTTTCAAGCCGACTACCTTCCAGGCCTTGATTGACAAGCTAGCACAGATAGATCAGATGGGCCATAAACCCCCTCTTCCAAAGCCGGACTCCCAAAATGACAAAGGGAAGGGAAAAGCGATCGTTGTCGCTAATGCTCAACAACAACTGAGCGACTTGAAGCCGGTTGCTCGTTAAAATAATATGCGTCCGTACGTGGCCCTTGAGGAGAGGCTAGGACGCTCTTACTCCTTTCCCCGCGATAAAACGAGGAGGTTATTCGAGCTGGCGCTATGCAACCGACTCATAAATCTGTCGGATCCAAAATGTCCGTTGCAACCAAGTGATGTCAATGAGCCCAACTACTGTCCTTATCATAGAGTACTGGGTCATCCGATCGAGGATTGTTACGTTTTCAAAAATTGGCTTGAAAACCAGTACCGACAGGGTAAATTCGCGTTATCTGACAAATGGAAGGTGAATCCCCCGCAGCCCCACACCTCTAAAGGGATAAATACGCCGGGGGCAACATGCTCCGTCGTTGAAGAAGCTCTTTGGGAAGTTGTATTATTAACCAAGACAAAGAGGATGCTGAACGACCTTCAGACATGCCCAGCGATCAAGTGGAAGAACCCGTTGGAACCGCAAGTCATTGAGGGGGTGTTGAAGCCGCGTCCGACTCCAAAGACCGATGGTGGTGGCTCAAGCACTCGCAACCGGCTGCCAAAATCTTCGAAAAAGAAGAAGAAGAAATCAAAGAAGCCCGTGAAGCCTGGCGACAAGCGCACGGACTTGCAAAAACAAATTGACGCGCTGGAGGAATACAACCAGAGGGCACGGACTCCCATTACATTCCAAGAGTTCCTCAATCATGTCTTTCAAGAGGAAGATGAGGGAGAAAGTTCATCTGATGAGTCTGAGGAACACGTGGCGAGCTGTCATGTGATTTCCCATTCGTTCATAAACGAGGAGGAGACTTCTTGTACTGAAACGCTGGGGACAGATACCGAATCAAAAATTCCGGTGCCATCAGATGAGATAATTGACACATTCCTTAACGAAGCTCGGTTGAAAAGTAAAGCTGATCGAGAACGTGAGGCAATCATATTTGAAAGGGCCAAGCGCCAGTGACTTGATGAAAGAGCTGAGACGATCCCGCTGGAGCAAAATACCTCCATTACTGACAAAAGCCAATTCAAGATGAGGAAAAGGTTTGCTAAGGCCATATCAATGGGCATGAAGCTACCATCCTCCGAAGGAAAAATTACTGGTGAAATAGAAATACACCCCTTCTATTGCTTATATCATCAGAAGGTTTCACATCCCACTCAAGAGTGCAAAGCTTTCGATAGATGGTGGCAAGGATATGTTGCTCATCGACAACACTTTAAGCGAGCGAAACGCAAAACTCGTCGGGAGCAAAGAAATACGACCGAAGGGCTTAAAAGAACCACTGGCGATTGTTGCATGGTTAACACCGGTGGATCACAAGTGCCTACATTCGGGAGTGATTCTGATGAAGAGCTAGAACTTTCCCCTCTCTTTAAAGAGTCCGCTTCGAGAAAAGAAGAAGAACTGAAGGTTTGCGAAAATATCCGGCTACGTAATCGCACGCTGCCCGAAAAGAACCTCGGACCCTCGAACAGAAAAGATAAAGGGAAAGAAAAGGCCCCTGAAGATATCGTCTTAGATGACCAAGTTGTGGAAGAGCTAGCTGCCAAAGACCCGCCAAAGCAGAATAAGGTGGATTACAACGTCTTAGCACATCTGAGGAAGCTGCCCCACAGCTCAGCATTCTTGACGCCCTTTTGCTATCAAAAGAGGCGAGAGATTCGTTGATTAAGGCACTCCAAGATCCATAACAATTCCAAGCATGCCTGGCCGAGGAAAAGATGAAGGATGAATTGGAGGAAGTGCACACGGCCGATATCACTTTCGGCGACGAGAACCTTCTCCTTGGGACGTGCGAACACAATCGCCCCTTCTATGTCTCAGGATACTGCCACGATATTACGATAGGAAAAATCCTGATCGACAATGGATCCTCCGTTAATCTCCTCAACGTGCGGGTGTTAAAAGAAATCTGCATGAGCGTCCAGCACCTTTCTCGGGATAAGATCACCATCTCCGGGTTCGACTCCCAATCGTCAAAGACTCTTGGATCTGTGATACTGACGCTACGCTTTGGGCTGCTCGTCACGGACATTAAATTCCACATCATAGATGCTAAAACATGCTACAACGCTTTGCTCGGCCGACCATGATTACACGAGTACAACATCATCCCTTCTACACAACATCAGTGTATGAAGTATTTTAAGGATGGTTTTGAGTATACCGTGACGGGAGAACTGAACCCGTTCTCTGTGAACGAGGTCCGAAAATATGAAGATGCCAAATACTTCTTACCGGATTTCGAAGACACAGAGAAGTGTCACAAGCCAGAGAACAAAGCTAATGCCACCATCCCTGTCTTCGGCAGTGATACCGAGGAGGAAGAGGAGATAGTTTGTTCGGGTCCGCCCCAACACAACAAGCCAGGACCGTCCACTCCTACGTTGGTCTTTGATAGCGACTCGAAAGATGAGATCCATGCTGTATTCTCTGCTCGACCTTCAACACGAACGTCCGTTGACGAAGGGCAAAGTCTATAAGTCGCCATAGTGCCGCTTAAACACCTTAAAGAACTGGATGCACTTAATATTTACAATGTAGAAGAGCTGCAAACATTCTATATCCCTCCTAGGCGAGAAAGAGAGAAAGCAATTCTGTTCTACCGCTCTGAAGAAACCAAGGTGGAAAAAGAAATATGGCATGGCGCGGATCCTACGCTCGACAGGCTTCAGCCTATCCGTCTTCCCAGATATTATACGGAAGGTTTGAAAAAGCTGCTGAAACGCCAGGGGATATCCTTCAAGCAGACCGTTCGAAAAGCCAAGTTCTATGACAAAGTCTGGAACGTTCCCGGGACTCAACGCAAACTGCCTAACGGGAAAATGGAGACAAAAGGACTTGGATATATCCGGTCAAAGAAACGAGAGCTACTAAACAGCTGCTATGTCATGTATGACTTCGATAAAGAAGCGGATGCTCAATGGGAGGACGCTAATCCTGAGACAGTGAAAGTTCCAGATGCAAAAGAGTCCAGTCCGTCGTTCGAAGAACAAATGGACAAGCTTATAAGGGAAGCAGGTCAAAAAGTCCGGGACGACCATAACCGCGAAATGGCCATCTACGAGAAAGCCAGAACGCAACGCCTCCTTCAACAGGTCGTGAAAGATGAAAATGCCGCTCCTTGTCAACCCGTTATAAAGAAGTCTTGGTGCAAAAGCAGAAATAAGTCGAAAGGCCAAAAAGGCGCTCAACAGCAACAAAGCAGGGCTAAGAAGCCACGCAAACGGGAGGCGAGCGTTATTGATCTATCCCTCATGAAGAAAATGAGTCGAGCATACTCTTTTCCTCGGGATAAGACGAAGAGGATATTTGACCTTGCTCTAAAACATCAAATGCTTACACTGCTGGAGTCTAAACACCCCGAACAAGCGGGCAAACTCTTACCATCGAGTAATAGGGCATCCTCTTGAAGATTGCTTCACTTTCAAGAATTAGGTTGAAGATCAGTATCAGCTTGGCAAATTCACTCTGTCTGACAGCTGGAGAGTAGCGCCGCCACAGAAGCACGAGCCCAAGGCCACGAAAGAAGAACCGGTTCCACATTGGGATTGGAAGCGAATTCGCACCTGTCACATGATTACAATATTAAAAGAAGAGCCCGAGGACATAGATGAGCTCCCTTGGTGCTTCGAAAACAATGACAATGAGGTAATCTCAGAATTTCCACCGGCTCCGAAAGAACTGGAAAATGGCATACATACTACTGCAGATAACCTCAAAAAGATTGAGTTGGGATCGGCAGACGATCCACGACCGACATTCATCAGCGAGCTGCTATCTGAAGAAAGGGTGGCTGCGTTAAAGGATGTGCTTCTACAGCATAGAGATTGCTTTGCGTGGAACTATTCCGAAATTCCGGGACTAGATCCAGAAATTGCTGTACACAGATTGGCGATATCCCCGGATATCAAGCCAGTCAAACAGGTGCCGAGGAGAATGCGGTTCGAGCTTGAGATGAGCATCAATGCTGAGGTCAAGAAGCTGATCGACTCTGGCTTCATCCAGGAAGTTCAATACCCTGAATGGATCGCCAACATCGTCCCGGTGATGAAGAAAAATGGGACAGTGCGCATATGCGTAGACTTCCGGGATCTTAATAAAGATTGCCTGAAGGATGATTTTCCAGTGCCAGTCACCGAACTGATGATAGACAATACGTCCACTCATGAGGTTTTCTCCTTCATGGACGGCTCGTCAGGTTATAATCAGATAAAAATCCATCCCGAAAACCAGAAGCACACAGCCTTCAGGACCTCTTTGGGAATATTATGTTATAAAGTGATGCCCTTCGGATTAAAGAACGCCGGTGCCACTTACCAAAGGGCCATGACGAAGATCTTCGATGACCTTATACATGAAATCGTCGAGTGCTATATCGACGACCTCGTGGTTAAGAGCAAATCATACGAAGAAGATCTCGAGCATCTAAAGACTGTATTTCAACGCCTTCGACAATACAACTTGAAGATGAACCCTCTCAAGTGTGCATTTGGAGTTTCCTCGGGCAAATTCCTGGGATTCATCGTCCGACACCGGGGTATCGAAATAGATCCGTCCAAGATCAAGGCGATCATGGAAATGCCTCCGCCAAGGACACTCAAACAGTTGCGGTCTCTCCAAGGAAAGCTCGCATATATTTGGCGATTTATAGCCAACCTCTCTGGCAAGTGCCGCCCTTGCAGTCACCTGATGAAGAAGGGAACTCCATTCGTCTGGGATCAAAAATGCCAGGGTGCGCTGGACGAAATTAAACAGTACCTGCAAAACCCGCCAGTGTTGGCTGCTCCGGTTAAGGGATAACCTCTCATTCTTTATACAACCGCCCTCGAAGGTTCCTTAGACGCATTATGGGCGCAAGAGAATGACCAAGGGAAAGAAAGAGCTCTCTATTACTTGAGTCGAGTTCTTCTGGGGGCAGAAAGCAACTACTCTCCCATTGAAAAACACTGCCTGGCGTTGATCTTCGCGATAACAAAGCTCAGGCACTATGCATTGGCGCATGAGGTCCGTCTCATTTCGAAGGTGGACCCTCTTAAATATTTAATGTCAAAGGCCATATTGACGGGACGACTTGCTAAATGGGCACTGCTCTTGATGGAGTTCTCGATAACCTATCAGCCTCTCAAGGCAGTGAAAGGCCAGGCCATCGCCGACTTCTTCGCTGAGCATCCGATACCCGCCGATTCTCCTCTGAATTGCGATCTTCCAGACGAACATGCGTTTGACGCGATCGGCGGTAATGATACCCAATGGGAGCTTTATTTCGATGGAGCATCTTCCATGAAAATGCGCAAACAAGGTACCCCTATAATCAAATCGGGGGTAGGCCTCATCTTCATAACTCCACAAGGAGGGATAATGCGCTTCGCTTTCTCCTTAACAGAGCCGAGGACAAATAACGAAGCCGAATACGAAGCTTTGATAGCAGGCCTTGAGATCGCCATTGACATGGGAATTGGAGACCTCCTCATATACGGGGATTCTCAGCTGGTCGTTAGTCAAGTAAACGGCGACTACCAAACATGCAAGCCAGAACTGGTGAAGTACGGCGAAAAAGTGCAACAACTGTTAACCCAAATTCCCTCCTATACTTTGGAGAACATACCGCGCGCGGAAAACAGCAAGGCAGACGCGTTGGCCAAACTTGCTAAAGAACTGGCTGACGAGAACCTCGATGACGTTAGAATCGTGGTGCAAAGCCGTCGGGTGCTTGCCCCAGCAGAAATATCTCCGGAATCATCCGAAGAAAAAGGAGCGAGCGAGCAGATGACCCTGCAAGTAAAAGATTGGGAAAATACCGAGGATTGGAGAGAAGTCTTCATAGATTACTTCAAGTCCCACCGAATGCCTGAAGAAGCGCCCACAAGACACCAGCTCATGAAACGAGCTCTGTCTTTCGCCTTCGTCAACGATACTCTGTACAAGAGGTCATTTGATTCTCTGTGGCTGAGATGCTTAGGACTTGACGAAGCGAGAAGGGTCGTCCAGGAAGTTCATGACGTACTCTGCGGTTCTCACCAAGCGGGCCCAAAGATGAAGTTGAAGATCAAACGGATGGGCTACTACTGGCCCACGATGATTCAAGATTGCCTCAAATATGCGAAGCAATGTCACTCATGCTAAATCCATGGGGACTTCATCCACCAACATCCAAATCCATTACATCCAACGGTGGCTAGCTGGCCGTTCGAAATGTGGGGAACTGACATAGTCGGCCCCATCAAACCAGCATCGTCTAGGGGACATCGTTTCATTCTGGCGACAACTGACTACTTCTCCAAGTGGGCAGAAGCAGTACTACTGAGGGAAGTGAAGACGGAGAATATCCTCCATTTCTTCAAGACGCATGTCATATATCGATTTGGAACTCCGCGACGGATCATCTCCGATAACGGGCCAGCCTACAGAAGTCACAAGATCAGCCGCTTCGCGCAACAGCATAACATAGACTGGAGATATTCCTCGGTTTATAATCCGCGAGCCAACGGTCTCGCCGAGGCCTTCAACAAGACCTTGACGAAAATCATAAAGAAAACGGTGTCCCGAAATAAGAAAGACTGGCACGAGAGACTGCAAGAGGCTCTTTGGGCGTATCGAACTACGTTCAAGACGGCCACAAATACAACGCCGTACGCGTTGGTATTTGGGACGGAAGCAATACTCCCCCTCGAGATAGAGTTACCCTCTCTACGAGTGGCAGTCCACTACGAGCTGACGGACGAAGAAAATGCTCACCTTTGGCTTGAGGAGCTTGACGCCCTTGAAGAAACACGGCTCATAGCGCAACAAAATCTGGAAACTTATAAAGCAAAGATGATGCGCTCATATGAAAGATTGACCCGACCGAGGACATTCCACCAAGGCGAACTCGTGCTAGTGATCAAAAGGCCTATGATCCCCAATCGCGCCAAGCGGGGAAAATTCGAGCCAAACTATGAAGGCCCGTACATCATAGATAAGGTCTACCAGGGTGGGGCCTATCTACTCATGGCCATGCACGGTGAAAGGCCTTTCAGGCCAATAAACGGTCGCTTCCTAAAGAAATATTACGCTTAATGAGCTAACAAGCGGACCGAAACGTCCTTAAACTAATAACGGACCGAAACGTCCTTAAAACTAATACCGCAGCATCCGTAGGCTAATATATATATATATATATATATATATATATATATATATATAATATAAATAAATAAAAACGGTATGTCCATAAGCAAAAATGGCACGGATGAAAACCCGAGAGGGCTCCGTGAGTAAAAACAGCAGGACTACCGGCGGGTGTTCATGAAAACCCGAAAGGGCGCGACCTCGTGGAAAAATGTATATAAAAAGAAAAAGAATAAAAGAAAAAAAAACGGTATTTCCACAAGCAAAATGGGCACGGATGAAAACCCGAAAGGGCTCCGTGAGTAAAGACAGCAGGACTACCGGCGAGTGTTTGTGAAAACCCGAAAGGGCGCAACCTCGTTAAAAGAACACATACAAGATCCTCTCGACCTTGTAAGGAGAAACCACCTGCGTGAGAGCCTTACGACTCACAAGGGAGCAACACACTTAGGGATCCTCACGATTCCTAGGGAGAAAATACACTCGCGAGATCCTCACGACTCGTGAGGAGAACTCTCTTATGGGACCCTCACGGCTCATAAGATTTGAAAGTCTTAAGTTACAGAGACCTAAACCTGTGCTTAAGAAAACCCCCACAAACTTCCAATATTGCCCTACACGTGTTTCAATACTGACCCTTGTATACAATCCACGGGCGCGAATAAACATTTCCCTAACCAAGTCCCGTCCGCGACTAGGGATATGTTCGCATGACCCTTGTAAGTCCTCTCGATTTACAAGGAGAAAACCTTCCTGTAAGATCCTTACGACTTACAGAGAAACAAACGCTTAGGAATCCTCACGATTCCTAAGGAGAAAATGCACCTACACGATCCTCACGACTTATAGGGAGAAATGCCTTTGTGAAACCCTTACGGCTCACGAAGTCGAAAGCCTTAGTCGACAGGACCTTAACCCTGATCGCTAAGCCACCTTTGTTTGACATCGACAGAGGCAGATGATGATTCGCTCCTGGTAATATCCCAGTTGTAGTGGTGCTGATGCAGAAATCGGTGTCTAATTCCAGGTTTACGGTGGAAAGCCAGTAGACCGCACATGCGTGCAAAATAGCCGAAATGATTGGGCAACTCGCAATAAAAAGCAGCGAGTAAAAATAAAAAAAATATAGCCGAAATGATTGGGCAACTCGCAATAAAAAGCAGCGAGTAAAAATAAAAAAAATATAGCCGAAATGATTGGGCAACTCGCAATAAAAAGCAGCGAGTAAAAATAAAATAAACAGCCGAAATGATTGGGCACTACGAAAAATAGCCAAAATGGTTGGGCAATCGCGACCTTCGCGATATAAAAGCTGAAATGATAGAGCATCGCGGAGATAAAACAAAAAATGATGATAAAACTTTGGCCCTACAGTTAAGATCACATCGATCCCTGTATACAATCCAAGGGCGTAAACGAAGAGGGAACCATACTTTCCCAACAGGATCCGCCAGAAAACGAAGCCAAATTCCGACGGTTCATCCCAACGCTAGGGAAACAAATAATCCCTAGCAAACACCTCAACTCACGGATACAAACACTCCTTGATGAGAGCCTCCTGATTCACGTCGACTCGCAGAGCAACCAGTGCCTCCGTGGAAAATTCTCAACTCGTTTCAACCCCAAGGAAACAAATAATCCTTGATACTAGGGAAACAAATAATCCCTAGCAAATTCCTCGACTCACGGATACAAACACTCCTTGACGAGAGCCTCCTGATCCGCGTCGACTCGCAGAGCAATCAGTGCCTCCGTGGGAAATTCTCGACTCGTTTCAACCCCAAGAAAACAAATAATCCTTGGCGCTAGGGAAACAAATAATCCCTAGCAAATTCCTCGACTCACGGATACAAACACTCCTTGACGAGAGCCTCCTGATCCGCGTCGACTCGCAGAGCAACCAGTGCCTCCGTGGGAAATTCTCGACTCGTTTCAATCCCAAGGAAACAAATAATCCTTGGCGCTAGGGAAACAAATAATCCCTAGCAAATTCCTCGACTCACGGATACAAACACTCCTTGACGAGAGCCTCCTGATCCGCGTCAACTCGCAGAGGAAGCAGTGCCTCCGTGGGAAATTCTCGACTCGTTTCAAACCCAAGGAAACAAATAATTCTTGGCGCTAGGGAAACAAATAATCCCTAACAAATTCCTCGACTCACGGATACAAACACTCCTTGACGAGAGCCTCCTGATTCGCGTCGGCTCGCAGAGAAACCGGTGTCTCCGTGGGAAAATTCCCGATTCGTCTCTGTTTACCCCAATCAAAGCAAAGCTCTGTTCAAATTCCGAGGCGGGAGATGAAGCAACGCTTCATCTTACCCCAATCAGAGCAAAGCTCTGCTTGGAAAATTTAAACTTTAATAAATAAAGCAACGCTTCAGATTCTTTGCGCTGTGCGCAACGCGCCACGTGTCAGGCGCAGATGCATCAGCGCGGCACCCAAGAAGGCGCGCCCAATCAGAGCAAAGCTCTATTAAAGGAAGCAACGCTTCAGTTGCGCGGGTGCTGTGCTGCGCGACACGTGTCAGCGCAGTTGCGCTGCGCTGTGCGCTGCGCGACACGTGTCAGCGCAGATGCGCTCGCGCAGTTGCGCTGCGCTGTGCGCTCGCGCAGTTGCGCTGCGCTGTGCGACACGTGTCACGCGCTGGGGCATCTGCGCCAAACAGAATTAAAATTTCAAGAAATATTTTCTGTTCTTGTTAAAACAAGAATATTTTCTTCTGCAAAGCAGAAGCCCTTGGATCAAAGATCCAACGGTGGGGAAAATTCCCCAAATCACTCAGATTAAGATCTCTTTAACAAATTTAACTAATTTATGGGCACTATAAAAAGGACCTCAGACCTCAATTCAAAGGCTTCAACATCTTTCAAAAAAAAAAAGAGAAGAGAATTCTCGAGAACTCCTCAAGAACAACAGAAGGTAAAAACCTTTGAAAGAAGAGAAAATTCTCTTATAAACAGATCAGTAATCTAAAAATAAGATCATTGATCTTTAAACATAACTAAATAAATGAATAAATAAAATAAAAAAATAGTGTTTTGCACTTGTCATGAACCTTTGGCTCTCTGAGATAAGAAAAACAAGAAAAAACTTATTTTTCTTTGATCTAAATTAGATCAAGAAATTAAATAGTGCTTTGCACTTCTGTTTTTGAATCTAAAAGATTCTTAGTGCTCTGCACTTACAAACTGCGCTAGAGCTTTGCTCTCTGGAATTGGCGCAACTCACTAGAGCGCGCCACGTGTCAGCAGCGCAACAGCGCAGCGCACTGCGCTATTGCGCTTGCGCTCACCAGAGCGCGCCACGTGTCAGCAGTGCAACAGCGCAGCGCACCAGCTATTGCGCTTGCGCTCACCAGAGCGTGACACGTGTCACCTCCATATGAGTTTGCGCTCATTACTTAGCGCAAAGCGCCTGACAAATGCAATGCATTTCCTAAAAGGGTCGGGCCCAAATCAAAAAGACCAAGCAGGCCAAAATAAATTGCAAAGCAATAAAAGGGCAGAGCCCAAATAAAATTGATGCTCTGCATCATTTATAAAGGGCAGGGCCCAAAACAAATTGATGCTCTGCATCCTTTCTGGGCAAAGCCCAAATAAAAATAAAAAGAAATGCAATGCAAAAGCAAATAAAATGTTGAACATTTTCAACTGGACTTAGCCCAATTTTGGCCGTAAGTCCTTAAATTAAATTGAACTGAGCACAAATGCTCTCTCTCAAATCAATTTACCTCCGGTCCAAGGGTACATCTCTGAACTCCTCTGACACCCATCGTTGTAATCCTTCAACGACGTCAGAGAGGTGACGGGTCCCAACGACCGCACATGGATATGGACTGCGGGGTCCTTAAACTCGTGGACTGAAATGTCCTTAAACTAATATCGGACCGAAACATCCTTAAACTAATGTTGGACCGAAACGTCCCTAAACTAATATTGGACCGAAACGTCCCTAAACTAATAACGGACCACCACGTCTTTAAACTGGAATATGGACCCCCATGTCCCTAAACTGGCCATGGACCGCAACGTCCTTAAACTACCTATGAACCACTATGTCCCTAAACTGGAACAATAAAGCCTCCAAATGCTCTTTTGCCGGATCTAAACGATCCCGTTTAAGTTGATCTTAGCCCCAAATATAGCTAACGTATCCTTAAACATTTAAATGAATGATAAAACTCCAAATCAACTTTGGTCCAAGGGTACATTTCTGAACTCCTCTGACACTTGTCGTTGTAATCCTTCAACGACGTCAGAGAGGTGACGAATCCCAATGGCCATATATTAAATGGATCACCACGTTAAGTTGATCTTAGTCTAAAACAGGACTAACGTATCCTTGACGAACGTTTAAGTTGATCTTAGCCGCAACGCGACTAATGCATCCTTAGACCAAAAACACCAAACCCAAATCTAAGTAAATACGGATTTGGACTAATCCACGTCCTACGGGCGACGGCATCGCTTAGTCTCCGTATACAATCCACGGGCAACCACGAACAAAACAAACACACACGACACGAAGTGAAATTCTGGAGAAGGAGAAAGTTGTTACCGCGACGCGGTAGCGTAATTAACTGCAGGGGCTTGCGCCTGCAGGGAAGAGCGTCCCCACAATCAAAAACCCCTCAAGCGAGGGGGAATCTGACGAAGTCTGCTACATCGGTCGCATCCGTCTAAACCTCCGATACAAGGTGCCATAAATCAACTTGGCATCTTCGGAGAGGTAGACGGATAAAACCAAATAGCTTCTGCCCCGAATCGCCAGCGTCAGGACACTGCGGTCTTGTGCGCCGTCTTTCGGAGGGGAACAGATTCTGGCACGCCCGGTGGGACCTCTTCCTCTTTCCACTCCACACTTCGTGTGTCGTGTTCGCGAACAAATCGCGGTTTGCTGTGATTGCCTGTGGATTTAAGGTACTAAGATTTGGTGTCTTGCTCTATGCAGGAAACAGAAAATCGATGGCTTCGAACTGCACCGCCTGCAGCTGCAACTCTCGCTCCGTCATTGCTGGAGGAGTGACTTATGAGCCCCGAGCGGCCTCTCTTTTCAAGATACCAGTGGAGCAGGTAACTCAAGCCACCACTGGATTATTCTTCGGGACCATGCTCCCACCATTGAGCTTCAATACCACAATGACATTGCAAGAAGCTCCAAAGAAGTTGGTCTTCGATCGACTTACCACTGCCGCGACCCCACTCAACAGGTCGCCCAACTCCACTGCTTCAGGTTTTAATGGATTAGGCCAGAGCTCCATCAGGCCCATGAAGAAGCCTGCCATACCAGAAGGCGTTATCCCGAAGCGGATAGCCATTCCAACTCCCGTTCCTGGCAAAATCACCAAGGTTGCTTCCCATATTCAGAAGTCCACTTCTGACAAGTTGGCCGTCCCCGTTCAACGGACGTCGATCTTTAAAAAGCTGGTACCAGTAGATTCTGACCAACACAGGGGGCATGAGGAGGTCACCCCTATAGCTGAAATAACTCCATCAGCACGACATGCCCGACGTCGCTACTGGCGCCGAGTGAGGAAGGCTGGGGGCAACTCCCCCTCTGGACTTACTCCTCCAACTCTAATGGTGGGGATCGATACTGCTGTTCCAACCAAGAACAGCTTTGAGTTACTGAACTCGGTGCGCAAAAACTCTCCTACTGCGGTGCTAAATCGAACTCCTTCATCTGTGAAGAATATTCCAGAGAAGAAGCTAGAGCAGCCCCCTCAACGGCTGTCCTTTAAAATTTACAAGGTTTGGCGACAGGTCCAGGAGTCAGTGATTAATGAAAACCATCTTCATCGACAGAGAAAGATGAAGGTGAGGCAGGAGAAGGATTACTCTGTCAAGCCACAAAAAACAAAAGCTACTTGGATGCCCACTACAACGGCTCCCTTAACTCCAATCACTCAAAAAAGGAGGCCGCAAAAAGCCCCTGTGTCTTTGGCAAATCGCAAAGACACCGAACACAAACGCCCCAAGTCTGGGGGCATGGTGGTGCACACCGTTTATATGGCTTGCGGAAAGGAAGAAAGCCGTGCTTCGACGGGTCACCGACCGCTCACCCGATCTGTGACGAAAGCCCAGGAGCAGCAACAGAAGCTTCAGGAAATGATGACTGTGATGGCTGCACTTACCGAACCGAAAGAAATTTCGGAAGAATCATCAGAGCAGCGTCACGAACAAGAGACTGATGCTGACTTCTTACGTAGAATCCTCAAAAAGAAGGACATAGAAGCCACAGAACAAGCGGCTAACATAAAACAAATGGCACTCCTCTTCCAAGACATGGTAGGGATGATGTTACAGCCGGACCCTCCAGCTGAAGACCCTCCAGTCATTGTCGGAAATGACGGAAGGGAAACATCTGATCCTCCTCCGGCTATTTCAGCAGCCAAGGAAGAAACCATTTCCAAGGCCGCGCTTGACGACTATATAGCTCAGCAAATACGAGCTCATCAGGCGAGTGAAGCGGCTGGGCAAACTGTTAGAACGGGACGACCCTATCCAAGCTGGTATGACCAAATCAGTTACCCGCCGGGATACACAATCCCTAAATTCCACGTATATAAAGGGACAGGAAATCCACATCAACATGTCGCTCAATTCAGGGCCTTATGCGGCAACACTGGAGGCAATGACAAACTGTTGCTTCGCCAGTTCGTCGGCAGCTTAGCAGAAACAGCATTTGAATGGTATTCGGAGCTACCTAACGACTCTGTCAAAACATTTGCGGAGATGGAGTTGCTGTTTACACAAAGATTCGCGAGTGCTAGTGAACGCACCCCGATAACAGCACTGATAAATGCCAGGATAAGGCCCGGCGAAACGTGGGTCCAATACGCAACACGATGGCGAAACCTATGGTCGAAATGCGAACAACGCATAGAAGAGGCACCTGCGGTAGGCATGTTTGTGGGCACTCTCGATCCGCAGGCGACCATCTCGCAATTCATGATGTTCTTCAGGCCGACCACCTTCCAGGCCTTGATCGACAAATTAGCCCAAATGGACCAGATGGGCCATAGACCGTGTCCTCCAAGACCCGATCCCCGAAATGAGAAAGGAAAAGCGATCATCGTCGCCAACGCTCAGCAACAGTCGAGCAACTCAAAGCCGGTTGTTCGCCAAAACAACGTGTGTCCACGCCCATCCCTCGAAGAGAGGCTAGGACGTCCTTACTCGTTTCCTCAGAATAAAACGAGAAGACTGTTTGAGCTGGCAGTGCGTAACAGACTCATCAATCTGCCGAGTCCAAAGCGTCTGTTGCAGCCAGGCGATCTTAATAATCCCAATTATTGCCCTTACCACCAAACGGTAACCCACCCGATTGAGGATTGTTTCGTCTTTAAGGGATGGATCGAGGATCAATACCTGCGAGGCAAGTTCGCGCTATCTGAAAGCTGGAAGGTGAACCCACCACAGCCGCATACTCCAAAGAAGACAAACACGCCGGGGGCAACTTGTCATGTGATCTCTCACTCATTGGCAGATAATAAAGAGGCTCCTTGCGCCGAGAAAACGAGGGCGGACCCTGAAACAGAAATTCCGTGGCCGTCAGACAAGTTGATCAATGTCTTCCTAAATGAAATTCTTCTGAAAGCAAAAGCCAATCAAGAGCGTGAAATGGCCATACTAGAAAGAACCAAGGTATTCCCGTCAAATCAAAAGCCATACACTGCGGGTAAAAACAAATTTAAGACGAGGAAACGGTTCGCCAAAGCTCTATCAGTAGAAATGAAGCTACCGCCCTCTGAAGAAAATTCTCTCTCTGAGGTAGAGATGCACCCTAACTTCTGTTTATATCATCAGAAGATCATACATCCTACCGAAGACTGCGAGTCCTTTAACTGTTGGTGGCAAGGGTATGTCGCTCAAAAGCAACACTTCGACAGGACAAAGTGTGAAGCTTGTGGACATCGGAAAAATGCGATATATGAGCGCAAAGGAGCCGCCGCAAACTGTCATATAGCCGACTTCAAGGGATCACAAATTATCACCTTTGGAAGCGACTCTGACGAAGAAGCTATCCCCAACTTTTCCCTCGGGAAATCTATTTCGAAAATAAAGGAATTGAGAAGCTGCGAGAACGTTCAGCCATGTAATCGCACGCTATTCGAAAAAAATCTCGGCCCCGTAAACAAGGGACCGAACAAAAAGAATAAAGGAAAAGGAAAAACGGCCCTCGTCGCCAGCACTCAACAACAATCAGGTGACCCTAGACCGGTTGCTCTCCAAAGCAACAAGCGGCAACCCCTCCAGGAAAAGTTGAAACGTCCTTACTCGTTTCCGCAAGATAAAACAAGGGGACTGTTCGAGCTGGCAGTGTGCGACAGACTCATCAATCTGCCGGGTCCAAAACGTCCGTTGCGGCCAGGCGATGTTAATAATCCTAATTATTGCCCTTACCACCAAACAGTAGGTCACCTGATCGAGGACTGCTACGTCTTCAAAAACTGGGTTGAAGACCAATACCAACAGGGCAAGTTTGCGCTGTCTGAGAACTGGAAGGTGAGTCCGCCACAACCGCATGCTCCGAAGAAGATGGATACGCCGGGGGCATCATGTTCATTCATGGAGAAGGACTCATAGACCGAAAAGTCAATAAACCAGATACTCGCCTCAAATACGGCGACAACGGACCGAAACGTCCTTAAACTAACAACGGACCGAGATATCCTTAAACTAATGATGGACCGCAATGTCCTAAAACTTGCAAAGGACCGAAACGTCCTTAAAATAATACCGCAGCATCCTTAGGCTGGCGAGGTGAATAAAAAAAATATAAATAAAAAAATATATATAATAAATAAAAACGGTATGTCCATAAGCAAAAAGGGCACGGATGAAAACCCGAAAGGGCTCCGTGAGTAAAAACAGCAGGGCTACCGGCGAGTGTTCGTGAAAACCCGAAAGGGCGCGACCTCGTAAAAAAAAGAGAAAAAGAAAATAAAAAGAATAAAAAAAACGGTATGTCCATAAGCAAAATGGGCACGGATGAAAACCCGAAAGGGCTCCGTGAGTAAAAACAGCAAGGCTACCGGCGAGTGTTCGTGAAAACCCGAAAGGGCACAACCTCGTTAAAAGACACTTATAAGGTCCCCTCGACCTTGTAAGGAGAAACCACCCGCGTGAGATCCTTACGACTCACAAAGGGAGCAGCACACTTAGGGATCCCCACGATTCCTAAGGAAAAAATACACTTGCGAGATCCTCACGACTCTTAAGGAGAACTCTCTTATGGGACCCTCACGGCTCATAAGATTTGAAAGTCTTAAGTTACAGAGACCTAAACCTGTGCTTAAGCAACCCCCACAACTTTCGTTATGGCCCTACAAGTGGTCCAATACTGGCTCTTGTATACAATCCACGGGCGTGAATAAACATTTCCCTAACAAAGTCTCATCCGTGACTAGGGATATGCTCGTACAGCAAACAACACTTGTAAGTCCTCTCGATTTACAAGGAGAAAACCCTCTTGTAGGATCCTTACGACTTACCGAAGAACATACACTTAGGAATCCTCACGACTCCTAAGGAGAAAATACACCTACAAGATCCTCACGACTTGTAGGAAGAAATACCTTTGTGAAACCCTTACGGCTCATGAAGTCAAAAGCCTTAGTCAACAGGACTTTAACCCTGTTCGCTAAGCCACCTTTGATCGACATCGACGGAGGCAGATGATGATTCTCTCCTGGCAATATCCCAGTTGTAGCGATACTGATGCCTAAATCGGTATCAAAATCCAAGTCCTTTCATGGCAGATGATGATTCGCTCCTGGCAATATTCCGGTTGTAGCGATGCTGATGCTGAGATTGGCACCAGATTCCAAGTTCTACGCTCGCGATAAAAAATCAGCGAGCTGAAAATGCATATTAAATTGCCGAAATGATGGGGCAACTCGCAATAAAAAGCAGCGAGTAAAAATAAAATAAATAGCTGAAATGATTGGGCAACTCGTAATAAAAAGCAGCGAGTAAAAATAAAAACAAATAGCCGAAATGATTGGGCAACTCGCAATAAAAAGCAGCGAGTAAAAATAAAAACAAATAGCCGAAATGATTGGGCGACTCGCAATAAAAAGCAGCGAGTAAAAATAAAATAAATAGCCGAAATGATCGGGCACCGCGAAAAATAGCCAAAATGATTGGGCAATCGCGATTTTCGCGATATAAAAAGCTGAAATGATAAAGCATCGCGGAAAGAATAAAAAAATGAAAGAATGAAACTTTTTGCCCTACAGATGAAATCACATCGATCCCTGTATACAATCCAGGGGTACAGATAAAGAGGGAACCATACCTTCCCAACAGGCTCCATCAGAAAGCGAAGCCAAATCTCGACGGTTCATAGACAACCTAGAGACAATCTCGACATTTGTCGCAATATTACAGACACGATGTCAACAAATGAAGCAAACGAAGATCCCGAGCTTCAGGGTCTCAACGTCAATATCGACAACTTAGAGATCACCAACGGCGTTTCTCCTCACTCCAACTAGATGCAGACATGACGTCAACAACCGACCTCAGAATCGCAACGAAACGGAACCATGGCAAAGTCTCTAGTTCCAAATCTCAATGGCCACATCTGCAGCCTGGAGACCAACAACGGTGTGACTCCTCATTCCAGCAAGACACAGATATTACACCATCAAGCGGAGCGATGGCAAAATCCCAGCTTCACCTCAGCATTCGTCTTGATACAGTAGACGCAATGTCAACAACAGCGTTCCTCCGCAGTCCAGCTGGAGGCAGATGCAACGTCAACAAAAGACCTTACGGTCGAAACAAAGCGAAGTAACGACAAAATCCCAACTCCACCTTAGCATTCGTCTCGTTACAGCAGACGCAATGTCAACAACGGCGTTCCTTCGCAGTCCAGCAGGGTGTACATGCAAAATTAACAAAATACCCCATGGTCGAAACCAAGCAGAGTGACGGCAAAATCCCAGCTACACCTCAGCGTTCGTTTTAATACACCAGACGCAGTGTGAGCAAATGAAGCGAAGGCCAAATTCCTAGCTTCAAGATCTTAACGGCAAGTCATATAAAGCCTGAAAGACCACTGGAGATCATCTCACATGGAGCGGTCACCTCCTCGACGTTCGTTTCGATACAGCAGACGAGTTGTCACCCCAGCGTTCTTCCTCCAGCAGGGATTCGGACGTGACAAAGCAAACGAAGCGAATGCCACATTCCTAGCTTCAACGTCTTTACGGTAACTCACATAAAACCGGAAAGACAATCGGAGATCATTTCGCACCAGCACAGAGTGGTCACCACCTTGACGTTCGTCTCGATACAGCAGACGAAATGTCAACCCCAGCGTTCTTCCTCCAACAGGATTTGGACACACCAAAGCAAACGAAGCGAAGGCCACATTCCTAGCTTCGACGTCTTGACGGTAACTCATATAAAACCGGAAAGACAATCGGAGATCATCTCGCACCAGCACAGAATGGTCACCACCTCGACGTCCGTCTCAATACAGTAGACGAGATATCACCCCAATGTTCATCTCGACACAGCATACGCAACGTCATTAAAAGAATGGAGCTACGGCAAAATCCCTAGTTCCAAATCTCGACGGTTCACCAGCAACCTAGAGACAACCTCGATGTCCGTCTCGGTACAGTAGACGAGATGTCACCCCAATGTTCGTCTCGACACAGCAGGCGCAACGTCATTAAACGAATGGAGTCACGGCAAAATCCCTAGTTCCAAACCTCGGCGGTTCACCAACAACCTAGAGACAACCTCGACGTCCGTCTCGATACAGCAGACGAGATGTCACCCCAACGTTCGTCTCGATACAACAGACGCAACGTCATCAAACAAACGGAGACACGGCAAAATCCCTAGTTCCCACCGCAACATTCGTCTCGATACAGCAGACGCAATGCCAGCAAACGAAGCAAAGGCCAAATTCCTAGCTTCAGGGTCTTGACGGCAACTCATATAAAGCCCGAAAGACTATCGGAGATCATCCCCACACCAGCGCGGAGTGGTTATGACTCATCGGGGCTCACCAAAATAAGCCTAACCTCAAGTAAAAAGCGACATGGCAAATTCCTAACGCTTGCTCTTCCGACGGTCAAACTGCCAAGGAGGATTGCTTGAAGACATCTTGTCCAGCCCCCGAAGGGATCAGAGACACGGCAGTCGCAGGGCTACTCGAACAGCACGATTGCCTATCGAGGACTATATCAGCTTATGCGACGGTACGATGGCCAAAACCCTAAGTACCACCAACCTTAACGGGCTTCTGTCGTAAAGAGCAGAGGTTAAATGCGACGTTAAGATGTTCTTGCGAGAAAAGCTCGATTCGTCTCAACTTGCGAAAAAAATTGTTGAGGCGGCTTGACTCGTGAGATAAAGCCTTAGGCAGTGGGCATAAAAGAAGCATGTTTCCTAAGCACTGGGACCCTGCAAGTTGGCCCAAAACGGTCTCTTGCATACCATCCACGGGTCTCACCCTCCAACATCGAACTTCGACAAGGAGGGAAACAACCGCTTACAAGTCCTCTCGACTCGTAAGAGGGAAAAATTCTCTTGTAGGATCCTTACGACTTACAAGAGAAAACCACACTTAGGAATCCTTACGATTCCTAAGGAGGAAAAAACCCACCTACGAGATCCTCTCGATCCGTAGGGAGAAAAGTCTCTATGAGACCCTCACGGCTCATAGAGTTGAAAAGTCTTAGGCAACAGATCTGAACCTGAGGCCTAAGCCCTCGCTATCTCGTGAAGAAATCAAGAAGCTTACTCTATTACCTGCTAATTGTGACGACATGCTGAGAAAGAGGAAAAGCAACAGAAAGAGCATCCGATTTACATTTGATCAAGCGTTCAAGACACATTCATTCATGCATGGGCAAGAAGACTCAGGACGAGAAATAAGACAAGCTGAAATAAAAAGTTTCCATTCATATTGCCAAAAATTCTTACAATCATAAAAAAAACAATGAACGAAAAATATTATTACAATGGAATAACTTCAGATCCAGGGCACGGATTGAGAAAGTCAAAAGTAAGGTCATCCAAAGTCCTTCTGGCCTTTCTGATTATTCTTATGCGCAGCCTCTCGCGCTCCTCTGTGTCAATATCATCGGCAAGCCCTCCCGGCCTTCGATAAGCAGCAACTATCGTCTTCTGCTGGAAGATTTGATGTAAGATGTCAATGAGGCTGTCCCGCCGTTTCTTCTAGATCAGCCCCGTCATGTACACTGAATGCACCTTGTCCTCGGCATCATCCAGCGCATTGAGCGGCAAGGCCTCGTGAAGACCCGGAAGTGCTCTCCATATTGCTCCCAGCACGACTTTCAAAAGAGCCGAACGACGGGGTAGCAGCCAACCACCGCTTGCGTTCAGACGACCTATAACCTCTGCACATTGAGCGTCCGTAAACTCCTGGTTTTGTTGACGACCCTGTGCGCGGATATCGTCATAGGTGATGAACTCGTGCAAACTGTATAGATGCACCGCCATTATGCCTGGAGGAAATACCACAAGAAGATTAGCGATAGAAGAAAAATAATATACATAGAGGGCTAAATTCCTAGAGAGCAAAGCTCTCTTCAGGGATTAAAACCCATGAACGAAAGCTTAATGAAACCCTAATGGGGATCTCTTTAGATTAAAAGATCTGTGAGAGCAAAGCTCTTTAACTAAGATTAATTTAAATTAATTTGATTTACATTACTTTTACCTAAAAGTTTCTAACTTTGAAAATGAGCAAAGCTCAGCTAGTGAAACCCCAATGGGGATCTCTTTAGATCAAAAGATCTGTGAGAGCAAAGCTCTTTGACTGAGATTAATTTAAATTAGTTTGATTTATACCTAAAGTTTCTAACTTTGAAAATGAGCAAAGCTCTGCTAGTGAAACCCCAATGGGGATATCTTTAGATTAAAAGATCTATGAGAGCAAAGCTCTGCTGGTTAAGATTAATTAAAATTAATTTAATATAAGAATCAATTTTACCTAAAGTTTTTCTAAAAACTTTGAAAAGGAGAGCAAAGCTCTGGAGTTCTTGAAGGTAAGAGCAAGGCTCTGAAGTTTTTTGAAAATAAAAATCTGAAAGATGATAAGCATCTGTGGGGGACCAAAGGTCCTATTTATAGGCATCAAGTGCCTCTTCGACTTCCAAAAGTTGTCACGGCGGTTGGAATTCCGCCACCGTTGCGCTCACGTTTGGGGCCACGTAAGCGCAACGGTGGGGGGGCATTTGTTTACCCCAATCAAAGCAAAGCTCTGTTCAAATTCCGAGGCGGGAGATGAAGCAACGCTTCATCTTACCCCAATCAGAGCAAAGCTCTGCTTGGAAAATTTAAACTTTAATAAATGAAGCAACGCTTCAGATTCTTTGCGCTGTGCGCAACGCGCCACGTGTAGCAAAGCTCTATTAAAGGAAGCAACGCTTCAGTTGCGCGGGTGCTGCGCTGCGCGACACGTGTCAGCGCAGTTGCGCTAGCGCAGTTGCGCTGCGTGACACGTGTCAGCGCAGATGCGCTCGGGCAGTTGCGCTGCGCTGTGCGCTGCGCGACACGTGTCACGCGCTGGGGCATCTGCGCCAAACAGAATTAAAATTTCAAGAAATATTTTCTGTTCTTGTTAAAACAAGAAGATTTTCTTCTACAAAGTAGAAGCCCTTGGATCAAAGATCCAACGGTGGGGAAAATTCCCCAAATCACTCAGAGAAAGATCTCTTTAACAAATTTAACTAATTTATGGGCACTATAAAAAGGACCCCAGACCTCAATTCAAAGGCTTCAACATCTTTCAAAAAAAAAAGAGAGAAGAGAATTCTCGAGAACTCCTCAAGAACAACAGAAGGTAAAAACCTTTGAAAGAAGTGAAAATTCTCTTATAAACAGATCAGTAATCTAAAAACAAGATCATTGATCTTTAAACATAACTAAATAAATGAATAAATAAAATAAAAAATAGTGCTTTGCACTTGTCATGAACCTTTGGCTCTCTGAGATAAGAAAAACAAGGAAAAACTTATTTTTCTTTGATCTAAATTAGATCAAGAAATTAAATAGTGCTTTGCACTTCTGTTTTTGAATCTAAAAGATTTTTAGTGCTCTGCACTTACAAACTGCGCTAGAGCTTTGCTCTCTGGAATTGGCGCAACACACCAGAGCAACAGCGCAGCGCACTGCGCTATTGCGCTTGCGCTCACCAGAGCGCGCCACGTGTCAGCAGCGCAACAGCGCAGCGCACTGCGCTATTGCGCTTGCGCTCACCAGAGCGCGCCACGTGTCAGCAGCGCAACAGCGCAGCGCACCAGCTATTGCGCTTGCGCTCACCAGAGCGTGACACGTGTCACCTCCATATGAGTTTGTGCTCATTACTTAGCGCAAAGCGCCTGACAAATGCAATGCATTTCCTAAAAGGGCCGGGCCCAAATCAAAAAGACCAAGCAGGCCAAAATAAATTGCAAAGCAATAAAAGGGCAGAGCCCAAATAAAATTGACGCTCTGCATCATTTATAAAGGGCAGGGCCCAAAACAAATTGATGCTCTACATCCTTTCTGGGCAAAGCCCAAATAAAAATAAAAATAAATGCAATGCAAAAGCAAATAAAATGTTGAACATTTTCAACTGGACTTAGCCCAATTTTGGCCGTAAGTCCTTAAATCAAATTGAACTGAGCAAAAATGCTCTCTCTCAAATCAATTTACCTCCGGTCCAAGAGTACATCTCTGAACTCCTCTGACACCCATCGTTGTAATCCTTCAACGACGTCAGAGAGGTGACGGGTCCCAACGACCACACATGGATATGGACTGCGGGGTCCTTAAACTCGTGGACTGAAACGTCCTTAAACTAATATCGGACCGAAACGTCCTTAAACTAATGTTGGACCGAAACGTCCCAAAACTAATATTGGACCGAAACGTCCTTAAACTAATATCGGACCGAAACGTCCCTAAACTAATAACGGACCACCACGTCTTTAAACTGGAATATGGACCCCCATGTCCCTAAACTGGCCATGGACCGCAACGTCTTTAAACTACCTATGGACCACTATGTCCCTAAACTGGAACAATAGAGCCTCCAAATGCTCTTTTGCCGGATCTAAACGGTCCCGTTTAAGTTGATCTTAGCCCCAAATATGGCTAACGTATCCTTAAACATTTAAATGAATGATAAAACTCCAAATCAACTCTGGTCCAAGGGTACATTTCTGAACTCCTCTGATACCTGTCGTTGTAATCCTTCAACGACGTCAGAGAGGTGACGAATCCCGATGGCCATATATTAAATGGATCACCACGTTAAGTTGATCTTAGTCTAAAACAGGACTAACGTATCCTTGACGAACGTTTAAGTTGATCTTAGCCGCAACGCGACTAATGCATCCTTAGACCAAAAACACCAAACCCAAATCTAAGTAAATACGGATTTGGACTAATCCACGTCTTACGGGTGACGGCATCGCTTAGTCTCCGTATACAATCCACGGGCAACCACGAACAAAACAAACACACACGACACGAAGTGAAATTCTGGAGAAGGAGAAAGTTGTTACCGCGACGCGGTAGCGTAATTAACTGCAGGGGCTTGCGCCTGCAGGGAAGAGCGTCCCCACAATCAAAAACCCCTCAAGCGAGGGGGAATCTGACGAAGTCTGCTATATCGGTCGCATCCGTCTAAACCTCCGATACAAGGTGCCATAAATCAACTTGGCATCTTCGGAGAGGTAGACGGATAAAACCAAATAGCATCTGCCCCGAATCGCCAGCGTCAGGACACTGCGGTCTTGTGCGCCGTCTTTCGAAGGGGAACAGTCTCAACTTGCAAGATGAAGCCTCAGGCAGCAGGGACTAAAAAACTTGCTTCCTGAACGATGGGACCCTGCAAGTCGATCCAAAAAGATCTCTTGCATACTATTCACGGGTCTCACTCTCCAAAGTCAAATCTCGACAAGGAGGGAAACAACCGCTTACGGGTCCTCTCGACTCGTAAGAGGGAAAAATTCTCTTATAGGATCCTTACGACTTATAAGAGAAAATCACACTTAGGAGTCCTCACGATTCCTAAGGAGAAAACCCACCTACGAGATCCTCTCGATCCGTAGGGAGAAAAGTCTCTATAAGACCCTCACGGCTCATAGAGTTGAAAAGTCTTAGGCGGCAGATCTGAACCTGCGGCCTAAGCCATCGCTATCTCTTGGAGAAATTAAGTTTATCAAGACAGCATGCTGATAATAAGAGAGTGACAGAAAGAACATCCGATTTACATTTGATCAAGCGTTCAAGACATACCCATTCATGCATGTGCAAACGGTTCAGAACGAGGAATAAGACAAGCTGAAATGGAAATTTTCTATTCATATCATAAAAAAGGGGTTCTTACAATCACGGAGAAATAAATAATAAAATTATTAAAATGTTTACAAAGGTATAGCTTCGGATCCGGGGCACGGATTGAGGAATTCAAAAGTAAGGCCATCCAGAGTTCTTCTAGCCTTTCTGATTATTCTTGTGCGCAGCCTCTCGCGCTCCTGTGTGTCAAGATCCTCGGCAAGCCCATCCGACCTTCGGTAAGCAGCAACTATCGTCGTCTGCTGAAAAATTTGATGTAGGATGTCAATGAGGCTGTCCCGCCGTTTCTTCGAGATCAGCCCCGTCAGGTATACTGAATGCACCTTGTCTTCGGTATCATCCAGCGCATTGAGCGGTAGGGCCTCATGAAACCCCGGAAGTGCTCTCCGTATTGCTCCCAGCATGACCTTCAAGAGAGCTGAATGACGAGGAAGCAGCCAACCACCGCTTGCGTTGAGGCGACCCATGACTTCCGCACACTGGGCATCTGTAAACTCCTGGTTTTGTTGACGGCCATGTGTACGGATGTCCTCATAAGTGATGAACTCATGCAGGCTATATAGACGCACCGCCATGATACCTGAAGAAAGCAGTACAGGGAGATTAGCAGATAAGAAGATACAGAGGGTTAAAAGTTAAACTCCTTGAGAGCAATGCTTTGCAGACAGGAGTGACACCGATCAAGATCAGTTATAAAGAGAATTTGAAGAAAATCCCTTGAGAATATTGAGAGCTTTGCTCTACAAAGATAATATAATAATGATAATAATATCAAATGCCATCTTTAACAAGATCCATGAAGAACTCTTAAGAGTTCTTCTATGTGATTTGGAAGGAGCAAAGCTCCATTAATTAAGAAAATCCAAGGAAAATTTTTCAGAGAGCAGAGCTCTATTAATGGACCCCTAATAGGGTTCCCTCTAGTTCTCTTTAGACCCCTTTAGAGCAAAACTCTGCTAAGTGAAACCCTAAATGGGTCTTCTTTAGATCAGGGATCTATTGAGAGCAAAGCTATTAAAATTGATTTAATTTAATCAAAATTAATATTTTTACCTAAAATTCTCTAAAGTTTGAACTTTTAAAAGTGTTAAACAAGAGAGCAGGGCTCTGAGTTCTGAAAATAAAATTGTGAAGATGAAAATCATCTAAGGACCAAAGGTCCTATTTATAGGCATCAAATGACCTTTCAACTTCCAAGAGTTGCCACGATGGTTGGAATTCTGCCACCGCTGCGCTCACGTTTGGAAGGCCACGTAAGCGCAACGGTGGGGGGGCATTTGTTTACCCCAATCAGAGCAAAGCTCTGTTCAAATTCCAAGGCGGAAAACGAAGCAACGCTTCTGTTTCCCCCAATCAGAGCAAAGCTCTGTATTGAAAATTAAAATTGAAATAAATGAAGCAACGCTTCAGATCCTTTGCGCTGCGCAAAACGCGCCACGTGTCAGGCGCAGATACATCAGCACAGCGCCCAAGGCAGCGCACCTAATCAGAGCAAAGCTCTGTTTAAAGCAAAATTAAAGAAAGCAACGCTTCAGTAGCGCTGGCACTGCGCTGCGCGACACGTGCCAGCGCAGATGCGCTAGCGCAGTTGCGCTGCGCGACACATGTCAGCGCAGATGCGCTAGCGCAAATTAAAGGAAGCAACGCTTCAGTTGCGCAAGCACTGCGCTGCGCGACACGTGTCAGCGCAGATGCGCTAGCGCAGTTGCGCTGCGCTCGCGTGTCAGCGCAGATGCGCTGCGCGACACGTGTCAGCGCAGATGCGCTAGTGCAGTTGCGCTGCGCTGTGCGCCGCGTGACACGTGTCACGCGGCTGGGGCATTTGCGCCAAACAGAATTAAGATTTTAAAGAAATCTTTCTGTTCTTATTAAAACAAGAAGATTTTCTTCTGTAAAACAGAAGCCCTTGAATCAAAAATCCAACGGTAAGGGAAATTCCCCAAATCACTCAGAGAAAGATCTCTTTAACAAATTTAACTAATTTATGGGCACTATAAAAAGGACCCTAGGCCTCAATTCAAAGGCATCAACATTTTTCGGAGAGAAAAAAAAAAGAGAACTCTGAAGAACTCCTTAAGAACAAAAAAGGTAAAAACCTTCAGAAAAAGAGAAAATTCTCTTAAAAAAACAGATCATTAATCTAAGAACAAGATTAATGATCTTCGATAAGAAAGAAAACTAACTAATAATAGTGCTTTGCACTTGCTTATGAACCATTGGTTCCTTGAAAACAAGAAAAACTTGTTTTCTTTAATTTAAAATCGATCAAAAGATAAAACAGTGCTCTGCACTTGCAAGAACTGCGCTGTTGCGCTCCTGTGTTGGCGCAAGCCACCAGGAAGCGTCACATGTCAGCAGCGCAATAGCGCAGCGCACTGACACAGCGCACTACGCTGTTGCGCTTGCGCTTACCAGAGCGTGACATGTGTCACTATCATATGAGTTTGCGCTCATTACTTGGCGCAAAGCGCCTGACAAGCCACGTGGGGCACTGTCAGAGTATTTAATGCTCTGCATTATTAAAGAAAAGGGACAGAGCCCAATTAAAAGGCCTAACAGGCCTAATAAATAAAAATGTTGTGCATTTTTTTAAAAAAAAAGGGGGCAAAGCCCAAACAAAAAAAATAGATGCTCTGCATCATTTATAAAAGGGCAGAGCCCAATCAAAACAAGAATAATGCAGTGCATTACTAAAAAGGGGTGAAGCCCTAGCACAGGCCAAAAACAAAAAATATTGAAACTGGACTTAGCCCAATCATGGCCGTAAGTCCTCAAACTAAATTGACTGAGCACAGCTGCTCTCTTAAATCAATTTACGACCGGTTGTAGGGTACATCTCCGAACTCCTCTGACACCCATCGTTGTAATCCTTCAATGACGTCAGAGAGGTGACGGGTCCCGACGACCACACATTAATAATGGACCGAAACGTCCTTAAACTAATATTGGACCGAAACGTCCTTAAACTAATGATGGACCACTACGTCCTTAAACTGGTGATGGACCGAAACGTCCTTAAACTAATAATGGACCACCACGTCCCTAAACTGGAACATGGACCATCACGTCCCTAAACTGGAACAATAGAGCTCCCTAATGCTCTTTTGTCGGATCTAAACGATCCCGTTTAAGTTGATCTTAGCCTCAAATATGGCTAACGTATCCTTAAACATTCAAACAGACTTTAGTCCCAAATTGGACTATAAGACCTCCAATCAACTTTGGTTCAAGGGTACATCTCCGAACTCCTCTGATACATGTCATTGTAATCCTTCAACGTCGTCAGAGATGTGACGGGTCCCGACGGCCATATATTAAATGGACCACTATGTCCTTAAACTGGAAATGGATCTAGACGATCCCGTTAAGTTGATCTTAGTCTCAAATCAGACTAACGTATCCTTAACGAACGTTTAAGTTGATCTTAGTCTCAAATGCGGCTAACGTATTCTTAAACTAAAAACACCAAACCCAAATCTAAGTAAATACGGATTTGGACTAATCCACGTCCTATAGGCGACGGCATTACTCAGTCTCCGTATACAATCCACGGGCAACCATAAACAAAACAAACACCCACGACACGAAGTGAAATTCTGGAGAAGGAGAAAGTTGTTACCGCGATGCGGTAGCGTAATTAACTGCAGGGGCTTGCGCCTGCAGGGAAGAGCGCCCCCACAATCAAAAACCCCTCAAGCGAGGGGGAATCTGACGAAGTCTGCTACATCGGTTGTATCCGTCTAAACCTCCGATACACGGTGCTATAAATCAACTTAGCATCTTCGGAGAGGTAGACGGATAAAACCATATAGCATCTGCCCCGAATCTCAGGCTAGACGTCCTCAGCGTCGTCGGCCGCCGTTCGGAGGGGAACAGGTATTCTCTGTCTCCTCAGCCTTACAAAACCCAAAAGAAAAACAAAATGAAGACAGCTCTACACCTCGGGCCCGGGCACGACCTCGAGGTCCTCAACCTCCACCACTGGGGGCGCTGGGTCCTCGGCTCTCTCCCCGCCGGGAGCCTCTCCCCCTTGCTCGTCGACGCCCACGAGGGGGAACTCGGCCCGCAGATCCGTGTCGTTGAACTCCGGCAACCTAGAGTTGACGGCATCAAAAGCATCGTGCCAAATGCGAGTCATGGCCACGGCCAGGTCGTCGTAAAAGTCCCTTGACCCCTTGTAGCTCGCCACGGCCCTCGATTCCGCCGACTTATAGGCCTCGGCCGCCGCCCCCAGCTCCTTCCGGAGGGTCTTCACCGTCTTCTTGAGGTTGCCGGCGAGCACCTGGGAGTCCTCGAATTTGCCCTCGGCGATTGCGGCGGCCTCACGATGCCGGGCGACCTCCCTTTTTCCGGCATTCACCTCGCCCTCCAGGGCGGTGATCCTCGCCGACATCGCCTCCTGCTCCCGTCTGGAGCTCTCTTACAACGCGGCGAGCTGGCCCGCGGCCTCCACCGCCGGTGCTACCACCTTGGTCTCCATGCGAAGGGCGAGGGCCACGTGCTGGAGGGTCTGGGAAGACATAAAAAGGAGAAGGATCAGAAATATGAAGGACAACACTAAATCTCACCGCACACTGGGGGCTTACCTGCACGGCTTCCTGGGCGATCGATACCAGCTGAGCTTTGAAGGTTCCCCCGGGAACCCGACCCCCGGCCGAGGTCTCTATCTCGTGGAGGAGGCTGTCCGCGACCGACAGCCCGGATGGCACTGTGAACCGGAGCCTCCCTTCCTCCACCATGGTCGGCGAAGACCGACCCCGGGAATGTCTCCGGGAACTCCTCTTGAGCGGCTCCGAAGGGGAGCCGATCTCCTCTTCCGAGGCCGTGTCCTCCACAATCAGGGCCCGCTTCCGACTCGACACTCTGCTCGGGCCCGGGGCGGGATCCGCCACCGAGCGTCCTCGGTGCACCGCCACCGGGGTGGTGGGAGCGGGGGCAGCCTGTGCCCGGGAAGAGCTGGCGCCCCCAGCCCTAGCAGGCTGCCTCGGTTGGCGCATAGCATTTCGGAGAACGCCGAAGTCCATGGATCCTGCACAAAACAAACACCCCACTTATCAGCAACGCGAGTAAAACATAAAACCCAGAAAGCAAGCCTAACTTACCTACGAACTCAACGGGGCTAAGCCCGGCCCAGCTTAAAACCCTCTCGGACAGCAGCACATTGTATCGAGGGATAGGTTCCCACGACACTACTCTCACCGCGGCGGGGTCATCGGACAGGTTCCCCGGCAGACTCTTCTCCCTCGACCACTTGGTGGGCACCGGCCAGTCCTCGCCCTCGGGAGGGGAGACGAAGAAAAACTTCTTCTTCTAGTCATGAATGGAGGAGGGAAAGGTCACGACCCCAGTCCCGGCGGCGATCCCGGGCCGCTTCCTAAAAGTAAAATAAACCCACCTCCGGTCGCCAGCTCGACTGCCGGGGTGACCCTTAAAAGCAAGGGAAGAATCGAGAAGGGAAAGACTGAAAGGAACCGCTTGCAGCCTCAGACGGATCAGGAACCAGATGAGAAGCCTCCACGCGTTCGGCACTAGCTGGTCAGGGGCCAAACCGAAGAAGTTCAGATCGGCGATGACCTCAGGAGAGAAAGGCAGGCGCATTCCGCCCCAAAAAACTTCCAAATACAAGGCGATCTCCTTGCCCCGTACCTGGTCTGCCCTCTCCCCCTCCTTGGCCAAACGAAGCGTGTAGCCCGGGGGAATGTGGAAGCGAGCTCAAGCGTTGGCGAACTCGTCCTCATGCCTCACCCAGCACGAGGCGCTGGGGGCTACACCTACCGCCTCCTCCCTGGAGGCGGCCCCCGCCTCACGGCCCCGGGGAGAGGGCCCAGCCCCTGCTCCCCGAGGGGACTCGGACGCATCTAAAGGAACCCTAACATCTACTCCTACAGCGTATACTGATTCTACAGGGGAAGACATCTAACCTGGGAAAGAAATTCTTTAAAAGTTGGGAACAAGGGAAGGGAGACGAGCGCCGAACAGCTGGGGCTTGAGAATGAGAAAATATGAGAGAGTAAGAGCCCTAGGGCGGGCCCCACCCATATTTATTACCTCACACGGCCTCATCCGACGGCGCCCATCGTCTCTCGCCGAAACGGCTCCTCGCGTCCAGCGGCTCAGATCGTTCCACGTGGCAGCCCAGCGATTGACTGCGTCCCATCAGACGCCGCAGGCTTGCGCGCGTCACATCAGCCAGTTGGTGCTCGACACGTGGACCGTCGCTTCGACTGCAGAGTGCACGAACCGGCGCACCCTCCTTAAATGCAAAGATCTCGCCTCGATTCGCTAGTGGAAAAGACAACCGACGGCTCGAGGACTCATCCCGGCAGAACCCTGAGGAGGAGCTCATCTCGGGAGGGGGGGCAGTCCACTCCTGACCCGACCCACTAGATGGTCGGGGCAAGAGTGGGGGGCTAATAATGACACCCAATATCGATGACCTCCAAGATCTGGACACGTGGCAGATGATGTGTCCCAAGACTGAGGAGGAAGGGCCCGCAGAGCCCGACCAGGCCGCCCCACACCCGACCTGCAAGCACAAGCTGGCCCTCCGCGAGGCCCCCTGCAAGTCAGCCTCCTCGGCCATTCAGCTCTCCTCGAGCCACCATAGGACCAAGACTCCTCGGTCTCCCCGCTCATCCCGAGCTCCCTGCCGAGGCTGTCTTCCTCCGTCCTCCGACCAACTCCACCACTCACAGGCGTAACCGCCGCTCCGCGAATCTCGCCATGCGCGGATTCTCCGCCCGCAACATCCCACGTTCCACGCCATCACGATCCCTATTAATGGGTGATCCGCTCTCTACGCGGGCGTGACATCGGGAGCGTAACCGCCGGCAAGATTCTCGCGCCTGCTGCTGCGTGCCGCCACCGCTATATAAATCCCCATCACAGAGGGGTCAAGTAAGCCATTCTTTACACTTACGCCGTTACTCTGCTCGGATCTTGTCACTAACTTGAGCGTCGGAGGGTCCTCGGTGGTACCAAACCATCCCGGGACTTCTTTGCAGGTATACGGCGACAGCCTTCTCATCCCACCTTCTCCTCTCAAAACCCATTGAGACCCACACGCAACGAAGGACAATCAAACCCAGTTCCCCTCGAGATCAACGAAAGACAACATCTGATGGAGGCTCGAAAAGGAACTCCATCAATCTCTCTTTATGCTTTTGTTAGCATTTACAACCCTTGACTGGCTTGATAGGCGGGCGATCTAAAAGAAAATTCAGATCTCCACAAATATCTTCTTACTTGGTTTTTTTCTTAGTTTTTTCAAAAAAAAAGGACTCATAACCAAGCGGCCACGGTTTTTGATGTAACATGCAATTTTGTGAATAATAAGAAAGGAACCATAACCCTTTTTTTCTTTTTGTAAAAGTTATATTTATATAGCCTTTTAAAGTCTCTCGTAAAATCTTATTTCGACCCACCATGAATAAGAGTCCTTCGCATTTTTATGTACTGCTTAAAATTGGTCTGGTTGTTTTGGTAACCATCTTCTTTGTTTGGTAGGGTGTATATGAATGCAGATAATATGCTCCACATAAAATTATTTTGATTCTAACTTAATTTCTTTTTTATTACAAATTTTTTGTTGCTTTACACTTGCACCCGTTTAATCCACAAATTCATCCATGAAATTTCACAAGCATAGTCCCCATTAAGAGAAAGAATGGGAAATTATGAAATGAATGAAAGACTAGGCTTCCGAAGAACTAATAGCCAGGACCTGCGAAATTTAAGAAATATTCAAGCCAAAAAGAAATCTGAACCAAAAAAACAATCAGAAATTATAAAAAAAACCTCAAAGTAAAATACCTTGAGTGCTATTTTTATGAGTATCTTAATGAAAGAATGGCTCTTGAAAACCATAAAGATAAATCAATTTATTGCAATAAAAATACCTTAAGGTACTACTGGGGGAAAAATTGACAGTTAAGGGTATTTTAGTGTAAATTATTGAGCATTCAGAGGTTGAACATACTCGGAGGTTTACAACAAGCCAAGAGCTTGGTTCAATGGGATGGACAACGGAACGTTTGAAAAACAATTTAACGAAAGCCTAAAATACCGAAATAACGGACCAAAAAACCTCTAAGAGACTTTGAAGAACTCTAAAAAGGTGACAACTTGAAATTAAGAATTAGAAAGGGGCCACGCATGCGCATACCCCCTTCAGCAA
This sequence comes from Agapanthus africanus, assembly GCA_030015575.1. Classification (NCBI taxonomy): domain Eukaryota; kingdom Viridiplantae; phylum Streptophyta; class Magnoliopsida; order Asparagales; family Amaryllidaceae; genus Agapanthus; species Agapanthus africanus. The sequence continues at coordinate 529,637,678 of CM057347.1, read as the reverse complement.
CAAATAATGACATCCACTCTTCCACTAAGAAAGATGGTAGCTCAACGCACCCTCAAAGTGCAATGAGGGCCGCTAGGCTAGACCTGAGCCTTTAAGATCATCCAATGACCCAGTCCAGATAAGTAAAATGTAAAATATGCCCACTACCCCATTTTATATGCCTCTGGCCTCTTCATATTCTGTCAAGCAGCCGATGTGGGACTTAAAAATCCTGCTGCAACTTCAAGCCCCATTCGCTTTGCCTGCCAAATCTCTGGCATCAAATTGTTACTCTTATATTCTAAGCTTCTGTAACCCAAAGAAGCATCACAACTTCTCTTCATTTCATTAGTCTTCCTTCCAAATTTCTCCTTCCAAATTTCCATGGCCGGGTCTGTGTCGTTCGTGGCCGGATGCAATGGTTGTCGAGGGAACAAAAGTTTCTTCAATAAGTAGTAATATCTTAGCCGGATACGTCGAGTGACTATGATTGCACTTGTCGATGATCTTCCTCCTTTATGTGCGACCGTAGCCGGATACATCAGTGGCTATAAGTTAAGACACCGCATGTTGCTGCCACGGCCAGATATGCCAGTTCTTGTGGGATGTTTAATGGACGAATAAATCAGACCAGCTCAATCTCTTCCATTCTTTAAACCAACCTTTCTTCTTCACTGAATCACACAAAGCATTCAACGGTTGAGCGACGAGGCAGAGATGCAAAGGGATACCCAAGTAGGAATGTGGCTTTTCAAACTCAAAAGGTAATAGATAAATTTACTGGGGTGTATTAGTGCACACAAACATGAAGCTTCCCTGGTGAAAATGGATATAACAGTATGCTGGAAGCCTTCCATCACTCTACAACAGACATTTCTATCAAAAAACATACAGGAGCCATGCAGTTGAACTTCAAATTATCCATCTTCTGCACATGTCAGATAAGAAACCGCTCCACTCCTATCATCAATTTTTCCATCAAAATCGAATCAGTTGCGGAGTAAAGCTACATAAAAATAAAAATAAAAATAAAAACTTGGCAAAGGGGTACAGTGAAACTGAAGAAAAAAACGACACTGCCACAATAATAAAACACTGGTCGATCGGTAGAAAATTGTGCTCAATTCCGAGATACAAATAAATGAAGTAGCCAACTAGATTACATTTTCATCCTGTTCCTTTTGTTGATCTATTAAGCCGGATACAATAGCTTATATTTAGAGAAAAAGTTACAAATGAACCCACACATAAAAAGGGAAAAAAAGAGATGAATGTATAAGATTCATAAGCAAAGCACGAAAAGAAAAACGACAAAGAAGCAAGAAGGCTACGATTGGATTCCGGGCTAAACAAAAATTATTGAAGGAAGGATCTTGCGAAGTGGTCTCTTGCTGTAGCCAAAGCTTGAGAAATGTTCTGAAAACACAATAAAACAAAAAAATATTTGTTAGAAAAGAGTTAAATGCTACAACTAGCCAACACAAACAAGTAAACATTTATAAAACAAAATGTCACCTGCTCAGAGAAAGCCGCAGAACTATCAGCAGTATTAGTCGCGACCTTACCAGCGATGGCATTTCCATCTGTTTCCAAGATGATTCTGCATCGAGGCAACCGCACAAACATGAACAATTTAAAGAAAAACACTTTATTGAATTTTTTGTTTCCAACTCCAGATATCTTATTCTCTGTAAAAAAATGACTGATATGATGTTTGGTCGGAGCTATGTTATTAATATCACTAAAAATCCATTAGTAGCCTAAATTGTTTGGCACCCTCACTTTTGAACACATGGAAGGATACTGCCCTCTCCCTCTCTTTTCATTACCCCCTCTACTATATTATTTCATGGCATCCTTTTCTGTTTCTGCAACTTTTCGTCCTCCAAATCCACCCAATTGAGTAAATATGCAAAAGCCCAATGAAAAAATGGCAAGAAAATGGCACGGCATCAAAGGTATTAAAAATGAAGGAAAAATAACAGCTCTGTTAAAATAAGGCGTAGAGTGCAGTTTACCCTCTGACACACAGGTGGGGAGTGTTGGGGGGTTGCCATTTAGCTTTATATATGCCATTAAAATCATCAGAAATCCATCACAAGATAAAATTAAAAAAAAAAGACTACTACCTAAACTCAGTTGTGGATCATTACTAGTTGCCAAGTCGGTAATCATATGACCTACAGTTCCATCAGATCTTTAATCAAAGTCAACAAGGTGTTAAATCCCTGGTGTGCATTAATATCTGTTCGCTGAGGAGACCTCTTACAAGACTGAAACAAACAAAAGATATGCTAATTAAAACTTCATGCATGACAATGATATTGCTCTGCACCAACAGCTCAACTCCAGTAATAGATTTGACATAGGTGTTTATTAAGCCAACATCAAAGAATTTAGGCTTTGTAGGTGTAACAAATGCAATGGAAAAAAAAAAAACAATCAAATTAGCATTGATCCCTTGATGCAACGCCAACTAAAATCTGCAAAATCTGCCTCCAAAGATGTATTGAAACAAATTTGAAAACATTTAAAGCTTGTACAAACATAACAAGTTCAAAAAACTCGTTAAGAAAATACAACAACTGAGTCTTTTGTCCCAAGCATATGGCGTAGGCTACATGAACCAACATGAGAATCACGCCGGGTCCAGCACATGAATTCTCCGCCTCCACTCACTCCTATCGAATAATATACTTTCATTGAGGCCTTTGGCAACCATATCTTTTTGTATCACCTCCATCCATGTTTTCTTCGGTCTCACATTTCCTATATCGAAAGTATCCATTCCGTCGAACCGATACTTCCATAGGTCTGCGTTGCAGATGACCAAACCATCTTGGCCGGTTTTCCCATATTTTCTCCTCCACAAGTGCTACACCAACTTTTGCACGAATATACTCATTTCGCATCTTATCTTTTATAGTGTTACCACACATTCAACAAAGCATGCGCATCCCCGCTACGTGCATCTTCTGTGTATGATGATTTTTAGGAGCTCAGCATTCTGTATAAGGCAGGTCAAATAGCGCTTCGATAAAACTTCCCTTTCAATCTTAATTCTGTTGCACTCCTCCATTTCAACCAACCAGCTTGGATCCTTTGATTGACATCGCTATCGATCTCCCCATCCTTTTGAATGATAGAATCTAGATATCTAAACCGATTGCTCGATGATATCTCATGGCCATCCAGTGTTATACCACTGTGATCTTGACTTCTCTGTTTACTAAATTTGCAATGCATATATGCTGTCTTGGACCTGCTCAATTTGAACCCCCGAGATTCTAACGTTTGTCTCCATAACTCTAATTTGGTATTAACCTTTGCTTTCGTCTCATTTACTAGAACAATATCATCAGCGAATAGCATACATCAAGGTATCTCATATTGGATAATTCTAGTAAACGCATCTATCACGATGGTAAAAATGAATGGACTTAATGCAGATTCTTAATGTAAGTCAATTGTAATCGGAAAATCATTCGTTAGGCCGCCGTAAGTTCTGACATTTGCCACTACTCCATCATACATGTCCTTGATTATGTCAATGTACTTGACCGGGACCCCCTTCTTCATCATTATCCCTCATAATATCTCTCTAGGTAGCTTGTCGTACGTTTTCTCTAAGTCAATAAATATCATATGTAAATCTTTTCTTTCGAAAACGGTCGATAAGTTGACGAAACAAATGAATCGCCTTTGTTGACAATCGTCCAGGCATGGACCCAAACTGGTTCTCTGTTATCTTAACATCCTTCCTTAGCATGTGTTCAATCACTCTCCTAAAGCTTCATGGTGTGACATATAAGTTTTATTTCAGGGTAGTTTGAGCAACTTTGAATGTCACTCTTGTTCATGTAGATAGATATAATGGTACTTTTTCTCCACTTATTTGGTATCTTTTTGGTCTGTCAAATCTTATTAAACAGGTATGTTAGCCATTTAACGTCTATCTCTGCTAAGCATCTCCAAAGCTCGATAGAAATCCCGTCTGGACCAACCGCTTTTCTTGATTTTATTCTCTTCAAAGCCTCTTTAACCTCAGAAAATAAAACTTGATAATTCTGTCTTACAACTAGTGCCTCAGGAGAAGAAATCCAGTGCACATTACTCACTTACCAATCCGATATAGGATGTTATTTATTAGAAATTAAAAATTAAAAAAGGTTAGCTAATGCATACCCTCCATCAACAATTTCATCAATGCAAAGAAGAATCAGGTCCAAGTTCTCAAGGGCAGTTCGCTTCTCCACATCATTCCTAGACGAAAAATCATAGGTATAATGAGAAAATTGGACAAAGGAATAACAAAACTATAGCAACGGACCTGAGGATATTGCTGATAGCATCGTAAAAGCCCTGAACGACTGTTGCTAAGATGAGTTCATTTTCATCATCCCCAGCTATGACAAATAACTGCAGGTCTTGGACAAATTTATAGACTATAATGTATCCATCGAACATTGTTATCTCAGCTGTGGAAACAAGTATTTGCACATAATCACAATGAACCCAAACTTTATATAATTTCCATGCGACAAAATTCAACCAAAAAAGAAATTTGACTATATCTATATACTATAATACTTATACTTCACTACATGACCTAACGCAAGACAAAAAAGAGTGACTCAAGGATGACATTAAAAAGATCATCACTACATAAATATTAATGTATTTCACCTTCTGAACGAGCATTTGTCTTCAGAGTTTTAGTAAATACGGATCTCTCGAAAGCTAACTTTGCACTATGAGTAGGCCAGTCATCTGAAAAATATTTGACAGCAACCCTCTTACCTTCGGAATCCAAAAGAAGAATGCTCTTCACAGAAGGTGAAGATTCCTGGGTAATAGAAGAAAACTGCATCAGATTCTTGAAAAAATAAGTGAGCTGTGTGACCAGCATAAGATAATTGAGGCATGTTCCAAAATATGATCTCTGAAACATACAATGCTATCCGCACATAATGACTATTTATAGTTCTACCTGAATAAATGATAGTTGCAAAATCAGTTGAAAACATCATACTATCTATTGCAAAAAAAAAAAATCTATAAAATGTTCTATCCATGTCTTACATGAATTAAAGCAGGAGGCTAGACGCGCGACAAGCTAAAGCCATTTATTAGAACAAAGATGAAGGCCTAATGGTTATATTTCAGCCATATGCATATTAAAATATAATATGGCTTACCTGATCATATCCAATGCCAATGAATTAACCGGTTGGACTAATTTAAACAAAAAACAATGAAAAGAAAATCAAATTCGTCTTTTATGAGATTTTTATGGATTTATCTAATTCTACTACTATCCAAAATGCAATAATCAAATGTTATTTTAGGTTAGATCCTCCATCACAATCATTTAGCAACACTTTTGAAAGTAAAGGAGGAACTTAAGGGTCATCTAGCTAGATAAGAGTTTTCAGAGTGACCTTGAATCCAACCACTATATCGACTACATGTTTGTGAAATTGTAGACTCCCAGTCCCTTTCATGTTCAAAAGAAGAAACAAGCCCGAGATGCAGGTTTATAACTCAATTGGAACAATCAAAATAATGCCTCTACAATCACAAAGAACTATAAGATTACAATCTCTCTGAAGATTGAGTTAACCAACTTCCGTAGATTATGCTGAAGTTCCCTCAAAATGGAGAAATTTTATGGTGGTAACAACTAGTCATCATGTGACTAGTTATGTTGTAACCAATTATATATTGGCACATGGATGCCAATATAGCATGTTCATGACTTGTAAACACCCAACCCTTTAACAACCCTTTAACAACCCTGACCCATTAAAAACCATCACAACATGCCAAAATCCTTCACATCGGTCGGCATCTCCTCTCTGTTCCGTCACCTCCAAACCATCATCGAATTCAAAAACTTCTCAACATATATGCAAACATTATTTTTGTGTTAATTTTGTAGGGTTCCCCGGTGCCCGCGGCACAGCGGAAGCGTGAATGGCAAATAAAAATTTCAGGCAAACACGAAGAAACCCCGAACCTAGAATCGATCCAAACGCCTAAACTAGCAAACCAAGCATGCAAAAATACGGAATACTACCTTTGACGCGTGTCCACCCAATTGTGGAAGACCCCTCCAAACTCCGTGTATGCTGTCCGGATCCTGCTTGAGTGGCGACCGCCCTTACCGAAAAAGATCCACTTGAGGAAAACCGATCCAAGCTTCAGTTTCACCTAGTGAAGCAACCGGCGCTCCAAGCTCGCTACAAATGGAGAGTGGGGATGTAGGAATATTTTCACTATCTTTTCTCTTTTCTAAGCTCATGTGAGCTACCTAGGAGGAGGAGGTGAAGAAGAAGAAGCCATGAAGAAATGGCCAAGTCTTCAAGTGAAGAAAAAAACTAGTAAGCATGGAAAAAGAATATGGCTTGATTATTTGCAACCATAAAAGAATGGTGTATCCAAATGATATATATCATATAAAAATCAAGCCATACCTCTCTACACCATACTTCTTTACACCTCATCCTCCACCTCATTTTTTATTTTCTATAAAAGAAAAATCAATAAATGAAGTGTCCATCTTTTAGAACAAATTCCGTATAAATACGGAATACAACCCGGTATACGTATCGAAATACATGTATGTGTATTCGTACAAAAATACGAATAGCCAAGAGAGAGAAAATGAATAGTGAACAATAATACTAGAATATACATATTAAATATATATATATAAAAATTATTAAATCAAAACCTGATTTAATAATCCGGCTTAATCCTAAACCGCTAGTATTATTAACCGTCCAATTAAAATTCATATAGCATGTATACATATTTAATCGGACACTCTGTATGCACCAACATACGTTATCTATATCATATCGCCTGAACCGGGAAAACCCTCTGTGTGGGACTCTAAAGACTCGACAATACGCTGGCAGTGATTTACTGGATAAATCCAAAAACCTCAAGCACGTCAGCGGCACTAGCTGTATGTAACGGCTATACATGTATCTGTCGAAAGAGAGGTCGACAATCAAGTCTGTCCGAACCCTACTGAGCGTGATATGATAATCTCCATACACTCCGATCTTTTCGTCTAAGAGTATCGCATACCGGGTCTAGAGGGTGGAAAAGTCAGACCCCTACCCGATAAGTCATGTCGGAATCGAGCTCATCACCAACCGAGAAACTACTGAACTCATATCAGTAAATCTCATATACCGTGCCCACGGATTTGAGGTGATAGCATACTGAACACAGCACGACATCGACTCCTAATACCAGAAGAGACGAATCCCCAACAATCGCTCGCTGTCTCCATATTGCTCGGGATTGTACCCAACTAAAAACATGTTTGCATGACTCTTTTGAGTCGTGGTATGATAGTAATCAAAATACAGTGGGAACTCACACGAGACAAATGACGATCTCATGTCAAAATACTAATAATGTCACTCGAGAACTTCTATCTGACGATAGATATAATATCATCTAGAAGTTCTCGACAAGTCCGTCCAGTGTACTCACCTCCAGTGAGCACCTGTATACTATCTTAGGTGACATAACACCAATGGCGTGTGAGACAGGCCACCGTCCCTCGTCGAGGTCTCGAAACGTATACACTAGTCTATCCCGGAATATCGATGTCCAGTCTCGATACTCTCACGACTAGGGACATTTAAGGATATGCTTATGGACCACCCAGCTCTCACGTATATGTCGCCATCATAATGCCGATAGTCAAGCAAGAATCCTACGGGCTTCATCATTATGTATTAGCGACACGTAATAACAAATAGAACGTGTACACATTAATGATAAAAGACAAACCAGATAACATACTATCATCTCGAGTAAGATTGTTCTACCTGTATATGTCATCTTTCAATTATCATAATCGTGTGCCTGCAATTACAATAATTGGCTTGAGGGCAATATATCCAACAATCTCCCACTTGCATTTAAGGCTAATTATTGCGGTATCGTATACGCACATCCCGTGTGCTATTGAATACTCAATTTCTCTACTAATCAGTTTCTCAAATCTCGTTTGAGGAACATCCGTGTTCGAGAAATAATCTCAGTGAGTGGATCCGCTACAATGTTTCAACTTTCTCTCTATATCTCAACTATGCAGAGATGAACAATCTCCCGAACTGAGCGATACCCCGCCACAAGAATTTGTCTGGATACAAGATAGGACCAAGTTCATAAATGAACAACTTTATCCTACAAAGTTCTTGAGTTGTATCCTCGGTTGAGTCATAACCAGTATCCTGTACCATACCTACCTCAGCATCCCTATTGGAACACTATCCAATATACCGATCCTCGGAAAAGGCAAAACTCAAAACTTTGACAGCATCTCTGTCATCCATATCACCTTGGAAGCATAAACCGATTACGGTCTCCCGGAGAAGGCTGTCGTTATCATATACCAAGAACATTCTCTAATGTTCATAACTGCTTCTCTTTGTTTTTCCAGAATTGGATCAATATCTGCTTACTACAGCAAGTGTATAAGCAATATCTGGTTTTGTACAAGACATTGCATGATTGACTCAATTGCCTAAGCAAATGATATGTAATTCATATCAGTCCCTCCTCATATGTCTAGATGACACCACTTTAGAGAAGGTGACTCCATTACCTGCGGATACATCACCACGCCAGGAGTATGCAGTCTAAGTACCCGATTGAGAAACTTCCCAAATCTAGATCTAAAACCATAGATCTAGCCATCAGAATCCTTGATATTTTATTCATATCCAACGTAGAGAAAACACTATGTGACAACCAAAGTTTGACCGATTGTAGTATAGGAATATCACTTCCTATTTGAAGTATGTCATCCAAATCCCATGACAGTGCTATCTACAACCTTCTTACTAGGTTCATCTGTTATTTTGATGAAGTCAATTGCCTTAACTGTTACATCAAACTCAGATTATCCGTCTCCGCTATCCATACTTTAGTTTACGAATAAACACAAGCAATTTGCACACCTTCCGCTGCTCCCACCGACTACGATAACCTTCTAACAGAGTCATATGCACATGCACTTCCAAATTCCCATTTGGAAAGACGCTATAGTTATCATCTTACCAGATATCATGGTCTAGAGCAGCAACAGTGCTAAGTCATATCCGTATGAACTTTAGCGTAGACACTGAAGTAAAAGTCTCATCACAATTCACAACAGATATTTGATGAGAATATTTATAAGAAGTCTAACCTTATTAGGTTAATATCTTTCCACCTGCACAGATCTGGAAAGATTTACTTGCTCCTAATGGGTTTTACCCCTTCAAGAGCACCCGGCAAAGTCCAAAAGCCATAATTTGCTGAAGTGTGTGGAGTCCATCTTGGATATAAAGCATCTGGTCATTTGGAAGTTACCACTTCCTATGACCTACAGACAACTAGTAAGGCCATCATAACCATGATGCTGATCTTCCCATCACCGTTTACGAGAATACAAAAGTATCTCTCAGGTGGCTAAGGTCACCTGCTAAAATCTGCGGAGTGGCTAATGGATTGTCAAGTCCAATTGAATTCTTAGGTTCTACTAAATTTTTGGTAATCGTTTGTGGTTCTGAAATCACTTCCAGTTCTACCATACTCTCACTAGTTTTTTTTTTTGCAAAAAAGATTCCTTTTATAAAAAGGTGGCGAATCAAGAACAATGTAATTACTGATCTTGAAAATGGTAAACCCTAGCGAATGCTTGGGATAATCCACAAACAGCCATCACCGAAGCGTGCCTTGAGTTTGTCCGGATTCTGCTTTTAAACAGGAACCGGATAACTCCATATCTTAATAATCTCAAGATATGCAACCAATCTATGTCCATGAAAAATCAAAGGCACTAATTTAAATGGAACCAGATTCAAATATTATGCGGCTATTTCCAGTGCATATCACCTGAATGGAAAAAGCCAATACATCATTACTCATCAATAAGCGAACCCGCGGATGAGTAACCTGAGAGAGAATCAAGTTCTCAATGTTACTATGATGGAATACCTAGCATTAGTATCTATATCTTCGATCATTTCGAAGAATCCTGATACTTCCAACGTATGGTTCTCTACTTTAGTCTTATACCTATACATTTCTCAAATTTTTTTGGACATTGTATTACAACGAATGTATGTCTAAAACAAGAGAACTCATAGGTAAACCTGAATAAAGTAAGAGTACCAACCCCTTGTCCCGAAGGACATTGGACAACTTACATTTTCATGTAAAAGTCCTAAGAGTATACTAACTCAAATTCCGTGTTTTGTAGGTTGAAAACTATATTTTGGTCGAGAATGTCTTACACCATTATTCAATGCACCTTACCTTATTCTCAACTGATAAAGGTAAATACATAGAACACAATTTTCAAAATTTATATCTCACTTTATAAAATAACGATACCCAATATCACCAATTACAACGAATTCCGATATTGAGAATCAGATTGTCCATTTCCCAATATTCTACTCCTACTCAGCATCAGTAACACCGTATAGATGTGAGATCCAAATCCGATAAATACATATTCTAGGATCAGAATTAATTGAGAAAATAGTTCTCATTTACAAGTACACAGAAATTCTAAAACATAAATGTTTCAAGAGGGTGACCGGGTATTCCTAGTAATGCCTTTTTCATTATCCAGACTCACGACAGTAGTCGCAATTTCCTTTGCCCCTCACTTCAATCTCTTTATATGGGTCTACATCTTACCTTCTGTACACCGCACTTATGCTAACTGGTTTTCTTCTCTCCCTACCTTTCGGCGCCAGCTTAAAGTTTGGATGAAGGCTATCCAATAAGCGTAATAGGTATACTCTCTTAAAATAAGGAGCTCTCGCAACCTGAAAGAAGATAAAAAGAATAGACAACCGAATAATACAATTTAAATTCTCTAGAACCGGTGACCATCCTTGACTGAAATAATTTTTTCGAGTTCGTATGTAACTATACGACGGACATTTCCAAGCAATATAGATCATCACAGTGATACAGAGTGTTCTGGAGAAATATAAAGGAAAAGTAGGAGTAACAAGGATATTTGTGATTTTGTCGTGAATCGTGACAATCCAAAACCAACGCGTGTAAGAAGATTCGGTTAACTTGGTTAATGAATTTTTGGTAAGTCATAGGTCGCTATACCAGAGAGAAAAGAAACACTCGACGTGCACTCTATCAAGATTAGATTGATTATCACTTTATCTGATCAGGATGGCTCCCACCGTTTTCTCGAATTCTCCTTCAAACCCTAAAAGGAGAACTAGTCGGGAGCATATACACCTTACAAGTTTGCTAACCGTTCAGCCAGGCCGGTGTTGGTATTCCGAAGGAGGTCCCCCGTGCTTTCGCACGGACCCAATTAATAACCCAGTTTCTGCAGGGCAGTAATCTCGTTAACACTTTCTAAACACCTAATAAGTTAGCTAATTGTGAAGTGAAAAATCTCCCGAGTAGTAATACAGACTCATCAGTGGGAATCGGAACTCAACTATCATCGTATGATAACCTGACGGAATCCACTCAAGTCACCACACTCCAAAAGGTATGCGCATGTCTGGCAAGTTTCCATTATATTTAAAACTCCCGATATGGTTTTTGCCCCAAGCGGTTATGATCTTGACTTTGGCCAACAAATCATAATATGCAAGTCAAATTCTACCCGTATCCAGATTAATTTAGACCCACCCGTACACATCCTTGACTTTGGCCAACAAGATGATACGACTGTCCTAAACCAATACATCTATATATGCTACGGGTAAACAACACACAACTACCATTCATGATGCCTTGACTTTGGCCAACAAATACCGCATGAATATTATGTGCTACTTATCCGAAATGATGGAGGGCTATGCGGATTTTTGGCGAAAAACATTTAACGTAATAAACTTGATATCGTTGTAGGAACTCGAGTGGCTTTCAAATGTAGTGGTTCAGGCTCCTAATTTTAAAACCAGTAACATAGACTTTTGCTTACGAGCGAACTCCCCGTGAAGAGATCAATGCTCTTTCCTCATAGAATGAGGTGCTGGATATTCCTAACCGAATACCTCAATGCAAAGCAAAAGAATATGACAGTTATTTTGAAGAAAACCGAGTAGTTTTAAAATTGGTTCCGACAACATCAAATAGGTTTGTTTTTCTTACATTAAAAATATAATACAGTCTCATCAAATATAGTTTCTAAGCCACAACAGAAACAACCAAAATAGCATGCTTTTATATGCCATATGCATTCGTTACGGGATCCCGGATTTTCACCGTAAGGTTACTTAACTTACTGCAGGACGGGGACAGGGCTAACGCGGATGCAAAACATATAGAAACATCTACCAATATAATATATATATATCAGCATCGCAGGCAGATACGAATCATTACAGGAATACGAACAACAATATGCAATAGCGGATAAACTTGGAGCCCCTTGTTTCATCTGAGCCGTAAATGAAACGCGACGTTCCCCGATGATTGTGGATATCCCGTACATAGTCGATCCTAGACCCCTACGAGTGGGCAAACCACTTGCCAATTATAGAAACTGGGTAACACGCCCTCAATGAAATGAGTCGATCACCCGCCGCTTTCTAGAATCCGGTAACTTATGCACCCCTCCGCGGATCAAATCGTATAACCCCTACAAGTGCGGCAAGCAACCTGTCAATTCTAGAGCAAGACGGCCCGGTCTCAACTCCATGAGATGGCCACATGCTGCACTCAAGAATCCAGTTACTCGAGCACTTCTCCTGGGTTAATCCTAGTACAGAAATGAAATATATACAATGGTGGCATCGACCGCATTCTGGTCGAGCCCCAATAAAAGAATATACATAAAACGAAAACGGCGGCCACATGTTGGAGCTCGTCCCGAGCAAATGAATACAACATAATAAATCAAAACTGTACGAGCAACACACGAGGAGTTGTCCGACAAAACCATAATCAAGATATATATCTACAGAAACAAGTAACTGAAACAAGTGTGTAACCCCGTCTAATTAAGCATATAGCAATTAGACGATGTTAACACCACATCCATGCACGCAAACGAAGTCACGGCATTAGAATTCCAAAACACAATTAACGCACATCCTAAATATACCAAGGGATCAAAAACCAAGTGCATTAAACATCCAAAAAATCAAGTTTTGAGCCAATTCGGAAGTCCGAATTAAAACGAAACGCATCCGAATTTTCGCGGCGAGTTAGAATATGAAATTAACTTCGAGTCGGGGGGCCTAGGCGGGATACCCCACCCCCGTGGAAACCAAGAAGTGGCCCGGGGGTGAGGCAGACCCGAGACTGCCATCGAGGGAGTCTCAGGTCCCCACCCCCAAGACCACCTCGTGGTGGTCTTGAGGGAGTGGGCCCGGCCCTTCGGCCCCTCGGGGTCTCCCCGGGGTGCCCATACTCCACCCCGCGGCTTCTCGGTTCAAATATCTCAAAAATCAAAATTTCTAGACTGTTTTTACGACAGTTTTCGATATCCAAAAAAACGCGATTTCTAATGTCGTAACTAGCTAGTTTAAAGTGTTTGGGAGGCTCTGATGCCACTGTAGGGTTCCCCAGTGCCCGTGGCGCAGTGGAAGCGCGAATAGTGAACAAAAATTTCAAGCAAACACGAAAGAACTCCGAACCTAGAATCGATCCAAACGCCTAAACTAGCAAACCAAGCATGTAAAGATACGGAATACTACCTTTGACGCGTGTCCACCCAATTGTGGAATACCCCTCCAAGCTCCGTGTATGCTGTCTGGATCCTGCTTGAGTGATGACCGCCCTTGCCGAAGAAGATCGACTTGAGGAAAACCGATCCAAGCTCCGGCTTCACCTGGTGAAGCAACCGACGCTCCAAACTCGCTACGAATGGAAGGTGGGGATGTAGGAATATTTTCACTATCTTTTCTCTCTTTTCTAAGCTCATGTGAGCTACCTAGAAGGAGGAGGTGAAGAAGAAGAAGCCATGGAGAAATGGCTAAGTCTTCAAGTGAAAAAAAACTAGCAAGCATGGAAAAAGAATATGGCTTGATTATTTGCAACCATGAAAGAATAGTGTATCCAAATGAAATATATCATATAAAAATCAAACCATACCTCTCCACCATACTTCTTTACACCTCATCCTCCACCTCATTTTTGATTTTCCTAGAACAAATTCTGTATAAATATGGAATACAACCCGGTATACGTATCGAAATACATGTACGCATATTCGTACAAAAATACGAATAGCCAAAAGAGAGAATAAATAGTCAACAATAGTACTAGAATATACATATTAAAAATATACATATAAATTATTAAATCAAAACCTGATTTAATAATCCGGCTTAATCCTAATCCGCTAGTATTATCAACCGTCCGATTAAAGTCCGTGTAGCCTGTACATGTATTTAATCGGACACCCTGTATGCACCAACATACATCATCTACATAATATCGTCTGAACCGGAAAAACCTTATGTGTGGGACTCTAAAGATTCGACAATACGCTGGATAAATCCAAAAACCACAAACATGTCAGCGTCACTATCTGTACGTAAGGCTACCCAGGTATCTGTCGAAAGGGGGTCGACAATCAAGTCCGTCCGAACCCTACTGAGCCTGAATGTGACAATCTCCGTATAGTTCGGTCTCTTCATCTAAGAGTATTGCATACCGGGTCTAGAGGGTGGAAACGTCAGACCCCTGATAACCCGATAAGTCCTGTCGGAGTCAAGTTCATCACCAACCGAGAAACTACTGAACTCATATCAGTAAATCCCATCTACCATGGCCACGGATTTGAGGTGATAGCCTACCGAAGACAGCACACCATCGACTCCTAATACCAGGAGAGACGAATCCCCGACAATTGCTCATTATCTCCATGTCGCTCGGAACTGTACACAACTAAAACATGTTTGCACGACTCCTTTGAGCTGTGGTAGGGTGGTAATCAAAATACAGTGGGAACTCACACGGGATAAATGACGATCTCAGGTCAAAAGACTGACATGTACTAATGCCACTCGAGAACTTCTATCTGACGATAGATATAATACCATCTAGAATTTCTCGGCGAGTCCGTCCGGTGTACTCACTTCCAGTGAGCACATGTATACTATATTAGGTGACATAACACCAATGGCTTGTGAGTGGCCACCGTCCGTCGTCGGGGTCTCGAAACGTATACACTAGTCTACTCCGGAGTATCGATGCCCAGTCTCGATACTCTCACGACTATGAACATTTAAGGATGTGCTTATGGACTACCTAGCTCTTACGTATATAATCGTCATCATAATACTGGTAGTCAAGCAAGAATCCTACGGGATTCATCATTATGTATTAGCGACACGTAATAACAAGTAAATGATAAAGACAAACCAGATAATATACTATCATCTCGAGTAAGATTGTTCTACCTGTACAGGTCCTCACTCAATTATCATAATCGCGTGCCCGCAATTACAATAATTGCCTTGAGGGTACTATATCGAACAAATTTTACTTGATCGATACACCAACTTAGAATCCAAACATCGCTTATAAATAGATAAGAAGGAAAACACGCAATCAAAAAAGCAAAAGAGAAGATGGCCACAGAAAGAAGATGGGAGCAAGTTGTTGTAGATGAAAGAAAGAAGAAAATAGTTCAAATTTTAAGGGGGGAAATTGAGAGAGAGAAGCTATATGTATGTATTTATGGAGTCCTGATATGTAGGCAGAGAGGAGATACATGTGATTTGGAAATTTAATTGAGAATTTGGAGTTTTTGATATTTTTTGAACAGTAATTTAATTTTATGGAGAAATTTGGTATTCTTATACTTAAATTTGGATTCCATGTGATACTTGCCTTATGTTTTAATGTAAACCAATTATTCTCAAACCCATACAACAAAGAGACCTTATACCTAATTGAGCACAAGACGATGGGGATTGGGGATCACTGAATTCAGGGTTGCTTGAGATAATGACGGAGCTGCTGGCATGGCTTGAACAGCAACGAGAACAAGCACGGAAGCGGAGGATTTTAAAGATTTATAAATGATCAACATGAATCTGGTAATGGAGTTTTTTTAATAGGTTGGTTGTTCAGATTTTTTTACAAGTCATTAACATGATGGCATCCATGTGGCAACATATAATTGGTTACAATGACTGGTCTGTTGTTACCACCATAAAATTTCTCCTCAAAATGGGATAGGAACAGAAGGGAAGCGGCAGTAAGAAAATCAGGCTAGGTATGGTGTACAGCCATGAGCCATGGGTGACAGCTGCATTATTTAGCCCGAGAATTGTATGTCATGGAAAAAAAAGATCTTAATCTGCCAAAACACGTATAACCTTCAAAGCTCAAACAAAAATCTACATGTTCAAGAGCTTGACCCAAAAAGAAAAGAAAGTAAAAGGAAAGGTAATATAACAAATAAAACCCGGGGCGGGGGGGGGGGGGTTAGGAAGATATAGACTTGAAAGAAGCAAACTTTCATATTTTCATGTGACTCTCTTAGTTACCTAATCAAAATAAGTCGAAGCTAGTCATATACTAAATTGATTAACCGAGTTGGTATGCTAATCCAAAGTATGAGAAACTGGGGTTGACACAACCAAATTACAAGTTTACAACTGAAAATCATCTCATCAACAACTACTGCTTTCAATGTGCTGCCCCAAATACAAGCATTATGACATATTATGAGCTTCCATTATATCACATCTACAATACTCAAATCAAATCTCCTCACATGATTCATATTTCATAATGAAGTCTCTGTAATCTACAATCTTACACAAATATAAACGATCCACAGAATTTTACAGAAAATGTCAATTAGCCGCTCTATAGTGCCAACTGCCAAGAGTCCAAATTTCATCTATGCTCTTCAACCTATAGAATCCCCTTTGATTTCTATCGTAGAAAAAATTTCTTAAAAAAATTGGAACGAGGAATCAAAGGCATGAACAAATTATAACAACGATAAGGAATCCAAAATTATAACATTCTTCTTTGATCATCGAAACGCCCAAAATATCACTCGAATTCATGTCATTATTGGAAACTAAAAATCCTTTAGGGTTACAAGGAATCGCAAATCTGCAACTCACCATGAATCCGAGTAAGAAAGGAGCGGTAAATTGTTGTAGATCTGGGCCTGAATGCGGCAGATCACGTTGAATTCAACTGTCAAAAAATAGAGGACCGCTCACTCATTAATGCCATAAACAAAGGGTAAATAACAAAAAAAAAGAGATATTTTGATGCAGGGATCGATAAAAATGGCAATTTGATTGTTGAGCACAGAAACTGATGTAACGACGAAAAGAATCCAGATCCAGTCAGATCTTGGAGAGGGCGAGAGATGTTACCTTCGCTTGGGAGGCGATGAGAGAGGTTACAAGGGAGAGAGACTGCGCTTGGTTTTTTCCTTCGGACACAATTGCATTAAAATACAATGAGTTTTCAAGAAAAAATAATAGTTTGGATGATTACCATGAAATTTAACTATTATCTTCAGGCAATTTCACTGAAAATGCCATGAGGTTCAGCATTTTTTTTATAATGCCATAAAGCTTTTTAGTTGAGGATGAATACTTCGTATTTATTTATAATTTATAGTTCATGGTATTTTTTGGATTCCTAAAAATTATGATAAATATCTGAATGACCGCTATAATTCATGGTATTTTAGTGAAATAACCCAAGGAAAAAAGTCAACATTTCTGACAAAGATACACCGAAAACAGGACTGATGATGCTCGATATCGGTGATCTCCGAAATCATGACACGTGGCGGATGACGTGCCCCAGGACATGTAAGAAATGACCTACAGTGGCCGACCAGACCACTCCTATGCTCGTCCTACAAACAAATGTTGGCTCACCTCCGAGTCCCCTGCACAATTGGCCTCCTCGGCCTCACAGCTTGTCTCCGGGCTACCGCAGAACCAAGATACTTCGACTCTCCCGCTCTGTCACGCCCCGCTTCCCAAAATACGGAATACGAGAGGTTGACAAGGCCAGCCATGCTCCTACGGTCAAGAAAATATCCTGCTGTAGTCACACTTTGGTTTCTAGCTTTACGTGGTAATCAGTAAACAATGCACAGGTAATGAGAAATGCAGTAACTAAATCAAAAGAACTAACCTGGTGGAAATCAATGAAGTATAGCTCTGAGTCGCTGATTAAGATGCCCGCGATGTCCTCGAGATACGTCGGTTCCTGGTCCAAGCTAGATCCACTTCTCACTCTGAGCATGCATACTCAGGTCGTCAGAGTGACACGATAGCAATACATATATGGATACAAATGGTAACTCGTACAATAATAATGAATATGTAACAGTAAACCAAGAGAGTAAAGACGCGAACATGAAGTAGCCAATGCGGGTGTCTAATAGAGCAGGTGAACAGTAAAGCAGTAAGATAGTATATCAGGTGTGTTGAATCGGTAAGCAATGCATGTCAATGTCACTATCCCTATCAGTCTCTAAGTCTCACTGTACAGGTCACTAAACCTATCGTCAGTCCAAGTGTGAGAGTCAACCACTCATGAGTATCCCCCACCCAAGGGTGGGACCCAGGGACAAGGGAACACGGGCCCGAGTCGCTCGCTAATAATCAGTGATATCCCTATATATCTCCATATATCTCCATTTGTGCCGGCATGGGACTCCCGAGATTCTGTTGAACTCACACTCAAACTACCCCACACCCCGTGGTCTACATCAAACGCCAACCATAAACTCAAATACCGATCGGTCCATGACAAGTCTGTGCGAGAACTGGAGACAGGATCTCCATCAAGCATGCCCCGACTGATACCCAAGATAAATGGACAGTGTTTGGTGTCTTACCTGTGACGCCCATACAAGTGCTTCCATAATTGTCCCATACCAATTATAGCCACACTTATACACGTCCCACAGACGCCAACAATGCAATAAATCAATAGGATCCACTGATTATGTACAAGTACGTGTCACTTTCACTTATCCATTCTTGTTTAAACACTAACGTACTTGCCACAATCAAACGCTAAAACCTAACACTGGGTAATGCACATGATCACTGGGTTACCAATGCAATAACATATATGTAATGTGATGAGAATACGATAATTCAGGCATGATTAAGATGTCATAAGTCGGTGTCCTACCACTTGCATAATTTATCATAAATCATACACGCAAAATTTAGCGAAACAGTGAAAAGGGGGTAAACAATATGTTTAATTATCTATCTATAAAAATTGGTTTCACATTAATCGGGTTTCAGGATCACTAGATATGGCCATTTCATTTTAAGCGTTCACTGCTGGAAATCCGGTTTTAGAATCGGAAGTCCGTTTCGTAACACATTTTAATCCCAGTTGGGATCGTAATTAGGCGACGCTATAGTTGAACTATATTTAGGATTTCCAGTCAGGTTTCCACCGCAATTGGCGGATCAGTAATATATTGTGGCGACAGGGAGTTATGGACAGATTATGCTCGGTGTGTAAAATCTGCCTCTGCAGAATTCAGCACGACGTAACGACATTGTAAAATGGATTAAAAATATCAAACGGTTGAGGAAACTAATGAGACTAGTCGAGTAAGAAAGCTAATTCAATTTCCTACGTAACAATAAAGGGTTCCACGCATTCTCATATTTGAACAGTAATATACAGGGGTTTAGAAACAGGGGTTAGTCGGGATTTCCATTCTGGACTGCAGTCCAGAATCGTACTCCTCCGCAATTTCCTCTGTCATAGTTTATTAAAATTCAGTGATCAACAATATGGTGCAGTGGGTTATACAATTAGCTTTGATATGAGCCATCGCGCACATCATTTCAACGTGTACACCATTAATTATGATTTTAACAAATTTCAGACGCGGGAAATATTCAGTTTTAACGGGTGTAATTGAGGGTGATCGTTCAAGCCAGTAATGATTATGTTTTCCAGTAAGATTTCACCATAATGTTCATTTCCACACGGGCTAGCGTATATAATCAAGTTCCGTCAGTTTAATGGAAGGTTTTCGTTCGGGTTTTGTATCAAACACTTATGTTATATAAGTTTTCACGAGTTTTAAACACGGAATTAATAGGTTTTAGAAATGTAACAGTAATAACTAGTATGTAGCAAGTACGGTATTTGCCTGGAGACGCTTTGGTGATGCACGGCAGCGGCAACGGCCCGAACGCGTAACGAGCGGTACGGTTGGGGTTCACGGGCTCGGCTCGAGCTTGGGCACTTGGACTCGATGGCTCGGTTGGTGCAACGGCGTGCGCTGGCGTTGCGACGAACGGCATGTTGATGACGATGACGGCTTAAGGGGGTCGAGGCCATAGATTTGATGGCGGCGTCGGTGACCCAAATGGCGGCAACAGTGATCAACGTAGGTGTTCGACGAAATGCCGGGGCTTGACTGCGGCGGCTAGGGATTGGGTTAGGTTCTATTTTGGGGCCTTTTCGAAGAAGGGCCGAAAGAGAGAGAGATGGTGATGCTGTTGTGGCGCAGAGAGAGAGAGAGAGAGAGAGATGCTGCTGGGGTACAAAGAGAGAGAGAGAGAGAGAGGGAGGGAGATGTTGTTGTGGTAGGGATAGGGGATGCAGCTGGGGGAGAGAGATGAGAGATGTGGTTGGGCTCAGGTTGCTGAGGGAGAGAGAGAGAGAGACATTGCTTGGTGGTGACGACGTCAAAGAGCTCGTCGGCGGTAGAAGGAGTGGCTCGGGGATCGATGGGTCCCGGTGTGCAGGTGAAGGGGTATGGTGCTGGAGGAGGGGCTCTGGGTGGTTTGTAGAGAGGGGTGAAGGCGGTTGGAGGGAAAGGAGTCGGGGACGCCGGGGGTCGTCGGCCACGAGAAGGCGTGCAGGGGGCTCGAGCACGGCAATGGGTTCGGTGTGCAAGCGAGGGGGTGAGGCAGTGTAAGGGTTTGAGTTTTGGAGAGAAGAGCAAGGGGGAAAGACGAGAAGATTGTCGTCGTCGTCGTTCTTGTCAGCAGCGGCGGTGGGGCAGGGGGTTTGGGTGAACGATGGAGTGAGGAGAGAAGAAAGTGAGGACGAGGGTGAGGAGAAAGAGAGTTAGAGACGAGGTGAGGTTGAGGAGCTCGTGGGGCGTGCGGTTGTGGGCGACGAGCGCGAAGACGTGGGGCGGCGAGGCGATGTGGGCACGCGACGTGGGAGCTGAAGGAAAAATGAGCGGGAAATATTTCCGTGGGGAGGAAGAAAGGGTAATGAAGTGGGTCGGGTCGGGTTTGTTGGGTGCGGGCGTGGGAATGGGCTGGGCAGGCTAAGGATTTAATTTAAGATTGGGTTTGGGCTGGCTTTTTGGGGGATGAGGGAAAGGGATTTAATTAGTT
This sequence comes from Agapanthus africanus, assembly GCA_030015575.1. Taxonomy (NCBI): domain Eukaryota; kingdom Viridiplantae; phylum Streptophyta; class Magnoliopsida; order Asparagales; family Amaryllidaceae; genus Agapanthus; species Agapanthus africanus. The sequence continues at coordinate 529,616,352 of CM057347.1, read as the reverse complement.
TGTAAAGGAAAAAGATGTGGGCTGTGGAAAGGGAAAATGGCTGGGTCGGCTTGGTATTTAATTCTTTGGTGTAATTTTCTTGGGCTCAATTTTCTTGGGCTAGTGAAGGTTTAGTTTTAAGTTCATTACTAAAGGAAGAAAATGAAGTGGGCCGGGGAAGAAAAATAGAGCTTGGGCTGAGGAATTGTTAGGCTGGGGGATCATATATATTTTGTGTTTATTTTGTTTTAGTTTTGTTTTAGGCTTGGTTTTAGGAAAAAAGGGAAATAGAAAAATAACAGAGAGATAGAGAGAGTGGGCCGAGACACAAAAATAGAAGGGATTGGGATTAGGGTTTGGGGTTTAAAGGAAATAAAATAATTATAAATAAAATAAATAAATTTTGTAAATAATATATTATGAAGAATACGGATAGTGATGCACAAAAAGAACTGGGTATTACATCATACCACCCTTACAAAAATTTCGTCCTCGAAATTTAAATAAACGATAAGTTATAAAATAATAAGCGAAAAGCTACCACATCGAACACTAACACATAGTGATTTACTTAAAATAGGTAGGTAAAAATTGAAGGTCTATAAATGTATAAAAACTAACGTAACTAAAGGGCAGGTCTAAGTAAGTACAAGGCAGACTCAACTATAAAGGCAAACTACATGTACAAGAGAATAAAAATAGAAATAACAAACAATAATATTCGAGGCATGCTAGATAAAATCGAAACCCTAAATATATGCATACAAACATATATCGAAATAGCGCAGCTAAGATAATAGCATCATGCATAATCATTTATAATAGCAACTATAGTCACAATACCCGGGAAAATAAAGCAACAAAAATAAAATAGTGAAGGATTTGTCGATAGCTTAAAACATTCTAGTATAATGTATCAATCAAAAAGAAAAATAAATTTTAAAGTAACTTAGAAAATCCACATGGTGATAATAAGAAACATAGCATAAAATAATATGTGCAACATATGGTTGCGCTATCGAAAAAATAGGAAGATTAGCAGTGTACTCAACATGCATAAAACGGAAGTAGCTAATAACACGCACTTTTCGGTACATACAAAATAATGAAAGCTAAATTTTCGAATAATGATGTCCCTAAATATAGTTAGGGTAATAGGAGATAGCACAAAACGTATAGGGGCTAGCCAGGGTAGGGATTACAATAGAGTAAGGCCCATTCAAAAGATCGGGGTGCGGCACTTTTTAATCTAAGCGAGAGTCAAAACAACAGAAGGTGCAGGAGTGAGGGACAGTAATGAATCTCATGGGAAAAAGGAATGTATAAGGGAAATAGTCAAGCATCAGGTGAACTAATAATCAAAAGATCAGCGAACTCAGAAATTTTATTTCATTCCAGAAAATTCTAAACAAGGCATTCTCGAAAGGTAAAAGATGGCCCAAAACCATACATAGATTTATTTGGCCAGAGGAGACAAAAACTGGATCACATCAGTCGCGGTTATGGAAGTTCAGCAGGTTACGGTAGGCTCGTGCGCTCAGATAGAGGCGTCCATGTCTATAGCGCCTCGCAGGGATCGCCACTGGAGATTCTCCTGCCGCGGGGTCTTGTTCTTCTGGTCCTTCTTCCTCGACTGGAGATTCTTCATCGTGGTATGCGTCCTCGTGATTCGCCTCTTCTGGATCTTCTTCCACGCGATTTCCTGCCGCTGGATTCTCCTTGAGATTTTCCTCTCCTGGATTTTCTCCTATTGAGTCCTCCTCGGAATCTTCCTCTATTGGGTTCTCCTCTATTGGGGCTTCTTCGGGGTCTTCTTCTTCGTCGTCAGAATCACTGATCATGTCGACTTCTGGGGCTGCGGATCCCTCACCCTCGGAATTGCTGTTTCTGAAAATAACCTGTGGGCCGTTGATCTCGTCATCTGAACTCACCAGCATGCAGTCCAAGGAAACGCACGATCGCGTGTTCTCATCTCGAGGCGGCGCTGCTCCAGGGTGGGCCGTTGATCTCGTCATCTGAACGCACCAGCATGCATTCCAAGGAAACGCACGATCGCGTGTTCTCATCTCGAGGCGGCGCTGCTCCAGGGTGGGCCATAGTCCGAAGGGAAGAGTCATGTTTAGGCAGTGGAACACATTAAGAAAATAACCAAGGATACGGTACCACACGGAAGACATGCTGTAAGTAAGGACTGAAAAACAAAATTTAGAATACTGATACAATGAATAGTATAAGTAAAGTGAGTGGGAAGGGAACGATACATACATCACAACTCAGAATTTTATTACATTCAACTAAAAGTTCAACGGATATAAGATCTCAAACGAAAAGAAAATATTTACAAAGAAGTGACAACATTTTTTTTAAACGCGAAAACGTGATAACTCTTCCTTTGATTTCTAGACCGCTGCATTCTCGTCACGCGAGTTCAATCCTGCGCTGGATCCGTACTATTCCTCGAAGCTCGAACTACGAAATAACCATCACTTAGCAGGAGTGGAGAGTGTGGACGAACCGCCTCCTTGTAGCTCCTTCCTTTTAGGGCAACCATTGATAAGGTGTTCGCTGGATCCGCAAATGAGGCATTGCCCTTTGGCGCTGCGACAATCTCTCTGAAGGTGTCCTGGCTTCTTACAGTACCCACAACGTGGGGTCTTCTATTACATCCGTTGCTGGGGAACAAGTGGGCGCTTCATCTTCACCTCTTTTCCTCGTCTAACAGGGATCCCTTTATGATTGGAGACTTCCGCTGGTGCTGGAGTCATCTGCCTTCTTAATCCTTCAGCTAACAGGTCGTTCGTTCGCTCCTGGGCTTCCTTCAGACTTTGCAGTGCATTCAGAATCTCTACGGTCTGATTCTGGGGAGTGGAGATAGAAGAAGAGTCGTTGGAAGATATGGTCCTGAAACAACAATTTTGAGGACGATATAAGGCGCAAGCTATAAGAATTAAAATACAATATGGGTTAGGCAAGGAATTAAGAATATAGGGTGCGGTGAAATTCAAACAAGTGGGAATCAACCGTAGGACTCCAAGTCACTCAAACAGAGGACAGTATTGTAACTATGCTGCAGTTCACAATTACAACCGCGTAACTCTATTAAGTCACCCAAAACCCTAGGAAATGGATCAAAATTCATGGCAAAACACACTATATGAATCAAGATCAAGAATAACAAGTTTACAATCTAGACCGAAGGATGTCTTAGATTGTCAAGCACTACACGGAAACTGCAATCTCCTTCGAAGCAAAACCTGGCTCTGATACCAGCAAAACCATGTCACACCCCGCTTCCCAAAATACGGAATACGAGGGGTTGACAAGACCAGCCATGCTCCTACGGTCAAGGAAATATCATGCCGTAGTCACACTTCGGCTTCTAGCTTTACGTGGTAATCAGTAAACAATGCATAGGTAATGAGAAATGCAGTAACTAGATCAAAAGAACTAACCAGGTGGAAATCAATGAAGTATAGCTCTGAGTCGCTGATCAAGATGTCCGCGATGTCCTCGAGGTACGTCAGGTCCTGGTCCAAGCTAGATCCACTTCTCACTCTGAGCATGCATACTCAGGTCTTCAGAGCGACACGATAGCAATACATATATGGATATAAATGGTAACTCGTACAATAATAATGAATATGTAACAGTAAACCAAGAGAGTAAAGACGCGAACATGAAGTAGCCAATGCGGGTGTCTAATAGAGCAGGTAAACAGTAAAGCAGTAAGATAGTATATCAGGTGTGTTGAATCAGTAAGCAATGCATGTCAATGTCACTATCCCTATCAGTCTCTAAGTCTCACTGTACAGGTCACTAAGCCTATCGTCAGTCCAAGTGTGAGAGTCAACCACTCGTGAGTATCCCCCACCCAAGGGTAGGACCCAAGGACAAGGGAACACGGGCCCGAGTCGCTCTCTAATAATCAGTGATATCCCTATATATCTCCATATATCTCCATATGTGCCGACATAGGACTCCTGAGATTCTGTTGAACTCACACTCAAACTATCCCACACCTCGTGGTCTACATCAAACGCCAACCATAAACTCAAATACCGGTCGGTCTATGACAAGTCTGCGTGAGAACTGAAGACAGGATCTCCATCAAGCATGCCCCGACTGATACCCAAGATAAATGGACAGTGTTTGGTGTCTTACCTGTGACGCCCATACAAGTGCTTCCATAATTGTCCCATACCAATTATAGCCACATTTATACACGTCCCACAGACGTCGACAATGCAATAAATCAATAGGGTCCACTGATTGTGTACAAGTACGTGTCACTTTCACTTATCCATTCTTGCTTAAACACTAACGTACTTACCACAACCAAACGCTAAAACCTAACACTGGGTAATGCACATGATCACTAGGTTACCAATGCAATAACATATATGTAATGTGATGAGAATACGATAATTCAGGCATGATTAAGATGTCATAAGTCGGTGTCCTACCACTTGCATAATTTATAATAAATCATACACGCAAAATTTAGCGAAACAATGAAAAGGGGGTAAGCAATATGTTTAATTATCTATCCATCAAAATTGGTTTCACGTTAATCGGGTTTCAGGATCACTAGATATGGCCATTTCATTTTAAGCGTTCACTGCTGGAAATCCGGTTTCAGAATCGGAAGTCCGTTTCGTAACGCATTTTAATCCTAGTTGGGTTCGTAATTAGCGACTCTATAGTTGAACTATATTTAGTATTTACAGTCAGGTTTCCACCACAATTGGATGATCAGTAATATATTTTGGCGACAGGGAGTTATGGACAAATTATGCTCGGTGTGTAAAATCTGCCTCTGCAGAATTCAGCACGACGTAACGACATTGTAAAATGGATTAAAAATATCAAACGGTTGAGAAAACCAGTGAGACTAGTCGAGTAAGAAAGATAATTCAATTTCCTACATAACGATAAAGGGTTCCGTGCATTCTCAAATATGAACAGTGATATACAGGGGTTTAGAAACAGGGGTTAGTCAGGATTTCCATTATGGACCGCAGTCCAGAATCGTACTCCTCCGCAATTTCCTCTGTCATAGTTTATTAAAATTCAGTGATCAACAATATGGTGCAGTGGCTTAAACAGTTAGCTTTGATACGAGCCATCGCGCACATCATTTCAATGTGTACACCATTAATTATGATTTTAACAAGTTTCAGATGCGGAAAATATTCAGTTTTATTGGGTGTAATTGGGGGTGATCGTTCAAGCCAGTAACGATTATGTTTTCCAGTAAGATTTCACCACAATGTTCATTGCTACACAGGCCAGCGTATATAATCAAGTTCCGTCAGTTTAATGGAAGGTTTTCGTTCGGGTTTTGCATCAAACACTTATGTCATATAAGTTTTCACGAGTTTTAAACACGGAATTAATAGGTTTTAGAAATGTAACAGTAATAACTAGCATGTAGCAAGTAGGGTACCTGCATGGAGACACTTTGGTGATGCACGACAGCGGCAACGGTCCGAAGGCGCAACGAGCGGTACGGTTAGGGTTTTCGGCTCGAGCTTGGGCTCTTGGACTCGATGGCTCGGTAGGTGCGACGGCGTGCGCTGGCGTTGCGACGAACGGCGTGTTGATGACGATGACGGCTTAAGGGGGTCGAGGCCACAGATTTGATGGCGGCGCCGGTGACCCAAATGGCGGCAACAGCGATCAACGTAGGTGTTCAACGAAATTGCCGGGGGTCGACTGCGGCGGTTAGGGATTGGGTTAGGTTCGATTTTGGGGTCTTTTCGAAGAAGAGCCGAGAGAGAGAGATGGTGATGCTGTTGTGGCAGAGAGAGAGAGAGAGAGAGAGATGTTGCTGGGGTACAAAGAGAGAGAGAGGGAGATGTTGTTGTGGTAGGGGTAGGGGATGTAGCTGGGGGGAGAGATGAGAGATGTGGTTGGGCTCAGGTTGCTGAGGGAGAGAGAGAGAGACGTTGCTTGGTAGTGACGACGTCAAAGAACTCGTCGGCGGTAGAAGGAGTGGCTCGGGGCTCGATGGGTCCCGTCGTGCAGGTGAAGGGGTGTGGCTCTGGAGGAGGGGCTCTGGATGGTTTGTAGAGAGGAGTGAAGGCGGTTGGAGGGAAAGGAGTCGAGGACGCCAGGGATCGTCGGCCATGAGAAGGCATGTGATTGACAGATTTTCTGCGTGTTCAAGTTTAATTACCGCAATCAGGACGGTTTCGCTTTGCAGCTAGCCGGATAAGTACGGGTCGATCCACAGAGAGATGGGAGTCTTTTTCTTTATGTTTTAACGAGTTAAGTCTAGATGTGTTTGGGTTTGTTTGAGATTAGCTAATTATAAATGAATGATAAAAGAACTTGTTAAGGGTTAGGATTTGGTTGGTTTGAGTTAGGAGGTCGCTCACTTAATTCATTTGCCACTTCTTAATATCGATGTTACGGTAATCGGCAACAACGGGGATTAGCACGACTAAAGAGAAAACTTGCGAGTATAAGCTAGGCTTTCCAACACTTCATTTCCTCTTTTTGGTACTTGTCCGTCCGTTCTTGGCTCTTAGTCGCAACCTCAAGTTGATTCAACCACAGCCGGTCTCACTAGGGTACCACCGCTATTATAAAGAATAGGGTGCCGTAGGGAGCGGATTGTGGATTAATTAACGGGAGTTCGAATCAAGATATTTGTCAAAGAGAAAAGTGAGGGAGATCTCCTTCTCTCAAATTTTCCGTTTCCTACCCTAACAAGTGAGAAATTACTCACCCATTATAAAAGATAAATGAAATGAAACAAAGAAAGAGGGTAATAAGAATTGAGGTAGAAAATCACAACTAGCTATTTGGGACCTCACTTAGGCAAGGATCACACTAAGCATCATGGTTGTAAGGATAAAAGAAAATGGAAGATAATTAAAAACAAAAAGATAACAAATAACAACAACTACTTTTAACAATTGAAATTACAAGCAACATAAGAAACTAAATTAAAAATCATGCATATAGAAAAAGAACACTTCTTGCATTCTTCAACACTCAATAAAACCTCTCACAAGCTTTAATGGAGGAAGATGGAGGAAATACTCTTTTATTAAAAACTAAACTAAACTTAATACAAAAATTTCACACAAAATTAAGCACACTCTCTTGGCTCTGTTCTGGGCTATTTATAGGCAGTTTCCTGAAACAATAGGAATAAAATATAACCCCAAATACAATTACAAGAATAACCCCAAAATTCCACCAGATGGGGACACGTGGCAGCCGCGGATCCGCGGCCAAAGTGAGGGTTTGGCCGCGGATCCGCGGTGGGTTGGTGGCCAAACCCTGTCGGGTTGATTTCTGTGGTCTTGCACTCTTTTTTCCTGATGTTTGAAAACTTTAAACTGCAATAATTTTTCCAGAGTATCTTCAGATCTCATAGTCCAAGATTGCTTCATTTTCTTCTCTTTTGACTTTTATCTCCTTTGACTTCTAACTTGATTTAGTCACAAATGACAACTAGTTTCATCCCATCTTCTGAACTGGTACTGGACGGATACTGGAACCCGGCTTTTATCTGTTTGTGACAGATGCTCTGACTTTTGGCGTAATTGTGGAGATTTTGTCGGATTTGTGTTCTTTTGGACTGGAAACCTGTAATCTGTAAACATGCAGCAAATACGGATTAAAAGCACCTACCTGTATGCAATGTGATCAAGAATGGGTGGTACAAATATACAAAATTCTGTGATGAACAAATACCCCCAAACTTATCTTTTGCTCGTCCCGAGCAAAGCCATTTTATTCACAAAAAGTCCTAACCTCACTTTCGCAGGGAACGCGATTGCACTGAGCACGTGCAACAAGCCGTTAAACCTCTAGGTGTCCCTAGTAGGAGGAGTGTTGTCTCCTGAGGTTTTCAGCGGATTACACCCACAAAATCCGATCAAATTGGCCGTCGACTCTAATCCTTTATTTCAGCATTCTAGCCAAAAACTCTATTATCATCAACTTAGAAATCATTAATCCGTATTCTTCACACTTCCTTTTTATTTAACTTAAGATCCTATACGTCTAACCAGTTTATAAAGCTTTCAGCATCTCCTGAGTTTTCCTTCTTAAGCGCAATCTCGAATCCGGAATTTTTTATCAACTCTACTGAAGAAATAAACCCTATTTTTCATTCCTATCTCTCCTCCAAACTCTGATTATATACCCCTACGTGTGTGTAATTGTCACCCGTACACTTGGAAATTCAGTTCAAGCTATAATACCCTTGCCTTAATACCTAGCACTACTTCTTTTTATTAATGATGGACGGTTTTGCTCATACATCTTTCATGCGACTATTAATGCTTCTTGAGGCACTAACATCCGATTACTAAATGTGTGAGCTTTAAAGCGTAAATAGCAGCTTCCAGGTCTTGTATTTTATTTTCCCTTTTTTTCTTTATTTTTCTTTTTCAAGACCGGATATATTTTTCAATGGTGCTCTTTTGGTGTTTAGCTTTAAATACCGTTTTATCTTTCGTACTAGGATTTCAGGCAAGAGTATTTCTAGGTATCCCCTACTATTCCGAGTTTCAAGGTGGTGTATGTGCGATTTGTAGGGTATATATTTTCAGAAATTTGGACTTAAGATTCAGAATTATTTTTCAGACTTACTCTTCGAATAGAGCTTCAATACTCTTCCCTCATTTTGACTTAGCCTGAGAACTAGACTCAGAATTTGCTTATTTCAAAATAAACTGCTGGGACGTATAATTTTTATAGTTATATTTCAAGGAAGGTTATTTTTAGGGTTTATAATTACTAAGTTTAAGATCTAGTAGTTTCTAACTAGTCAACTGTCATATTGGACTTGAGTCAGAAACGGTCAATTAAATTTTTTTTCTTTTAAAATTTTTGTTTTTATTTTCAAGATTTTTATTTATTTTTCATTTTCTATTTTTTATTTTATTTATTTTTTTTTAAAGAAAATGCAATGCAGAGAATGCCATATAGAATTTAAACATGCAAAGTAGAAACAAATATTTACATAAAAGAAAAAAAAACGTGCAGATGCAATGCAAGGATAACTATTTACAACCCAATCCCTCCCCCAAACTTATTGATAGCAGTGTCCTCACTGTCCTCTGCGTCGTCTCCTAGACGCTGCCTCGCTTGTCCCTGCCTCACTACTCTCTGCCCTAGGGCCTCTGGATCGTGATCTTGATCTTTCCTCTCTTGCCAATAGGGTGGCCATTCCGTGTTCTAGGTTCGTTAAACGCTGATCAAAGTTTGTCATCATCCCAATCACTCTCTCTACCCCCCTATGTGTTCGTCGAATTAGGCGCGCTTGCGCAGCAGGGGTGAGCTCTTCGTCGCTCACTGGGGAGCTCGAGCTAGATGTCCTGGCCATTACATTCTTGGCCGGCTCGGTGCGCGACCATACATCGTGGAGTCGAGTATAGGATGTGGAAACACCCTCAAGAAGGGGTCGAATGGGGTTCCCAGCATGCATGTGTAGGTCAAACTCGTCAACAGGGATGAAATGGCGACACAATTGTGTCACCAACATTGGGCACGGAAAATTGGCCGAACTTTTGCCAGCACCAATCGACTGAAGTAACACAGTGCACATATCATAACTTGGATTTCTAGTCATTAACGTGTGCACAATGTGTAGTGAAGGTGTAAAAAACGTCGTATTGTGTGAACTGCCAAATATGTTATTTTGTGCCCATCGGCACACGGTCAACACATTCGCGTACAGTGTACATGCCTGAATCCCTTTTCTAGGCTCCCTATAACAATCATTTCCCATCAACGGTGTGTAATCCTCAAATTGGAGGGGTTGTTCATGAGCAGGTATACGCGGTATCAATGTGACTTCATGAATGAAGTCTTTGTCTATTCGAATCTCTCGATCGCCCCAAAATAAGCGAAGAAACCCGTATTTTTCAAAGCTACCCTCCGCCATGTTATCAAAGAAACGTTCAACGAGATCCGAAAGCGCGAATGCATTCGGATGGTTATACAAGAGGTAATTCCATCCGCGTTTCCGGATTTCGTCGCCGAAATAGCTACCGTACGTGTTATGGTCAAATAATTATGAGAAATTTCTTTCAAATTGGAAATGTGGAGCCATATATAACAATCAGGATTTTTACAGATCAGAAAAGAGGGGAAAAGAGGTCAAACCTCCTCTGGAAAAAATTCCAGAGGGTGAGTCAGCAGGAGGGCGGCGGATCCGCGGTGGCAGAGGGGGTCCGGCGGCGCTTGCGCGGCGGAAGCAGTGGATCGGCGGCAGAGGTTCTGGTGGCGGCTAGGGTTTGATGTTGGGGCAGAATAAAATCTGAAAAGGGTTAGAGAGGTATTTATAGGGGTTTTGGTTATTTACACTAAAAACCCTATAAAAAGAATAATGACAAAAAAGAATTTGTGTACAAAGAATATTATTATATATATATATATATATATATTTTTTTTTTTTATTATTAATTTTTTTTTTTGAAATTTTTTTTTTTATTAGTTTTTTTTGTTTTTTATTTATTAGTGGAAATTTTCCAGGCACACAAGAAAAAAAAAGTATTTACATACCCCCAAACTTATTTGAAACGGTGTTTCCACTGTTTTTGGCTGGATAATCGAAGTTCGGGTGTAAGTGGAGGAAGATTAGTCGTTGTAAACCGGCTCCTGCAACAGCAAGAGCTCCTCTGATGGGTCTGCGGTGTGGAATGGTTTCAACCTGTGTCCGTTCACTTTGAAGAGTGAACCGTCTTTTGGATTTTCCAAATCCACAGCACCGTACGGATATACAGTCCGTACCAAGAATGGTCCTTTCCAGCGAGATCTGAGCTTCCCGGGATGGAAATGTAATCTGGTGTCGTAAAGCAGTACCTGTTGACCAGGTGCGAATGTTTTGCGCAAAAGGTGTTTATCGTGAAACACGTTCGTTCGGTTCTTAATGACAACCGCGTTTTCGTAAGCCTCATCCCGAAGCTCGCTTAATTCGTTCAACTGCAGCTTTCGATGGGTGCCCGCATCTTCGAGAGACAAATTCAGCTCCTTTATCGCCCAAAATGCGCGATGCTCTATTTCCACAGGAAGGTGGCAAGCTTTTCCGTAAACAAGCCGATAGGGAGACATGCCAAGATTGGTCTTATAAGCGGTTCGAAATGCCCAAAGGGCATCAGTGAGTTTCAACGACCAATCCTTACAGTTCTTGGAAATCGTTTTCTCCAGTATCTGCTTGATTTGCCGATTTGAAACTTCGGCTTGCCCGCTTGTTTGGGGGTGGTAGGGCGTGGATAGCTTATGATTAATGGAATATTTCCGCATCAGGGCCTCGAAAGTCCTATTACAGAAGTGCGTTCCATTGTCACTAATGATCGCTCGGGGGTGTCCAAACCGGGAAAAGATGTTTTCTTTAAGGAATTTAACGACAACCTTGTTGTCGTTAGTTCGGCTTGGCACAGTCTCGACCCACTTAGAGACGTAATCAACAGCGAGAAGGATGTACAAGTTCCCAAAAGAGCTGGGAAATGACCCCATGAAATCGATCCCCCAAACATCGAAAATCTCCACAACCAAGATCGGTTGGAGTGGAATCTCATTTCTCCTGGATATCCGGCCCAAGTGTTGGCACCGGGAGAAAGTCTTGCAATAGTCATGAGCGTCTTTGAAGAGTTGTGGCCAGTAGAAACCACATTGCAAGATTTTCTCAGCTGTCTTTCTTGGGCCAAAATGTCCGCCACATGCTTGGTCGTGGCAAAATGACAGCACACTCTTGAATTCCTCGTCAGGGACACACCGACGAATAATCTGGTCTGGACAGTACTTGAACAAATAGGGTTCGTCCCAGTAAAAATGTTTTACTTGGGATAAGAAGCGAAGTCTGTCCTGACTTGACCATTCAGTCGGTAGTAGTCCTGTGGCCAAATAATTCACAATATCTGCGAAGCAGGGTTCGCAAGATACTGTCAAGAGTTGTTCATCCGGGAAAACGCCGTTGATCGGAATTGGAAGCGAAGGCGAAGAAGGAAGTCGTGAGAGATGGTCGGCAACTACGTTTTCACATCCTCGTTTGTCCTTAATGACAAGGTCAAATTCTTGAAGCAAGAGGATCCAACGTATTAGCCGAGATTTTGCATCTTTCTTCGCAAAAAGATGGCGCAGAGCAGAATGGTGTGTGTAGACAATGACTGGAGAGCCGATGAGGTAGGGCCTGAACTTTTCTAAAGCAAATACAACAGCCAAGAATTCCTTCTCAGTTGTTGTATAATTGAGTTGGGCGTCGTTCAGGGTTCGACTCGCATAATAGATTACGTGCGGCATCTTGTTGATGTGTTGTCCAAGGACAGCACCAATGGCAAAGTCGGATGCATCGCACATAATCTCAAATGGGTGCGTCCAGTCAGGTGAAGAAAGAACGGGAGCAGAAGTGAGTGAGCTTTTCAATGACTCGAACGCAGTCATACAGCTCGAGTTGAAGTTGAATGTCGTGTCCTTGGCCAGCAAAAGAGTCAAGGGCCTAGCAATCTTGCTAAAGTCCTTGATGAACCGTCTATAGAAACCGGCATGGCCAAGGAAGGCTCGGATGTCTCTGACGCATCTGGGAGGAGGGAGATTGGAAATGACCTCAATCTTCGCTTTGTCAACCTCTATGCCATTTTGCGAAATGATATGTCCTAAGACAATACCTTCTCGCACCATGAAGTGGCACTTCTCCCAATTCAAAGTGAGATTCTTGTCCCTACATCGGGTAAGGACAGCGTCAAGATGCAACAAACACTCATTGAAGGAATCGCCAAAGATGGAGAAATCGTCCATGAAGATCTCCAGAAATTTTTCCACCATGTCTGAGAAGATTCCCATCATACACCGCTGGAAGGTAGCGGGCGCATTGCATAACCCAAAGGGCATGCGACGATATGCAAACGTGCCGAAAGGACAAGTGAATGTGGTCTTGTCCTGGTCTTTTTCGGCGATGGGAATTTGATTATAGCCGGAGTAGCCATCGAGAAAGCAGTAGTACTCGTGTCCGGCCAATCGTTCAAGCATTTGGTCAATGAAAGGTAGCGGAAAGTGGTCTTTCCGCGTTGCGGCGTTGAGTTTCCTGTAATCGATGCATACTCGCCACCCAGTTTGGGTGCGAGTAGGGATTAACTCGTTCGCCTCGTTAGTGACGACCGTTATACCTGATTTCTTGGGGACAACGTGAATGGGGCTAACCCACTGGCTATCAGAGATAGGGTAAATGATACCACTATCCAGACATTTTACGATCTCCTTCTTCACAGCCTCTTTCATGATTGGATTGAGACGTCTTTGTGGATCCCGGGCTGGTTTGGCATCATCCATCAGATGAATGTGATGTTCAACGATCAGGGGACTAATCCCCTTGATGTCAGCCATGGACCAGCCAAAAGCTTGCCTGTTGCTGTGCAAGACCGCGAGAAGGGCTTTCTCTTGCTCTGGAGCTAGAGAAGCCGAGATGATGACAGGGAGGGTCTCGTTCTCACCTAAGTAAGCATACTTAAGGTGAGACGGCAAAGGCTTGAGTTCGAGCGTTGGAGGTGAAACGATTGAAGGCAAAATTGGTGCGAAGGTCTCGAACTCAAAAGATTTCAGCAATGGTTCAAACCGAGTGTAAGCGACCGAGTTGGATGGTTCAGGTAACTCATCCGGAAATTCGAAGGATTCAAACTCGGGTTGTGAGCGGCTAAGATCGTTCGAGAACGTGAAACACTCGTAGTCGTTGTCGGGCGCAGAAACAGCAGCAGGTTCGAAGAGGAACGCACTAGTGGCGTCAAGGTTATCGTGATCAAACAGAAACTCCTCGAATTCACACTCTTCTGGGGTGATCTCCTGGATCGAGCAGACGTCTAGTATATGAGCATTAGGTTCGGAGGGCTGATTCCCCAACCTAAAAATGTTGAGTTAAATCGTCATATTTCCAAAAGATAGGTTCATAGAACCATTGCGACAATTGATCACAGCATTTGAGGTTGCAAGGAATGGGCGACCGAGTATCACCGGAATTTGATTCCGGGGGTTAGCTACAGGCTGTGTGTCTAATACAATGAAGTCAACGGGGAATATGAAGTCCCCGACTTTTATTAACACATCCTCTAGCTCACCCCTAAGATGTGTGATCGATCTGTCGGCCATTTGGAGAGTACAGTGTGTGGGTTTCAGCTTTCCTATGCCTAATTGCTCGTATACTGAGTACGGAAGCAGGTTAACACTGGCACCAAGATCTAATAGTGCTCGGTTGATGTTCTTATCCCCAATGGTAATAGAAATCGTAGGACAGCCAGGGTCCTTCCGTTTTTGTGGTAAAGATTGGGTAAGGGCACCACTCACAGCACTAGCCAAGAAAACTTTCTTGGCTACCTGAGACTTCCTCTTTTTCGTGCACAAGTCCTTTAAGATTTTCGCGTAGGACGGGACTTGTTGGAAAGCATCTAAAAGAGGAATGTTAATGTTAACCTGCTTAAATAACTCCAGGATCTTCTCCATTTGTGGATTTTGTTTGGTGGACTTCAACCGGTTTGGAAATGGAACATTTTTAAAATTGGTTGAGTCCAATGCTGGAGGAGGAGATTGTGGAGTTGGAACGGATCCCAGAACAGGTGTTTTCGTAGAGTGAGAAGTGGGTCCGTTCAGAGCAGAAGAAGAAGAAGAAGAAGTGGCCGGGGTGTCATCGTTGATCCGTGTGCCAATGTTGTTTTGCAGCATCCTTCCCGATCTCAATGTGGTCACGGCACTCACATTATGGTTCTGTTGTTCAAGAGCAACATGTACATTCTGTGGATGACCGGGATTTAGGAGTGGCTGGGATGGGAGCTTCCCCTTCTCTCGCTTGCTTAAGGCCGCATTCAGCTGTGCAATCTGGGCCTCGATGGTCTTGATGCTTTGCCCGTGAGCAGCAGTGTGTTGCACTAAGGACTGAATGGAAGACTGGATGTTTGCGGTGGATTGTGTCGATTGTTTAACGAACGCCTCCAGACTTCGTTCGAGCGAGGAAACCTTATCGTTGTTTGACGGAACAAAGTTGTTTGGTGGAAAAGAATTGTTGGGTGCAAAATTGTTCGTCTGATTTTGAAAAGGTTGGGGTTGGAAGGGCTGCTGAAACTGAGGTTGAGTTTGTTATTGCGCTTGTTGTTGCGGCGGAGGGGGCCTTTGGAAATTGTTGCCTTGGAATTGATTCTGATTCTGATTCCAGGCGAAATTGGGGTGGTTCCTCCAACCGGGATTGTAGGTGGAAGAGTATGGATCATTCCTTGGTCTTTGCTGAAATGCAGCATTAACCTGATCCTGTCCTTGAGATGGTGGATTGTAAGGACACTCTTCGGTCAAGTGAGAAGGATCGGAACAACAAGCGCAAATGGTACGAAGGGGAAGAACAGGGGTAGGAGCAGGAGAAGAAAATTTGCTCTCTATTGCTTCAAGCTTTCTCGTTATTGCAGCCATTCAGCTTTCATCGCAATAGAGACATCAAGTTGGTGAATTCCTACCCTAGACTGACCGGTAAAAGTGGATGTAGAAGAAGAAGAAGTCGGTCTGGTGCTCTCCCATTATAGCGTTTGCTCCGCAAGGTCGTCAAAGAATTGCCATGCTTCCTCATCAGATTTCGATAGGAAGTGGCCCTGACAAATGGTTTCCAACAACTGCTTGGTTGCTGGGTTCAGACCCTCGTATAAGGTTTGGTAAAGTTGTCATCTCTCGATACCATGGCGAGGACACTGAACAAGAAGGTCTTTATACCGGTCAAAGCACTTCCAGAAGGGTTCAGAAGGAAGCTGAGAGAATTGGTTGATTTCATTACGGATCCTTGCGGTTTTATGATTCGGATAGAATTTTTTTAGAAACGCTTTAACAAACTCGTCCCAACTGGTTATGGAGTGGGAAGCGGTGCTATACAGCCATTTCTCAGCAAGATCGCATAAAGTGAACGGAATGACCCGTAGACGTATAGCATCGTCCGACAGCTGGGTGGTTTTCATCATGGCACAAACGTTTTGAAATTTATTGATGAAGATATAGGCATCTTCAGATTCAAGCCCATGAAATCGCGGAAGCATGTTGATGAAGTGGGGCTTAATTTCAAAGTTATCCCCATTGGCCGGTGGAAGAGAAAGACATGTGGGAAGTGCAGAACGGGTGGGATAGAAACGATCCTGGAGCGCGATTCGCTGCGGTGCTACAACAGGTGGCGATGGGTTATTGGTCTCCATAGGAGGTGAAGCCAATCCAGGGGTAGTCAAAGAGATGTTCGGATTAAATCCTAACATCGCGGAAGAAGAGGTTGGTGATGGTGAAGGTGAAGATGTATGAACAGAATTCCGGTCAACGTCGGTGTTGTCCGGCAAAGGTAAGGGTGAAAGAGGCGTGGATGGAGTTTCGACGTCTGAGTCGATCACGTAGTCGGTAGCGACTAACGTAACGCGGACTAGGCGGGCGCTAGTGTCCCGAGTCCAAGCGGACATATACTAAACGAGTTTAGTATAGTCAAAGTGTAGAAGGTGAGGGTAAGAAAACGTCAATGGAGAATTACGATGGGTGGTGGGTGAAAAATGGATTTTTGGCGACAAAGGGCAAGTTTTTATAAAAGTTTTTGATTTTTTCCTTTTTTTTTAGAAAGAGCTTTACAGAAATATGTACGGACTTACGGCTTCAAGCAATCACAAACAAGATATGCACAATCACACCTAGATTTAGGGTCACCTAGGTCTGCTAGACAGCTCCTAACTGTTCCAGAGGGCTAGAAATAGGACCTCAAACCCCCTCTTCTCCGTCAATTGCGGCCAGATAAGTGCCAGGTAAGTGGGAGGTTTTCCAACGCTTTCGCGAAGTTCCTTAATTAAAGAACCACTTGCCTTCGACACACTTGCCTGGACACCGCAAAAGTCAGATAGGATAAACGGCCGATGCCTGTAACTAGTCCTCTGTCCTATTGAGCGCGAAGTCCTTAGGGCTGAGTCTAGTATTTTTTTAATTAACAATGGTCAATGCATATGCTTTTGTGATTTCTGGGGTCCTGGGAAGGGTGATGAAATCCCCACCCAATCTGAATTGGTTTCAAGCCCTTTAAAGTCCGTATTAATAAATGCAAAGCAGTAACAAATCAACTGCAAACAATTTTTATTTCTTTTAGCGCGGCGCAAAGAATCCTGCACAAGAACAGTTTATTGGAAGGGGGAAAAGAATTTGCGCAAAGAATGCTGCAGAAAACACAGTTCAGTGGAGTTAAAAGGAGTTGAGAAGATGGTTGGGATACTCACAGAGGATTTTTGGGTTTCACCTTGATCCGCCGCGGTGTAGCCACGAGATATGGGTCTAACTCCCCACGACTTTGGCACTGAACTTGAAGTTCTCCCTTTCCTGCACTCTTGCACAAAGAATAATAAGATGATTTTTATAGTATTTTTTTTTGTTTTTGGTTATAGTTATATTCACAAGTTAACCCGAAATTACACAAAAAAATAAACTACCGTCTTCCCGGCAGCGGCACCATTTGATTGACAGATTTTCTGCGTGTTCAAGTTTAATTACCGCAATCAGGACGGTTTCGCTTTGCAGCTAGCCGGATGAGTACGGGTCGATCCACAGAGAGATGGGAGTCTTTTTCTTTATGTTTTAACGAGTTAAGTCTAGATGTGTTTGGGTTTGTTTGAGATTAGCTAATTATAAATGAATGATAAAAGAACTTGTTAAGGGTTAGGATTTGGTTGGTTTGAGTTAGGAGGTCGCTCACTTAATTCATTTGCCACTTCTTAATATCGATGTTACGGTAATCGGCAACAACGGGGATTAGCACGACTAAAGAGAAAACTTGCGAGTATAAGCTAGGCTTTCCAACACTTCATTTCCTCTTTTTGGTACTTGTCCGTCCGTTCTTGGCTCTTAGTCGCAACCTCAAGTTGATTCAACCACAGCCGGTCTCACTAGGGTATCACCGCTATTATAAAGAATAGGGTGCCGTAGGGAGCGGATTGTGGATTAATTAACGGGAGTTCGAATCAAGATATTTGTCAAAGAGAAAAGTGAGGGAGATCTCCTTCTCTCAAATTTTCTGTTTCCTACCCTAACAAGTGAGAAATTACTCACCCATTATAAAAGATAAATGAAATGAAACAAAGAAAGAGGGTAATAAGAATTGAGGTAGAAAATCACAACTAGCTATTTGGGACCTCACTTAGGCAAGGATCACACTAAGCATCATGGTTGTAAGGATAAAAGAAAATGGAAGATAATTAAAAACAAAAAGATAACAAATAACAACAACTACTTTTAACAATTGAAATTACAAGCAACATAAGAAACTAAATTAAAAATCATGCATATAGAAAAAGAACACTTCTTGCATTCTTCAACACTCAATAAAACCTCTCACAAGCTTTAATGGAGGAAGATGGAGGAAATACTCTTTTATTAAAAACTAAACTAAACTTAATACAAAAATTTCACACAAAATTAAGCACACTCTCTTGGCTCTGTTCTGGGCTATTTATAGGCAGTTTCCTGAAACAATAGGAATAAAATATAACCCCAAATACAATTACAAGAATAACCCCAAAATTCCACAAGATGGGGACACGTGGCAGCCGCGGATCCGCGGCCAAACCCGCGGTGGGTTGGTGGCCAAACCCTGTCGGGTTGATTTCTGTGGTCTTGCACTCTTTTTTCCTGATGTTTGAAAACTTTAAACTGCAATAATTTTTCCAGAGTATCTTCAGATCTCATAGTCCAAGATTGCTTCATTTTCTTCTCTTTTGACTTTTATCTCCTTTGACTTCTAACTTGATTTAGTCACAAATGACAACTAGTTTCATCCCATCTTCTGAACTGGTACTGGACGGATACTGGAACCCGGCTTTTATCTGTTTGTGACAGATGCTCTGACTTTTGGCGTAATTGTGGAGATTTTGTCGGATTTGTGTTCTTTTGGACTGGAAACCTGTAATCTGTAAACATGCAGCAAATACGGATTAAAAGCACCTACCTGTATGCAATGTGATCAAGAATGGGTGGTACAAATATACAAAATTCTGTGATGAACAGCATGCAAGGGGCTCGAGCTCGACGATGGGTTCGGTGTGCAGGCGAGGGGGTGAGGCAGTGTAAGGGTTTGAGTTTTGGGGAGAAGAGCAAGGGGGAAAGACGAGGAGATTGTCATCGTCGTCGTTCTCGTCGGCAGTGGCGGTAAGGCAGGGGGTTTGGGTGAACGATGGAGTGAGGAGAGAAGAAAGTGAGGACGAGGGTGAGGAGAAAGAGAGTTAGAGACGAGGTGAGGTTGAGGAGCTCGTGGGGAGCGCGGTCGTGGGCGACGAGCACGGAGACGTGGGGCGGCGAGGTGACGTGGGCGCGCGACGTGGGAGCTGAAGGAAAAACGAGCGGGAAATATTTCCGTGGGGAGGAAGAAAGGGTTATGAAGCGGGTCGGGTCGGGTTTGTTGGGTGCGGGCGTGGGAATGGGCTGGGCCGGCTAAGGATTTAATTTAAGATTGGGTTTGGGCTGGCTTTGGGGGATGAGGGAAAGGGATTTAATTAGTTTGTAAAGGAAAAAGATGTGGGCCGAGGAAAGGGAAAATGGCTGGGTCGGCTTGGTATTTAATTCTTTGGTGTAATTTTCTTGGGCTCAATTTTCTTGGGCTGGTGAAGGTTTAGTTTTAAGTTCATTACTAAAGGAATAAAAGGAAGTGGGCCGGGGGAGAAAAATAGAGCTTGGGCTGAGGAATTGTTAGGCTGGGGGATCATATATATTTTGTGTTTATTTTGTTTTGGTTTTGTTTTGGGCTTGGTTTTAGGGAAAAAGGGAAATAGAAAAATAACAGAGAGATGGAGAGTGTGGGCTGAGACACAAAAATAGAAGGCATTGGGATTAGGGTTTGAGGTTTAAAGGAAATAAAATAATTATAAATAAAATAAATAAATTTTGTAAATAATATATTATGAAGAATACAGATAGTGATGCATAAAAAGAACTGGGTATTACATCATACCACCTGATTTGTAGATGTTTTAACTAGCTTATGCGCTTTTAAAAGACGAATCAAAGAATTCAGTAACCGCAATCAAGAACGGCGTCGCTTGGTAGCTAGCCGGTGAATACGAGTCGGTCCACATGGATGGTGTTAATTTCCTAAATGTTCTTACGAGCTAATTCCAAATGGTGTTGGATCTTTTATCACAAAAACTAATTTGAGTTATACTAGGATTAGGAAACTTGCTAGGATTAGGTTTAGGTAAAGTTTAGTAAAATAAAGATTCGCACCTCTTTCAATACCCTAAATTAGATATCTTTTTAGGAGTTATGGTAATTATTAATAATGGGGATTAGGATGATCGGGAAGAAACTATGTTTCTTCCTCTAGATCCTTATCTATCCTTTCTTAATCCTTACCCTAACCTCCATGGAAAACATTCATATCCGGTCTTTTATACTACGGTATCACCATTACCTCATGAGTAGAGTGCCGTAGGGAGCGGAATATGAAAGTATGCATGGAGTCCTAATTGTTCATAAGTGATTGGCAAAGAAAGGGGTGAGAGATCTTCATCTCTCAAACCCTTCCCCATTCCTAACCCTAACAAGCGAGGAAACTACTCGCTCATTGAGGGATCTACGAAAGACATAATTTTAATTTTGTTTTTAGGGTTAAGAGATTAATTAATTACTGCAGATAAAAATTCTATTCTAAATTAAACTAAGGCAAATAAGAATTTATCTATCTAGGACAGAAAATAAATCTAAGAACTAGGGCAAAAAATAAACCTACTTACAAATTAATGCTCTCCAAACTTCAAAGGAAATCTGAAGTTTTATTGATGAAAAGAGGCATGAACTAATACAAAAATCTTGAACCTTGTGCTGCCTTGTACTTTATGAACTGATCTTTTGTGTAGGCTTGATCAAGATCCTTCTATTTGTTGGTCGTAGCCCCACTTTTGCATCGTCTTTTATCTTTTTCACTGTTTTAGCTCCGAGAACCTGTAACCTGTAACTATATAGCAGACATGGGTCAAAATCACCTGTTTATTTGTAAAATGCATAAGAATGGGGAATATAATAATGCAATATTATGATATGAATAAATACCCCAAACTTATGTTTTGCTCATCCTCGAGCAAATCTAGTTTTATTCTCGACAAAAAACCTTACCTCACTTTCGCAGGGAAACGCGATTGCACCGAGCTCGTGCAACAAGCCGTTAAACCTCTAGGTGTCCTTAGTAGGAGGAGTGTTGTCTCCTTAGGGTTTTCAGCGGATACTACCCACAAAATCCTATCAATTCGGCCCATTGACTTTAATTCTCCAATTAGGTTTTCTAACAAGAAATTCTATTATCGTCGACTCGTAAATTATCCACCTATATTCTTCACAGTTCCTTATCATTTAGCTTAAAATTATATATGTTCTGCAGACCTACTTAGCTTTCAGCATCTTTTAAGTTTTCCTTCTAGGGTTCCATCTTCACTTAGGAATTTTTATCAACTCTACTAAAGATACAAGTTCTATTCTTCACTCCTATCTCTCATCTAAACTCCAATCACATATCCCTACGTGTGTGTATAAATCACCCCTACACTTGGAAATTCAAATCAAGCAATCATACTCTTGTCCGTTGTCCAAAGCACTTCTTAATTGGTGAATTTTTAGATGAATTTCGCTCACACATTCTTCATGCGATCGTTAATACTTCTTGAGGTACCAACAACCGATTACAAAATGTGTATGCACAATAAAGCGTAATTCCTAGTCTTGTAACACCTAAGGCTTTAGCAGTGACTCCCAAACCAGTTGGTCTAAGTCACTAGGTGATGAAGCACCCTCGCTAAATATTTTTTTCTATTTTTGCAGCCTCAAGTAATTACAAAAACCAATGATCATTTTTTTCTTTATTCACACTTGTATTTTTTTTATTTTTCATCGTACTAAGAACTTTAGACAAGAGCATTTCAAGGTCTCTTTTACTATTCCAAGTTTCAAGGTTCGTGTTTGTGCAATTTGTAGGGTATATATTTTCAGAATCTAGACTTAAGCTAGGAATTATTTTTCAAACTTATACTCTAATAAAAATATCAATACTTTTCCTTTGTTTTGACTTAGCTCAAGAAGTGAACTCAAAATTTGCCTATTTCTAAATAAACTATAAAGACATATACTTTCTACCGTTAAACTTGAAGGAAGGTTATTTTCAGGGTTTTTAATTTACTAAGTCTAAGATCTAGTTGTTTCTAGCCAGCTAACCTATTTGTCAAACTTAAGTCAAATACGGCCAAAATTGAATACATTAATTTTTATAATTTTTGAAATTTTCAATTTTTATGGGTTTTTCTTTTTCTTTTTTTTCAAAATTTTCAATTTTTATGATTTTTATATAAGAATGCAATGCAGAAATTAAATATGCAAAAGAAAAAGAAAAATATATACAAAAAATTAAAATATGCAATGCAAAAGATAACTATACACACCACCATCTCCCCCAAACTTAAGCAAAGCAGCGCCCTCACTGCCCGGCCCCACGTCGCGCTCTCGAGCGTGAACGTGATCGCTCTTCCCTAGCCAACAGGGTTTGAATACCCCTCTCAACCTCCGTCAGTCGACGGTCGTGCTCCCTGGCCGTCGCCCTAAACTCCTCCCTTAAAGCATCAATTCCCCTCATAGCTCTCCTCATTAACCGTGCATGCTCTTGAGGTGTCATTTCGCCCTCGCTCGATGTCGAGCTCGAGCTAGGGGTGCGAGCGGGGACATTTTCCGCCGGTTCGGTTCGCGACCATATATCAGTCAATCTAGAGTAAGACGTAGAAACACTCTCAACAAGTGGTCGAACCGGAATTCCTCCCATCATGTAAAACTCAAATTCCTCAACGGGGAGGAAATATCGGCAAAGCTGTGTGACCAACATAGGACATGGGTAATTTGAGGCCCGTTTTCCCGCACCTATAGAATTAAGCAAAACCGTGCACATATCGAAAAGTGGGTTCTTCGTCATAAGTGTGTGCACAACATGTAAGGAGGGGGTGAAAAAAGTTGTATTGTGAGAGCTGCCAAAAATGTTATTTTGTGCCCATCGGCACACGGTCAAGACATTCGCGAAAAGGGATCGAGCTTGAATACCCTGTCGCAGCGTCCTTGAGCAATCGGTGCTCATTAGGGGCATGTAGTCCTCAAATTGTAGGGGGTGGTCGTATGAAGGTATGCGAGGCATAAGTGTGACCTCGTGAATTAAATCCCTATCAATATTTATTTCGCGATCTCCCCAGTTCAATTTTATATAACCTAATCCAGCCAGACACCCATCCTCCATAGATTTATAAAATTGGCTAACTAAATCCGGTAGTGCAAATGAAGAAGGGTGGTTATAGATCAGAAAATTCCAACCCCTCCGCTCGATTTCGTTTGCGAAGTAGCTACCATAAACTTCGTGTGAGAAAACCTGTGAAAAATCCCTCTCTAATTGCATGCTGTGCGATATGGTGTTCTACAGATTTTAAAATGTGAAAAACAGAGAGGAAATGAGCAGATTGTACCTCCCCTGAAGTTTCAGGGGGTGATGACTGAAGATCGCGGCGGATGCGCGGTGGGAGACAGCTCCGGCGGCGGAAACGCGGCTGCAAGGAGGAATCGCTGCTGCAGAAAAAGCTTGCGGCGGCGCTAGGTTTAGGAGAAGATGAATTTAGGGTTAGGACAAAAAAGGGGCTCGGGTCTTTATATAGGGGGAAAGATGGAAATTTGCAGAAAAAACCCTCCAAAAGGAGGAATTTATCTGTAAATAAATTTTTTATTTATTTATTCATTTTGAAATTTTACAAAAAGGTTGAAATTTTTTTTTATTGTTTTTCAATTTTTTTTTTATTTTTTATGGTATTTTGTATTTATGTATTTACAAATGATACACACCCCCAATCTTATTGGAAACAAAGTTTTGGCAAGAAGATTGGAAATTCGGGGGTGAAAGTGGAGGAGATTTAATCGGTGTAGATCGGCTCTTGTAAAAACAGGAGTTCCTCCGATGGGTCAGCCGTGAGGAACGGTTTCAATCGATGTCCATTTACTTTGAATAAAGTACCGTCCTCCGGATTTTCAAAATCGACCGCACCGGGCGGATAAACGGTGCGAACTACAAATGGCCCTTTCCACCTAGAACGGAGCTTGCCGGGGTAATAAAGTAACCGAGTGTCATAGAGTAAAACCTGTTGACCATGTTTAAATGTTTGTCGCAGAAGGTGTTTATCATGGAACACCTTAGTTCGGTTTTTAACAATTACGACATTATCATAAGCCTCATCCCGCAGCTCTTCTAGTTCATTTAATTGCAACTTTTGATTGCTGCCCGCATCTCCTAATGATAAATTCAACTCTTTGATTGCCCAAACTGCCTTATACTCAATCTCTACTGGGAGGTGGCAAGCCTTCCCGTAAACAAGCCGGTATGGAGACATACCAAGATCGGTGTTGTATGCAGTACGGAAAACCCATAGTGCATCGATTAGTTTGAGTGACCAATCTTTACGGTTTTTAGAAACCGTTTTCTCCAAGATTTGCTTAATTTGCCGATTCGAAACCTTGGCTTGCCCACATGTTTGGGGATGGTATGGCGTTGACAGCTTGTGAGTAATAGAATATTTGCGCATAAAGAACTCAAAAGTCCTATTGCAAAAGTGAGAACCAATATCACTTATAATCGCTCGAGGGTGCCCAAACCGAGAAAAGATATATTCTTTAAGAAATCGAACGACAACCTTATTGTCATTCGTTCGGCTAGGCACAGCCTCGACCCACTTTGACACGTAGTCAACAGCCAAAAGAATGTACACATTCCCAAAGGAATTGGGAAATGGTCCCATGAAGTCTATTCCCCACATATCAAAAACATCCACAACCAAAATTGGTTGGAGCGGCATTTCGTTTCTCCGCGATATCCAGCCTAAGTGTTGGCACCGGGAGCATGTCTTACAGTATTCATATGCATCCTTAAAGAGTCGTGGCCAATAGAAACCACACTGCAAGATTTTCTCGGCTGTCTTCTTTGGGCCAAAGTGCCCGCCACATGCTTGATCGTGGCAAAAAGACAACACACTCTTAAACTCATTTTCCGGTACACACCGACGAATGATTTGGTCGGAACAGTATTTAAAAAGATAAGGTTCATCCCAGTAAAAATGCTTTACTTGGGACAAGAATCGTAGTTTATCCTGTTTCGACCAATCTTTAGGTATCAAGCTGGTGGCCAAGTAGTTTACTATATCAGCGAACCATGGTTCGCAAGAAACGGTTAAGCATTGCTCATCGGGAAAAACATCTTTGATTGGAATTTCAAGTATAGGCGAAGAAGGAAGTCGTGAAAGGTGATCGGCCACTACGTTTTCATATCCTCTTTTGTCCCTTATGACAAGGTCAAACTCTTGTAGCAAGAGAATCCAACGTATGAGCCTCGATTTAGCATCCTTCTTCGCAAAAATGTGGCGAAGAGCTGAGTGGTCCGTATACACAATAACTGGAGAGCCGATTAAGTAAGGCCGGAATTTTTCAAGTGCAAACACAACTGCTAAAAACTCTTTTTCTGTTGTTGTGTAGTTTAGTTGGGCCTCATTTAATGTACGGCTAGCGTAATAAATCACGTGCGGCATCTTATTAATGTGCTGTCCAAGAACAGCACCAATGGAAAAATCTGATGCGTCGCACATAATTTCGAAGGGATGCGTCCAGTCTGGAGATGAAAGAATGGGCGCAGAAATGAGAGGGCGTTTCAATGACTCGAACGCTTCCATGCAAGTTGAGTCAAAATCAAATGTTGTGTCCTTGGCCAGTAAGAGAGTCAAAGGTCTAGCAATCTTGCTAAAATCCTTGATGAACCGTCTACAAAAACCGGCGTGGCCAAGGAAAGCTCGGATGTCTTTGACGCATTTAGGAGGAGGAAGATTAGAAATGACATCAATTTTGGCTTTATCAACCTCTATGCCGTTTTGCGAAATGACATGTCCTAAGACAATACCTTCTCGTACCATAAAGTGACACTTCTCCCAATTTAAAGTTAGGTTCTTATCCCTACAGCGGGTAAGAACTGCGTCAAGATGTAGCAAACACTCTTCGAAGGAGTCACTAAAAATGGAGAAATCATCCATAAAGATCTCCAAAAACTTTTCAACCATGTCTGAAAAGATCCCCATCATACACCGCTGAAATGTAGCGGGTGCATTGCATAACCCAAAGGGCATGCGACGATAAGCAAAAGTGCCAAAAGGACAAGTAAATGTGGTCTTGTCTTGATCCTCTTTGGCTATGGGGACTTGGTTATAGCCGGAATAGCCATCTAAAAAGCAGTAGAACTCGTGCTCAGCCAATCGTTCTAGCATTTGGTCAATGAAAGGTAAAGGAAAGTGGTCTTTCCTTGTTACGGCATTGAGTTTTCTATAGTCGATGCAAACTCGCCACCCAGTTTGGGTGCGAGTGGGTATTAACTCATTTGCCTCATTGGTAATGACCGTGATGCCCAATTTCTTTGGCACGACATGAATGGGGCTAACCCATTAGCTATCCGAGATAGGGTAAATGATACCACTATCAAGACATTTAACAATCTCCTTCTTGACAGCCTCTTTCATTATGGGGTTGAGACGTCTTTGTGGATCCCTTACTGGATTGGCATCATCCATCAAGTGTATATGATGTTCAACTATAAGGGGACTAATCCCCTTGATGTCCGCCATAGACCAGCCAAAAGCTTGCCGATTATTTTGTAAGACCATTAAAAGGGCCTTCTCTTGCTCGAGAGCTAGAGAGGCCGATATGATAACGGGTAGGGTCTCATTCTCACCTAGATAAGCATATTTAAGGTGCGACGGCAAAAGCTTTAGTTCGAGTTTAGGAGGTGAAACAATTGATGGTAACAATGGTGTAACTGTTTCAAACTCGAAGGATTCCATCAATGGTTCAAATCGAGTGTACGCAACCGAGTCGGATGGTTCAACTAACTCATCCGAAAAAGCAAAAGACTCAAACTCGGGTGGTGAGTCTTCAAAATCGTCTACAAAGGTGAAACACTCATAATCGTTGTCCGCCGTGAAAGCTGTGTCGGATTCTAGAAGGAACGCACTAGAGGCGTCAGCATTGCTATGATCAAACATAAAATTTTCGAACTCACAGTCCTCCTCCGCGATCTCATTGATCGAGCAAACATCAAGTATACTAGAATTAGGCTCGGAAGGCTGATTTCCCAACTTAAAAATGTTGAGTTCAATTGTTATATTGCCAAAAGATAGATTCATTGAACCATTACGACAATTGATCACCGCATTAGAAGTCGCAAGGAATGGTCGACCAAGTATCACCGGAATTTGACTCCGGGGGTTAGCTACAGGTTGTGTATCCATAACAATAAAGTCAACGGGGAAAATGAAATCCCCTACTCTAATTAACACATCCTCCAACTCTCCCTTAAGATGGGTGATGGATCTGTCCGCCATTTGGAGAGTACAATGAGTGGGCTTAAGCTCTCCAACGCCTAATTGCTCGTACACAGAATAAGGTAGCAAATTGACACTAGCACCAAGATCTAATAGCGCTCTATTGATGTTCTTGTCCCCAATTGTTATCGAAATGGTAGGACAACCGGGGTCCTTGTGCTTTTGGGGTAAAGATTGGACAAGAGCATCGCTAACAGCACTAGCCACGTAAACTTTCTTTGGTACTTGTGACTTCCTCTTTTTGGTGCATAAGTCCTTTAAGATTTTTGCATATGAAGGAACTTGTTAGATTGCATCCAAGAGAGGGATATTTATGCTAACCTGTTTGAACAACTCTACAATCTTCTCTATTTGTGAAGTTGGTTTATTGGATCTCAACCGGTTTGGAAAAGGAACATTTTGAAAATTTGTTGAGTCCAATTTTTGTGGATCAGATTGTGGAGTTGGAACGGATCCCCTTGTAGATGTGTTCGTGTTGTGAGAAGTGGGTCCGTTCGAGCTAGAAGAAGTAGAGCCGTGTGAAGGATGAAGAATAGGCCCTAACGAAGAAGAAGAAGAAGAAGAAGAAGGTGAAGAAGATGAAGATGAAGAAGGACCACCGGCAGGGGTGTCATTGTTAATACCCACATTATTTTGCAACACTTTTCCGGATCTCAACGTGGTCACAGCATTTACGTTATGATTCTGCTGTTCATATGCAACATGTGCGTGACCGGGATTTTGCAGTGGTTGAGACGGAAGCTTTCCTTTTTCTCGCTCGCTCAACGCAGCATTGAGTTGTGCAATTTGTGCCTCAATAGAATTAATGGTTTGATCGTGTGAGGCACTGTTTTGCACCAAAGATTGAATAGAAGTCTCTAACCTTGCTGCGGATTGTGTAGATTGCTTTAGGAATGCATCTAAACTTCTTTCGAGTGAGTTAACCTTGTCATTATGAGGTGGAACAAAATTGTTTGGCGGGTAAGAATTGTTGGGCACAAAATTGTTCACTTGATTAGGGTAAGGTTGCAGTTGGAAAGGTTGCTGAAATTGAGTTTGTGGAGGTGCTTGTTGTTGTGGAGGAGGAGGCCTTTGAAAATTGTTGTTTCCTTGGAATTGTTGATTTTGTTTCCAAGCGAAATTGGGGTGACTCCTCCAACCCGGATTGTATGTCGAAGAGTATGGATCATTTCTTTGTCGTTGCTGAAAGGCAGCATTGACTTGATCATGTCCTTGAATAGATGGATTGTAAGGACACTCTTCGGTGAGATGTGATGGATCCGAACAACAAGCACAAACAGTTCGTGGAGGCACAATAGGGGCAAGAGAAGACGATGAGATTTTGGTCTCAATCGCTTCTAGCTTTTTCGTAAGTGCGGCCATCTCGGCCTTCATAGCAATCGACATATCTAAGTGATGTATGCCTGCCCTAGACTGACCAATAGAAGAAGATGAGGTGGTCTTGGTGCTCTCCCACTGAATTGTTTGTTCACTAAGATCCTCAAGAAACTGTCACGCTTCCTCACTAGATTTGGTTAGAAAGTGACCTTGACAAATAGTTTCTAGCAACTGCTTCGTTGCCGGGTTCAATCTCTCGTATAATGTTTGGCAAAGTTGCTAATTTTCGATCCCATGGTGAGGGCATTGAACGGTAGGTCTTTGAATCTTTCAAAACACTTCCAAAATGGTTCGGAAGGAAGCTGAGAAAATTGTATAATCTCGTTACGGATTCTAGCAGTCTTGTGATGAGGATAGAACTTTTTAAGAAAAGCTTTCAAAAACTCTTTCCAATTCTTAATTGAATGCGACGCTGTGCTGTATAGCCACTTCTCGGCTAAGTCACATAAGGTGAAAGTAATGACCCTTAGCCTTATAGCATTGTCGGATAATTGAGTTGTTTTCATCATAGCGCAAACGTTTTAGAATTTGTTGATAAAGATATAAGCATCTTCGGATTCCAATCCATGAAACTTAGGAAGCATATTGATGAAGTGGGGTTTGATCTCAAAATTGCCCCCATTTGCCGGTGGGAGTAAAAGACAAGTAGGTAGGGCGGTGCGGATGGGGTAGAAAAGATCCTGGAGCGCGACTCGTTGGGGCGCTTCAACAGGCGGGTGATTCGGGTTATTCGCACCTAACGGAGGTGGATTCATTCCCGTCGGTAAGGTGTTGTTAGGATTGTATCCCAACATACCTTCGGAAGAAGAATTTGAAGGTCAAAGTGAAGAAGTGGAAAGGATTTCGACTTCGGAGTCGAAAGGTTCGTCGGTCGGTACCAACGAAATACGGACTAATCGGGCGCTAGTGTCCCTAGTCCAACCGGACATACACTAATGAGGTAGTGTAGTCGAAAAGGTGAAAGACAGAATGTGGAGGTAAGAAAACGTCAATGAGAAGAAATTTGTGTAAGTGGAGTGCAAAGATTTCTTTAGCGACAAGTTGCAAGTTTTTGAAAAGATTTTTCCCTTTTTTATGTGGAGCTTTTTTTATTTTTTGCAAAAAGATTTTTTGATAAAAGACTTTGACACAAATGCAATCAACCACAAATGCACAATCAGGCCTAGATCTAGGGTCACCTAGGTCAGTTAGACAGCTCCTAACTGTTCCAAAGGGCTAGAAATAGGACCTCAAACCGCCTCTTCACCGCCAATTGCGGCCAGGTAAGTGCCATGTGAGTGGGAGGCTCTCCACTATAAGTAGTGGCCCTAATTAAGTAACCACTCACCTTAGACACACTTGCCTAGACACCGCAAAGTCAGGTTAGGATTAACGGCCGATACCTATAACTAGTCCTCTGTCCTATTGAGCGCGACGTCCTTAGGGCTGAGTCTAGTATTTTTTTAATTAAGAATGGTCAATGCAAATGCCTTATGTAATTTCTGGGGTCCTGGGAAGGGTGATGAAATCCCCACCCAATCTGAATTGGTCTCAAGCCCCTTAAAGTCCGATTAAAGATATGCAAAAGAGTAAATCACTTGCAATCAATTTTTTTTAGCGCGGCGCAAAGAATCCTGCAGAGAATCAATTATTGGAAGGGGGAAGATTTTTTTAGCGCAAAGAATACTGCAGAAGATTTGACAGAAGATATATGGGGATTTGCAGGAGAGAGAGAGAGAACAAACAGCGCAAATTTTACGTGATGAAGACCCAGGAGAACCGCGGATCCGCGGTCGGAGGCAGGTTGCGGCGGCGGAAGCGCGGCCGTGTGGAGGGTTCAGGTCTCTAAAAAAATTTTGTTGTTCTGTTGTTCCAATCCCCTTCTGTTCTGATCTCCCGTTTTCTGTTTCGCACTCGGATTTTTTTCAGATCCGTCGATCCTGTAAAGATTCACACAAGAAACCCTTCAAACAATAAAAGATAGAATTTTTTTCTTCAATTTTTATGATTTTTATATTTTATATTAACCCGAAATTACAAAAAGGAAATTTTACGCCATCCCCGGCAACGGCGCCATTTGATTTGTAGAGGTTTTAACTAGCTTATGCGCTTTTAAAAGATGAATCAAAGAATTTAGTAACCGCAATCAAGAACGGCGTCTCTTGGTAGCTAGCCGGTGGATACGGGTCGGTCCACAGGGATGGTGTTAATTTCCTAAATGTTCTTACGAGCTAATTCCAAAGAGTGTTGGATCTTTTATCACAAAAACTAATTTGAGTTATACTAGGATTAGGAAACTTGCTAGGATTAGGTTTAGGTAAACTTTGGTAAAATAAAGATTCTCACCTCTTTCAATGCCCTAAATTAGATATCTTTTTAGGAGTTATGGTAATTATTAATAAAGGGGATTAGGATGATCGGGAAGAAACTATGTTTTTCCTCGAGATCCTTGTCCGTCCTTTCTTAATCCTTACCCTAACCTCCATGGAAATCATTCATATCCGGTCTTTTATACTACGGTATCACCGTTACCTCATGGGTAGAGTGCCGTAGGGAGCGGAATATGAAAATATGCATGGAGTCCTAATTGTTCATAAGTAATTGGCAAAGAAAAGGGTGAGAGATCTTTATCTCTCAAACCCTTCCCTATTCCTAATTCTAACAAGCGAGGAAACTACTCGCTCATTGAGGGATCTACGAAAAACATAATTTTAATTTTGTTTTTAGAGTTAAGAGATTAATTAATTACTGCAGATAAAAATTCTATTCTAAATTAAACTAAGACAAATAAGAATTTATCTATCTAGGGCAGAAAATAAATCTAAGAACTAGAGCAGAAAATAAACCTACTTACAAATTGATGCTCTCCAAACTTCAAAAGAAATCTGAATTTTTATTGATGAAAAGAGGCATGAACTAATACAAGAATTTGGGTCTCTATTTATAGGACATAGAAAACCCTAGATTTACAATTGCCTCATGTGTGCTTTTACAAGAATACCTCTAGGAAGACTAGTCAGCGCCGCCTCGAAACATGGTAAAAAATTTCGCCCCTACGTGCATGACACGGCCGCGGAACCGCGGCCGCAGCCCTGGTTTGGCCACGGTTCCGCGGCTAAAGAGAGGACTTGGGTCTTCAGTTTTCCTGTGCTGGCTCTGGTTGACTGCTTCTTCCTTCTTCTTTAGTTCTTTTCTCAGATTGGCTTCTAGGTTTCTTCCAGATCTCCCAGTGAATAATTGTAGTGGACTTTTACCGTTGCTTCGAGACGAAGTCTTGAACCTTGCGCTGCCTTGTACTTTGCGAACTGGTCTTTTGTGTAGGCTTGATCAAGATCCTTCAATTTGTTGGTCGTAGCCCCACTTTTGCATCATCTTTTATCTTTTTCACCATTTTAGCTCCGAGAACCTGTAACCTGTAACTATGTAGCAGACATGGGTCAAAAGCACCTGTTTATTTATAAAATGCATAAGAATGGGGAATATAATAATGCAATATTATGATATGAACACCACCCTTACAAAAATTTCGTCCTCGAAATTTAAATAAACGACAAGCTATAAAATAATAAGCGAAAAGCTACCACATCGAACACTAACACATAGTGATTTACTTAAAATAGGTAGGTAAAAATTGAAGGTCTATAAATGTATAAAAACTAACGTAACTAAAAGGCAGGTCTAAGTAAGTACAAGGCAGACTCAACTATAAGGGCAAACTATATGTACAAGAGAATAAAAATAGAAATAACAAACAATAATATTCGAGTGCTAGATAAAATCGAAACCCTAAATATATGCATACATACGTATATCGAAATAGCGCAGCTAAGATAATAGCATCAGGCATAACCATTTATAATAGCAACTATAGCCACAATACCCGGGAAAATAAAGCAACAAAAATAAAATAGTGAAGGATTTGTCGATAGGTTAAAACATTCTAGTATAATGTATCAATCAAAAAGAAAAATAAATTTTAAAGTAACTTAGAAAATCCACATGGTGATAATAAGAAACATAGCATAAAATAATATGTGCAACATATGGCTGCGCTATCGAAAAAATGGGAAGATTAGTAGTGTACTCAACATGCATAAAACGGAAGTAGTTAATAACACGTACTTTTCGGTACATACAAAATAATGAAAGCTAAATTTTCGAATAATGATGTCCCTAAATATAGTTAGGGTAATAGGAGATAGCACAAAACGTATAGGGGCTAGCCAGGGTAGGGATTACAATAGAGTAAGGCCCATTCAAAAGATCGGGGTGCGGCACTTTTTAATCTAAGCGAGGGTCAAAACAACAGAAGGTGCAGGAGTGAGGGACAGTAATGAATCTCATGGGAAAAAGAAATGTATAGGGGAAACGGTCAAGCATCAGGTGAACTAACAATCAAAAGATTAGCGAACTCAGAAATTTTATTTCATTCCAGAAAATTCTAAACAAGGCATTCTCGAAAGGTAAAAATGGCCCTAAACCATACATAGATTTATTTGGCCAGAGGAGACAAAAACTGGATCACGTCAGTCGCGGTTATGAAAGTTCAGCAGGTTACGGTAGGCTCGTGCGCTCAGATAGGGGCGTCCATTTCCATAGCACCTCGCAGGGATCTCCACTGGAGATTCTCCTGTCGCGGGGTCTTGTTTTTCTGGTCCTTCTTCCAAGACTGGAGATTCTTCATTGTGGTATGCTTCCTCATGATTCGCCTCTTCTGGATCTTCTTCCACGCGATTTCCTGCCGCTGGATTCTCCTCGAGATTTTCCTCTCCTGGATTTTCTCCTATTGAGTCCTCCTTGGAATCTTCCTCTATTGGGTCTTCTTCGGGGTCTTCTTCTTCGTCGTCAGAGTCGCTGATCATGTCGACTTCTGGGGCTGCGGATCCCTCACCCTAGGAATTGCTGTTTCTGAAAATAACCTGTGGGCCGTTGATCTCATCATCTGAACTCACCAACAGGCAGTCCAAGGAAACACACGATCGCATGTTCTCATCTCGAGGCGGCGCTGCTCCAGGGTAGGCCATGGTCTGAAGGGAAGAGTCATGTTTAGGCAGTGGAACACATTAAGAAGATAACCAAGGATACGGTAGCACACGGAAGACATGCTGTAGGTACGGACTGAAAAACAAAATTTAGAATACTGATACAATGAATAGTATAAGTAAAGTGAGTGGGAAGGGAACGATACATACATCACAACTCAGAATTTTATTACATTCAACTAAAATTTCAACGGATACAAGATCTCAAACGAAAAGAAAATATTTACAAAGAAGTGACAACATTTTTTTTTAAAAGCAAAAACGTGATAACACTTCCTTTGATTTCTAGACCGCTGCATTCTCATCACGCGAGTTGAATCCTGCGCTGGGTCTGTACTATTCCTCAAAGCTCGAACTACGAAATAACCATCACTTAGCAGGAGCGGAGAGTGTGGACGAACCGCCTCCTTGTAGCTCCTTCCTTTAAGGGCAACCATTGATAAGGTGTTCGCAGGATGCGCAAATCAGGCATTGCCCTTTGGTGCTGCGACAATCTCTCTGAAGGTGTCCTGGCTTCTTACAGTACCCACAACGTGGGGTCTTCTGTTGCTTCCATTGCTGGGGAACAAGTGGGCGCTTCATCTTCACCTCTTTTCCTCGTCTAACAGGGATCCCTTTACGATTGGAGACTTCCGCTAGTGCCGGAGTCATCTGCCTTCTTAATCCTTCAGCTAACAGGTCGTTCGTTCGCTCCTGGGCTTCCTTCAAACTTTGCAGTGCATTCAGAATCTCTACGGTCTGATTCTGGGGAGTAGAGATAGAAGAAGAGTCGTTGGAAGACATGGTCCTAAAACAACAATTTTGAGAACGATATAAGGCGCAAGCTATAAGAATTAAAATACAATATGGATTAGGCAAGGAATTAAGAATATAGGGTGCGGTGAAATTCAAACAAGTGGGAATCAACCGTAGGACTCCAAGTCACTCAAACAGAGTACAGTATTGTAACTATACTGCAGTTCACAATTACAACCACGTAACTCTATTAAGTCACCCAAAACCCTAGCGAATGGATCAAAATGCATGGCAGAACACACTATATGAATCAAGATCAAGAATAACAAGTTTATAATCTAGACCGAAGGATGTCTTAGATTGTCAAGCACTACACGGAAACTGCAATCCCCTTCGAAGCAAAACCTGGCTCTGATACCAACAAAACCATGTCATGCCCCGCTTCCCAAAATACGGAATACGAGGGGTTGACAAGGCCAGCCATGCTCCTACGGTCAAGGAAATATCATGCCGTAGTCACACTTCGGCTTCTAGCTTTACGTGGTAATCAGTAAACAATGCACAGGTAATGAGAAATGCAGTAACTAAATCAAAAGAACTAACCAGGTGGAAATCAATGAAGTATAGCTCCGAGTCGCTGATCAAGATGTCCGCGATGTCCTCGAGGTACGTCAGGTCCTGGTCCAAGCTAGATCCACTTCTCACTCTGAGCATGCATACTCAGGTCTTCAGAGCGACACGATAGCAATACATATATGGATACAAATGGTAACTCGTACAATAATAATGAATATGTAACAGTAAATCAAGAGAGTAAAGACGTGAACATGAAGTAGCCAATGCGGGTGTCTAATAGAGCAGGTGAACAGTAAAGCAGTAAGATAGTATATCAGGTGTGTTGAATCAGTAAGCAATGCATGTCAATGTCACTATCCCTATCAGTCTCTAAGTCTCACTGTACAGGTCACTAAGCCTATCGTCAGTCAAAGTGTGAGAGTCAACCACGCGTGGGTATCCCCCACCTAAGGATAGGACCCAAGGACAAGGGAACACGGGCCCGAGTCGCTCGCTAATAATCAGTGATATCCCTATATATCTCCATGTGCCGGCATGGGACTCCCGAGATTCTGTTGAACTCACACTCAAACTACCCCACACCCCATGGTCTACATCAAACGCCAACCATAAACTCAAATACCGGTCGGTCCATGACAAGTCTGCGCGAGAACTGGAGACAGGATCTCCATCAAGCATGCCCCGACTGATACCCAAGATAAATGGACAGTGTTTGGTGTCTTACCTGTGACGCCCATACAAGTGCTTCCATAATTGTCCCATACCAATTATAGCCACACTTATACACGTCCCACAGACGTCGACAATGCAATAAATCAATAGGGTCCACTGATTGTGTACAAGTACGTGTCACTTTCACTTATCCATTCATACTTAAACACTAACGTACTTGCCATAATCAAATGCTAAAACCTAACACTGGGTAATGCACATGATCACTAGGTTACCAATGCAATAACATATATGTAATGTGATGAGAATACAATAATTCAGGCATGATTAAGATGTCATAAGTCGGTGTCCTACCACTTGCATAATTTATCATAAATCATACATGCAAAATTTAGCGAAACAATGAAAAGTGGGGTAAACAATATGTTTAATTATCTATCCATCAAAATTGGTTTCACGTTAATCGGGTTTTAGGATCACTAGATATGGCCATTTCATTTTAAGCGTTCACTGCTGGAAATCCGGTTTCAGAATCCGAAGTCCGTTTCGTAACGCATTTTAATCCCAGTTGGGATCATAATTAGGCAAAGCTATAGTTGAACTATATTTAGTATTTCCAGTCAGGTTTCCATTTCAATTGGTGGATCAGTAATATATTGTGGCGACAGGGAGTTATGGACAGATTATGCTCGGTGTGTAAAATCTGCCTCTGCAGAATTCAGCACGACGTAACGACATTGTAAAATGGATCAAAAATATTAAACTGTTGAGGAATCCAGTGAGACCAGTCGAGTAAGAAAGCTAATTAAATTTCCTACGTAACGATAAAGGGTTCCGCACATTCTCATATTTGAACAGTAATATACAGCGGTTTAGAAACAAGGGTTAGTCGGGATTTCCATTCTGGACTGCAGTCCAGAATCGTACTCCTCTGCAATTTCCTCTGTCATAGTTTAATAAAATTCAGTGATTAACAATATGGTGTAGTGGTTTAAACAGTTAGATTTGATACGAGCCATCGCGCACATCATTTCAATGTGTACACCATTAATTATGATTTTAACAAGTTTCAGACGCGGAAAATATTCAGTTTTAACGGGTGTAATTGGGGGTGATCGTTCAAGCCAGTAACGATTATGTTTTCCAGTAAGATTTCACCACAATGTTTATTGCCACACGGGCTAGCGTATATAATCAAGTTCCGTCAGTTTAATGGAAGGTTTTCGTTCGGGTTTTGCATCAAACACTTATGTCATATAAGTTTTCACGAGTTTTAAACACGGAATTAATAGGTTTTAGAAATGTAACAGTAATAACTAGCATGTAGCAAGTAGGATACTTGCATGGAGACGCTTTGGTGATGCACGGTAGCGGCAACGGCCCGAACGCGCAACGAGCGGTACTGTTGGGGTTCGCGGCCTCGGCTCGAGCTTGGGCTCTTGGACTTGATGGCTCGGTGGGTGCGACGGCGTGCGCTGGCGTTGCGATGAATGGCGTGTTGATGATGATGACGGCTTAAGGGGGTCGAGGCCACAGATTTGATGGTGGCGTCGGTGACCCAAATGGCGGCAACAACGATCAACACAGGTGTTCGACGAAATGCCGAGGCTCGACTGCGGCGGCTAGGGATTGGGTTAGGTTCGGTTTTGGGGCCTTTTCGAAGAAGAGCCGAGAGAGAGAGAGAGATGGTGATGCTGTTGTGGCAGAGAGAGAAAGAGAGAGATGCTGCTGGGGTACAAAGAGAGAGAGAGGGAGATGTTGTTGTGGTAGGGATAGGGGATGTAGCTGGGGGGAGAGATGAGAGATGTGGTTGGGCTCAGGTTGCTGAGGGAGAGAGAGAGACATTGCTTGGTGGTGACAACGTCAAAGAGCTCGTCGGCGGTAGAAGGAGTGGCTCGGGGCTCGATGGATCCCGGCGTGCAGGTGAATGGGTGTGGCGCTGGAGGAGGGGCTCTGGGTGGTTTGTAGAGAGGGTTGGAGGGAAAGGAGTCGGGGACGCCGGGGGTCGTCGGTCACGAGAAGGCGTGCAGGGGGCTCGAGCTCGGCGATGGGTTCGGTGTGCAGGCAAGGGGGTGAGGCAGTGTAAGGGTTTGAGTTTTGGGGAGAAGAGCAAGGGGGAAAGACGATGAGATTGTCGTCGTCGTCATTCTCGTCGGCAGCGACAGTGAGGCAGGGTGTTTGGGTGAACGATGGAGTGAGGAAAGAAGAAAGTGAGGACGGGGGTAAGGAGAAAGAGAGTTAGAGATGAGGTGAGGTTGAGGAGCTCGTGGGGCGCGCGGTCGTGGGCGACGAGCCCGGAGACGTGGGGCGGCGAGGCAACGTGGGCGCACGACGTGGGAGCTGAAGGAAAAACGAGCGGGAAATATTTCCATGGGGAGGAAGAAAGGGTTATGAAGCGGGTCGGGTCGGGTTTGTTGGGTGCGGGCGTGGGAATGGGCTGGGCCGGCTAAGGATTTAATTTAAGATTGGGTTTGGGCTAGCTTTGGGGGATGAGGGAAATGGATTTAATTAGTTTGTAAAGGAAAAAGATGTGGGCTGAGGAAAGGGAAAATGGCTGGGTCGGCTTGGTATTTAATTCTTTGGTGTAATTTTCTTGGGCTCAATTTTCTTGGGCCGGTGAAGGTTTAGTTTTAAGTTCATTACTAAAGGAAGAAAAGGAAGTGGGCCGGGGGAGAAAAATAGAGCTTGGGCTGAGAAATTGTTGAGCTGGGGGATCATATATATTTGTGTTTATTTTGTTTTGGTTTTGTTTTGGGTTTGGTTTTTGGGAAAAAGGGAAATAGAAAAATAACAGAGAGATGGAGAGAGTGGGCTGAGACACAAAAATAGAAGGGATTGGGATTAGGGTTTCGGGTTTAAAGGAAATAAAATAATTATAAATAAAATAAATAAATTTTGTAAATAATATATTATGAAGAATACGGATATTGATGCACAAAAAGAACTGGGTATTACACGCTCGTCCGCGAGCTCTCCCGCCAAGGTCATCTTCCTCTGTCTCATCGACCGACCAACGGCACCGCTCACAGGCGCAACCGCTATCCCGATAATCTCGCCATGCGCGAGATATCTGCCGGCCACATCCCATGTTCCACGCCATCACGATCCCCCATTAACGAGCATGTCTCGCCAATAATGGGAGATCCTGCTCATCACGCGGGCGTGACGTCGGGAGCGTAACGGCCGACGTGATTCTCGCGCCTGCCCTGCCTGCTGCCACCGCTATATAAACCCTTTCTTCTGCTCGGATTTCCTCTCTAACTTGACTATCGGAGGGTCCTCGATGGTACAACCACCCTGGGACTTCCTTGCAGGTAGCTCGACAACAACCAACCTCAAACCCATTGAGATCCACACGCTTCAGGAGCTTGCCTCCAGATCCAATATCAGACATCCATCGCCTCCATCAGCAAATCAATGGAAAGTAACATCTTGGCGTGATCCAGGTCACGTCAGCTAGCGCCGTCTGTAGGAAATCCTTGATTCCACAAAAACAAAAGTTCATCTTCCGATCCCAATCCAATGGCGAGCGATCATCACGATGATCCAAGCACTAGTGTAACAACCCTAAACTTTCTGTACAACTTTCTGTACAATTTTTTTTTCAAAAATACAGAAAAATGTACTTTTTCCTGAGCACAAGTTATAAATTTGGTTTGGTTTTTAATAGCAAGAAGGAGCTTGTTGCTTATTGGTAAGACCTTGCACCACTGATCCAAAGCACTAGAGTTCAAATCCCATCACCCACATTATTTTTAATATTGTTTTATTTTAATATTTTTAGAATTCCAAGAGTCTACACGTTCTAAACCCGTAAAACCCCACTACACTAATAAAAAAAACTGTGCCAGGGGGTTAATGAAGCGACGGGGAACACTCTGGACACCTGACTCGGCCGAACTCGGTCGACTCGGGCCGCCGCCGCCGGCCGGACTCAGCCGGACCGCCGAGTCCCCAACATCAAAGTTGGGCCTCTTCACCTCCCCTGTACTCTTGCATACTTTATTTCCTTAGAACAGTACCAGAGACTCTTTAAAATCCTAATTACTCTATTTTAATACATTTTAATACATTTTTTTCAATTCAACCTTTCACCTACCCAAAACCCTAGCCTTACCCTATAAATACAACCCCTAAACACACCCTCCTCACTCTAAATTTCTATCCAAAACTCTCAAGAAAATCCTTAGAACTTTTGTGTACAAGTGGAGTTAGCGAAGAGCGAAACTCCGGCGATCTTCCGACGACCACCCTAGGAGCTCTCGGCGACGAAACAACGCACCGACACCTCCTACCGATTCCTCTCCCTCTTCTCTTGAATCTAAACCTATAAGTCTTACCTCCTTCTTTTATTCTCTGGTCTTAAAACTTCTTTTAATAAAACCCGACGGAATCGGAGTTAATTCGATGTCCGATTCGGTTCTTCCTAAAAATCTCACATTTTCTTAAATACAAATATACCAAACCCTTGCATGTTGACTATTAAATATTATATATTTCATTTTGTAACTTTTACTACTCTTTTTCAATAAAATAGCATGTAGTTTACTTTCTACTTTAAAACATCATAAATCTTGCTATACCTTTAGATAGATTACGAGGTAATGACCTACGTCTTCACAACACTCATATGCAATATAGCACAATACGTTTTGGGAAATATAGATTCGGGAAATACCGTTTTACACAAAACTGCCTTTAACTTATAAAATCCGTTTTCTACAAGATTACGTATTTTTATAAATCTTTACAAAGCGCCGCTACAACCCATTTTTGGGGAACCCGACTGGGATGGTGCGGATTATCGCACATCCCTGGGCTTAGTAGTGTGAGATTCAGACCTCCGCAAGGAGTATTAGGTCTCGAAAGATTTAAAATACAAATATCTTAAGAAAATGAGATTTCTAGAAATATAATATATATTAAAATTATTTTTATATAAATATGTATATATGCATCATTAAAATATCTATTTTGTGATAATATGAATATTCCAACTTTTTCCTGAAATCACAAGAATCACTTTACATTAAAATACAATGAATTCCATACAAGTTCAATGTTACAATTAAATACTCTATATTATGAAATTAGGTTATTTTCACTAGAAATATCATAAATATAAAATCTACATCTATGACAACTCTAAATATGATAATTAAATATTTGGGGTGTATTTTGTAAATTATACAAAATTATTTTTATATAAAACCCCCTCATGTTTTATAAATTACAATAAGGACCTTAATAAATATAGGTTTAAGCGGGACCAGTCTCTTGAGCCTCAGAGAGCCGGAGAAGTGGGTGCTTACCTATTTAAGGTAGACAACTTAACAACGGTGTTATCAACACGGTAATCATCTTTGAAAAAGACACAAATCCTGCCGCCCATGTGCAGCGGTTACCGATAACATCAAAACCTAATCCAGGACTTCAATTTCTCTTTCTAATTGTTCTGACTCAGACTGAGTCTTATTAAATAATCTGACTTGAATATGATTCAAGTACAATCTACAATCTACAATTCAACATGAATCCATGAATACATATATTCAATCTGTATTGACTAAACCAAACCATGGATATACTTCCATCTACACGATTCTCCAGTTACATCCATTTACTGATATCATGTTTTCGGCAAGTCATCCAATATACAATCTATATTACAAGACAATACAAGTTGCAATACAATACAAACAATACAACCAAGATATCGCGGGGTTTAAGGGGTAGATTGGTACGGAAGGTGTTAGGGGTGGCACGAGACTGCAACCATAAGACACATAACCTATATTCCGTTGCTGTTGTAGCGTAGCATAAACGGTTCCTTGAGTTCCTGATACCTTAGTCTCCGGGGCAAGTGAGACTCCTCTCGTATACACTGGTATTCTTCTGTACCAAGCTGCAAATAACAGCGTTAACACTAATACAATATAATACAACTTTAAAAGCTACTTTCTCTCTCTGTCTATTCTATTTCTCCCTTACCTTTGGGACTTACCGAGTGATTTGTTCGCTGACGACATTCTCTTTCTTCTTCTTTGAATGTCGTCAGGTGTTTCGGGCCTTCCAGAGATCGAGCCCACCAGTGAAGACTTGGACCAGCTCATTGAAGATCCCGAGCTATAGTTACACTTGTACACATTTTATTTCAGTACTTTTTATGTCTGTTATGCCACTGTTTAGGCATTGTTTTCATTCAGATGTATTTACTTTCCATGTATTGTAAAAAGAATGTTAATAAATAAGTTGTTGTTTCACTACATTTGTCTCTGTTTCCTAATTTAAAATCAGGAAAGCTTATGGAAAAGGCTTCAGAAAAGGGTCACGTGTTTATACGTGACCAGCAGTCACGTGTTTATACGTGACCAGCAGTCACGTGTTGGCACGTGACATCTAAAAGCATCAGCGAGGCAAATTCAGCTTCCCGACTACATCAAAGAAAAGGGGCTTCAGAAAGGGTCACGTGCTCCCACGTGATCTGGGTCACGTGTTGGCACGTGACAATTAAAAGCGGCTTCAAAGGCAAACCGGTTCCCTGATCAAATTAAGGAAAAGGCTTCAGAAGAGGTCACGTGCTCCCACGTGACCAGGGTCACGTGTTGACACGTGATAATCAAAAGCAGCAGATTTGTTCTCCGGCTAAATCAAGAAAAAGAATCCAGACGAGGATCACGTGCTCACACGTGACCAGGGGTCACGTGATGGCACGTGACGGTTAAGCAGCAACCAGAAGACAGAGCGCAAAAGAAAGAAGAAGGCTCGTTCCAAGGGGGTCATGTGCCCACACGTGACCAAGGGTCACGTGGCCACACGTGACCGACTTCAAAGCCCATTTGTTAACAGAATTAAATTCTGAGAAAAGACCTCTCAAATCTTTCCAAAAGCAACCGATTGAATTAAAGATTTAAATGTGATTAAATATCATCTATCTATGGGAAAATCTCGAATTTGGAAAGATTTCCCCTTAAAATCTAACCAAAATAACAGAGGAGAATCTCTGGATTTAAAATCCAATGGTGAATAAAATTCACCTAATAATCCAAAGGTCCAAAACAAATGATGGATACAAATCAAATCTCTCAACGAAAGATTCATCAAAAACTAATTGACTCGGCTGCTTCTCCTATAAATAGGAGCCAAGAGACACACCAAAAAGATATATGCAGAGGGAAGAAAAGAGAGAGAGCCTTGATACTTGAGAGGAATTTGGATCTTCTGCAAAAGAAAACCCCAGGTAAGAAAGGGAAGGTTTCATTGAAAGAAAAGAGAATTTAATTCTCAACAGAGTTTAACTCTGATATAAAACAGAGGGACATATTTCTTCTCTCTTTGATGGAGGATCTGTAAAGTGCACATCTCCCCTTGAGTTGAGAATTTAATTCTCAATGGGTTGAGATCCTGCCATGCAGATCCAAAGCATAGAGAGGGAATGGAAGCACGAGAATTTAATTCTCACAGAACTATAGGAATTTAATTCCTTCAAAATAAAATTAGGGTTTGACCCTGTGTTATGGGAATTTAATTCCTTCAGAATGAAAAGAATCAGGGTTTAACCCTAGTTAAGAACTTAGTTCTGTTAAAACAACAAGAATTTAATTCCCTTAATCTCATTCCCCAGAATAATTCTTTAACAGAGAGTGGGAGTTTAATTCCTTAAAGCTTGTACTAGAGTTTAACCCTATTCAGTTCTTCACATATATGAGGAATTTAATTCCTACAGAAAATTCAGAGTTCAACTCTTCAAAAGGAATTAGGAATTTAATTCCTCTGAAATTATTGTCAGGGTTCAACCCTACGAGAAATTTAATTCCTGAAAGGGATTAACAGATCTTCTAAACAACTACAGAAAAACAAGGTCACGTGTCACCACGTGACCCCCCCAAAAGATCTACAGAAAGCCCTTTGAGGCAGTGCCTCACGTGACCCACGTGATCCTTGAAAAGATCCCCTGCAAAGAACTTTGAGGCATCACCTCACGTGCTCACACGTGACTCCCAAAACGCAGAAGGAAAAAGCAAAGGAAATGAAAGCTTTGGGCGCTCTCACGTGACCCCTCAGCAAATGCTTTAACAATTGGTACACAGATCCCCATCACGTGCCAACACGTGATGCTCTAAAAATAAAAGTGTTTAACACTTGTTCACAGATTTGAGGATAGACCAAAAGGAGATCTGGCTCCACGTTTAGGGCGCCCTCACGTGTCACCACGCGACCCCTAATGGGCATTCTAACAGACCAGAGCGGAGGCCTTCACCACGTGCTCACACGCGATGGCCTCCAGAATTAAAAGAGTTAAACACTGATCTGCAGAATAAAATAAAGGGAATCAGGGCGCTCTTACGTGTCCACACGTGACCCCTCTCTCCTTAGTGTTTAACACCAATCTGAAGACTTTGTCCTCAGTGTTTAACACTGATTTTCTTAGTGTTTAACGCTAATTTGGAAAACTCTATTGGCAGTGTTTAATGTTGGAGATAGTGCCCTCAGAGTCAATTATTGGATCACAGGCACGTGATTGCAATGATTGAGGGAGGACCTATCCCGGTGGGACAGTCTTACTCGAGATGATAGTATGCTATCTGGTTTATCTTTATCATCGTGTACTGCTTTAGGTGACCTGACATGTCGCTATTACACGTTGATAGAGCCCTTAGGATTCATGCTTGACGACCAGCAGTATGATGGCGATCATATACGTGGGAGCTGGGGTCTATAAGCACATCCTTAAAAGGTCCCTAG
This sequence comes from Agapanthus africanus, assembly GCA_030015575.1. NCBI lineage: Eukaryota > Viridiplantae > Streptophyta > Magnoliopsida > Asparagales > Amaryllidaceae > Agapanthus > Agapanthus africanus. The sequence continues at coordinate 529,571,840 of CM057347.1, read as the reverse complement.
TCATGGGAGTTTCGAGACTGGGCATCGATACTCCATTAGTAGACTAGTGTATACAGTCGAGACCCCGACGAGGGGCGGTGGCCGGTCTCACAAGCCACTGGTGTCAGTTGGTTCACCTAAGATGTATACAGGTGCTCATTGGGTTATGAGTACACCGGACAGGACTCGCCGGGAACCTGCTAGTTGGGCTTATACCTGACGTCAGATAGCAGTTCCCAGGTGACATGTGTACAGGTTAGTTCATCGACCTGAGGATCGTCATTTGTCTCGTGTGAGTTCCCACTGTGCTTTGATTACTACCCTACCACGGCTCAAAGGAGTCGTGCAAACAGGTTTTAGTTGGGTACAGTCCCGAGCCACATGGAGGCAGTGAGCGGATCTTCAGGGGTTCGTCTCTCCCGGTATTGGGGGTGAGGTCGCGCTGTGTCTAGGAGAGCCATTACGCAAAGCCCTCGGCCGAGGCAGGAGATTTACTGGTAGGTATTCCAGTAGTATCTCAGGGCGTTCTGGGCTACACTCCGACACGACTTGTACCGCTTTTGGGGGTCTGACTTTTACCAACCCCCTAGGCCCGCCATGCGATACTCATAGACGAACGGACCGGACTGTACGGATATTGTCACTGACAGGCTCAGTAGGGTGTCAGGATGAGTTCGCTCATCGACGTCCCTTTTGGTCAATAGCTGGTGGCCCGTCACGTATTGGCTGATACCTCTGACGTGCTAGTGGTTAAATCCACAGCCATAGTATTGACGAGTCTTTAGAGTCCACCACACTTTCAGTTACTCAAGCTTTCGGGCGAAACGCTGTAGAGGCCGTATGGAGATATGGCAGGGTCCGATCAGATACGTGCGGTATTGCACGCATCAGGATCGGACAGTTTTGTACTAGTGGCCGTATAGTTATATGGCAGGGTTCGATCTGATACGTGCGGTATTGCACGGATCAGGATCGAACGGATTTTACTAGCCGGCTTTGGCTTAAGCCGGTCCTAGTTTAGTACAGTGTAGATTTTGTCTCATTGCATTTGTATCCGGTCGGAATACAGATGCGGGTGTGTATGCACAGTATAGGGGTTTTCCTGTAATTTATTACGGGACCAGTTTTCTGGAGTTGCCAGTTTGCATTCCGTTCCGGCCGGTTTTTTTTTTTTCTTTGTTCTTTCCCGGCCGGACTTTTCCGATGGAGGGGGTAATTTGCAGTTTTGCAAATTACACTTTGTGGAGGATTTTCTTGCATATGTATTTATCATGATAAGCATCTTTAGATGCCATTCTTTTCCTTGATCTTTTCATGCTTTATCTTGATTAGAATTGATAAGAATGGTTGATGTAAGTTTGTTATGATTATGTTTGGTTATGGTCACCACTTATGCTCCTACCATCACCTCCCTTCATGCTTGATATTGTTTCCTCCACCATTCTTCTTCTCACTTGATGAATATGATAAGTTTTCATGAGAGAAAAAAAGAAAGAGAAAAGAAGAAGAAGAGATCTTCTTCTTGAGAGTTTCATTTCTTGAATTCATTCATGCTAGAAAAATGCAAGCACCATTTTTCTAATCTCATTTCCTCCATCATCCACAAATGGCAACAAACCCAAGTGAGACAATCTACTACACATTCTACAGCACATCTTGAGCATGTCGAGTTGCCGGCTTCATGCGCGAGTTGCCTCGGTATTGAGGCGGGAGCCCGTAAAAGAAGAAGGCGATGTGGTGCCCTTTCCGGTGAGGAGGCGACGATGTGGAGGCAACACTTTCCGCGGGAGATCGGGGCGATGATGAGAAGACCGGAGGACCGGATCTCTTGGTATACTTCTCTTCCAATCTCTTGTTAGCTAGCGTAGGTTAATGGTTAACGATCCGGGTTTTTCTTTGTCCGCGGTAGCGCCGGTTTCCGAGTAAGGAAAAATTTTAATTCCGCAATTTGGCCTCGAGTAAGACGGCCGGGGCGCTGCCGTGGCGCAACATGGTATCAGAGCCACGCCATTAACCTTACCTAGCTTCGTCTGATGTGTTTGCGTTTCCGATCGACCGAAATTCCAAAAACCGCGTTTTGTGTACATCAGTTTTCTGTCGATTTTTTCCGGGCTCGAAAAATTTTTCAGGTGATTGCAGAATGATGTACAGGAAATTATAAGACATCTGGGAAATTTTGGGCATGAGTTACTGTAGATCCGCCGCGGAAGCGCGGCGTAACCTCCTTTGAGCCGCTCTTCCGCCGCGGTTCAGTTTGGTCTCTGGACCAAATTTTTCCAGTGAGGTTTTTACATGAAAATGGGGTATTTGGAATATTAAAATTTGGCCCAGGTTTTCTGTGAGTGCTACAGTTTTGATTGGGGGCCCACTTGTTAATTTTTGGTCAATCGGAAATTTTTAAACACATTAATTCACAGTATTTACATTATATCTGCGACCGTGAATGTCACTCGATCGGTAAATCCGGTCTAACTGCTATAGCCCGGTTAGACGGATTTGCGAACGTGATTTTCACGTTGATGTTCTATGTTTATGCTGTGTTGTTGCGGATCGGTCGTGGGGGATAGCCTGGATGCAATGCTAGTACAGTTTTATTGTATTATGTACATTTGATATTGCGGGGCGAGCGTCCGACATGTGGACTGCCGTCACTGCCTGTTTGTATTATTCTTTTGGGGCACGACCTGGTTGCGGTCGATGTACCCGGTGTATGTATATTTTACTTTCTGTACTAGGGTTACCCCGCGGAGGGGTGCACGGATAGCCGGGTTCTGGAGGGCAACGGGCCCGCATCTCAGGGCATTGAGACGGAAGGGGCTTCAGTCCAGGATTGGCGGGCTATTCGCCGCACTCGTAGGGGGTACAGGTTGACCCAGGAGGGGTGCCCAAGTTACCGGATTCCGTGAAGTGCTGGGTGGTCCATTCACGGTGCTGAAGGGGGCTGCCTCGCTTCAGGTTTTGGCGGGTGACTTGCCGCGCCCGTAGGGGTCTAGGATTTCATTGCACAGGCTATCCACACGACCAGGGGAACGTCGGGTTTCAGCAGCGGCTCTGTGAAACCCGGGGCTTCCAGATATCTGTATTGTTCTGTGATGCTGTACATTTCTGTGATGTTGCATTTTATTCACGCCTTGAGCGAAATACTATATATTGGTATATATATTAGTAGATGTTGTATATGTTTTACATCCGCGCTAGTCCAGTCCCCGCTCTGCCGTTAGTTAGCTAACCTAACGGGTGATGACGGGACCCAGTGGCGAATGCGGATGGCATATACGTACGTCAGTATATTTTCGTTCTTTGTGGTGTGATTAATTGATGGGACTGCATTGATTCGGATCATTGCAAGTTTAAACAAACCTTTTCTGATGTTGTTGGAACACTTTTTCAAAAAGCTGTTATTGCAAGGACGTTCACTTTTGTTTTGCATCGTGGTATTCATTTGGAATATCCTGCTCCTCAGTCGACGAGGCAAGGGCCGAGATCCCTTCACCGGGAGTGACCCCTTGGACAGAAGTTTGTGTCAGGGCAATAGCTTCACTATAGCCGATTACTTTTGCTTTGCATCGTGGTATTCAGTTGGAATATCCTGCACCTCATTCTAAGGGGAAAGAGCCGAGATCCCTTCACCGGGAGTGACCTCTTTAGTAAAGGTTTTCGTCACTATATTTTCTAAAAAGTTATCCAGTTCCTTCAACGATATCAAGTTCATTACGTTAAAGGTTTTCGCCAGAAACCATTCGTAGCCCTCCGTCATTTCGGATTAGTATTGCTTAGTATTCGCGCTACGTTTGTCGTTGCTATTCGCCGAGGCGTAGTGTGCGGTAGCTCTGTAATGCTTTCTGTCGCATGGATATGTGGATTGGTTAGGACAGTCGTGCGACTTTGTTGATTATTCGTCAAGGGTCGTGCGGGTGGGTTTAACGCAATCAAGATAATGACGGGTTGAACTTGACTAGGACCTTTTGATTTGTTGATTATTCGTCAAGGTCACTTGGGTCCTAGGGGTAAAAACACACATCGGGAGTTTCAAAAGAACTGAAACTTGCCAGGCATGCGCATACCTTCTGGAGTGTGGTGACGTGAGTGGATTCCGTCACGTTATCATGCGATGAGAGTTGGATCCCGATTCCCACTGATGAGTTAGTTTACTCCTCGGGTGACCCCGACTAATTCTTCTTTTAGGTTTGGAGGAGAATTTGAGATACAGTGGGAGGTTTCCAGATTAGACAAAGTGACAACCATTCTGATCTAGGTTAGAGTGCACGCTGAGTGTTTCTTTTCTCTCTCTCTTTGGCAGCGACCATTGACCCGACCCTGGACTATGACTCAGTGACCAAGTTGACCGAACCTTCTTAACACTGGCTTTTTGGATTGTCAGAGTTGCAGACCTCATTGCCACTCCTACTTTTACCCTTTTCTCCAGGACACCCCGTATTACTACGAACGTCCACTTCCATTGGACAAAACCATCGTATGGTTAGATACGAACTCGAAGGACTTCGAGGATGGTTTCTGGTTCTGGAGAAAACGGATAGGATCATTCAGTTGTCTTTTCTTTTCACCTTCTCTCAGGTTGCGAGTATTCCTTGGTTTAGGAGTAGTACACCTATTACGCAAATTGGATAGTCTTCTTCCAAACCTTAGGCTGGTGCCGACCGGTAGGGAATGAAGGAAACCAATTAGCATAACGATGGTGTACAGAAGGTATTAAGTTTAGACAAAGCAAGGGATTAGTAAGAGGGCAAAGTAAATTGCGACTGATATTCACGACCAAACCAAGTATTTCTTCGCCAACCCTAAATCACCTTTGTATTTCTCCAGGACACTCCGTATCACTACGAAGATCCCATTTTATTGGATACTCCATCGTATGGTTATATACGAACTCGAAAGGAACTTGTTCCAGTTCGGGGATGGATTATGGTTCAGGAGAAATAGGAATAAAGTACATTCAGGTGTCTTTTATCTTCACCTTCTCTCGCGTTGCGAGTGCTCCTAGGACTAGGACAGTACACCCATTATGCTTATTGGATAGTCTCTTCCAAACCATAGGCTGGTGCCGAACGGTAGAGAAGGAAGAAAACCATTTGGCCTAAAGGGGTGTACAGAAGGTAATGACTAAAGACACAGAAAGGGATTTAGAAAGATGGCAAAGAATTATACGGTTACAGTTGTGAATCTGGAAAATGGAAGAGGCATTACTAAGAATACCAGGATACCCCGACGAAACATTTCAATGTTTCAGTTTCACTGTGTACTGTTAACAGAAAAACTGATTTCCCGATTAGACACTTACTCCAGGGTATGTATTTACCAGGTATGATTCTCACATCTGTATGGTTTTACAGATGAGGAGTGGGAGTAAGTTATTGGGAATTGGGTGATCATCCTCATTATATCGGGATTCGTTGTAATCGGTGATATTTGAGGAAGTCACCTGGGTTGTTTGCCGGTCGGCAGTTATTTGGTTTTGAATATCCGCGGTTATGCACCAATTTCAAATTGATATATCTGTACGTCTATTTTCATAGAGTGAGATATACCTTTTGATATTATGTCGATGACATTTACCTATATCAGTGGATGGTTAGGTAAGGAGCATTAAACAGCGGTGTAATTCTTCTTAACCATAAGTACAGTTTTCAACCTGCGACGCACAGTGAAAAAGTTGTTAGACTCAGCGGACTTATACAGAGTATTGTATGTTGTCCAGGGTCCATCAGGACAGAGGGGTAGGTCCTCGTACTATATTCGGTTTACTTATGACCTCTCTAGTTCTTAGACATGTGTTTCGTAGAAACACAGGGTCTAAGTTTTGAGGAGTTATAGGTATTTGAATAGAGTAGAGAACCAGCTGTAGCAAGTATCGGGATTCTTCAAAGAGATCGAAGATGTAGATACTTGTGTATGGTATTCAGTTGATAGTAATGATTAAGAGAACTTGCTTCTCTTTCAGGTTACTCATAATTGGAAGCATTCCTAAGTTGAGTAACGCTGATCGGCCTCTTTCCATTTAGTTGACATGCACTGGAGACAGCTGCATGATTTGGATCTGGTTCAATTGAATCAGTGCCTCTGTTTCTATATTGGATATAGAACAGTTCATATCTTAACGATGTTAAGGTACGGGGAGATGTCCGGCTTATGCTTAAAACCAGACTCCGGATAACTCAAGGCACGTTTCTGTAATGGCTGTTTGTGGGTTGACCCAGGCTATGACGAGGGTTGACTTTCTACCATCTGGCAGATCAATAGAAATATTGTTCTAGACTCGCCACAGTTTTATTAAAAATGGATTTTTTCAAAAACAGCAGTGGGAGTATGGTAGAACTGGAAGTAATTCCAGAACCGCAAACGATTACTGAAGATTTAATAAGGAACCTAAAGATTCAATCTGTTTTGACATTCCATTGGCCACTCCGCAGATACGGTGGGTAACTTCCGGCACCCGAGAGGTACTCCGGTAGCCTCAAGGACGGTGACAGGGAAGTTCTTGTTTACCCACACTTGCCATTGTTGTTGTTCCAGGCTGCGAGACCCGGTGGGAGGATGAGTATAGCGTCGTTCTAAACTAGCTTTAGAAGTGCACGTCTATATGACTCTGCCAGAGGGTTGTCGTAGTCAGTGGGAGCAGCGGAAGCATTGGTGGACATCAGGCTTATGTCTATTTATAGACTAAAGCAGATATAGCGGAGTTAGATCATCTGTTTCTGATGTGACAGTCATGGGTTTGACGTCATTAGAATAGGGGATGGATCTGTTGAGCAGGTAGTAGGAAGTGATATTCCTATACTACGATCGGTTATATTTTGGTCGTCACACAGTGTTTTCTCCACATAGGACTTGGATATTATATCAGACATACTGGTTACTAGATCTATGGTTTTAGATCTAGATTTGGGTGGTTTCCCAATCTGGGTACCTTGACAGCATTCTATGAGTATTTAGAATGGACGACTCCTGGCACGGTAGTGCACCTGCAGTTGAAGGAATCACCCTCTCTAAAGGTGTCTTATAGACTAAAGGGGAGAGGGATACTCATGACTGGCAGATCACTTGCTTAGGCAATTGAGTCAATCATGAGATGTCAAGTACCACACCAGATGTTGTTCTTGCACTAGATGCAATAAGTTGATATCGATCCAATCCTGGAGAAACAGTCGGAAGCAGTTTTAGAACATAAGTGAATGTTCTAGGGATATGATAACGGCTGCCTCCTTTAGGAGACGGTTATCACTCCAGGCTTCCAAGGTGACATGGACGACAAGGAGGTTGTCAGAGTTATAGTTTTCCTTCTGAGGAGGGGCAGTATTTTGGACAGGTGGTCCAAGGCAATACTGAGGGAGGCTTGGCGCAGGATACTGATTAAGTTCGGTTGAAGATACAGTCTAAGAAGTTTGGATTTGGAGTTCATTTATGAGCTAGGTCCCATCAGACATCCAGACATTCTAAGACAGGTATTGCTCATTTCGGGAGATGGCTTTCTCCGCGAACTTGAGATATAGAGAGACATAGAAAGAAACATCATTGCGGATCCACTCACTGAGGCTATTCCTCGAACGCAATAGTTTCGCAAACGAGCTTTGTGAGACTGACTAGTAGAGGAGTTGGGTGTTCGGTATCACACGGGCTGTGAGTATGCGACATCGCAATAATTAGCCTTGAGTGCAAGTGGGAGATTGTTGGAGATAGTGCCCTCAGAGTCAATTATTGGATCACAGGCACGTGATTGCAATGATTGAGGGAGGACCTATCCCGGTGGGACAGTCTTACTCGAGATGATAGTATGCTATCTGGTTTATCTTTATCATCGTGTACTGCTTTAGGTGACCTGACATGTCGCTATTACACGTTGATAGAGCCCTTAGGATTCATGCTTGACGACCAGCAGTATGATGGCGATCATATACGTGGGAGCTGGGGTCTATAAGCACATCCTTAAAAGGTCCCTAGTCGTGGGAGTTTCGAGACTGGGCATCGATACTCCATTAGTAGACTAGTGTATACAGTCGAGACCCCGACGAGGGGCGGTGGCCGGTCTCACAAGCCACTGGTGTCAGTTGGTTCACCTAAGATGTATACAGGTGCTCATTGGGTTATGAGTACACCGGACAGGACTCGCCGGGAACCTGCTAGTTGGGCTTATACCTGACGTCAGATAGCAGTTCCCAGGTGACATGTGTACAGGTTAGTTCATCGACCTGAGGATCGTCATTTGTCTCGTGTGAGTTCCCACTGTGCTTTGATTACTACCCTACCACGGCTCAAAGGAGTCGTGCAAACAGGTTTTAGTTGGGTACAGTCCCGAGCCACATGGAGGCAGTGAGCGGATCTTCAGGGGTTCGTCTCTCCCGGTATTGGGGGTGAGGTCGCGCTGTGTCTAGGAGAGCCATTACGCAAAGCCCTCGGCCGAGGCAGGAGATTTACTGGTAGGTATTCCAGTAGTATCTCAGGGCGTTCTGGGCTACACTCCGACACGACTTGTACCGCTTTTGGGGGTCTGACTTTTACCAACCCCCTAGGCCCGCCATGCGATACTCATAGACGAACGGACCGGACTGTACGGATATTGTCACTGACAGGCTCAGTAGGGTGTCAGGATGAGTTCGCTCATCGACGTCCCTTTTGGTCAATAGCTGGTGGCCCGTCACGTATTGGCTGATACCTCTGACGTGCTAGTGGTTAAATCCACAGCCATAGTATTGACGAGTCTTTAGAGTCCACCACACTTTCAGTTACTCAAGCTTTCGGGCGAAACGCTGTAGAGGCCGTATGGAGATATGGCAGGGTCCGATCAGATACGTGCGGTATTGCACGCATCAGGATCGGACAGTTTTGTACTAGTGGCCGTATAGTTATATGGCAGGGTTCGATCTGATACGTGCGGTATTGCACGGATCAGGATCGAACGGATTTTACTAGCCGGCTTTGGCTTAAGCCGGTCCTAGTTTAGTACAGTGTAGATTTTGTCTCATTGCATTTGTATCCGGTCGGAATACAGATGCGGGTGTGTATGCACAGTATAGGGGTTTTCCTGTAATTTATTACGGGACCAGTTTTCTGGAGTTGCCAGTTTGCATTCCGTTCCGGCCGGTTTTTTTTTTTTCTTTGTTCTTTCCCGGCCGGACTTTTCCGATGGAGGGGGTAATTTGCAGTTTTGCAAATTACACTTTGTGGAGGATTTTCTTGCATATGTATTTATCATGATAAGCATCTTTAGATGCCATTCTTTTCCTTGATCTTTTCATGCTTTATCTTGATTAGAATTGATAAGAATGGTTGATGTAAGTTTGTTATGATTATGTTTGGTTATGGTCACCACTTATGCTCCTACCATCACCTCCCTTCATGCTTGATATTGTTTCCTCCACCATTCTTCTTCTCACTTGATGAATATGATAAGTTTTCATGAGAGAAAAAAAGAAAGAGAAAAGAAGAAGAAGAGATCTTCTTCTTGAGAGTTTCATTTCTTGAATTCATTCATGCTAGAAAAATGCAAGCACCATTTTTCTAATCTCATTTCCTCCATCATCCACAAATGGCAACAAACCCAAGTGAGACAATCTACTACACATTCTACAGCACATCTTGAGCATGTCGAGTTGCCGGCTTCATGCGCGAGTTGCCTCGGTATTGAGGCGGGAGCCCGTAAAAGAAGAAGGCGATGTGGTGCCCTTTCCGGTGAGGAGGCGACGATGTGGAGGCAACACTTTCCGCGGGAGATCGGGGCGATGATGAGAAGACCGGAGGACCGGATCTCTTGGTATACTTCTCTTCCAATCTCTTGTTAGCTAGCGTAGGTTAATGGTTAACGATCCGGGTTTTTCTTTGTCCGCGGTAGCGCCGGTTTCCGAGTAAGGAAAAATTTTAATTCCGCAATTTGGCCTCGAGTAAGACGGCCGGGGCGCTGCCGTGGCGCAACATTTAACACTGATTTGCTTAGTGTTTAACACTAATTTGAAAACTCCGTTCCCAGTGTTCAACACTGTTGGTCTTTAGTGTTTAACACTAGCTTTAGCCCAATTGGCTAAGTTTCTAGAGGCAAAGCCTCTCCTTCAATGGACCAACAGAGGGCCAATATTTCAAACATAATTGGACTTAGCCCAAACTGGCCATAAGTCCTCAAATCATCTTGAACTGAGCACATCTGCTCTTTCAACCAACTCATTGGTTCAAGGGTACATCTCTGAACTCCTCTGATATTTGTCGTTGTAATCCTTCAACGTCTTCAGAGAGGTGACGGGTCCCGACAACCACACATCAACACGGACTGTGGGGTCCTTAAACTCATGGACTTATGCGTCCTTAAACTAAGATACGGACTGTGGGGTCCTTAAACTCGCGGACTTATGCGTCCTTAAACTCACGGACTTATGCGTCCTTAAACACACTCATATGGACTGTGGGATCCTTAAACTCATGGACCGCAATGTCCTTAAACTACCAATGGACCATCACGTCCCTAAACTGGAACTTGCACCACCACGTCCCTAAACTGGCGACGGACCACCACGTCCCTAAACTGGAACTTGGACCACCATATCCCTAAACTGGCAATGGACCACTATGTCCCTAAACTGGAACAATAGAGCCCCCAAATGCTCTTTTGTCGGATCTAAACGATCCTGTTAAGTCGATCTTAGTCCCAAACTGGACTAAAGTATCCTTAACAACCGTTTAAGTTGATCTTAGCCTCAAATATGGCTAACGTATCCTTAAACCTTCAAACAGACTGGACTATAAATCCCCCAATCAACTTTGGTTCAAGGGTACATCTCTGAACTCCTCTAACATCTGTCGTTGTAATCCTTCAACGTCGTCAGAGAGGTGATGGGTCCCGACGGCCATACATGCAATGGACCACTATGTCCCTAAACTGGAACAACAGAGCCCAAACGCTCTTTTGTCGGATCTAAACGATCCCGTTAAGTTGATCTTAGTCTCAAATTAGACTAATGTATTCTTAACAAACGTTTGAGTTGATCTTAGCCTCAAATATGGCTAACGTATCCTCAAACCAAACCCCCAAACCCAAATCTAAGATAATACGGATTTGGACTAGTCCACGCCCTACGGGCGACGACATAACTCAGTCTCCGTAAACAATCCACAGGCAACAAAACATAAAATAAACACACACGACACGAAGTGACCATTTGGAGAAGGAGAAAGTTGTTACCGCGATGCGGTAGCGTAATTAACTGCAGGGGCTTATGCCTGCAGGGAAGAGCGTTCCCACAATCAAAAACCCCTCAAGCGAGGGGGAATCTGACGAAGTCTGCTACATCGGACGCATCCGTTCAAACCTCCGATGCATGGTGCCATAAATCAACTTGGCATCTTCGGAGAGGCAGACGGATAGCACCAATTAGCATCTGCCCCGAATCTCAGGCAAGACGTCCACGTCGTGCCGCCATTCGGAGGGGAACAGATTCTGGCACGTCCGGTGGGACCTTTTCCTCTTTCCACTCCACACTTCGCGTGTCGTGATTCGTGCACCAATCGCGGTTCGCTAATGGTTGCCCTTGGGTTTCAAGATACTAAGAATTGGCGTCTTGCTTATTGCAGAAAGCAAAGAATCGATGGCTTCTACTTCTGCGAAATGCTCTAACTGCTCGGACTGCAATTGCGACCAACACTCTACCTCGCCAGGAGGTATAGCCTACGGACCCCAAGCTGCTTCGTTATTCACAATACCGGTGGACCAGGTGACTCAGGCCACTACCGGATTGTTCTTTGGGACTATATTCCCACCAACAAGCTTCACGGCGTCGGTACTGACAAAGGAAGCTCCCAAGAAGTCGGTCTTTGATCGTCTTACCCCTGCCGCGGCTCCTCTCAATGGGTCGCCCGACATCAGCGCCTCGGTCTTCTCTAGATTGGGCCAGAAATCCTGTGGACCCATCATGGGGCCTACAATCCCAGAGAAGGCTGTTTCTACGATAGTGGCCGGTCCTGCTCCCGAAATCGCCAAGGCGGCTTCCCCGGCCAGAAGGTCCGTCCCTACAAGATTAACGGCCCCAGCTCCCGCTCCTGCTACCCAAAGGACATCGGTCTTTGACAGGCTAACATCAGCAGCGACCCCCCACCTACACAGGGGGCAGGACGAAGCTATTCTCACCGCTGAACCAACGCCGTCCGCTCGACGCGCTCGACGTCGCCACTGGCGCCGAGTAAGGAAGGCTGGGGGCAACTCCCCCTCTGGGCTAACTCCATCAGCCTCAACGGTGGAAGTTAATGCTGCCGTTCCAACTGGGAACAACTTTGAGATGCTGAATAAGGTGCGAAGGAATTCTCCTACTGCGGTGTTAAAGAGATCTCCTCCCCCACTAAAAAAGGTTGTGGAAATAAAGTCAGAACAGCCCCGATCCCCTCAACGGCTGTCTTCCAAAATCTATAAGGTTTGGCGACAGGCCCGAGACTCGATGATCGATCCAAACTTCTCCCGCCAGCGCAAGAAGCTGAAAATCCAATCGGAAGCCGGTCACCAGGCTAGACCACGAAAGGCTGTCTGGACGTCCGCCTCAACGACCTCCTTAACCTCCACTACTCGTAAAAGGAGGAAGCCAGAGAAGATCCCCCAGCCTGCAACGACAGCTAGAAGCACTGAGCCCAGACGCCCTAAGTCTGGGGGCATGATGGTCCACACCGTATACATGGCGTCAGGAAAAGAAGACGGCCGTGCGTCTACAGGTCATAGACCGCTTACACGGTCGGTGACCAAAGCCCAGGAGCAACAGCAGAAGCTCCAGGAAATGATGAATGCTATGGCCGCACTTACCGGGCCAAAAGAAAACCCAGAAACGTCCTCAGACGAACGCCACGAGGAAGAAACCGATGCCGAGTTCCTTCGCCGGATACTGGAGAAGAAGGACAAAGAGGCTGCTGAACAAGCGGCCAACATACAGCGTATGGGCCTTCTCTTCCAAGACATGATAGGAATGATGATCCAGCAGGACCCACCCACCGAGGATCCCCCAATCGTTATTGAAGACGACCGAGGAGAAACGTCAAATCCACCACCGGCCCTCTCAATGGCCAAAGAGGAGACAATCTCTAAGGCTGATTTGGTCGACTATATAGCCCAGCAAATCCGGGTTCATCATGCGACTGAGACGGCTGGTCAAGTCGTAAAGACGGGACGGCCGTATCCAAGCTGGTACGACCAAATCAAATACCCGCCGGGTTATACAATACCAAAATTCCACGTGTATAAGGGGACCGGCAATCCCCATCAACATGTTGCCCAGTTCAGAGCCCTTTGCGGTAACACCGGTGGTGATGATAAACTGTTGCTTCGCCAGTTCGTGGGCAGCTTATCAGAAACAGCGTTCGAATGGTATTCAGAACTCCCGAACGATTCTATCAAGACGTTCGCTGAAATGGAGCTGCTATTCACTCAGCGATTCGCAAGCGCCAGCGAACGCACTCCAATAACGGCACTGATTAACGCCAGGGTAAAACCAGGCGAAACCTGGGTCCAGTATGCTATACGCTGGCGGAATCTGTGGTCGAGATGCGAGCAACGCATTGAGGAAGCACCTGCGGTGGGCATGTTCGTGGGAACTCTAGACCCTCACGCAACTATTTCCCAGTTTATGATGTTCTTTAAGCCAACCACATTCCAGGCTTTAATCGACAAGTTGGCTCAGATGGACCAGATGGGTCATAGAACACCTCCCCCGAAGTCGGAACCTCGGAATGACAAGGGTAAAGGAAAGGCAACCTTCGTCGCGAATGCCCAGCAGCAACCTAACGCCCTGAAGCCGGCAGATCAATTGGAAGAAAGACGCCGGTATTATAATGAGAAGATGAAGCGTCCCTACTCGTTCCCACGAGACAAGACGAAACGGTTATTCGAGTTGGCAGTACGCAACAGACTTATAAACCTACCAAATCCAAGGCGACCGCCGCAGCCCACTGAGGTGAATAACCCTAACTATTGCCCTTACCATCAAACGGTGAGCCATCCGATTGAAGATTGCTTCGTTTTCAAAGGATGGATTGAAGATCAATACCTCCAGGGGAAGTTTGTACTGTCCGAAAAGTGGAGGGTGAACCCACCACAACCGCATATTCCTAAGAAAGCAGATACACCGGGGGCAATCTGCTCCTTTATTGAAGAAGCTCCATGGGAGGTCGTGCTATCAACTAAAAGCAAAAGAATGCTGAGAGACCTTCATGCGTGCCCTGCGATCGAATGGAAGGACCTTCTTGAACCTCAAATTATCGAAGGGATGTTGAAGCCCCTCCCAACTACGAAGACTCGCGATAATGGCCCAAATACTCATGCCCAACCGTCAAAATCTTCGAAGAAAAAGAAGAAGAAATCCAAGAAGCCCGTGAAGCTTGGAGCCGAGCACACGAACCTGCAGAAGCAAATCGACGCGCTGGAAGAGTACAATCAAAAGGCGCGAACTCCTGTCACACTGCAAGAGTTCCTCAACCACATCTTTCAAGAGGGAGATGATAGAGAGAGTTCGTCCGATGAATCCGAGGGATATGTGGCGAGTTGTAACGTAACCTCCCACTCGTTTACCGACGATGGAAAAACTCCTGGCACTAAGAAGCTGGGGATAGAGCCTGAACCAGAGCGTGTGTGGCCAACAGATGAAATGATCAACGCCTTTCTAGACGAGATTCGGCTAAAGAGTAAAGCGGATCAGGAGCGTGAGATGGCCGCATCGGAAGAAGCCAAATGCAGGCGACTGAACGAAAAAGTTGAAGTACTCCCGCCAGATCGAAAGGCATCCGAGGCAGACAAGAAGATATTCAAGACGAGGAAAAGGTTTGCCAAAGCCATGTCAATGGGAATGAAGCTACCACCATCGGAAGGAAACACGCTCGATGGGGTGGAGAAGCACCCTGATTATTGTGCATATCATCGGAAAATTTCACACCCCATGGAGGAGTGCGACGCCTTTAGGATATGGTGGCAGGGATATGTTGCTCATCGGCAACATTTTAAGCGCATGAAACGCAAGATTCGTCGGGAACAAAGAGGTACTGTCGACGGGCACAACAGAACTACTGGCAACTGTTACATGGTTAATGCCGGAGGGTTACAAGTTCTCACCTTTGGGAGCGACTCTGATGAAGAAATGGCTCTGGGCCCTCTCTTTAAAGAATCCGTTTTAGGGAAAGAGGAGAAATCGGAGGCCTGCGAGAACATTCAGCTGCGCAATCGCACACTCCCAGAAAAGAATCTCGGGCCCGCGAGTAGGGAAGATAAGGGAAAGGAAAAGGTCACTGAAGATATCACTTTAGATGACCAAGTCATGAAAGAACTGACTACCAAGGACCCTCCCAGGAAGGGTAAGGTGGACTATAACATCCTAGCGCACCTAAGAAAGCTACCTTCTCAGCTTAGCATTCTCGATGCCCTCTTATTATCAAAAGAAGCGTGAGATTCACTAATTAAGGCGTTACAAGAACCTGATCAATTCCAAGCCTTCCTTGCCACTGAAAGGATGAAGGATGAACTGGAGGAAGTGCATACGGCCGACATCACTTTCGGTGACGAAGACCTCCTTCTCGGGACGCGCGACCACAACCGTCCCCTATATATCTCTGGATACTGCCATGATATCAAGATAGGCAAGATCCTAGTGGATAATGGATCCTCCGTCAATCTCCTTAACGTTCGGGTGTTAAAGGAAATTTGCATGAGTGTGCAACACCTCGCTCGTGACAAAATTACCATCTCCGGTTTCGATTCACAATCGTCGCGGACACTCGGATCCGTGATACTAACATTACGCTTTAGACTCCTCGTCACAGACATCAAATTCCATGTCATTGACGCCAAGACCTGCTACAACGCCTTGCTCGGTCGTCCGTGGCTACACGAGTACAACATCATCCCTTCTACACAACATCAGTGTATGAAGTACTTTAAGGATGGTTTCGAGTATACCGTAACAGGTGAGTTGAACCCATTTTCCGTGAACGAAGTCCGCAAATACGAAGATGCGAAGTATTTTTTGCCAGATTTCGAGGATACAGAAAGGTGTCGCAACCCGGAAAACAAAGCCGCCGCCACCATCCCTGTTTCCGGGAGCGATACCGAAGAAGAAGAAGAGATAGTTTATGCCGGGCCATCTCAACGCAATAACCCGGGGACGTCCGCCCCCATGTTGGTCTTCGGAAGTGACTCGGAAGATGAGGTTAATGCCGTGTTCTCCAATCGGCTGTTAATACAAGCACCCCCTAGCGATGATCAGAGTTTGCAAATCACCATGGTGCCGCGAGAACACTACAAGGATCTCGACACACTTCAAGCTCACAATGTGCAGGACCTGCAAACATTTTACGTCCCTCCCAAGCAAAGGGGTGAGAAGTTAATCCTATTCTACCGATCCTCAGAGTCGAAAATGGAGAAAGAGATCTGGCATGGCACGGATGTTACACTCGACAGGCTCCAACCTATCCGTTTGCCCAGATACTACACAAATGGACTAAAGAGGCTATTGAAGCGCCAAGGAGTACCCTTAAAACAGACTGTTCGACAAGCTCGGTTCTTCAACAGGATTTGGGATGTCCCTGGGACTCAACGCAAATTGCCCAACGGGAAAATGGAAACACTTGGGCTTGGATACGCGAGAACCGGAAAACGGGAATGGGCCCACAATAGCTACGCCATATATACCTTTGATGAAGAAGAGGACGCCCTGTCAGGAAATGTCAACCCCTCATCAAAACTAGATCCCGCGATTGAAATGCCGAGTCCGTCGTTTGAAAAACGAATGGACAAGCTTATCAGGAAAGTGGGTCAAAAGGCTCGGGAAGACCACAACCACGAGATGGCCATCTACGAGAAGGCCAGGACGCAACGTCTGTTTCAACAGGCTGCAAAAGACGAAGATGCTCATCCTTGTCAACCCGTTGTACGAAAGGCCCGACGCAGAGAAAGAAATAAATCAAGAAGCGGAAAAAGGAGCCGACAACAACGACGCAGGATTAGAGAGTTACGTGATCGGGTATTACGTGGCTCGGATTTGTCCCTCATGAAGAAGATGAGTCGAGCGTACTCCTTCCCCCGAGACAAGACGGAGAGGTTATTCGAGCTCGCTATAAAACATCAAATGATCACGCTTCCAGAATCTAGACGCCCTGAGCAAGCTAACAAGGCGTCTCATCTAAACTATTGCTCTTATCACCGAGCCATAGGACATCCTACCGAAGACTGCTTCACCTTCAAGAACTGGGTCGAGGACCAGTACCAACGGGGCAGATTCGCTTTATCCGACGGCTGGAGGGTAACGCCGCCACAAAAGCACGAACTCAAAGCCACAAAAGCAGAATCAGATCCACCTCAGTCCTGGAAGCGGATTCGCACATGTTACACGATTACGATATTAAAAGAAGAGCCCGAGAACATGGATGACCTTCCCTGGTGCTTTGAGAACAGCGATGATGAGGTGATCTCAGAATTTCCGCTAGCTCTGAAAGAGCTGGAAGACGGCATACATACTACTGCAGATAACCTCAAGAAGATTGAGTTGGGATCGGCAGATGACCCGCGACCGACATTTGTCAGCGAGCTGCTATCTGAAGAAAGGGTGGCTGCGTTAAAGAACGTGCTTCTACGACATAAAGACTGCTTCGCGTGGAACTATTCCGAGATGCCGGGATTAGATCCGGAGATTGCTGTGCATAAATTAGCAATATCCCCGGATATCAAGCCGGTCAAGCAGGCGCCAAGAAGGATGCGACTCGAACTTGAAATGAGCATCAACGCCGAAGTCAAGAAGCTGATCGATTCTGGATTTATCCAAGAAGTCCAATATCCCGACTGGATCGCCAATATCGTCCCGGTAATGAAGAAGAATAGGACGGTACGCATATGCGTGGATGTAACACCCGAGCCCAATGCTACTATTTTCAGTTACTGTTTGAGCATAATGTGGTACTCATTTCATTTAACTTGCTTGTTTGTTGCTTACTGTAAAATTTACCCGGCAAAGTCATTTCCACATATAACAAATTTTGGCATCTAAAATAAAATTGAAAATATTCATCTTGGCCTACTTGACACCCCTAGCCTCGTGGTAGCGTGCGTGCATTGTGTTCTCGTCCCGTTCAGTGAAACGGGCGAGTTTGGACGGCTACGCGCGCGTACATGTGTCCGTTTTGAGGGTATGCTTTTTAATCATAAAACACTTAATTTTAAAATTTGGATCCCGCTTAAAATCCTATTATTTCAATTTCAAATTTTTGGACTCGACCCGGGTGCGATTTGGAAATGTTTTATTTGGCGCCAAAATCCTAAATTTAATATTATTAAAACCATCGCATATATTTTTCTAACTAACCTGATATCTTACTGTTCATTACCTATCTTTTAAATCTTTAAATTAACCTATATATATATCCTACTGTTCCTTAAAATGTTTTGAATCTTTAATTAATATTTATCCCTAACTAACGATTCCTCTTTAGCCAATCGCGTTCCTTTTAATTCCGTGGGCCCCCACCTGCAGCTCTCTCTCTCTCTCCCTCTCCACTTTTTCTCTTTCACTCTCATATATTCTCTCGTACTTCTCTTTATCATTCTTTCTCTTCTTGCTTCATGTCTCGTTTCTCTTTTTTTTTAACTGTTCTTTTGTTGCCGGAATTCCGTCGTGCCGGTAACTCTTCTCGACGTTCCAGCGAGGTACCCCGACCCGTGTGGTTCCTTTGTTCGTCGTTTGGGTTCATTCCGTGAACCGTGCGCCCGTCGCGAGTTTTCCCCGCCGACGGTTAACGTTACGTTTTCCCGATTTGCGACCCATCGAGGCAAGTTAATCTTGCTACATGCTATATAATTCATTTTATACCTATTTAAATAAATACCATACCTATAGTTTAAATCTAGTGCCCCATGTTTAATTTTATAACGTTTCGATGTTCCGTTTGCATCCGTTTATATCATATTAAATCTAGATCATGAAAACTTATCTTGTGACATACTAGATTACATTATACTGCAACCATATCATTTAAAATATATATCGTCATAATATTTATTATTATTATCTTTAATTAGTTTATAATCTTCATTTTATAATGTTATACATTTGAAAATCTTATAGTTTACACATGAAAAGTCGTTGAAAAATCGGATATGACAAATCTGAAATTTACTGTACACCTTACCTTATAAAATTCATTATAAATTATAGAAAAATCATTAGTATACGTTCTTTAGTTCGTTATGAATCTAACTCAGAATAATATAACTCTATGAAATATTTACTTGCAAAATAAATTGTTTAAATAACGTAAAATGCAAATGAATATGTCTTCAAACTGCTGTCCAGGCAAATTCCAGCAGCAAACTTTCAACTTATAATGTTCATAGCTTTTTGTAGGGACAACCTGAGATGCTTATACTTATAAAAATGATAACCTTATTGAATTATCTTTGTTTTGGTATAAGACACGTCCCTTTTGGAGAACGTTTGTTATTTTTAAGCTATTTTACAAATTAGGGTGACGCTGAATTTCTGAACGGAACCTTCTTGTGCATGGTTAATCAATACCACTTTTATAGTTATTAATCGCTTTGAATATGCTATCCATATTAATATTATTATATCAATATTTATATCACATATTGCTTAGTTGTACATCCCACATTACCATTTTATAGTTTTATAACTTTTCGGATACCCGTTTGCATCCATCGCATTTAAGATACATATAATTGCATCCATAGATCACATTACTACATAATAATGTGATATTAACACTCCATGTTTAATAAATTGCATCCTAATTAATATTGGAACTATAAATGTAACCCTAATCAATAACTGTGCATCCATATCCTTGAAATTATATCTATTTGCATATCATATTACATGTTCCAGTTTATTGTTCTGATAGTACTCATGCTTGTTTATTTATACACATGCTTATGTTAGTTTGATTATGAGCACCCACATGACATCTTGTGCTTCCTGACATGACCTGTTACACTTCCTACTTGACATGATATGCTACCGTACACTGCTTGACTTGACCTGATGTACCATGACCTGGCCCGTTACCTGATCCTGTGTCTAATGCCAACAAACCTGACATGTAGTCCTTACGGACTGTTCCTGTTGTCTATCCAGACAAACCTGCACCTACCTGATCCTGTGTTGGCATTAGTTCTTGATTACGGAATACCTGACTTGAACACATAACCTTGGGGGTATGGGGAAATCAAAAGTGTAAACTAAAGTGTAACTTAAAAGGGTATTACTTGATCCGTGGTCCCAGGGGGTAACGGGATAGAGCCATTCGTGACTCTTACATCTTGATCCGTGGTCCCGGGGGGTAACGGGACAGAGCCATTCGTGACTCTTACATCTTGATCCGTGGTCCCGGGGGGTAACGTGACAGAACCACTCTTGGTTCATATATTCCTGATCCGTGGTCCCGGGGGGTAACGGGACATATCCTTTGAGTTACATGGAGGATTACATTAATTGATTTCAAACAAACTTTAGAGTAGACAACCCAGTAGCACAGTTTAGATTGATCACTGCATGTCACATACACTGATACACTTCACTGTTATACATCCTTGTTGACTTGTTACTACTTATGATTCATGCGTGCATATCTCGTGTATCCTGTTCATTTATTATTGCTTGATGTTATGACGCGCTGACGTCTGGGTTTTGCATGGCTCAGATCCTCTACCTTTGTTGCAGACTGATCAGGAGTTTTGCCGCTGTTAGATCGAGCAGTAGGGATCATGTCGGTATCCGGTCTTACTTTCCAGGTGTTTATTTGATCTTTTGCTTCCGCATACTATAGCATTTCTTGACTCTTTTACTCTGGCTTATGGACATGTATTAGATAGTTAGTTTACTTTCCTGTTCTTGATATCTCTACAGCCGTAATGTGACTGTGGAAGGATTTTTCCTAACCACAGGTAGCATGGTTGGCTATGTCACATGCCTATTTTAGTGTACTCTGGGAAGCGGGGCGTAACAGTGGATTTCAGGGATCTCAATAAAGCCTGTCCAAAGGACGATTTTCCGGTACCGGCAACCGAGCTCATGATAGATAACACGTCCACTCACGAGGTTTTCTCTTTTATGGACGGTTCATCAGGATACAATCAGATAAAGATGCATCCCGAAGACCAGAAGCACACCGCTTTCCGGACCCTTTTGGGTATATTCTGCTATAGGGTTATGCCCTTTAGTCTAAAGAACGCTGGCGCTACCTATCAAAGGGCCATGACAAAGATCTTCGACGACCTCATACATGACATCGTCGAGTGCTATATTGACGACCTTGTAGTAAAGAGCATGTCATACGAAGAGCATTTAAAGCATCTGGAGACGGTATTTCAACGCCTTCGGCAATATAATTTAAAGATGAATCCCCACAAATGCGCGTTTGGATTCTCCTCGGGTAAATTCCTGGGATTCATCATCCGACACCGAGGTATCGAAATAGATCCATCTAAGATCAAGGCGATCATGGAAATGCCTCCGCCAAGAACCCTCAAACAGTTGCGGTCTCTCCAAGGGAAGCTCGCATACATCCGGCGGTTTATCGCTAATCTTTCAGGAAAATGCCGTCCTTACAGCCACCTGATGAAGAAGGGAATTCCATTCGTTTGGGATCACAAATGCCAAGGTGCACTGGACGAGATCAAGCAGTACCTGCAGAACCCTCCGGTGTTGGCCGCGCCGGTCAAGGGAAAACCCCTCATTCTTTATACGACCGCCCTCGAAGGTTCCTTAGGCGCATTATGGGCATAAGAGAACGATCAAGGGAAAGAGAGAGCACTCTACTACTTAAGTCGAGTTCTGCTGGGGCAGAAAGCAACTACTCTCCCATTGAAAAACATTGCTTGGCGTTAATCTTCGCGATAACAAAGCTCAGGCACTATGCGTTGGCACATGAAGTCCGTCTCATCTCGAAGGTGGACCCTCTTAAATATTTGATGTCAAAGGCTATATTGACGGGTCGACTCGCGAAATGGGCTCTACTCCTGATGGAGTTCTCAATAATGTATCGACCTCTCAAGGCAGTGAAAGGCCAGGCCATTGCCGACTTCCTCTCTGAGCATCCAATACCTGCCGGTTCTCCTCTGAACTGCGATTTGCCGGACGAACAAGCATTTGATGCGATCGGCGGTGGTAATACCCGATGGGAACTCTATTTCGATGGAGCATCCTCCATAAAGAAGCGGAAACAAGGTATCCCAATGATCAAATCAGGGATAGGCCTCATCTTCGTAACTCCACAAGGAGGGATAATGCGCTTCGCCTTCTCCTTAACAGAGCCGGGGACAAACAATGAAGCTGAATACGAAGCTCTGATAGCAGGCCTCGAGATCGCCATCGACATGGGAATTGAAAATCTCCTCGTGTACGGGGATTCTCAACTGGTCGTTAGTCAAGTAAACGGCGACTACCAGACATGCAAACCAGAATTGGTGAAATACGGCGAAAAGGTGCAACAACTGTTGACCCAAATTTCCTCCTATACTTTGGAAAGTATACTACGCGCGGAAAATAGCAAAGCAGACGCGTTAGCTAAGCTCGCTAAAGAACTGGCTGACGAGAACCTCGATGATGTCAGAATCGTGGTACAAAGCCGTCGAGTGCTCGTCCCAGCGGAAATATCTCCGGAATCATACGAAAAAAGGGAGCGACTGAGAAGACGACCCTACAAATAAAAGACCGTGAGATAGCCGAGGACTGGAGGGAAGTCTTCATAGACTACTTTAAGTCCCACCGAATGCCCGAAGGAGCGTCCTCAAGACATCAGCTCATGAAACGAGCTCTATCTTTTGCTTTCGTCAACGATACTCTATACAAGAGATCGTTTGATTCTCCATGGCTGAGATGTTTAGGACTGGACGAAGCAGAAAGAGTCGTTCAAGAGGTTCATGACGGAATCTGTGGTTCTCATCAAGCGGGTCCGAAGATGAAGTTAAAAATTAAACGGATGGGTTACTACTGGCCCACGATGATCCAGGACTACCTCGAGTATGCGAGGCAGTGCCACTCGTGCCAAATCCACGGGGACTTCATCCACCAACATCCGAATCCACTACATCCAACGATGGCTAGCTGGCCATTCGAAATGTGGGGGACTGACATAGTCGGCCCCATTGAACCGGCATCGTCCCGGGGACATCGTTTCATCCTGGAGATAACTGATTACTTCTCCAAATAGGCAGAAGCAGTACCACTGAGGGAAGTGAAGACGGAGAACATCCTCCACTTCTTCAAGACGCACGTCATCTATCGGGTTGGAACCCCACGGCGGATTATCTCCGATAACGGGCCAGCCTACAGAAGCCATAAGATTAGCCGCTTCGCGCAGCAGCACAATATAGACTGGAGATATTCTTCAGTTTACAATCCACGAGCTAACGGTCTGGCCGAGGCCTTCAATAAGACCTTGACAAAAATCATAAAAAAGACGGTGTCCCGAAACAAGAAAGACTGGCACGAGAGGCTGCAAGAGGCCCTTTGGGCCTATCGAACTACGTTCAAGACGGCCATGAACACAACGCCGTACGCGTTGGTATTTGGGACGGAAGCAGTGCTCCCCCTCGAGATAGAGATACCCTCTCTACGAGTGGCGGTCCACTACGAGCTGACGGACGAAGAAAATGCTCACCTTCGGCTTGAGGAGCTCGATGCCCTCGATGAAACCCGGCTCATAGCGCAACAAAATCTAGAGGCCTACAAAGCAAAGATGACGCGCTCATACGAAAGATTGACCAGGCCGAGGACATTCCGCCGAGGCGAACTCGTACTAGTGGTCAAAAGACCTATGATCCCCAATCGTGCCAAGCGGGGAAAATTTGAGCCGAACTATGAAGGCCCGTACATCATAGACAAAGTCTACCAGGGTGGAGCCTATCTACTCATGGACGTGCACGGTGAAAGGCCTTTCAGGCCAATAAACGGCCGTTTCTTAAAAAAGTACTATGCTTAATGAGCCACAGCCTGGGTCAATGATAGATGACGACGACTATGTCCGCTCGCTATCTTTCTAAGCTCAGACTTTATAAGCAATAGCCGGCCTTCCCCTGAACGACGGACCGAAACGTCCTTAAACTAACGACGGAATGAAACGTCCTTAAACTAACAACGGACCGAAACGTCCCTAAAACTACTACCGCAGCATCCTTAGGCTGACAAAAAAAAAAGAAGAGAAAAAGAATATAAAAAAAACGCCATGTCCATAAGCAAAATGGGCACGGATGAAAACCCGAAAGGGCTCCGTGAGTAAAAACAGCAGGGCTGCCGGCAAGTGTTCGTGAAAACCCGGAAGGGCGCGACCTTGTAAAAAAAAGAGAGAAAAAGAATAAAAAAACGGTATGTCCATAAGCAAAAGGGGCACGGGTGAAAACCCGAAAGGGCTCCGTGAGTAAAAACAACAGGACTACCGGCGAGTGTTTGTGAAAACCTGAAAGGGCGCAACCTCGTTAAAGGACACTTACAAAGTCCTCTCGACCTTGTAAGGAGAAACCACCTGTGTGAGATCCTTACGACTCACAAAGGAGCAACACACTTAGGGATCCCCACGATTCCTAAGGAGAAAATGCACTTGCGAGATCCTTACGACTCGTAAGGAGAATTCTCTTATGGGACCCTCACGGCTCATGAGATTTGAAAGTCTTAAGTTACAGAAACCTAAACCTGTTCTTAAGCAAATCCTCCACAACCTTCGATATTGCCCTACAAGAGGCTTAATACTGACCCTTGTATACAATCCACGGGCGTGAATAAACATTTTCCTAACAAAGTCCCACCCGTGACTGGGGATATGTCCATATGGTGAACAACCCTTGTGAGTCCTCTTGACTCATAAAGAGAAAACACTCTTGTAAGATCCTTATGACTTATAAGAGAACATACACTTAGGAGTCCTCACGATTCCTAAGGAGAAAACGCACCCGCGAGATCCTCACGACTCGTAGGGAGAAATACCTTCGTGAGACCCTTACGGCTCATGAAGTCAAAAGCCTTAGTCGACGGGATCCTAACCCTGTTCGCTAAGCCACCTTTGTTCGATATCGACAGAGGCAAATGATGATTCGCTCCTGGCAATATTCCAGTTGTAGCGATGCTGATGCTGAGATTGGCACCAAATTCCAAGTTCCACACTCGCGAAAAAAAAACAGCAAGCCATACGTGCATACGAAATAGCCGAAATGATAGGGCAACTTGCAATAAAAATCAGCAAGTAAAAAATGTATGCATGAAAAATAGCCGAAATGATTGGGCAACTCGCAATAAAAAAACAGCGAGTAAAAATAAAATAAATAGCCGAAATGATTGGGCACCGCGAAAAATAGCCGAAATGATTGGGCAATCGCGATTTTCGCGATATAAAAAGCTGAAATGATAGAGCATCACGGAAAGAATAAAGAAAAATGATGAAAGAATGAAACTTTTTGCCCTACAGGTAATGCTACATCAATCTCTGTATACAATCCAGGGGCGCAAACAAAGAAGGAGTCACACTCTTCCTCCTCAGGTTTCATTAGAAGAAGAAGCCGAATCTCGACGGGCCACAAATAACCTAGAGATCATCCCAACACTCGTCTCGTAACGACGGACACGACTTCAAACAAAGCGAAGCAGCGGCAGCTCCCAATTCCATGGCTCGGTGGTATACATATCACCAACAGTCAAACCTCCATCCCGTGAAATGCGGATACAATCAGCAAAATTCCTGGTTACGTGGAACGCGGATAACGTCACTCTTTGACCCCGTGGAAAACATCCAGAGCGGATCCTGGTCCTCGCAGAGCACGACAGTGAACCCGTGTGAAGCATCCAGAGCGGAGCCTAGTCCTCGCCGAGCACGGCAGTGAACCCGTGTGAAGCATCTAGTGCAAAATTCCTGGTCACGTGGAATGCGGATAACGTCACTCTTTGACCGCGTGGAAAACATCCAGAGCGGAGCCTAGTCCTCGCAGAGCGCGGCAGTGAACCCGTGTGAAGCATCTAGTGCAAAATTCCTGGTTACGTGGAACGCGGATAACGTCACTCTTTGACCCCGTGGAAAACGTCCAGAGCGGAGCCTAGTCCTCGCCGAGCACGGCAGTGAACCCGTGTGAAGCATCTAGTGCGAAATTCCTGGTTACGTGGAACGCGGATAACGTCACTCTTTGACCCCGTGGAAAACGTCCAGAGCGGATCCTGGTCCTCGCAGAGCACGGCAGTGAACCCGTGTGAAGCATCCAGAGCGGAGCCTAGTCCTCACCGAGCACGGCAGTGAACCCGTGTGAAGCATCTAGTGCAAAATTCCTGATCACGTGGAACGCGGATAACGTCACTCTTTGACCCCGTGGAAAACATCCAGAGCGGAGCCTAGTCCTCGCAGAGCGCGGCAGTGAACCCATATGAAGCATCTAGTGCAAAATTCCTGGCTACGTGGAACGCGGATAACGTCACTCTTTGACCCTGTAGAAAACGTCCAGAGCGGAGCCTAGTCCTCGCCGAGCACGGCAGTGAACCCGTGTGAAGCATCTAGTGCAAAATTCCTGGCCACGTGGAACGCGGATAACGTCACTCTTTGACCCCATGGAAAACGTCCAGAGCGGATCCTGGTCCTCGCAGAGCACGGCAGTGAACCCGTGTGAAGCATCCAGAGCGGAGCCTAGTCCTCGCCGAGCACGGCAGTGAACCCGTGTGAAGCATCTAGTGCAAAATTCCTGGTTACGTGGAACACGGATAACGTCACTCTTTGACCCCGCGGAAAACGCCCAGAGCGGAGCCTGGTCCTCGCCAAGCACGACAGTGAACCCGTGTGAAGCATCCAGAGCAAATACCGGACTGTGGAGTCCTTAAAATCCATGGACTATGACGTCCTTAACCTCGACCGTGATGTCTTAAAACTAACGATCAACCACCATGATTCCCTACGGATTCTGCCTTGGTTTAAGGGTACATCTCTTCACTCCTTTGATACTTGGCGTTGTAATTCCTCAACGTCTTCAAAGAGGTGACGGGTCCCTGCAACCAAACATCTGACTGTGGAGTCCCTAAACCCACGGACTATGAGGTCCTTAACCTTGACCGTGACGTCTTTAAACTACGATACCTAGAGCAGCCCCCTGGCCCCGTGAAACACGGGCAAGGGAGACCACATCCAGCACTTGCAGGCCCTCATGGCCTGTAAGGAAGAAAACTCTCTTGTGAGATCCCTACGACTCTCAAGGGAAAACCCGCTTAAGAATCTTCACGATTCTTAAGAAGGACTTACACCTATGGGATCCTCTCGACCTGTAGGGAGAAAAATTCTTTATGAGACCCTCATGGCTCATAAAATACAAAAGTCTTAGGAGGCAGATCTTAACCCTGAATCCTGAGCCATCGCTGTCCTGCAAGGAGATCAAGATAGAATATCCGCAGAATACATTCAATGAAAAGGGGACACACCATTGAGAAAAAAAATGTATCTTTTATTCATAAACCAAAATGGATACAAAGTACAATTCATGAAAGAAAAAAAAAAGAAAGATTCTCTCATCCATGAGTATGTACAAAAAAGGGGAAAAGATACAAGTCCTCAAGCCGGCGGGCGGTGCAGTAATTTTACCAGCTCATCGTTCTGTTGCTGAGCTACGGCTTCATGACGCAAGATCTCCAGAAGACGAGCCTCCGCCTGAGCTTGCTGAGCCTGATACGAAGCAAGCCGAGCTTCGAGCTCTTTCTCGGTGGCTTTATGAGCCTCGACCCTCTCGCGAGTGAACGTGGCAGCTTTATCGAGAGCCACCACCTCTTTTATGGACTCCTGGAGCACTCGCCAGAGTTCGTACGCTTTGTTGGCCTTGGCTGTGAGGCTGGCCTGAAGCTCGCTCAGCGCCTTAGAAGCCAATTCTCTCTCCGAGAACTTGCGGCCAAGCCTCTTCTCGCACGACGTCATGTTGGCCGCACATCGTGCTATCAGACCCCGCAACTCCGCTTTTGCAGCCACGGCTTCCGAGGAAAGGCGAGAACATTCGAGAGCGTACAAACAAACCTCCACCTTCCTACAGAACTCCACCCAGACCCGCACCACCTCCTCGCTATGATAGGTGGCGAGAAAAGGAAGGGAGCCGTTAGCTTCAGCGGCAAACGCTTCGGCTGTGGTCGCGCTACCAGCACGGAGCTCCTCGACGAAAGAAGATAGGGAGACAAGGCTCAATTGGGCCAAGCGTTCTGAAGCCCGCAAAGCATAAGGGCCGGGCGGCATCACAATGCACGATTCCAAAGCCATGGAGACTGGCAGGGCTGTTCAAATTTGGCAAATGTCATTAAAACTCTTAAACACAGAACGAACGAGACTATAATAAAAAGTCACTCACCGACAGTCATGCAAGTAGGAGCTGAAGGTTCCCCTGGCCCTTCAACAACCTCGACCTCATCGTCAGCTTCCAAAACTATAAGAGACATCAACGTCATTTCGCGAAATAGTAACAATGCTATGGTAAAAAAATGGCGAATGACACTAACCTTACCCGGAGGAAAGGACAATACGCTGAGGGGAGATCGCCTGCGGAGCCGCCATCTCCAATAAACGCTGAAATGACTGTCGAGGCGACAGATCTGCGATAGTGGCCGCCAAACCGCGCAATTCTGGGAAAGATAAAAGAGTTCAGACTATGAAAGGGTTGTTAAATTAAAACGCAGAGGGTTACCTTCAACACTCCTCCCATTCTGAGCCGAGGGGATAGCAGCTTCAACGGTCTCCGCCGTGACCTCAGGCTCCAACAAAGGAAGAGTAGTCCCGACTACCTCTTTTCCAGCCTCTGGGCCGCCCTCAGTAAGAGTCATTGGGACGGCGACCTCCAAAGGAGCTTCCCCCAAAGGGGCAAGCGCTCCTTAATCAAGAACCGCCGCTGGAGGCTCTACCATGAGAGGAGTAGCCTCATCAGCCCCCTCCACGTCAAGCAAGGCTCCATCGAGAATTTCGGTGGGCTTTAGCTTTAATGGGCCCGTAGGGAGCTCCCCCAGCGTCGAAGATTCTGCACGATTCAAATAAGAATAATGATACATATGCACGGGCATAAATAATCGGAAAGACTACAAAAGAAGCACAACGTACCTATACGCAAAGAAGCCCTCAATATGGCTTCTTCAAGCCGCTGCTCCTTCTCAAGGAGGTGGGCTCGCCGGGGTTCAAGGGTAGACTCATGACCGTCGGTCCATAAAGAAAGGGCATCAGCTGCGTCTTCTGAAGCGGCCTGCTTCAAAGCCCTTTCCCCCATTCCTCCAAAGGACCGATAAATCGCCGCCGAATCCACGAAGGGTCTTCGTAAAAAATTACAGCGGGATAAGACTTCTTCGGAACCTTGGCGTTATGAGACGCGTCTTTTGAACGCCGTATGGCCTCAGCCAACTGTGCGGCCTCCTCATCAGCCGAACTCGGGAAGAGAAGTCCAGCGTCTGACTCTTGCAGGGCCAATGGTTCATCTTCAAGAATAGGCTCAGACTCCGCCACAGAATCGAGCAGGGTGGTGGCCGCTTTCCTCCGTCGTTTAGACCCAGAGCCGGTCGCTGAGGATGACCGCTTCCTCCCTCGCGAAGCCTTAGGGCGGCACTGGCCCACATCGCCCTCAGCGCCCTCATCCCTGTTACTCTCGCTCGGTGCCACAACCGAGGATGACATCGCCAGTGTCGACGCCACAGGGGGCGATACCGCCACCGGCAGGGGTGCTACCACTGGGGCCCGTTTACCCCGCGATCGGGAACCCAAGGGCATACCAGCTGTTGGAGTAAGGTCTACCCCTGACTCCCCCGGAATGAGCGCGGTGCCAATCTCCTTCAAAGGGAAGCGGACCGGAACCCTCGGTCGTAGCTTAGCCCCCGAAACCTGAGGAGGGGCGTCGTGACCAAGAAGCACCCTTCTTTCTTCAAGAATAATTGGGCTGATCCGATGAAGATACCAGCCCGTAAATGCACCTACACACCGGGGCATGTACTCAGCTTCAGGGACCATGAAACGGGAGCCGGTGTTCAGCCTCATGAAGTGATGAGCGGCATCGCGAACAGCATCGAGCGAAGGGATCGGGGCGACTATAAAAACCTCGAAAGGAACACCCTGGTCGTATCCAAGCTGCCGGGCGAATCGATGCGGATTGTACCACATAAAAAGAGCTGCACTGTCCTGGCGAAACACCAAGTAGCCCGGTCTAATTGTATACAAATGCGCGGCCTCTCGGGGCTTCAAAGAAGGTGCGTTGTCTTACGACTGGTCCCAGAGTTGTTGAATGGGACCCGAAGGAGTAGACAAGACCCGATCATTAAAAACCAACCCGCCAGCGGCAGCATGAGAAGAAATCAGCACCCGAATAGCCCCGAATTGAGTCGAGTCAGCAGCAGAAGCACCCACCAATCGCATAAGTCACGGGAAGGGATAGGCGTCGTAAAATGCGGGCCTCTGATGCATAGCGAAAGCCCCCAGCACGTGCATTTCGACCCAGGACGTGAAATAATGAAGCGAAAAGTTCACTACATCCACGCCGGGTGTAGAGGTATTGGCTGTGATGCCCAATCCATGATAGAGGTGCGCCAAGGCCGGAATGCTGATGGCCAACCGCGTCCCCTCAGCAATACGATGAGCCGGGTAGATGACCGAGGCTCTCATGAAGTGGCGATGCATGGGGATAACGAACCAACTGAGCCAAACACTAACAAACCCCACAAAGAACGTCTCCTCGTCCATGCCCGGGACAGCAATGGATTCAAAAGATATCGGCGACATAATAGGGATGTAGTACTGAGGTAAATCTGATTCAGTGGTCGGCAGCTTCTTCGGACCGAACCCAAAGGGGTCTCCAATGTTGGCAAACTTCGGGGCTGTCTTCGATAAGGCGTCCTCGCGAAGGAAACGAGCAATGAAGCTCTTGAAAGTAACACCCTGCTCTTCGGATTCGGTGAATAATCGGTCGAAGATACCTAGCGCCTTGATTAAACTGGGGCGCTTGTGGCGAACGACATTCTCAGCAGACAGGCCGTCAACCGGGATGGGCTCGGGTTCAAAAATGTACTCGTCAGGGGGCAGCAACTCCTCGTACAGACTACCCCTTATCGGCAACCCCGAGATGTCATAAAATTCAGCCAGAGAGATCGAGACCTCGCGATCTCCTAGAATGAAAGTGTTGGTGGGAAGATTCCATTGGTTCAAAAACGCCTTGACCCACCAGACATGCGGGGACTTATAATGGAAGAGTGACGCGTATATGGCCTGATAAAGCCCGACTTTCTGCAACCGCGCACGATGGACAGAAAGGATGTAGCGAGCCCAGAGAAGGTAGCCCGTAGGGTGCCGAGGAGTAAGCCCTATCTAATAAATTTGCCCCCACGGGTGGGCCTCACCCTGGCAGATACGCCGCCCCAAGATGTCTATGGCCGGGATCGGATGGTTCGGAATACTGGTCGTCGAAGGCTCGAGCCTCCCCGTTGGAGTCCAGTTGGGCATTTCCACAGCAAAAACCGTCCTCGGAGGGTCCATCGGTAAGAATGGGAAAGTGGGTTCCGTCGGTATCGTGCAAAGAAAACTCCGGCGACCCTGAATAATCTGACTATACCAAGATCCCCATTGAAGAAGGTTGGTACAGTTCGGGTCATGGGCCCGGATCATCGCCATCGCTTCCTCATCAGATGTCGACTGAGGAAAAGCAGCCTCCGAGCGAGAAAAGGGAAAGCACGGAACAGAAGCCATCGCACCTCAAATCCAATAAAAGGAGACCGTTAAAAGCAAAGTCAGCGATATATATATCCATGCATGAACATGAAGACTAGTTAAAGAAAGTAACAGCAGAGTTTTCTGGGACCATTGGCTACAAAACACATGGGCCCCACAGAATCCGGATGACGGCTCATTAATAATGAGACCAAATAGTTACAATAAAACAAAGGGAATATCCTCGTTAAATAAAGAATGGTGACCCTGCACATCCCCCCCACAGGATCTGTCTCGGGCTCTACAATGGATCCAACAAGATCAAAGGAATTAAATTCCCACAAAAGACATCATTACAAAGCTCCTGTTTCATTAATTGCAGAAGGACAACCTCGGGTCAAGAGACCCCAAGAAGCCTTCGTGTGAAGAAATTGAGTTCTTCATTGGAATTAAATTCCTTATTAAGAGAAGGGAATTAAATTTCCAGAAACATTTTTGGATGGAATTAAATTCTATGGAGTTGAAACGCCATCATCATCTCCCCAAGGATCATCCGACCCTAAGAGATCTACTGTTGGAGGTTAAGTGGTCTCATATTTGGTTAAAGAAATTGAAGAAAAATGGGTTCTTTGTGAAATCCTTAATGTGGATTTAAAATCCAGAGAGTTCTTCTAAAACAAAGGTGCTTCGGCCGTTCAACATTATTACCTGAGGAAAAGGGATCCTTCAACAGAGTTAAACTCTGAAAATGTTTCAAGGCAGAGAACTAAGCTCTGGAAGAAGAGAATTAAATTCTCA
Organism: Agapanthus africanus; assembly: GCA_030015575.1. Taxonomy (NCBI): domain Eukaryota; kingdom Viridiplantae; phylum Streptophyta; class Magnoliopsida; order Asparagales; family Amaryllidaceae; genus Agapanthus; species Agapanthus africanus. The sequence goes on along the minus strand of CM057347.1, from coordinate 529,539,425 downwards.
GAAAAAGTTCTCAAAGGAAGGAGATGAACAAAGTGAAGGCTCTTCTGAAGGGACATGAACATTTATAGAATATGATGGAGACGCTTCATCTCCCCAAATCCCTAGAGGAATCCAACGGTGACAGCGTTGCACTCACGAGGACACGTGAGAACAACGCTGTGGGGGCATTTGTTTCCTGATTTAAAATCAGGAAAGCTTATGGAAAAGGCTTCAGAAAAGGGTCACGTGTTTACACGTGACCAGCAGTCACGTGTTGGCACGTGACATCTAAAAGCATCAGCGAGGCAAATTCAGCTTCCCGACTACATCAAAGAAAAGGGGCTTCAGAAAGGGTCACGTGCTCCCACGTGATCTGGGTCACGTGTTGGTACGTGACAATTAAAAGCGGCTTCAAAGGCAAACCGGTTCCCTGATCAAATCAAGGAAAAGGCTTCAGAAGAGGTCACGTGCTCCCACGTGACCAGGGTCACGTGTTGACACGTGATAATCAAAAGCAGCAGATTTGTTCTCCGGCTAAATCAAGAAAAAGAATCCAGACGAGGTTCACGTGCTCACACGTGACCAGGGGTCACGTGATGGCACGTGATGGTTAAGCAGCAACCAGAAGACAGAGCGCAAAAGAAAGAAGAAGGCTAGTTCCAAGGGGGTCACGTGCCCACACGTGACCAAGGGTCACGTGACCGACTTCAAAGCCCATTTGTTAACAGAATTAAATTCTGAGAAAAGACCTCTCAAATCTTTCCAAAAGCAGCCGATTGAATTAAAGATTTAAAGGTGATTAAATATCATCTATCTATGGGAAAATCTCGAATTTGGAAAGATTTCCCCTTAAAATCTAACCAAAATAACAGAGGAGAATCTCTGGATTTAAAATCCAATGGTGAATAAAATTCACCTAATAATCCAAAGGTCCAAAACAAATGATGGATACAAATCAAATCTCTCAACGAAAGATTCATCAAAAACTAATTGACTCGGCTGCTTCTCCTATAAATAGGAGCCAAGAGACACACCAAAAAGATATATGCAGAGGGAAGAAAAGAGAGAGAGCCTTGATACTTGAGAGGAATTTGGATCTTCTGCAAAAGAAAACCCCAGGTAAGAAAGGGAAGGTTTCATTGAAAGAAAAGAGAATTTAATTCTCAACAGAGTTTAACTCTGATATAAAACAGAGGGACATATTTCTTCTCTCTTTGATGGAGGATCTGTAAAGTGCACATCTCCCCTTGAGTTGAGAATTTAATTCTCAATGGGTTGAGATCCTGCCATGCAGATCCAAAGCATAGAGAGGGAATGGAAGCACGAGAATTTAATTCTCACAGAACTATAGGAATTTAATTCCTTCAAAATAAAATTAGGGTTTGACCCTATGTTATGGGAATTTAATTCCTTCTCAATGAAAAGAATCAGGGTTTAACCCTAGTTAAGAACTTAGTTCTGTTAAAACAACAAGAATTTAATTCCCTTAATCTCATTCCCCAGAATAATTCTTTAACAGAGAGTAGGAGTTTAATTCCTTAAAGCTTGTACTAGAGTTTAACCCTATTCAGTTCTTCACATATATGAGGAATTTAATTCCTACAGAAAATTCAGAGTTCAACTCTTCAAAAGGAATTAGGAATTTAATTCCTCTGAAATTATTGTCAGGGTTCAACCCTACGAGAAATTTAATTCCTGAAAGGGATTAACAGATCTTCTAAACAACTACAGAAAAACAGGGTCACGTGTCACCACGTGACCCCCCCAAAAGATCTACAGAAAGCCCTTTGAGGCGGTGCCTCACGTGACCCACGTGATCCTTGAAAAGATCCCCTGTAAAGAACTTAAAGGCATCACCTCACGTGCCCACACGTGACTCCCAAAACGCAGAAGGAAAAAGCAAAGGAAATGAAAGCTTTGGGCGCTCTCACGTGACCCCTCAGCAAATGCTTTAACAATTAGCGCACAGATTCCCATCACGTGCCAACACGTGATGCTCTAAAAATAAAAGTGTTTAACACGTGTTCACAGATTTGAGGATAGACCAAAAGGAGATCTGGCTCCACGTTTAGGGCGCCCTCACGTGTCACCACGCGACCCCTAATGGGCATTCTAACAGACCAGAGCGGGGGCCTTCACCACGTGCTCACACGTGATGGCCGCCAGAATTAAAAGAGTTAACATTGATCTGCAGAATAAAATAAAGGGAATCAGGGCGCTCTCACGTGTCCACACGTGACCCCTCTCTCCTTAGTGTTTAACACCAATCTGAAGACTTTGTCCTCAGTGTTTAACACTGATTTTCGTAGTGTTTAACACTAATTTGGAAAACTCTATTAGCAGTGTTTAACACTGATTTGCTTAGTGTTTAACACTAATTTGAAAACTCCGTTCCCAGTGTTCAACACTGTTGGTCTTTAGTGTTTAACACTAGCTTTAGCCCAATTGGCTAAGTTTCTAGAGGCAAAGCCTCTCCTTCAATGGACCAACAGAGGGCCAATATTTCAAACATAATTGGACTTAGCCCAAACTGGCCATAAGTCCTCAAATCATCTTGAATTGAGCACATCTGCTCTTTCAACCAACTCATTGGTTCAAGGGTACATCTCTGAACTCCTCTGATATTTGTCGTTGTAATCCTTCAACGTCTTCAGAGAGGTGACGGGTCCCGACAACCACACATCAACAAGGACTGTGGGGTCCTTAAACTCATGGAATTATGCGTCCTTAAACTAAGATACGGACTGTGGGGTCCTTAAACCCGCGGACTTATGCGTCCTTAAACTCACGGACTTATGCGTCCTTAAACACACTCATATGGACTGTGGGGTCCTTAAACTCATGGACCGCAATGTCCTTAAACTACCAATGGACCACCACGTCCCTAAACTGGAACTTGGACCACCACGTCCCTAAACTGGAACTTGGACCACCACGTCCCTAAACTGGCGATGGACCACCACGTTCCTAAACTGGAACTTGGACCACCATGTCCCTAAACTGGCAATGGACCACTATGTCCCTAAACTGGAACAATAGAGCCCCAAATGCTCTTTTGTCGGATCTAAACGATCCTGTTAAGTCGATCTTAGTCCCAAACTGGACTAAAGTATCCTTAACAACCGTTTAAGTTGATCTTAGCCTCAAATATGGCTAACGTATCCTTAAACCTTCAAACAGACTGGACTATAAATCCCCCAATCAACTTTGGTTCAAGGGTACATCTCTGAACTCCTCTGACATCTGTCATTGTAATCCTTCAACGTCGTCAGAGAGGTGATGGGTCCCGACGGCCATACATGCAATGGACCACTATGTCCCTAAACTGGAACAACAGAGCCCAAACGCTCTTTTGTCGGATCTAAACGATCCCGTTAAGTTGATCTTAGTCTCAAATTAGACTAATATATCCTTAACAAACGTTTGAGTTGATCTTAGCCTCAAATATGGCTAACGTATCCTCAAACCAAACCCCCAAACCCAAATCTAAGATAATACGGATTTGGACTAGTCCACGCCCTACGGACGACGACATAACTCAGTCTCCGTAAACAATCCACGGGCAACAAAACATAAAATAAACACACACGACACGAAGTGACCATTTGGAGAAGGAGAAAGTTGTTACCGCGATGCGGTAGCGTAATTAACTGCAGGGGCTTGCGCCTGCAGGGAAGAGCGTCCCCACAATCAAAAACCCCTCAAGCGAGGGGGAATCTGACGAAGTCTGCTACATCGGACGCATCTGTTCAAACCTCCGATGCATGGTGCCATAAATCAACTTGGCATCTTCGGAGAGGCGGACAGATAGCACCAATTAGCATCTGCCCCGAATCTCAGGCAAGACGTCCACGTCGCTCCGCCATTCGGAGGGGAACAGTCTCTTGTGTACATTTTTTTTATATTGCTTAGTTACGCTTAGCGTATTTACTTCAGAGTAAATACGTAGTGGCCTCGTCGCGTCCCCTTCGCTGTACACCGGGAAGCAAGGCGTGACAACTAGCCGCCGCCTCCCCCTCAACGGAGGCGCGGACGAACCTCCTCCGCCAAATGCCATCAACGCCCTTACCGGCCGGATAGAACGACTCGCGTCCATCGTGGAGGCGTTTATCCGCATCCAAACGGAAGGGCAAGATCCCCAAGTCGCCGCTCCCCCGCCTCGGGACCGGGACCCCTATAGAGGGAGAGAAGGCTCTGCTCGTGCAGGCATGGCCGACCGACGCCTCACTGTTTCTGACAGCCGCAGGTCCCCCGGGCCGACATGTTCAATAACTCGGTGGGCACCGCTTCGTTTGGCTCCGAGGTCTTACGCCAGAGAGTTTCGCCTCAAGTCTCGTCGCACCCCTGTCCCTCCCGAGGCGGTGGCGGCCAGCTCGCCTGTTCGCAGGCATGACCGGCACCCCCTCCCTTGATGGGGTCGTGCACACGAGACTCTCCACGGTAGCTCAAAAACAACCCCACCGGAAGGCGTAAGGAACCTCATCGAAAGGAACCGAGGCTCGTCAAAAATCATGGTCATGACGGCGGAGGGGACGTCAAGTACCTACGAGACTCATCACCCTACGCCAGCCGCGGAGGCCGACAGCCGTCCGAGGAAGAAGGCCAGGGAGACTGAGCCGATCACTTTTGACGACAGGGACTTTCACGGAATATCCCTGCCCCACGATGACCCCCTGGTGATTACGGCTCGGGTCCATCAATACGAGGTGCACAGGATCCTGGTCGACTTGGGAAGCTCGGCAGACATTCTCTTCTATGACTGCTTTCTGCGCATGCAGCAGACCTGAGGCCGACCTCCCACGTCCTTTCAGGATTCACCAACCACTCCATCCCGGCGGAAGAGGTAATCACTCTACAGTTCAATGTCGGGGAGGCCGGTCGTACGCGGACAGTGCCTGTGGAATTCATCGTAGCAAGAATTCCATCGGCCTACAACATCCTCCTTGGCCGCCCCACGCTGAACTCCCTCCGATCCCAGATATCGACCTACCACCTGGCGATGAAGTTCCCTCTCGACCACGGCGGGATAGGTCGGGTCTATGGAGACCAGCGAATCGCAAAGGTTTGCTTCACCGCAACATCTTCATCGGAGAAGCCGGTCGACGATGTCGAAGGTAAGGGTGACATCAGGGGTTCTCTAGACATTCGAGACGAACAAAAAGAGGTCCGAGGGACCCCGGTGGAGCCTCTAACGGAGGTCCCCCTTATAGAAGGGGACGATGAAAAACTCGTTCGGATCGGGTCGCTTCTGACAGGAACTCAGCGAGACGACCTAGTTCATTTCCTCAGAAACAACTCCGACGTGTTTTCCTGGACACCTGCTGACATGCCTGGGATTGACCCCAAAGTTATATCTCACAAGCTCGGGGTAGATCCTACGGCCCGACCCGTCAGACAGAAAAAGCGAAGCTTCGCCCCGGTCAAACAGAAGGCTATCGAGGGCGAGGTGGATCGGCTCCTCGCCGCCAACTTCATTCGGAATGTGCCCTATTCGGAGTGGCTAGCGAATGTAGTCCTGGTCAAGAAGGCAAGCGGGAAGTAGCGCATGTGCGTCGACTTCACCGACCTCAACAAGGCCTGCCCCAAAGACAACTGTCCCCTACCTCGGATAGATCAGCTCGTTGACAGCTCGGCAGGCCACGAGCTATTGAGCTTCATGGATGCCTTCTCCGGCTACAATCAGATCCGTATGAATCTGGTAGACGAAGATTTCACCGCATTCACAACGGACAGGGGGTATACTGCTACAAGGTGATGCCCTTCGGCATCAAGAACGCCGGGGCTACGTACCAACGGTTGGTCAACTGCATGTTCAAGCCACAGATCGGCAGGAACATGAAAGTTTACATCGACGATATGCTCGTCAAATCAGTCTCGTCGACCAACCACGCCAAGGACCCGGGCGAGGCCTTCGAGGTACTCCATAAGTTCAAGATGAAACTGAACCCCACCAAGTGCGCATTCGGGGTCACCGGGGGAAAGTTCCTCGGTTTCATGTTCACCCACCGTGGGATCGAGGCTAACCCGGAAAAAATCAACGCTATCCTCAACATGACCGTGCCCAAGACCGACGTCGAGATCATGCGACTGACAGGGCGGGTAGCCGCTCTGAGCCGTTTCATGTCAAGCTCTGGAGAAAAGTGCCTCCCATTCTTCAAATCTCTAAGGAAAATCCCGAAGTTCAAGTGGTCAGAAGAGTGCCAGACCGCCTTCGACCAATTAAAGAGGCACCTTGCGACGCCACCGCTGCTAACTCAACCATTTGAAGGAGACGAGCTCACGCTATATCTGGCGGTATCCGATCAAGCAGCGGCTCAGTACTCATACGAGAGGTCGACGGAGCGCAGAAACCGGTGTACTACGTGAGCCATGTCTTCAAAGACGCAGAAACGAGATACCCAGCCATAGAGAAGATTTTCTTGGCACTCGTTGTGGCCTCAAGAAAGCTACGACACTACTTCCAGATGCACACTATCCTCGTCCTCACCGAGCGCCTGCTGGGGGCTATCCTCGCCTCACCCGAATTCTCGGGCCGCTTAGAGAAGTGGAGGTGGGATGTAACGTTTTAAAAATAATTAAATAAATAATTAAATAAATAAAATCGTTTAAGTGAATTTTATGATTTTCGGTAAAGAAAAACGTATTTTTCGTAAAACTAAACCGTAATTATTTTTCACTATAAATTTAAAAATACCTATTTTAATTATGTTATTACTAGTAAATGGTGTTTATTTAGTCACTTATAAATTTTTAGTTTAATTAAATATTTTTCCTAAATTAATTATTTTAAATATTAACATAAGCTTTATTTATGCACTAAATTAGTGTAAATTTCAAATTTGAAGGGGTTTAATTTGCAAAAATGAACCATTGCATATTAGAATCTAGTGTGTATCATGCAAAATTTATTTATAAATTTTTCCATGATTCTAGACATTTCTTTGGTTTATTTACGTTAGAAATGAAAGAAATTAAAGAAAATGTTGAAAAGACATAAAGAGGTGATATTTTGGTGTAAGTTTCTACATCATTCTTCACTCTTTTCTTTCTCTCCCTCACCTCCTAATTTTTGGCCGGCCTCATCCCTTTGGCAGCCCCCCCATTTTTCTCATTTGATTTTGTTGCAAAAATCCACCAAAATCCATCAAAAATTCAATTAAAAATCCACAAAATCCTAATAAATTCATACCCTCTATTCTTTGCTCTTCTTTGCATGGATTTTGGAGATGGAAAGCACTCATTTTGGAGGCTCATTTTCATGTTTGGATTTTATGTTGTGGAGGTATAAATCTTTTTCTTTTGATTTATTTTTATTAGATGTTTCTTTTAAGCATAATTAGATTTATTAAATTAATTCTATTTGCAAATTTTAAAATTCAAGTTAGGGTTTGTAAATTCAAGTTGTGGTTTTATTAATTAATTAGGGTTGTAATAACTAATTTGACACTTTTAGAAATGGAAAATCATGTATGGTTGATATATTGTAAATTGTTGATGTAAAATTGTTTAATTTAAACAATTTTGCAAACTAGATTTCTATATATTATATATATTGGTGAGATAAATTCCAATTAATGTTTGTAACATTATATTGTTGTTTTAATGAGAATATTTACATGTTTATGGAATGAAAAACTTAGTTTGGTCACTAGTTTCTTTTGATAATTGAAAAATACTAATAAAATGCTATTTTTGCTAACTAGTTTTTGGAAATTCTTAAATAAATGAAATTTAAAATATAAATTATGGTTTCATTATATCATTATCATTATAAATTATAGTTTAATACATTAATTCATGCAAAATCAAGTTTGTTGTGATATTGTGACATTTTGCTTGTAAGATGTTGAAAATTGCTAAATGTTGTAAACTAGAAATTTCAAATTAATACAAATTTGTGTAATAAAAATATAGTAATGGGTTGTATAGTCTAGTTATGCTATTTAATGAGTATCATGACCATTGGTTTCATTAAATGTCAAGTTCTGAAGAAAAAACGGTAAATTGGCATTTTCGGGTTTTACGAAATCGGGTGATTTGATGGATTTTAGGGTTTCGATGAATTAAATAATGTTTTATATTATAAGTAATGAGTTTTAAAACTATGAGTTGGTTGTTGATATTTATCTCGATTAATCGGAGTTTGTACGCCGATATCGAGCGATATTTGGTTATTTTGCGTGAACGGGACATAGGTTTTAACCTATGCGCGTTCCGTGTGTCGTTTTGACTTTTGTATGTGATTTAGTTTACGATACTATATATGTTTGCGTATAGGTATCCCTCACGTGGACTGCGGGCGATAAAGAAGAGGATGGCGACACCGTCTTTGGCAAACATGGACCAGGTGAGTAGATGTATATCTACGGGGGGAAATCGGATGGATGGCGTTTAGCACCCCCCGCACGTAGAATAGGAACGGTACTTATTGACATTAGGAAGCCAGATGTGACCCTAGATTTTTAATAAGTAGGACCCTAGTAATGACCCTAGGCTGGACTAGACTGATTTAGGAAGACCATACCAGAGGATGAATACCTTGGAAGAGATTCGTAGGTTTCAGGTAGATACACACACACGCACACTGAAACTCGACGTGGTGTATACGTGTATGTGTGTGTGTGTGTGTGTGTGTGTGTATATATATAGGACTAGGTGTAGGTATATATATATATATATATATATATATATATACAACACGTATATGGGATACAATGATGTGATATGATACACGGGAATGATACAGTATAGCTGGGCTTGATGCCGTGATTCTTGACTATACGGTCGTATTATGATGTTAGCGGATCATAAAAAAAAGTGATATAATGAATAGGTATACATAGATAATAAAGGGTGGTGATGATATAGAGGTACATGGGACTCTAAAATAGCACCCGAACCGTAACATGTGATTGATATTTGATATCTTATAGGCGTGACTTAATCACGACTTGACATATGTGACTTGATCAAGATATGATATATGTGACATGACATTTCTGAGGATAAATTAACGGTGTATATTTATGCTAACAATGATATATGATTGATGTATGCGATTACAGTATAGCACCTTGATCATGACATGTGTTGATGATATTATACGAATAATGAGACACGTAGGTGATACTTGACCCGTACCCCGATATTGGGATGTCGTACGATAGATTTTACCGTACGAGGCATAGATGTGATGATTGATCCGCACTCTTGTTTCGAGGAAACCGTACTACGTGCGTGACGCTATTGAGGCTGGATCGCCGACTATTAGAGATATGGACTCAGACTTTAGGTGTACCCTTAGTTCTTATCGACTAGTTCTTAGGTTTAGTTCTTTAGGAGGTTAGATGGACACTAGTTAGGCCCGAGACATATAGTTGCAGTTATACTTGTATATCGAATGAGTGGTTATGCACTTCTGTCTTTACATTCATACTGTAATCATAATGTTGCATGTTCATACATATGTTTCTATAATCAGAATCAAACTCTGCCTGTTAGGACACTAACACCATTACCGATGATGCGCATATTCCACACACACTTATTTGTCGGCTCACACACATCATCATCGGTAATTGCTACGTCACGTACACTTTAGATCATATTATCGTTTATTGATGCAATCAGCTAACAACTAGATTGATGTAATATCGTGATTGCTCTCTGGGGTTAGTATAGACATGGCATTGATTACTTAGACATTTCATGCATTCATATTTCCATGTTATCATGCAGTATTATGGGCATATGCCGACACTTATCATATACTTACTCATGATTTTGGGATTTTGGTTTTCTATGAGATTTCTGGATTTTGGGGAAAACCGCAAAAATATATAAAAACTTCTTTCTCTCTCCTCCTCTCTTTTTTAAAACATAAGATGCGGTTTTCTCGTGATGTATGTGTCGTCCACCATGAGATTTCATGCTTTCTGTTGGATTTCGAGACCCGATTCGATGAGTGGATGAACCGTCTCGGGTACATGGTGGGCCCGGTATGGCATCCCGGGGCAAGAAGATCGAGTTGTAGACGATGAGCCTGGCAGGGGAAGGCTACCTACCGGTGATGTCTGGCGCGGCGGATATCCGGAGGATACGGACCGTTGTCGTGAGATTTGATGATATGGGCCGATCCGGACTGACGGAGCCCGAGATATTGAGACTATGAGACATTGCGATTATGAGGTATTGAGACTTGAGATTTACATGCTTTGTGTCGATACTTGACACGGATTTCCATGGATTTCATTGTTGATATTTCAGATTTCTATACACATTTTACTATGATAAAAGTTAAAGATTTCTTATACAGATATACCTAGATTTCAGGATTGGTCATTTTACATTCATGGTGCATGCATACTCATTCATATGACATAGTACTATATGAGGCACTGACACGAGCACGGAGTATTTGCATTTACACGTAGCTTATTATCCTGTCTTGCTTGATGACTAGGAGTATATTAGTATATTATTATGACCTAGGATAGCGTCGTGCATTCGATTTCTTTTCGTAAATGTCTTCTACTCACGAGTTGGCAACTCACCCCCGTTGTGCCAAATTTTATTACAGGTTGATGTACAGGGTCCCTTGGCAGTTGCTGGCACAACATTTTCATTCCGGGTGATTTGCACGGTAGGTTGGTTCATTTGTATCTGAACCGCCGTTGTATTTTTATTATTTCATTTATATCTAGAAAGCTCCATCAACCAAACTTGTATTATTTGATAGATTACTGGACCATTTATTTATTTCGACCTTAGAGTCGCGTGTATTATTCTGATTTGGTGGATTTGTTTTCTTTTGAGTTTTGAGCCTCGCCCTTTGGCGTTGTATATTATTGTGCTTGTTGTGGTTGTTTCCGCCTGTTGGCGTTGAGCTAGCTCCCATTTGGGGATGCTTTTTATTGTTTATGTATATTATACTTGTTGTACCCGTTTGAGGCCAGTTTTTACAAAGGAGACTCTGCCGAAATTTTTGGGAAAATTTGCTGATGCTTTTAAACTTGTTTTCTTCATGTTTTCTTTTACTTCTTTTGCTTTTATATGGTTTAGATTTCTGGGCTTCGGCTTACTTAGGTTACGTTGTGCCTCTAGACGTTTCGTAATCTAAGTGCCGGCCATGTTCCGTACTTTCGGGTCGTGACATGGGAGCTATTCCAGTTTGACATAAAATACCGCCCGAGGCAGGCCATCAAAGTACAAGCCTTGGCCGATTTTATCGTCGAGTGCACCATCCCCAGCAAAGAACTGGAGTCCACACCGACCCACGTGGCTCAACACCCGATCATGGGGAGACCCGACTCGGTCCCTGAGTGGGTCATTTACGTCGATGGGTCCTCAATCGAGGAAGGCTGTGGCACCGGCCTCATCATTCGGGGCCCCAACGAGGCTGAAATGGAGTATTCTCTAAAGCTCGGATTCAAGGCCTCAAACAACACGGCAGAGTATGAGGCCCTGCTGGCTGGACTTTGCATGGCCTCCGGGCTGGGGCTGAAAACAATTCGAATCCGCAGTGACTCAGACCTAGTCATTGGCTAAGTGACCGGCCACTTCGAGGCTCGGGAACCTCTAATGGTGAAGTACCTGGCCGAGGTAAGAAAACTTTGGAAGAACTACGACGAAGTCCAACTAGAGCAAATACCCAGGCAGCTCAATGCCCAAGCCGACGCCCTGAGCAAGCTGGCTTCATCCTACTCGGCCAACAACAAGCGATCTATCCTCTTCGAGACCTTGCCACGGCCCAGCGTGGAAGACGGGGCTACAATACTTCATGTATATACAGCGCAGGAAGATGACCAAGACTGGAGGAAGCCCCTCGTGGAATTCCTAAGGGATGGTACGCTCCCAGAAGATCGGGGAGCAGCCTGCCGTCTCCGGGCCAAAGCCCGTCACTTCGTCTGGAGCAGTGGGAACCTTTACAAGAAATCCTTCATTCAGCCCCTGCTCCGGTGCGTCGACCCCTATGAAGCCGACTACGTCCTCCATGAGATCCATGAAGGGGTCGGCGGCGCACACCAAGGGGCCCGAACCTTAATCCAGAAGGCATTGCTCCAGGGGTACTACTGGCCAACTATTCATGAAGACGCCCAGAAGCTCGTCAGGAGATGCAAAAGTTGCCAACTCCACGGAAGCATACCCCGCCTTCCGGCTACCGAGCTGACCACACTGACCTCCCCGTGGCCATTCGCCCAGTGGGGATTGGACATGATAGGCCAGTTCCCTACCGGTGCGGGCGGGCACAAATATGTCCTCGTCGCAGTAGATTACTTCATGAAATGGATCGAGGCCGTCCCCATCAGGAAACCGGATGCCGCCATGACCATCAAGTTCCTGCAGAACAACCTGATACTCTGGTTCGGCATCCCGAGGTGTATCATCACTGACCACGAGACGAACTTCGAAAACGAGAAAGTGAAGGATTTCTGCAATGAATATCATATCCTCATGAAGTTTGCCGCGGTCGCACATCCCCAGTGCAACGGGCAGGCCGAAGTCGCTAATCGGGACGTCCTCCGAGGTCTCCGGACCCTCCTAGAAGGACGCCAAGGCAGTTGGGTCGAGGAATTGCCCCGGGTCTTATGGGCCCTGCGCACGTCAAAGAAGACCCCCACCAGGTAGACCCCTTTCAGCCTCTGCTACGGGACCGAGGCTGTAACACCCGAGCCCAATACTACTATTTTTCTGTTACCAGTTGAGCATTAGATATTACTCATTTCTTTTAGCTTGCCTGTTTGACACTTACCGTGAAATTTTATCTGGAAAAGTCATTTCTGCATATAACAAATTTTAGCACCTAAAATAAAATTAAAAATATCCATCTTGGCCTACTCGACACCCCTAGCCGCGTGGTAGCGTCCGTGCATTGAGTTCTCGTCCCGTTCGGTGAAACGAGCGAGTTTGGACGGCTACGCGCGCGTATAAGTGTCCGACTTGGGGGTATGCTTTTTAATCATAAAACATTTCATTTTAAAATTTGGAACCCGCTTAAAATCCTATTATTTAAATTTCAAATTTTTGGACCCAACCCGGGCATAATTTGGAAATGTTTCATTTAGCGCCAAAATCCCAAATTAATAAAATATTCAAAACCTTATAATATTTCGTCTATAATATTCTTACGGTTATTTTAAGATTCTTAAATCTTTAATTATATCTTTTTTAACCATTTATTATCTCCCTGGCCAATCAGCATAAGCTTTTTCTGTGGGCCCCTCCACTCATTCTCTCTCCCTCGTATCTCTTCCTCTCTCTCTCTACCTTTCTCTAACTCTCTCTCTCTTCCCTATATATCATTCTTCCCCCCTCATAATTTTCCCAGAACGAGAAAACAAAACCCATCGCGAACCCTAACCCTAGCCGTCTTCACCGTCGCCGCCGCAGCCCCGACGCCGGCGCCGGCGCCACCATCGCCCTCGCCTCCGCCTCCTCGCCTCAACCGAACCTGTTTCCTCTCTCCCGAGCACCCTGTGCAGCCGCGGCCACCTGCAGATTTTCCCCTGTAGTTGCAAAGTCGCCGCCGGCAACCACCTGCGCCGCCGACCATCACCTCGCCGTGTTCTCCTCACCCCGAGACCTCCTCTTTCTCTTCTTTCCGGCACACCCTGCACCTTCCCCGACGCCAACCGACCACCCATCGCCTGCAACCTCACCCTCGCCGGAAACCCATCACCACCGACCACCCGTCATCTCCTCGCCTCCCAGCAAACCCCCAGAACGCCAACACCACCACTACCGACCGATTTTGCACCTTCCCTGATCACCTCTACCGAAACCCTTCTCGTTGTCGTCACCGTCACGGCTTGAACCGCCGGTGATCTTGACGGCACCGATCGCCTCGCTGCCGGGTTGCCGAGAGTGCATCCATCTCTGTCCAAGATCATCCCGAGCCCTTGCTGTTATCGTGTCGCGTGGGTTCGCGCCTCCGTTCTCGTGTTTGTCGTTTCGTCGAGGCAAGTATTCGATACTTGCTACATGCTATTACCACTTTATAACTTGCCTTAATATACATGTGTGGTTTAATGATATATTATTTAGTAAATCACCTTACATACATTGCTTCCTGTTTAACCCTAGTAGCATGTCAAATTAATTATTTCCTGATAAACCTGTACATGATAGATTACATTTGATTCACTGCTATGATGCTTTATTTCCAGTTTAGTTTATCAAATATGCATGTATAACTTAAACCGGTTAAATTACGATTGCATTCTTTAAACAGATTATACTTGTCGTGGCATTCTTGAAACACTCAATATATTATTAACCTGATTACAGCAGTTACGTTCACCGTCCTGCACTCACGTGATATTGACACTATCTATTTAACACAATTGAAAATTGTACAGCTAGATAATAAATCCGATTATTGTTTAACGCGTTGATTTGAACATGATGCTGCTTATATATCTGTTTGCGAGCACACCCACGATATCGTTACATCTTGATTGACATTGTCACACATGGTATTTATATGATACACCTGACATGGAACCGTTTACTATTGACTTGACCTGATGTACCATGACCTGACCTGTTACCTGATCTCGTGCCTAATGCCAACAAACCTGACATGTAGTCCTCAAGGACCATTCCTGTTGTCTATCCAGACAAACCTGCTGTTACCTGATCCTGTGTTGGCATTAGTTCTTGATTACTGAATACCTGACCTGACACATATAACTTGGGGGTATGGGGAAATCTAAGGTGAACCTGACTTGTAACTCGACAGTTCACTACCTGTTCGAGTGTACACATTCCTGTTTTGTGCCTAGCGGCATGTCTCGGTTTCGGCCGAGAATATTGTGGCCGTGGTCCCGGGTATGTACGGGATACTATCGAGTGTACACATTCCTGTTTGTGCCTAGCGGCATGTCTCGGCTGCAGCCGAGAATATTGTGGCCGTGATCCCGGGTATGTACGGGATACTATTGAGTTACTGTTTCCCCCAATCAGAGCAAAGCTCTGCTGGAAATTCAAAATTCAAATTTTGAAGCAACGCTTCAAATCCCGGGCGCAACGCGCCACGTGTCCGGCGCTGATACGCCAGCGCAGCGCCCAAGAAGACGCGCCCAATCAGAGCAAAGCTCTATTTTACTGAAGCAACGCTTCAGTTGCGCAAGCACTGCGCTGCGCGACACGTGTCAGCGCAGATGCGCTGCGCTGCGCTCTGCGCTGCGCGACACGTGTCAGCGCAGATGCGCTGCGCTGCGCTCTGCGCTGCGCGACACGTGTCACGCGCTGGGGCATTTGCGCCAAACTGAATTAAGATTTTAAAGAAATCTTTCTGTTCTTGTTAAAACAAGAAGATTTTCTTCTGTAAAACAGAAGCCCTTGGATCAAAGATCCAACGGTGGGGAAAATTCCCCAAATCACTCAGAGAAAGATCTCTTCAACAAATTTAACTAATTTATGGGCACTATAAAAAGGACCCTAGGCCTCAATTCAAAGGCATCAACATTTTTCTAAAAAAAAAAGGGAGAGAGAGAACTTTGAGAAACTCCTCAAGAATAAAAAAAAGGTAAAAATCCTTTAGAAAAAGAGAAAGTTCTCTTATGAACAGATCATAGATCTAAAAAAACAAGATCAATGATCTTTATTAAAAATAAAAGAAAATAAAATAGTGCTTTGCACTTTTCATGAACCTTTGGTTCTCTGAGATAAGAAAAACAAGAAAAAAAAACATATTTTTCTTTGATCTAAATTGGATCAAGAAATCAAATAGTGCTTTGCACTTGAAAAATTGCTCTGTTGCGCTCCTTTATTGGCGCGCTCACCAGAGAGCGCCACGTGTCAGCAGCGCAACAGCGCAACGCACTAGCGCAGCGCACTGCGTTGTTGCGCTTGCGCTCACCAGAGCGCGCCACGTGTCAGCAGCGCAACAACACAACGCACTAGCGCAGCGCACTGCGCTGTTGTGCTTGCGCTCACCAGAGCATGACACGTGTCATCACCATATGAGCTTGCGCTCATTACCTGGCGCAAAGCGCCAGACAAATGCACTGTATTGCTTATAAAAGGGCCAAGCCCAACTAAAGAAGGCCTAACAGGCCTAATAAAAGGCAATGCATTATTTTAAAAAATAAAGCGCAGAGCCCAAACTAAAACAGATGCTCTGTATCATAAATAAAGGGACAGAGCCCAAATCAAAAAAGGCTTAGCAGGCCAGAATAAAATGCAGTGCATTATTAAATATGGGCAAAGCCCTAGCATAGGCCTAATAGGCCAAAGACCAAGAAAAATCTTGAATATTCTCAATGGGACTTAGCCCAATTCTAGCCGTAAGTTCTCAAATTAAATTGACTGAGCATAGCTCTCTCTTAAATCAATTTATATCCGGCTCGAAGGTACATCTCCGAACTCCTCTGACACACGTCGTTGTAATCACTCAACGTCGTCAGAGAGGTGACGGGTCCCGACAACCACACCCTTCAACAATGGACCGAAACGTCCCTAAACTAATATTGGACCGAAACGTCCCTAAACTAATATTCGGACCGAAACGTCCCTAAACTAATAACGGACCACCACGTCTTTAAACTGGAATATGGACCCCCATGTCCCTAAACTGGCCATGGACCGCAACGTCCTTAAACTACCTATGGACCACTATATCCTTAAACTGGAACAATAGAGCCTCCAAATGCTCTTTTGCCGGATCTAAACGGTCCCGTTTAAGTTGATCTTAGCCCCAAATATGGCTAACGTATCCTTAAACATTTAAATGAATGATAAAACTCCAAATCAACTTTGGTCCAAGGGTACATTTCTGAACTCCTCTGACACATGTCGTTGTAATCCTTCAACGACGTCAGAGAGGTGACGAATCCCGATGGCCATATATTAAATGGATCACCACGTTAAGTTGATCTTAGTCTAAAACAGGACTAACGTATCCTTGACGAACGTTTAAGTTGATCTTAGCCGCAACGTGACTAATGCATCCTTAAACCAAAAACACCAAACCCAAATCTAAGTAAATACGGATTTGGACTAATCCACGTCCTACGGGCGACGGCATCGCTTAGTCTCCGTATACAATCCACGGGCAACCACGAACAAAACAAACACACACGACACGAAGTGAAATTCTGGAGAAGGAGAAAGTTGTTACCGCGACGCGGTAGCGTAATTAACTGCAGGGGCTTGCGCCTTCAGGGAAGGGCGTCCCCACAATCAAAAACCCCTCAAGCGAGGGGGAATCTGACGAAGTCTGCTACATTGGTCGCATCCGTCTAAACCTCCGATACAAGGTGCCATAAATCAACTTGGCATCTTCGGAGAGGTAGACGGATAAAACCAAATAGCATCTGCCCCGAATCGCCAGCGTCAGGACACTGCGGTCTTGTGCGCCGTCTTTCGGAGGGGAACAGATTCTGGCACGCCCGGTGGGACCTTTTCCTCTTTTCACTCCACACTTCGTGTGTCGTCTTCGTGAACCAATCTCGGTTTGTTAACTGTTGTCTTTGGATTTCCAAGTTACTAAGATTTGGTCTTTTGTCTGGCGCAGAACTCAAGCATCCATGGCTTCTAACTGCATCAACTGCGCGAAGTGCCACTGCAACGGACGCTCCACCTCGCCTAGAGGTGTAGCATATGGGCCCCAAGCGGCCTCTTTCCTCGCTCTGCCGGTAGAACAGGTGACCCAGGCCACCACTGGCCTGTTCTTCGGGACCGTGATCCCACCTACAAGCTTTCCTACGCCAGTACCTGCACTGGAGGCGAACAAGAAGTCGGTCTTCGACCGACTCACTGCCACGACGGCCCCTGTCAACGGGTCGCCAACTACCAAACCGACAGCCTCTGTTTTCACCAGGCTAGATCAGGACTCTAAACTGGCTGTCCCAAAGAGGGCAACGGCCGCTGTTCCGGAAGTCGTTAAGGCGGCCTTTCCCGCCAAACAGTCAGTCTTTTCAAGACTGATGATTCCTGCTCCTGCCCCTGCACGAAGATCTTTCTTTAACAGATTGGATATTACCCCGCAAGGAACAACCTCAGTCTTTAAAAGGTTAACACCGGCGGCGCCTCATTCAGGCGGGGGGCAAAAAGAAGTTATCTCTATCTCTGAGCCAGTCCAAGCGGCTCGTCGTGCTCGACGTCGTCATTGGCAACGAGTGAGGAAGGCGGGGGCAACGCCCCCTCAGGAATAACTTCACCGGCTCCAGTGGTGGAAATCAACGCTGCTGTTCCAACTGGGAACAGCTTTGAACTGCTGAGGAGGGTACGGAAGAACTCTCCAACCGCTACACTGAAGAGATCTCCTCCACCTGCGGAGAGAGTTCCAGAAACGAAGCAAGAACAGCCCCATCAACGGCTGTCCTCAAGAATTTATAAAGTTTGGAGGAGAGTTCAAGACTCCGTGATCGACCTGGATCTCTCCCGTCAACGAAAGAAGACGAAGGTGCAAAAGGAAAAGACCGTCCTATTGAACAGCAAGGGACAACGATCGCTAGGGTGCCCACTACAACGGCCCCTTCAACTTCAACGGCCCACAAGAGAAGGAGGCCAGAGAAAACCCCCGCATCAGTGGCAAAAGTTAAAAATGGTGAACCTAAACGCCCCAAGTCAGGGGGCATAATAGTTCATACGGTTTACATGGCGTCGGGAAAAGAAGACAGCCGTACATCCACGGGTCATAGACCGCTTACACGGTCAGTGACCAAGGCTCAGGAGCAGCAACAGAAGCTCCAGGAGATGATGAACGCTATGGCCGCACTTACAGGGCCGAAAGAAACCCCGGAAACATCCTCAGAAGAACGTCGAGAACAAGAAACGGACGCCGAATTCCTTCGGCGCGTGCTAGAGAAGAAAGATAAAGAGGCTGCGGAACAGGCAGCCAACATAAAGAAAATGGCCCTCCTGTTCCAGGATATGGTGAGTATGATGATTCAACAAGATCCACCTGCTGGGGATCCCCCGATCATTCTTGAAGACGATAGGGGAGAGACATCGAATCCTCCACCGACTCTATCCGCAGCTAAAGAGGATACCATATCAAAAACTGATTTGGATGAATACATTGCCCAGCAAATACGGGTGCATCAGGCGACTGAAGCAGCCGGTCAGGTCGTAAAGACAGGGCGGCCATATCCGGGTTGGTACGATCAGATTAAGTACCTGCCAGGCTATACAATCCCTAAGTTCCATGTCTACAAGGGGATGGGTAATCCTCATCAGCATGTTGCCCAGTTCAGGGCACTCTGTGGCAACACCGGCGGTGACGACAAGCTGTTGTTTCGCCAGTTTGTTGGAAGCTTATCAGATACGGCGTTCGAGTGGTATTCTGAACTCCCAAACGACTCTATTAAAACCTTCGCGGAGATGGAGCTGCTGTTTACTCAACGTTTTGCAAGTGCCAGTGAGCGTACCCCGATGACGGCACTGATTAACGCCAGGGTAAAACCCGGCGAGACATGGGTTCAGTACGCTATACGATGGCGAAATTTATGGTCGAAGTGTGAGCAGCGCATTGAAGAAGCTCCCGCAGTTGGTATGTTTATGGGAACCCTCGATCCACAAGCAACCATATCACAATTTATGATGTTTTTCAAGCCAACTACCTTCCAGGCGTTGATTGACAAACTAGCGCAAATGGATCAAATGGGCCATAAACCTCCTCTTCCAAGGCCGGACTCCCGAAATGACAAAGGGAAGGGAAAAGCGATCGTCGTCGCTAACGCTCAACAACAACCGAGCGACCCGAAGCCAGTTGCTCGTCAAAATAATATGCGTCCGTACGTACCCCTTGAGGATAGGATGGGACGTCCTTATTCCTTTCCCCGCGATAAAACGAAGAGGTTATTCGAGCTAGCGTTGTGCAACAGACTTATAAATCTGCCGGATCCAAAACGTCCGTTGCAACCAAGTGACATCAACGAGCCCAACTACTGTCCTTATCACCGAGTACTAGGCCATCCGATCAAAGATTGCTACGTTTTCAAGAATTGGCTTGAAAACCAGTACCGACAGGGCAAGTTTGCCTTATCTGACAAATGGAAGGTGAATCCCCCGCAGCCCCACACCTCTAAGGGGACGAATACGCCGGGGGCAACATGCTCCGTCATTGAAGAAGCTCCTTAAGAGGTTGTATTATCAGCCAAGACAAAGAGGATGCTAAACGATCTTCAGACATATCCAGCGATCAAGTGGAAGAACCCGCTGGAACCGCAGATCATTGAAGGGATGTTGAAGCTACGTCCAACTCCGAAGACCGATGGTGGTGGCTCAAATGCTTGCAACCAGTCGTCAAAATCTTCGAAGAAGAAGAAAAAGAAGTCAAAGAAGCCCGTGAAGCCTAGCGACAAGCGCACGGACTTACAAAAGCAAATTGACGCGCTGGATGAATACAACCAAAAGGCCCGGACTCCCATTACACCCCAAGAGTTCCTCAATCACGCCTTTCAAGAAAGAGATGAGGGAGAAAGTTCATCAGATGAATCCGAGGAATATGTGGCGAGCTGTCATATGATTTCCCATTCGATCGCGAACAATGAGGAGACTCCTGGCACTAAAACGCTGGGGGCAGATACCGAATCAAAAATTCCGGAGCCATCAGTTGAAATGATTGACGCGTTCCTTAATGAAGCTCGATTGAAAAGTAAAGCTGATCGAGAACGCGAGACGGCTATATTTGAAAGGGCCAAGCGCCAGCGACTTGATAAAAGAGCTGAGATGATCCCGCTGGAGCTAAACACCTCCGCTACCGACAAAAGCCAATTCAAGATAAAGAAAAGGTTTGCTAAGGCCATATCAATGGGTATGAAGCTACCATCCTTTGGAGGAAACATCACCGATGAAGTGGAAACGCACCCCTCCTATTGCTTATATCATCGGAAGGTTTCGCACCCTACTCAAGAGTGCAAAGCTTTCGATAGATGGTGGCAAGGGTATGTGGCTCATCGACAACACTTTAAACGGGAAAGGCGTAAAACTCGTCAGGAGCAAAGAAATATGACCGAAGGGCTTGAAAGAACTACCGACGATTGTCATATGGTTAACAATGGCGGGTCACAAGTACCTACATTCGGGAGCGATTCTGATGAGGAGCTAGAACTTGCCCCTCTCTTTAAAGAGTCAACTTCGGGAAAAGAAGAAGAGCCAATGGTTTGTGAAAATATCCAGCTACGCAATCGGACGCTACCTGAAAAGAATCTCGGACCCTCAAACAGAAAAAATAAAGGGAAAGAAAAGGTCTCTGAAGATATCGTCTTAGATGACCAAGTTCTGGAGGAGCTAAGCGCCAACAACCCACCGAAGAAGAATAAGGTGGATTACAACGTCCTAGCGCACCTGAGAAAACTACCCTCACAGCTCAGCATTCTCGACGCCTTTTTGCTATCAAAGGAGGCGAGAGATTCGTTGATCAAGGCACTACAAGATCCGGAACGATTCCAAGCTTGCCCGGCGGAGGAAAAGATGAAGGATGAATTGGAGGAAGTGCACACGGCCGATGTCACTTTCGGCGACGAGGACCTTCTCCTTGGGATGTGCGAACACAACCGCCCCCTTTATGTCTCAGGATACTGCCACGATATTAAGATAGGCAAAATCCTGATCGACAATGGATCCTCCGTTAATCTCCTCAACGTGCGGGTGTTAAAAGAAATCTGCATGAGCGTCCAGCACCTTGCTCGTGACAAGATCACCATCTCCGGGTTCGACTCCCAGTCATCAAGAACTCTTGGGTCTGTGATACTGACGCTACGCTTCGGGCTACTCGTCACGGACATTAAGTTCCATGTCATAGACGCCAAGACATGCTACAACGCGTTGCTCGGCCGACCATGGTTACATGAGTACAACATCATCCCTTCTACACAACATCAGTGTATGAAGTATTTTAAGAACGGTTTCGAGTATACCGTGACGGGAGAACTGAACCCGTTCTCTGTGAACGAGGTCCGCAAATACGAAGACGCCAAATACTTCTTGCCGGATTTCGAAGACACGGAGAAGTGTCACAAGCCGGAAAACAAAACTAACGCAACCATCCCTGTCTTCGGCAGTGATACCGAGGAGGAGGAGGATATAATTTATTCGGGTCCGCCCCAATACGCCAAGCCGGGACCATACGCCCCTTCACTGATCTTTGGTAGTGATTCGGAGGATGAAGTCCATGCTGTATTCCCTGCTCGGCTTTCAATACGAGCTTCTGCTGATGAAGAGCGAAGTCTACAGATAGCCATGGTGCCGCTTGAACATTATAAAGAACTAGATGCGCTCGACACCGACAGCGTGGAAGAATTGCAGACATTTTATATCCCTCCCGGACGAAAAGGCGAGAGGGCAATCCTATTCTACCGTTCCGAAGAAAACAGGGTGGAAAAAGAACTTTGGTACGGTGCGGATCCAACGCTGGACAGACTTCAACCCATTCGTCTACCCCGATATTATACGGAGGGCTTGAGGAGGCTGCTGAAACGCCAGGGGATACCCTTCGAACAGACCGTTAGGAAGGCCAAATTCTATGACAGGGTTTGGAACGTCCCCGGAACTCAGCACAAGCTACCTAATGGGAGGATGGAGACGATCGGGCTCGGATACATTCGCTCCAGGAAACGAGAGCTGCTCCGCGACTGTTACGTCGTGCATAATTTTGATGAAGAAGCAGATGCTCAAGGGGAAGACGCTAATCCTGAACCAGTAAAAGTTCCTGATAAAAAATTGCCCTGTCCGTCGTTCGAGGAACAAATGGGCAAACTCATAAGGGAAGCGGGTCAAAAAGTCCGAGATGATCACAATCGTGAAATGGCAATCTATGAGAAAGCCAAAATGCAGCGCCTCCTTCAACAGGCAGTAAAAGACGAAGATGCTGCCCCATGTCAACCTGATACAAAAAGGGCTCGACACGGAGGTAGAAACAGGTCGAAAGGCCAAAGAGGCGCTCAACAGCAACAAAGCAGGGCTAAGAAGCCACGCAAACGGGAGTCAAGTGTTATTGATCTATCCCTTATGAAGAAAATGGGTCGAGCATACTCGTTTCCTCGGGAAAAGACGAAGAAGATACTCGATCTTGCCCTAAAGCATCGAATGCTTACATTGCCGGAGTCTAAACACCCCGAACAAGCGGGCGAAGCCTCACACCCGGACTATTGCTCTTACCATCGAGTGATAGGTCATCCTCTTGAAGATTGCTTCACCTTCAAGAATTGGGTCAAAGATCAGTACCAGCTTGGTAAATTCGCTCTGTCCGACAACTGGAGGGTAGCACCACCACAAAAGCACGAACCCAAGGCCACGAAAGAAAAACCAGTTCCACATTGGGACTGGATGCGAATTCGTACCTGTCACATGATAACAATACTAAAAGGAGAACCCGAGAACATGGACAGCCTTCCTTGGTGCCTCAAAAACAGTAATGATGAGGTAATCTCAGAATTTCCCCCAGCTCCGAAAGAACTGGAGGATGGAATACATACCACTGCAGATAACCTCAAGAAAATCGAGTTGGGGACGGTAAACGATCCGCGACCGACATTCGTCAGCGAGCTGCTGTCTGAAGAGAGGGTGGCTGCGTTAAAGGACGTCCTTGTGCAGCATAAAGATTGCTTCGCATGGAACTATTCCGAGATGCTGGGACTAGATCCAGAAGTTGCTGTACATAGACTAGCAATATCCCCGAACATCAAGCCAGTCAAACAGGCGCCGAGAAGAATGCGACTCGAGCTTGAGATGAGCATCAATACCGAGGTCAAAAAGTTAATCGACTCTGGCTTCATCCAGGAAGTTCAATACCCTGAATGGATCGCCAACATCGTCCCAGTGATGAAGAAAAATGGGACAGTGCGCATATGCGTAGACTTCCGGGATCTTAATAAAGCTTGCCCGAAGGATGATTTCCCAGTGCCAGTCACCGAACTGATGATAGACAATACATCCACTCATGAGGTTTTCTCCTTCATGGATGGCTCATCAGGGTATAACCAGATAAAGATGCATCCCGAAGACCAGAAGCACACCGCCTTCAGGACCCCTCTAGGTATATTCTATTATAAAGTGATGCCCTTCGGTTTAAAGAATGCCGGTGCCACTTATCAAAGGGCCATGACAAAGATCTTCGATGACCTTATACACGAAATCGTCGAATGCTATATCGACGAACTCGTGGTTAAAAGCAAATCATACGAGGAACATCTCGAGCATTTGAAGACCGTATTTCAACGCCTTCGGCAATACAATTTGAAGATGAATCCTCTTAAATGTGCGTTCGGGGTTTCCTCGGGCAAATTCCTGGGATTCATCGTCCGACACCGAGGTATTGAGATAGATCCGTCTAAAATCAAGGCGATCATGGAAATGCCTCCGCCGAGAACTCTTAAACAGTTGCGATCTCTCCAAGGGAAGCTCGCGTACATACGGCGATTTATAGCCAACCTTTCAGGCAAGTGCCGTCCCTATAGCCACCTGATGAAGAAGGGAACTCCATTTGTCTGGGATCAAAAATGCCAAGGCGCACTGGATGAGATCAAGCAATATTTGCAAAACCCTCCAGTGTTGGCTGCTCCAGTTAAGGGAAAGCCTCTCATTCTTTACACGGCTGCCCTTGAAGGTTCTTTGGGCGCATTATGGGCACAAGAGAATGACCAGGGGAAAGAAAGAGCACTCTACTACTTAAGTCGAGTGCTGCTGGGGGCAGAAAGCAATTACTCCCCCATTGAAAAACACTGCCTGGCGTTGATCTTCGCAAGAACAAAGCATAGACATTACGCATTAGCGCATGAAGTCCATCTCATTTCAAAGGTGGACCCTCTCAAATATCTAATGTCAAAGGCCATATTGACGGGACGACTCACTAAATGGGCCCTGCTCTTAATGGAGTTCTCGATAACGTTTCAAACTCTCAAAGCAGTGAAAGGCCAGGCCATCGCCGACTTCCTCGCTGAACATCCCATACCCGCCGATTCTCCTCTAAATTGCGATCTTCCAGACGAACATGCGTTTGATGCAATCGACGGTGGTGATACCCGATGGGAACTCTATTTTGATGGTGCATCTTCCATGAAGAAGCGCAAACAAAACACCCCTATAATCAAATCGGGGGTAGGCCTCATCTTTGTAACTCCACAAGGAGGGATAATGCGCTTCGCATTTTCCTTAACAGAGCCGAGAACGAATAATGAAGCTGAATATGAAGCTCTGATAGCAGGTCTCGAGATCGCCATTGACATGGGAATTGAAAGCCTCCTCATATATGGGGACTCCCAGCTAGTCGTCAGTCAAGTGAACGGCGACTACCAAACGTGCAAGCCAGAATTGGTAAAGTACGGCGAAAAAGTGCAACAACTGTTGACCCAAATTCCCTCCTATACTTTGGAGAACATACCGCGTGCAGACAACAGCAAAGCAGATGCGTTGGCTAAACTTGCTAAAGAGCTGGCTGACGAAAACCTCGATGATGTAAGAATCGTGGTACAAAGCCGTCGGGTGCTCTCCCCAACGGAAATACCTCCGGAATCATATGAAGAAAAGGGAGCGACTGAACAGACGACTCTACAAATAAAAGACCATGAGAAGGCTGAGGATTGGAGAGAAGTCTTCATAGATTACTTCAAGTCCCACCGAATGCATGAAGAAGCGTTCGCAAGACATCAGCTCATTAAACGAGCTCTGTCTTTCGCCTTCGTCAACGATACTCTGTACATGAGGTCATTTGATTCTCTGTGGCTGAGATGCTTAGGACCTGACGAAGCGAGAAGGGTCATCCAGGAAGTTCATGATGGACTCTGCGGTTCTTACCAAGCGGGCCCAAAAATGAAGTTGAAGATAAAACGGATGGGCTACTACTGGCCCACGATGATTGAGGACTGCCTCGAATATGCGAAGCAGTGTCACTCATGTCAAATTCATGGGGATTTCATCCATCAGCATCCAAATCCATTACATCCAACGGTGGCTAGCTGGCCGTTCGAGATGTGGGGAACTGACATAATCGGCCCTATCGAACCAGCATCGTCTAGGGGACATCGTTTCATCCTGGCGACGACTGACTACTTCTCTAAATGGGCAGAAGCAGTACCGTTAAGAGAAGTGAAGACGGAAAATATCCTCCACTTCTTCAAGACGCATGTCATATATTGGTTTGGAACGCCAAGGCGAATCATCTCCGATAACGGGCCAGCTTATATAAGCCACAAGATCAGTCGCTTTGCACAGCAGCACAATATAGACTGGAGATATTCCTTGGTTTATAATCCACGAGCCAATGGTCTAGTTGAAGCCTTCAACAAGACCTTGACAAAGATCATGAAAAAGATGGTGTCCCGAAATAAAAGAGACTGGCACGAAAGATTGCAAAAAGCTCTTTGGGCATATCGAACTACGTTCAAGACGGCCACGAACACAACGCCGTACGTGTTGGTGTTCGGTACCGAAGCAGTACTCCCCCTCGAAATAGAGTTACCCTCTCTACGAGTGGCAGTCCATTACGAGCTGACGGACGAAGAAAATGCTCACCTTCGGCTTGAGGAGCTTGACGCCCTTGATGAAACCCGGCTCATAGCACAGCAAAATCTGGAAGCTTATAAAGCAAAGATGACGCGCTCATATGAAAGATTACCCCGACCGAGGACATTCCGCCAAGGCAAACTCGTGCTAGTGGTCAAAAGGCCTATGATCCCCAATCGCGCCAAGCGGGGAAAATTCGAGCCAAACTATGAAGGCCCATACATCATAGATAAGGTCTACCAGGGTGGGGCCTATCTACTCATGGACATGCATGGTGAAAGGCCTTTCAGGCCAATAAACGGTCGCTTCCTAAAGAGATACTACACTTAATGAGCCACGGCCTAGGTCAATGATAGATGACGACGACTATGTCCGCTCGCTATCTTCCTAAGCTCAAGCTTTATAAGCAGTAGCTAACCTTCTCAACGGCGGACCGAAACGTCCTTAAACTAACGACGGACCGAAATGTCCTTAAACTAATAGCAGACCGAAACATCTTTAAACTAATACCGCAGCATCCTTAGGCTGACGAGATGAATAAAAATAAAATAAAATAAAAAACGGTATGTCCATAAGCAAAAAGGGCACGGATGAAAACCCGAAAGGGCTCCGTGAGTAAAAACAGCAGGGCTACCGGCGAGTGTTCGTGAAAATCCGAAAGGGCGCGACCTCGTAAAAAAGAAGAAAAAAAAAGAATAATAAAAAAAAACGGTATGCCCATAAGCAAAATGGGCACGGATGAAAACCCAAAAGGGCTCCGTGAGTAAAAAACAGCAGGGCTACCGGCGAGTGTTCGTGAAAATCCGAAAGAGTGCGACCTCGTAAAAAAATGTGTAGAAATAAAAAATTAAAAAAAACGGTATGTCCATAAGCAAAATGGGCACGGATGAAAACCCGAAAGGGCTCCGTGAGTAAAAATAGCAGGGCTACCGGCGAGTGTTTGTGAAAACCCGAAAGGGCGCAACCTTGTTAAAGAACACTTACAAGATCCTCTCGACCTTGTAAGGAGAAACCACCCGCGTGAGATCCTTACGACTCACAAGGGAGCAACATACTTAGGGATCCCCACGATTCCTAAGGAGAAAATACACTTGCGAGATCCTCACGACTCGTAAGGAGAACTCTCTTATGGGACCCTCACGGCCTATAAGATTTGAAAGTCTTAAGTTACAGAGACCTAAACCTGTGCTTAAGCAAACCCCCACAAACTTCCAATATTGCCCTACAAGTGGTTCAATACTGACCCTTGTATACAATCCACGGGCGCGAATAAACATTTCCCTAATCAAGTCTCATCCGAGACTGGGGATATGTTCGCATGATGAACAACCCTTATAAGTCCTCTCGACTTACAAGGAGAAAACCCTCATGTAGGATCCTTACGACTTATAGAGGAAACGAACACTTAGGAATCCTCACGAGTCCTAAGAAGAAAATACACCTACAAGATCCTCACGACTTGTAGGGAGAAATAACTTCGTGAAACCCTTACGGCTCATGAAGTCAAAAGCCTTAGCCGACAGGACCCTAACCCTGGTCGCTAAGCGACCTTTGTTCGACATCGATAGAGGCAGATGATGATTCGCTCCTGGTAATATCCCAGTTGTAGCGGTGCTGATGCCGAAATCGGTTTACAGCGAAAAGCCAATAGGCCGCACATGCATACGAAATAGCCGAAATGATAGGGCAACTTGCAATAAAAAGCAGCAAGTAAAAATGTATGCATGCAAAATAGCCGAAATGATTAGGCAACTCGCAATAAAAAGAAGTGAGTAAAAATAAAATAAATAGCCGAAATGATTGGGCAACTCGCAATAAAAAGCAGCGAGTAAAAATAAAATAAATAGCCGAAATGATTGGGCAACTCGCAATAAAAAGCAGCGAGTAAAAATAAAATAAATAGCCGAAATGATTGGGCAACTCGCAATAAAAAACAGCGAGTAAAAATAAAATAAATAGCCGAAATGATTGGGTACCGCGAAAAATAGCCGAAATGATTGGGCAATCGCGACCTTCGCGATATAAAAGCTGAAATGATAGAGCATCGCGGAGATAAAACAAAAAAAAAGAATGATGATAAAACTCTGGCCCTACAGTTAAGATCACATCGATCCCTGTATACAATCCAAGGGCATAAACAAAGAGGGAACCATACTTTCCTAACAGGCTCCGCCAGAAGACGAAGCCAAATCTCGACGGTTCAGTCCAACTCCGAAGAAACTAGTGTCTTCAACAGATACCTCGACTCACGGATACAAACACTCCTTGACGAGAGCCTCCTGATCCGCGTCGACTCGCAGAGCCGCCAGTGCCTCCGTGGGAATCCTCGACTCGTTTCAAACCCCAAGGAAACAAATAATCCTTGGCGCTTGGGAAACAAATAATCCCTAGCAAACTCCTCGACTCACGGATACAAACACTCCTTGACGAGAGCCTCCTGATCCGCGTCGACTCGCAGAGCCACCAGTACCTCCGTGGGAATCCTCGACTCGTTTCAAACCCCAAGGAAACAAATAATCCTTGGCGCTTGGGAAACAAATAATCCCTAGCAAACTCCTCGACTCACGGATACAAACACTCCTTGACGAGAGCCTCCTGATCTGCGTCGACTCGCAGAGCCACCAGTGCCTCCGCGGGAATCCTCGACTCGTTTCAAACCCCAAGGAAACAAATAATCCTTGGCGCTTGGGAAACAAATAATCCCTAGCAAACTCCTCGACTCACGGATACAAACAATCCTTGACGAGAGCCTCCTGATCCGCGTCGACTCGCAGAGCCACCAGTGCCTCCGCGGGAATCCTCGACTCGTTTCAAACCCCAAGGAAACAAATAATCCTTGGCGCTTGGGAAACAAATAATCCCTAGCAAACTCCTCGACTCACGGATACAAACACTCCTTGACGAAAGCCTCCTGATCCGCGTCGGCTCGCAGAGCCACCAGTGCCTCCGCGGGAATCCTCGACTCGTTTCAAACCCTAAGGAAACAAATAATCCTTGGCGCTTAGGAAACAAATAATCCCTAGCAAACTCCTCGACTCACGGATATAAATACTTCTTGATGAGAGCCTCCTGATTCGCGTCGGCTCGTAGAGAAACCATTGTCTCCGCGGGAAACTCCCGATTCGTCTCAACTTGCAAATGAAGCCTCAGGCAGCAGGGACTAAAAAAACTTGCTTCCTGAACAATGGGACCCTGCAAGTCAATCCAAAATGGTCTCTTACATACTATTCACGGGTCTCACTCTCCAAAGTCGAATTTCGATGAGGAGGGAAACAACCGCTTGCGAGTCCTCTCGACCCGTAAGAGGGAAAAATTCTCTTATAGGATCCCTACGACTTATAAGAGAAAACCACACTTAGGAATCCCCACGATTCCTAAGGAGAAAACCCACCTACGAGATCCTCTCGATCCGTAGGGAGAAAAGTCTCTATGAGACCCTCACGGCTTATAGAGTTGAAAAGTCTTAGGCAGCAGATCTGAACCTGCGGCCTAAGCCATCGCTATTTCTTAAGAAGGTCGGGATACTCGTCCTAATCATCCGTCAACCATGATTACTAAGGTGGCATACTAATAATAAAAGAAAGAAAAGACGGAGAAAATGACACATTATAAGAAAAAGGTGCATCTTTTATTCATAAACTTGATTAGATACAGGATACATTATGTCAAAGAGAAAAAAAATATATACATATATACATTCTTTTACCTACGAGTACAAATGATACAAGGATAGATAGCTACTGAGGAGGAAGTGTATTCAGTAAATTCATAAGATGCTCTCGCACTTCCTTCAGCGCTTTCTCCTGAGTGACAGCCGCAGCCACCTTCGCCTCTACCTGGGCCCGCTGCTGCAAGAAGGATGAAAGTTGCTCCTCCGCCAACTTCTGGGCTGCTTCCTGGTTGGGTGCATCTCGCTCGACAACGTCAAGTTGTTGTCTCAATGATAACCCTTCGGAAAGACATTGCAGAAGGCCCTCAAAGACAACCTTCAGCCGTGCGGCGTTGGCCTCCACCCGAGCATGCAGTTGGGCAGACTTGCTCGAAGTCTCACCACGCTCCTTACGCCTTGAAATGAATTCTTGTTCGAGATGGTGGAAGTAAGGAGCGCTCTGCTCAATCCACGCTGTTCTTTGATTACGGGCAGCCAAGGTCTCGGGAGCGGGGCGCAGCGACTCCAATTGATATAGGCGACCCTCGATCTCCCTACAATGGTTAACCCAGGATGCGATGATGCCCTCATCATGAAAGTTCACGAGTATTGCTAGCATCGGGTTAACCACCATAGCGAAGTCTGCAGCAGATGTAGGAGTTTCAACGTCGAGTTCCTCGACGTAGTCACTCAACATGCGCAGACTATTCGCGGCACCTTTTGAAGACGAACTCCTCAGATAAGGACCCGCCGGCATTGTAATGCGAGGCTCGAAGGGTGCCGAAGCCAGAACGACAGCTGAAAGAAACAGGATGCGATCAGATAACAGTACAGAAAATAAAGAGAGGAAAGTTACCAATATGATGGTCATTGTACCAGTTGAGACAGGTGGTAAGGTCGGAAGGGCTGGTGGCGCAGCCGATCTATTATCCCCTTCTTCAATCTGTAGCACTGCAGTTGATATGAAAAAAAGAGGTTAGAGGTAATTCCATCAATAAGGAAAAAGAGAGGAAGGATGTCAACGGAAATCATACTCACCAACGTCACCAGAGGAAGAAGCAAGCTCAGATGGGAAGGAAAAGTGTGGGAGCAACATCTGATATACATGATCAAAAAGCACTCCTGAAAACACAACAGTGTGACTTTAGTACACGAATTATATGTCTAGAAAACAAGATTAATAAATTGTAAACACATACCTTCCAACATCTTCGAGGGTATGAGAGAGGGTTGAGAGGTGACCACCGCCAAGGTAGTCGTTGAAGGCGCTCCCTCGAGCAGTGGGGCATCGGCACTGGCTGCACCTGCGTTATGAAAAGGTGGACTTGTCAGAAAAGATTGTAAAGTAAAGAAAAGCAGCCACTTGGGGTTTACCTGAGGAGCTCCCGGCTGAGACGGAGGTGACTCCCTCCTCTATCGACATGAGACCACCGCCCGTGGCCTCGTCACCCGACTCTATGGGGACCGTCGTCGTGCTCGCAAGACCTGGAGACGGCGGAGGGCCATAGATGGGAAGGGTTATGATTGGAGTATTGCCAGATTCCAGAGAAGGAGTGGTTGTCTCGTCCTCGGGAATCATGGCCACCTCACCCACCACTCTCTCAGGTTCAGTAGTTGCGGTTGTATCGTCCACCGTCGCCGGGGGATCGCCGGCCTCGAGCGCTTCATTCGCCACCACCCTGGACTCAGTTATGATGATCATATCATCTGCCACCACTTCAGGTTCGGCATCAATGACCTTCTCGGCGGTAGGCCCCTTGACCTCCACTTCAGACTCCAAAGCCACAACGACATTGCACATCGTCGGCTCGAGTTCGGCAAATACCGCCTCCTCTGTTTCTTTGGGATCAACGGTTTCCGTCTCCCCCTCGATCGGACTTGGCCCTGCAAGTTAAGAGATATACGGACCAATGACATTAAAATCCTTATAACAAAAACTCTGAGAGAAACATTACCTGAAGTGGATTTACCGTTTGCGCTCCGAACTGCGTGCGCCACCTCTCTGCGGGCAGTAGATAGGGCGACAGGGGCCTTTTCGGATGGAGTATCAGCACGAGGGACAGTGCTGGGACCCGCTCCCATAGCCAAGGCAGCCCTGCGTGCCTTCGCCTCACGCCTTAGCCTCTTCCTTTCTTCTCGGGCTGTCGCGATAGACCTTTGTGACGCCTCCTTCAAGGCGTCGTCATCCTCGTTCAGGGATGCCTCCAGAGCCTTTAAGGCATCTCTCATCGGCTCTTCAAGACGAGCCTCCTGCGGTGGCCCAGAGGAAGCAGGAACGTCGGCAGCTGGTAGAACATCTGCGTCACTTGGAGGGAACGGCATTGAGGTTCCTGTGATTAAAGGGGAAAGGTTAGATCGACCATAACACAAGGAAAATGAAAACTTGATGAGTCGAACCTTACTAAGACCCATAGATGCTCTAAGACGTTCCTCCTCCTGGAAAGTCTTCAGAGAAACGGCAATGGCTTCTTCATCAGTGATGCCTGTTGAAAGAAAAGAAAGAAAAGCGTTAGTCAAAAGTAATGAAGAGGATATGTTGCAATAAAGAAAAGGCAACTAGTAGTTACCTGATTGCGCAAGCTTAGCTAGCCACGCGTCACGCTTCGCCAACCATGCCGAAGCCTTGAGAGCAGCCTCTAAGTCTGTATCGTCCGGCGGCGGCATCACTAATCCTGCGTTAGTCCCATATTCGAGCAGACCTTCAGCATAGGGAGCATGGGGTTCCTGGCCGAACACGACGTCCGCGGCGAAGAGCGACTTCTTTTTCTTTTGCCCTCCGACCCTAGGCTCGCGGGGGATCGACTTCCGCTTAGCAGCCACTTTGGGACGACGGGTCCCGATGTCCGCACCCACGCCAGACTCCGGCGAGGGTACAACCCCTGTCTCCACTGGAGCACAGGGTGCGGGAGGTGCATCTGCGATATCAGGGAGCGGCAGCTCATGTGGAGGACTTTGCGCACGTGATGGTCTGCCCCCGACATCTTTTAGAGGGGGAGCCACCAGGATCCTTGGCGCTAAGGGAACGTTACGGTTGGTGCCGGGGGGTACTTCTTTACGGTCGATCAACACTCGCCTCTCTTCCTTTATAACAGCCCCCGTCGCATGATTGTACCACTCTTTATACACATTAAGGAGTCGTGGAGCACAGGCCGGCGCGCTGATAAAAAAACGAGAACTCGTGTTCAGGCGCATGAAGTGATGTAACGCGTTCTCCATCCCTTCTTCATTGGCGGCAGGTTCCAGTAAGAAAGCTTCCAAGGGTACCCCTTGATCGTAGCCCAGTTGTCGGGCGAAACGATGCGGGTTATATCTCATGAAGATTGCCGCACCGCCCTGCCTGAAAACTAAGAAGCCCGGTCTAATAGAATACAAGTGGAGGGTCTCCCGGGCCGTCAACACTGAAGCTCCATCCTTAAAGGAATCCTGTAATGGTCGCACCGCAGTGGTGGACGCTTTCCCAATGGTTAATACCTTATCAATAAAGGACATCCCGACTCCAACGGTGTGAGGGCAAAGCAGTAAACCCCTGGCATCCCGTGGTGAGGGGGTCACGATTGATGAGCCAATCAACTGTATAATACGAGGAAAACCGTACTTGTCGAAGAATGAAGGCCTTTTATGCATACCAAAGACACCCGCCGTGTGTAGCTCAAGCCACGATGCAAAGTAGTGCATCGTGAAGACCGCGTGCAGTACCCCGGGCTCACTGGCATCCGCTGCTCGGCTGAGGCCATGATATAGGTGCGCCAAGCCAGCGATCCCCACAGCCACCTTTATCCCGATGACCATTCGGTGGGCTGGGTAGAAGACGGAAGGCCGCATGCGATGAGAGTGCATTGGGATCGCGAACCAACTCAGCCACAGTCCGAGAAATCCTAAAAAGAAAGCCTCCTCATCCATTCCAGGGGCCGCAATTTCTGCGAAAGACATAGTTGGGAAGTTAGGAAGAAAAAAGTCCTTTTGGTCTGTGTCTTTCGCTGGCAGGTTATCCAAACCTAAACCAAAAGGGTCATCCAGGGTGGCAAACTTGGCAGATCCTGATGAAATGACGCCTGGGTGAAGGAAACGAGCAATGAAGTCCTCAAAGTTAACCCCCCGACTCCCGTGTTCGATAAAAAGGGACTCGTAGATGTTCAACACCTTGATCAAGCTCGGGAATTGGTGTTGAACGGCATTTTCCGGCGTAATCCCCCTTACCATCGGCTTAGCACCGAAGACGTACTCATCTGTCAGGAGCAGCTCTTCATAGTGTTCCCCCATGACCGGTAGGCCGGATACCTCCGCGAATTCCTCTAAAGAAATGGACACTTCCCGATCCATGGCAAGGAAAGTGTGGGTGGGAATATTCCATTGCTCCAAGAAAGCTTTGAACCACCAGGTGGGGAGCGAGGGATACTGGAAAAGAGAGACGTAGACCGCGGTGTACAGTCCGAGTGTTATCAACTGCGACTTCTTCGTCGACAGGATGTATCGGGCCCACGGCAGATAGCCAATCGGGTGACGGGGAATCAAACCAAGGTTATATGATTGCCCCCAAGGCCGTGCTTCTCCCTGACAAATACGGCATCCTAGGATATCCAAGACCATGGGACGCTGAACCGGAACCGCATCCATAGCGGGATGAAGAAAGCTGTTCGCGGTCCAGTCTATCATCTCCACGGCATACTGCACTGAAGGTGGGGTAGCGTAGTGAATTGCCGTAATGGGTTCTGACGGCACCGCGCAGGTGAAGCTCCGTCGGCCCATGATGATCTGATTGTACCACGACCCCCAAAGATGGAGACTCTTGTATTCAGGGTCGTACTCCTTGATCATAGCCAGGACTTCACGGTCCAGGGGTGCCTCGGGAAATCCCTCCTCCGTGCGGACGAACGGGAATGAAGTGTCTAGAGACATGGTCGCAGCAAAAAGAACAATTTAGCCGTTAGTGTTGTAATTCCAACGTTTGGCGTTAAAAAGAGGAAAATGCATTTATTAAATTAAATTAAAATTAATTAATTACACCACACAACAGTGCAGTGAGTAGGAGACCAAGGAGGGACCCACAAAATCTGGATGACAATACGTCGGTTAATAAGACAAACTCATCATTGGATGAGATCATCAGTTGGTCCCCAGGAAAACATTCCTATTAATAAATAATCTCTAAAGACAAGGAGGAAATCTCCTCTTTCAGAGCAAAGCTCTGTCACAGAGTGACACTTGTCAAACTCTGGTCTTAGAGGAATAAGATTCTTTAAAAAGAGCTTAGCTCTGTGGTGATAATGAGAAAACTTATTTAAAACTCCTAAAGAAGATTAAAACATTTTTGAAGACCCTTAGAAGGTCTTCATTTTTGGACCTAAAAGATCTATTCTTGGATCCATGAGCAAAGCTCTCTGCTCATAGGTTAGAACCCATGAGCAAGATCTTTTCAGATCTATGGATTTATGAGAGCAAAGCTCTATTGAGAAAACCCCAATGGGGATCTCTTTAGATCAAAGGATCTGTGAGAGCAAAGCTCTTTGGTTAAGATCAATTTAGATTAATTTGATTTAAATTAAGTTTTACCTAAAGTTTTAACTGTGGAAACGAGCAAAGCTCTTAAGTTCTAAGCAAGAGCAAAGCTCTGGAATCAAAATCTAGAAAATGGTGAAGTTTTCTAAAGGGCTATAGGTCCTATTTATAAGGCGCTTGCGCCCCTTCAGCTCACCCCTTGATCAAACGGTCAGGGGCTTGCCACCGCTGCACTCACGTGCGCGCCACGTGAGTGCAACGGTGGGGGGGCATTTGTTTCCCCCAATCAGAGCAAAGCTCTGCTGGAAATTCAAAATTCAAATTTTGAAGCAATGCTTCAAATCCTGGGCGCAACGCGCCACGTGTCCGACGCTGATACGCCAGCGCAGCGCCCAAGAAGGCGCGCCCAATCAGAGCAAAACTCTATTTTACTGAAGCAACGCTTCAGTTGCGCAAGCATTGCGCTGCGCGACACGTGTCGGCGCAGATGCGCTGCGCTGTGCGCTGCGCGACACGTGTCAGTTCAGATGCGCTAGTGCAGTTGCGCTGCGCTCTGCGCGACACGTGTCAGCGCAGATGCGCTGCGCTCTGCACTGCGCGACACGTGTCAGCGCAGATGCGCTAGCGCCGTTGCGCTGCGCTGTGCGCTGTGCGACACGTGTCACGCGCTGGGGCATTTGCGTCAAACTGAATTAAGATTTTAAAGAAATCTTTCTGTTCTTGTTAAAACAAGAAGAATTTCTTCTGTAAAACAGAAGTCCTTGGATCAAAGATCCAACGGTGGGGAAAATTCCCCAAATCACTCAGAGAAAGATCTCTTTAACAAATTTAACTAATTTATGGGCACTATAAAAAGGACCCTAGGCCTCAATTCAAAGGCATCAACATTTTTCTAAAAAAAAAGGGAGAGAGAGAA
Organism: Agapanthus africanus; assembly: GCA_030015575.1. Lineage (NCBI taxonomy): Eukaryota > Viridiplantae > Streptophyta > Magnoliopsida > Asparagales > Amaryllidaceae > Agapanthus > Agapanthus africanus. Next base: position 529,502,934 of record CM057347.1, on the reverse strand, counting down.
CTTTGAGAAACTCCTCAAGAATAAAAAAAAAGGTAAAAAACATTTAGAAAAAGAGAAAGTTCTCTTATGAACAGATCATAGATCTAAAAAACAAGATCAATGATCTTTATTAAAAATAAAAGAAAATAAAATAGTGCTTTGCACTTTTCATGAACCTTTGGTTCTCTGAGATAAGAAAAACAAGAAAAAAAAACATATTTTTCTTTGATCTAAATTGGATCAAGAAATCAAATAGTGCTTTGCACTTGAAAAATTGCTCTGTTGCGCACCTTTATTGGCGCGCTCACCAGAGAGCGCCACGTGTCAGCAGCGCAACAGCGCAACGCACTAGCGCAGCGCACTGCGTTGTTGCGCTTGCGCTCACCAGAGCGCGCCACGTGTCAGCAGCGCAACAACGCAACGCACTAGCGCAGCGCACTGCGCTGTTGCGCTTGCGCTCACCAGAGCATGACACGTGTCATCACCATATGAGCTTGCGCTCATTACCTGGCGCAAAGCGCCAGACAAATGCACTGTATTGCTTACAAAAGGGCCAAGCCCAATTAAAGAAGGCCTAACAGGCCTAATAAAAGCCAATGCATTATTTTTTTAAAAAAAAGGGCAGAGCCCAAACTAAAACAGATGCTCTGCATCATAAATAAAGGGACAGAGCCCAAATCAAAAAGGCCTAGCAGGCCAGAATAAAATGCGTGCATTATTAAATATGGGCAAAGCCCTAGCATAGGCCTAATAGGCCAAAGACCAAGAAAAATCTTGAATATTCTCAATGGGACTTAGCCCAATTCTGGCCGTAAGTTCTCAAATTAAATTGATTGAGCATAGCTCTCTCTTAAATCAATTTATATCCGGTTCGTAGGTACATCTCCGAACTCCTCCGACACACGTCGTTGTAATCACTCAACGTCGTCAGAGAGGTGACGGGTCCCGACAACCACACCCTTCAACAATGGACCGAAACGTCCCTAAACTAATATTGGACCGAAACGTCCCTAAACTAATAACGGACCACCACGTCTTTAAACTGGAATATGGACCCCCATGTCCCTAAACTGGCCATGGACCGCAACGTCCTTAAACTACTTATGGACCACCATGTCCCTAAACTGGAACAATAGAGCCTCCAAATGCTCTTTTGCCGGATCTAAACGGTCCCGTTTAAGTTGATCTTAGCCCCAAATATGGCTAACGTATCCTTAAACATTTAAATGAATGATAAAACTCCAAATCAACTTTGGTCCAAGGGTACATTTCTGAACTCCTCTGACACCTGTCGTTGTAATCCTTCAACGAAGTCAGAGAGGTGACGAATCCCGATGGCCATATATTAAATGGATCACCACGTTAAGTTGATCTTAGTCTAAAACAGGACTAACGTATCCTTGACGAACGTTTAAGTTGATCTTAGCCGCAACGCGACTAATGCATCCTTAAACCAAAAACACCAAACCCAAATCTAAGTAAATACGGATTTGGACTAATCCACGTCCTACGGGCGACGGCATCGCTTAGTCTCCGTATACAATCCACGGGCAACCACGAACAAAACAAACACACACGACACGAAGTGAAATTCTGGAGAAGGAGAAAGTTGTTACCGCGACGCGGTAGCGTAATTAACTGCAGGGGCTTGCGCCTGCAGGGAAAAGCGTCCCCACAATCAAAAACCCCTCAAGCGAGGGGGAATCTGACGAAGTCTGCTACATCGGTCGCATCCGTCTAAACCTTCGATACAAGGTGCCATAAATCAACTTGGCATCTTCGGAGAGGTAGACGGATAAAACCAAATAGCATCTGCCCCGAATCGCCAGCGTCAGGACACTGCGGTCTTGTGCACCGTCTTTCGGAGGGGAACAGATACATCGACGATTCATCAAATTGATTTCAAAGACTTTAGACTAGGAAACCTGATAGAACAGTTTAGTTACCCACTGCACATTAACCTGCACTGCTTGTTTCACATTATTGTTTTATTCATGTTTAGTTCTGCATTGCCTATTACACTGTTCATATTATATTACTGGTTGACATGACGCGCTGACGTCTGGGTTTTGCATGGCCCAGATTCTGTACCGCTGTCGCAGTCCGAGCAGGAGTACGTCAGCCAGCAGGCTGAGTTGTGAGTTCTGTAGTGGTTAGTTTTATTTCCTGCATTTATTTTCTGATGTGAGCCCGCATTATGGGACATACCTTTCAGATATTGTATTGGATCATTTGCTTCCGCATTTATTTATCATTGACTCTTGTTATTCTGGATTATGGACATGTTTTTAGATAGTTTTGTCTTGTTCTTGATATCTCTACAGCCGTAATGTGACTGTGGATGGATACTTCCTACCCACAGGTAGTATGGTTGGCTATGTCACGTGCCCAATCTAGCGTACTCTGGGAAGCGGGGCGTGACATGGTTCTTTTGGTATCAGAGCCATAGGTTAGTTGGGTTGATTCTTTTGTAGTTGGGTATTGTACCCAATATACGAATCAGAATACCCGTGTTTAGGAAACATGTCCTGCCACTTTGCCATTTACCATTCTTGAATCGCATTCTTCTTGATTATATCTTTTACGACGTGCAAACTTACTTTGCATGTCGACTCGAAAACCTGATCTCTTGTTATCCCTAGGACTTAGGCGACTTGGGTGGGGTTAAGTAATTGTGGCTATGATACCGCGGCATAGTTACAATGCGGTACTCTATTTAAGTATCTTGGAGTTCTAGCCTTGATCTATATATTGAATCTATCATCATGCTAATGTTGGGTGTTTTTGATTTCAGGAAGATGGCAGATAAGAATTTCAAGACATACCAGAGGCGTGTGGACGAAGCCACCATGCTTGGAGTAATAAGAGGAATGCTGGAAAATCAGAAGAGGCATACTGAGCTGATCCAGCAGCAAGCAGATTCGTTTCAGGGAGGTTTGCAGATCGTTCGGCAGTCTGTAAACAACGCTGGAGCTAAACCAGTTGACCAAGTAGGGACCGTGGCAGATTTCAGACGTTTGGGTCCGACTACATTCACTGGTTTGGAGGAGCCGTTGCCAGCCGAGCAGTGGCTGGTCGACACGGAGAATTTGCTGATTGCAGTATAGATTCCAGAGGACAAAAGAGTTAAAGTGGTGCGCATTCAGCTAGTGGATTACGTCCGAGAGTGGTGGCTTGTGGAAGAGACCCGCTTGCCCAAGCCGATCAGTTAGACGGAGTTTTCTAAGAGTTTCCTAGAGAAGTTCTTCCTGCGGACTGCACGGGAGGAAATGGAAGAGAAATTTATTGGGCTGAGGCAGAATGGAGCACCCGTGGACGTGCATGCAGCAGAGTGGACGAGACTCAGCCGATTCGCTGGACCTTTAGTCGCCAACGAGGCAGACAGGGCACGAAGGTTCATGCGCAGTTTAGATGTGGACATCCAGAGGCAGATTGTCTCCCTGGGTTTGACCACTTTCTCACAGGTTCTTACGGCAGCTCGGGAACAATAGAGTTTATCTGGGATGAAAGGGAGCTTGCAGCAGACAGCAGTCGCGGCCAGGAAGCCCGCATTTGTACCTTACCGAGCTCATGGGCATAAGGGTATTCCAGTGGATCGTCGTGGTGTAGCACCCATGAAGAAGCCTTTGGTCGTTAATCGAAGAAAGAGCATGAATTGTAACTACTACAATTTACTTGGCCACATGCAAAAGGATTGTCGAAGAAGGCTGGGACTTTGTTTGGTTTGTGGAGCAGCTGATCACGCAGTTGGTGCCTGTCCGTCGAAGCTTCGCATGAGAGATGATATACTGAAGCCTCCGCAGAGACCGTTCCAAGGGCAGAAACAGCTAACTCAAGGTCCTAATCAGGCTCGAGCTTTTACCTTGACAGCTGAGGAAGCCAAGGCATCAGGAGAAGTGGTTTCAGGTACTTTACTCGTTCATGGTTTTCCCGCATTGGCATTATTTGATTCTGGTGCATCCCACTGTTTTATGTCATCCAAATTTATAACTACACACTCGATTACCTGCACGACCCTGTCTAGTTTCTGGGACATACACACTGGGAATGGGAAAATCATAGCTAGTAGAGAGTGTAGAAATTGTACGGTTGTCGTGTGCGGACGGGAACTCTTTGCAGATTTCTTGGTGATAGATACGGGCAGCTATGAAGTTGTCTTGGGAATGGATTTTCTTGGCACTTTCCACGCTCACATTGACTGTAGAGCAAAGAAAGTAATTTTCCAGATTCCCGGACATCCCGAGTTTACCTTCACTGGAGGAAGCAGTTCTGTCGGGCCAGTCGAGTTTAGGGCTAGGCCGATAAACAATGTTCTTGCAGCTATAGAAGTTGATAGTAGTGAGGAGCCGGCAGTTGTTCGCGATTTTATGGACGTATTTGAAGATATATCGGGTTTACCGCCGAAGCGAGACGTGGAGTTCGCAATTAACCTTATTCCTGGTGCAGTGCCAGTATCTAAAGCGTATTATCCAATGGCACCAGTAGAATTAGAAGAAGTTAAGAAACAAGTTGCTGAATTGCTTGAGAAGGGTTGGATTCGAAGCAGCAACTCGCCTTGGGGAGCTCCAGTTCTTCTAGTAAAGAAGAAGGATGGCACGAGAAGGATGTGTATCGACTATCGAGAATTAAACCGGGTAACTATTGAGAATAAGTATCGATCCCTCGCATTGGAGAACTTTTTGAGCAGCTTAGTGGCGCGAGGGTATTCTCGAAACTGGATTTGCGATCCGGATATCATCAGGTCCGAGTGAAAGCAGAAGATATTTGCAAGACGGCGTTTCGAACTCGGTATGGACATTACGAGTACCTAGTGATGCCCTTCGGAGTAACGAATGCACCGGCAGTATTTATGGACTTGATGAACCGAATCTTTTCACCGTTCTTGGACCAGTTTATCGTGGTATTCATTGACGATATTCTGGTTTACTCGAAGAGTTTTAAGGAGCATGCCGAGCACTTGAAGATCGCACTGCAGACGTTGAGACAGGAGAAATTGTATGCGAAGATGAGTAAGTGCGAATTTTGGCTGGAGAAAGTGAAGTTTCTGGGGCATGTTGTGTCTGGCGATGGAATCGCCGTCGATCCCGAAAAGATTGCAGCAGTTCGAGATTGGCTGATTCCAAAGAATGTAGCTGAGATAAGAAGTTTCCTTGGATTAGCCGGATATTACAGGAGATTTATAGAGAACTTCGCTCGTCTGGCAGAACCGTTGACCAAGCTTACGCGCAAGGAGGTACCGTTTGTATGGACGGATAATTGTGCGCTAGCTTTTGAGACGTTGAAGCAGAAGTTGATAACCGCCCCTATTCTGACCGTACCAGACAATTCCGGAGGATTGGTGATTCACAGGGACGCATCCGGGAAAGGATTGGGATGTGTTTTGATGCAGCATGGGAAGGTCGTAGCATATGCATCAAGACAACTGAAGACCCATGAGAAGAACTATCCAACTCATGACTTGGAGCTTGCGGCTGTGATCTTCGCTTTGAAGATTTGGAGACACTACCTTTTGGGCGAGAGGGTCGAAGTTTTTACAGATCACAAGAGTTTGAAGTATGTGTTCACTCAGAAGGAGTTGAATATGAGGCAGCGTAGATGGTTGGAGCTGATGGCTGACTACGATCTTGATCTTAAGTACCATCCGGGGAAGGTTAACGTCGTGCCGGATGCGCTTAGTCGGTTACCAGCAATTCAGGTGTTAACTACGCAGAGGGAGATCATTGCAGATTTTTGAAGATTTGACTTGGAAGTTGTGCTACCGCGTTCTACGGGACAGTTGATGCAATTGCAAGTACAGTCATCTTTAATTGAGAAAATTAAAGCAGCACAATCGCAGGATCATAGACTGCAAAAGTTTCGAGAGAAGGTGGAAGCCGGACTACGAACAGATTTACTGGTCCACGAAGATAGTTCGTTGAGGTATGGTAGCCGTTTGTGTGTGCCAAAGGGGGATGTCCGTGAAGAGCTTATGAAGGAGGCACACAGTTCAGCTTATTCTATACATCCAGGAGGCACAAAGATATACCGTGATATTCGACAGCATTTCTGGTGGGAAGGCATGAAACGGGAGATTGCTCGCTTCGTGGCTAAGTGCTTGGTGTGTCAGCAAGTCAAGGCTGAACACCAAAGGGTTGCTGGTTTGTTGCAACCACTTCCGATTCCTCAATGGAAGTGGGAACATATAACCATGGATTTCGTGACGGCTTTACCGCGGAGTCCAAAGGGCAACAATGCAGTATGGGTGATTGTTGATCGATTGACCAAGGAAGCTCACTTTATTCCTTTCCGGGTTGGTCAATCAACGGAGACTTTGGCAGAACGGTACATGCAGAAGATTGTAAGATTGCATGGCGTACCGGTGAGCATCGTGTCCGATCGGGACACTCGGTTCTTATCACACTTCTGGAGGAGTTTACAGGAAAGTTTGGGGACTCGATTGAAGTTTAGCACAGCTTATCATCCTCAAACTGATGGTCAGTCGGAGAGAACGATCCAAACTCTTGAAGACATGTTGAGAGCATGCATGTTGGACTTCAAGGGTTCGTGGGAGGATCATCTACACTTGGTGGAGTTTTCTTACAATAATAGTTTCCAAGCAACTATCCAGATGGCTCCGTTTGAAGCTTTGTATGGTCGTAAGTGCCGTTCACCTGTTTGTTGGAATGATGTTGGTGAACGAAGATTATTGGGACCAGATTTGGTGGTGCAGATGGTTGAGAAGGTTAACACAATCAGAAAGTTTATGAAGGCAGCTCAAGACAGACAGAAGAGTTGGGCTGACACGTCAAGAAGACCTCTAGAGTTCGCCGTGGGTGATTTGGTATTCTTGAAGATATCACCGACTAGAGGGGTGATTCGTTTTGGGAGTCGAGGAAAGCTTAGTCCCCGATTCGTTGGACCCTTCGAGATATTGGAGCGCGTTGGAGAGGTAGCGTACCGTTTGGCGTTACCGCAGTCCTTGGCGGGTGTGCACGATGTGTTTCACGTATCTCAACTACGAAGGTATGTTCGAGATGAAACACACGTCTTGGATCTTTCGGAGTTAACAGTACGGGAAGACCTGACTTTTGAGGAGCGACCAGTTGAAATCATGGATCGAAGGGAAAAGGTTCTTAAGAACAAGGTTATCCCCCTTGTGCTCGTTTCTTGGGATAATCGATCGCATGGAGAGTCCACTTGGGAGCGAGAAGATGAGATCCGGCAGAAGTTTCCTCACCTTTTTCTGTAGTTGTCTATATTGTATTCTTGGAATTTCGAGGACGAAATTCCTTTTGTAGTTGGGTATAATGTAACACCCGAGCCCAATACTACTATTTTTCTGTTACCAGTTGAGCATTAGATATTACTCATTTCTTTTAGCTTGCCTGTTTGACACTTACCGTGAAATTTTATCTGGAAAAGTCATTTCTGCATATAACAAATTTTAGCACCTAAAATAAAATTAAAAATATCCATCCTGGCCTACTCGACACCCCTAGCCGCGTGGTAGTGTCCGTGCATTGAGTTCTCGTCCCGTTCGGTGAAACGGGCGAGTTTGGACGGCTACGCGCGCGTACAGGTGTCCGACTTGGGGGTATGCTTTTTAATCATAAAACATTTCATTTTAAAATTTGGAACCCGCTTAAAATCCTATTATTTAAATTTCAAATTTTTGGATCCAACCCGGGCGCGATTTGGAAATATTTCATTTAGCGCCAAAATCCCAAATTAATAAAATATTCAAAACCTTATAATATTTCGTCTATAATATTCTTACGGTTATTTTAAGATTCTTAAATCTTTAATTATATCTTTTTTAACCATTTATTATCTCCCTGGCCAATCAGCATAAGCTTTTTCCGTGGGCCCCTCCACTCATTCTCTCTCCCTCGTATCTCTTCCTCTCTCTCTCTCTACCTTTCTCTAACTCTCTCTCTTCTCCCTATATATCATTCTTCCCCCCTCATAATTTTCCCAGAACGAGAAAACAAAACCCATCGCGAACCCTAACCCTAGCCGCCTTCACCGTCGCCGCCGCAGCCCCGACACCGGCACCAGCGCCACCTCGCCTCAACCGACCCTGTTTCCTCTCTCCCGAGCACCCTGCGCAGCCGCGGCCACCTGCAGATTTTCCCCTGCAGTCGCAAAGTCGCCGCCGGCAACCACCTGCGCCGCTGACCATCACCTCGCCATGTTCTCCTCACCCCGAGACCTCCTCTTTCTCTTCTTTCCGGCACACCCTGCACCTTCCCCGACGCCAACCGACCACCCATCGCCTGCAACCTCACCCTCGCCGGAAACCCATCACCACCAACCACCCGTCATTTCCTCGCCTCCCAGCAAACCCCCAGAACGCCAACACCACCACTACCGACCGATTTTGCACCTTCCCCGATCACCTCTACCGAAACCCTTCTCGTTGTCGTTACCGTCGCGGCTTGAACTGCCGGTGATCTTGACGGCACCGATCGCCTCGCTGCCGGGTTGCCGAGAGTGCATCCATCTCTGTCCAAGATCATCCCGAGCCCTTGCTGTTATCGTGTCGCGTGGGTTCGCGCCTCCGTTCTCGTGTTCGTCGTTTCGTCGAGGCAAGTATTCGATACTTGCTACATGCTATTACCACTTTATAACTTGCCTTAATATACATGTGTGGTTTAATGATATATTATTTAGTAAATCACCTTACATACATTGCTTCCTGTTTAACCCTAGTAGCATGTCAAATTAATTATTTCCTGATAAATCCGTACATGATAGATTACATTTGATTCACTGCTATGATGCTTTATTTCCAGTTTAGTTTATCAAATATGCATGTACAACTTAAACCGGTTAAATTACGATTGCATTCTTTAAACAGATTATACTTGTCGTGGCATTCTTGAAACACTCAATATATTATTAACCTGATTACAGCAGTTACGTTCACCGTCCTGCACTCACGTGATATTGACACTATCTATTTAACACAATTAAAAATTGTACAGCTAGATAATAAATCCGATTATTGTTTAACGCGTTAATTTGAACATGATGCTGCTTATATATCTGTTTGCGAGCACACCCACGATATCGTTACATCTTGATTGACATTATCACACATGGTATTTATATGATACACCTGACATGGTACCGTTTACTATTGACTTGACCTGATGTACCATGACCTGACCTGTTACCTGATCTCGTGCCTAATGCCAACAAACCTGACATGTAGTCCTCATGGACCATTCCTGTTGTCTATCCAGACAAACCTGCTATTACCTGATCCTGTGTTGGCATTAGTTCTTGATTACTGAATACCTGACCTGACACATATAACTTGGGGGTATGGAGAAATCAAAGGGGAACCTGACTTGTAACTCGACAGTTCACTACCTGTTCGAGTGTACACATTCCTGTTTTGTGCCTAGCGGCATGTCTCGGTTTCGGCCGAGAATATTGTGGCCGTGGTCCCGGGTATGTACGGGATACTATCGAGTGTACACATTCCTGTTTGTGCCTAGTGGCATGTCTCGGCTGCAGCCGAGAATATTGTGGCCGTGATCCCGGGTATGTACGGGATACTATTGAGTTATATCGATGATTCATCAAATTGATTTCAAAGACTTTAGACTAGGAAACCTGATAGAACAGTTTAGTTACCCACTGCACATTAACCTGCACTGCTTGTTTCACATTATTGCTTTATTCATGTTTAGTTTTGCATTGCCTATTACACTGTTCATATTATATTACTGGTTGACATGACGCACTGACGTCTGGGTTTTGCATGGCCCAGATTCTGTACCGCTGTCGCAGTCCGAGCAGGAGTACGTCAGCCAGCAGGCTGAGTTGTGAGTTCTGTAGTGGTTAGTTTTATTTCCTGCATTTATTTTCTGATGTGAGCCCGCATTATGGGACATACCTTTCAGATATTGTATTGGATCATTTGCTTCCGCATTTATTTATCATTGACTCTTGTTATTCTGGATTATGGACATGTTTTTAGATAGTTTTGTCTTGTTCTTGATATCTCTACAGCCGTAATGTGACTGTGGGTGGATACTTCCTACCCACAGGTAGCATGGTTGGCTATGTCACGTGCCTAATCTAGCGTACTCTGGGAAGCGGGGCGTGACAGAGGCAATGGTCCCAGCGGAGATCGACCTACCCAGTCACCGGGTCGAACACTTCGACGATGAAGCAAACACCACGGCACTATGAAACAACCTGAACATCTTGTTGGAGAAACGATACCGAGCTCAGATCAGGGCTGCCGTCTATCAGCAACAAACTGCCCGATACTACAACACGCGGGTTAAGCGTCGCTCCTTCAGGATCGGAGATCTGGTCCTGCGGCGATACGAGTTCTTCGATCAAGGCAGGCTGCATAAGTTTTCCCCGAAATGGGACGGTCCTTTCCTCATCTCCGAGGTGCTTCCCGGCGGAGCCTACCGCTTACAGGACGCCGACGGGTGCAAGTTTCCACGGCCTTACAACGCTGAGAAGCTCAAGCTGTATCAGTAAAGTGAATACCTACGAGTGTGTACCTCTCCTTTAACAAAGACAATGTAAATTTTTCTAAAAAGTCCTTTCCATTAAAATAACAATAAGGGAACACTAGAACACTGCAAAAAAAAGAGTCTTATTCATTCAAAAAGATATTATGGGCTCCTCATCCTTACAGAAAAAGATAAGGTTACAGCAAAGGTGGAACATGATCAAGGAAATACTCCTGGTGATACTCGGAGTAGATTTCCGTTAGCCGGGCCCTCGCCGCTATAGCCCGCTCCCACTGACGCAGCGCGCGGACCCGAGACGCCATAGAAGCACCCGACGCACCGCCGTCTTAGCCTTGGCCCACGATGTACCTCATCTTGAAACACTCCAGGATGAGAGCCAAGGATCGATCGTGCCTGGCCTTCGAGATGAGGCCGAACAGGAAGATCGAGCGCACCTTGTCGAGCGCTTCGTCTAGAAGGCCCTCAGTGAAGGGGTTATCCAGACCCGGGGACCTCTTCCAGATCGCGTACATCAGCATTTGAAGCAGGGACAACCGCCGAGGGAGAAGCCGGCCAAAGTGATCCTCTAGGCGCTGAACCACTCTCCGGTACCCATCCTCGGTCAGAGATTAGTCAAGTTCCCTGATAAAATACAAGAAAAAAATGGGGCATCACGTGCCCACACATGATCGGGGGTCAAGTCCCGACACATGATGATTTCTTGAGGACTCTGAAATAATAAGAATTGAATTCTGATCAAAAGGGATCACGTGCCTATACGTGATGGGCCTTTAAACCCACTGAAAGGAATTAAAAGGTATAATAAAACAGTAAGGAAAACCCCAAATGGGGCATCACGTGCCCACACATGACCGGGGGTCACGTGCCAACACGTGATGGGTTCCTAAGCTTTCTGAAATAATAGAATTAAATTCTAATTAAATGCTTGATCGGTAGGGTCACATGCCAACACGCGATAGGCTCTTAAATCATCTGAGCTGAAAGAAGGAAAACCCCAAATAGGGCATCACATGCCCACACGTGACCAGGGGTCACGTGCCAACACGCGATGGGTTCCTGATCCCTCTGAACTAATAGAATTAAATTCTAATTAAAGGGAATCAAAAACCCTAATTGGAAAAATATTTCTCTAGATCTTTCCAAACAAAAAAGATTGCGCTCTGTAAAGTGGAGCACCGTTGGATTAAAAATCCAATGGTGATTAAAAATCACCAATTTATAGAAAGATTCTATACAAGGAAATATTTTCCTAAAATTTGCCAGGAACAACAAACAAAATATCTTTTGGGATTAAAAATCCAATGGTGAATAAAATTCACCGAATGATCTAAAAGATCATGTTGATTACAAAATCAATTTAAAATCTCTCAATCAGAGATTGATTAAACAAACTGAATCTTTTCTTTCTCCTATAAATAGGAGCCAAAGATAAAAAGAAAAAAAAGGAAAGAGATACAACAACAGAGAGAGAAAAGAAGAGAATTTAATTCTCCAAAAAGAAGAAGATCTCTTAAGAAAAGAAAGAAACCCCAGGTAAGAGAGGGAAAGAGATCATTCTATAAGCTCCCACAAAACAAAAGAGAATTTAATTCTCAAACTAAGAGTTTAACTCTTAAACTTAGTTCTTCCTTTGGTTGAAAATCTGCAGAAGCAATCTCCCCATAAATTGAGAATTTAATTCTCATCGGGGGGATTCTGCCATGCAGATCTAAAACCTAAGGGAGGACTAGGTTTAGAATTTTATTCTCCCACAAAAGCACATAGGAAGTTAATTCTTCCAACAAAGATAGAATTTAACCCTTAATATAAGAACTTGGTTCTTCTTCATGGTAATAGATCTGCAGAAGCAGATCTCCCCATAAGTTGAGAATTTAATTCCCATCAGGGAGATTTTGCCTTGCAGATCCAAAACTTAGAGAGAGAATTAAGTCTAAAGAATTTAATTCTTTCAAGCATATGGGAATTTAATTCCTCTAAACAAAATTTTGGTTTAACCCTATAAGAGAATTTAATTCTTAAATAAGGGATTTAACTCTCCATGCACGTAAAAGAGATCAGTACCCAACATGATCACGTGTGTTCACGTGACTCCCCTCCTCAATAATCGAAGGAGAACGAATAAAATTGGGTCACGTGCTCCCATGTGACCCTTGAACAAACTTCTTAAAATAAAGGCAGAACAGACTTTGGGCGCCCTCACGTGTCCCCACATGACCCCTAACAAACACTTTAATATCTAAATCATAAATACCCATCACGTGCCCACACGCGATGGTCATAAACGCCAAGTGTTTAACACTTACTTGCATATTCTGAGAATAAAATAAAGGAAGTTTGGGCTCAACACTCAAGCGCCTCACGTGACCCCACACGAGCGCTTCTCGTTTAGTGTTTAACACTATTTTGTGCACTGCATCCTTAGTGTTTAAAACTATTTTAAGCGCATCACGTGGGAGCACGTGATAGAAGAAGTGTACTCTAGTGTTTAACACTATATTCGAGCCAATCTCAGCCTAAATTAGCTAAGTCTTCCAGAGGCAGGACCCCCCTTTCATTTGACTGAACCTCAAATACACTCTTGTCTTCCAAAATTGGTCATCTCATATGGCATACGAGTACTCAGCACTCAATAAAAGAAAAAAATATTGTCAGAACCCAGACCTGTTTACCCCAATCAGAGCAAAGCTCTGTTTTGAATTTCAAAATTCAAAAATTGAAGCAACGCTTCAGATTCTGTGCGCTGCGCGCCACGTGTCAAGCGCAGACGCGCTGGCGCCAGGTGTGCTGCACCCTAGGCAGCGAACCCCCAATCAGAGCAAAGCTCTATTTTAAAAATTCAAAATTTAAATTGAAGCAACGCTTAAAATCCTGTGCGCTGCACGCTGCGCGCTGCGCGCCACATGTCAAGTGCAGACTTGCTAGCGCCAGATGCGCTGCGCCCTACGCAGCGCACCCCAATCAGAGCAAAACTCTGTTTTAAAAATTCAAAATTTAAATTGAAGCAACGCTTCAGATTCTGCGCGCTGCGCGCCACATGTCAAACACATGTGCGCTAGTGCAGTTGCGCTGCGCGCTACGCGCCACGTGTCAGACACGGGTGCGCTAGCGCAGTTGCGCTGCGCGACACGGGTGCGCTAGAGCAGTTGCGCTGCGCTCTGCACTGCGCGCCACGTGTCGAACGTATGTACGCCAGCGCAAGGTGCGCCAGCACTGAAATTAAAAATTCCCCCACCGTCAGATCAAAAGATCTACTAATAATAAATTATTAATTAATCAGAACTAAAATTCTGTTATGGAAATATTTTTTAATCTTATTGAAACAAGAAGATTATTTTCTGTAAAATGGAGGCCTTAGGATCAAAGATCCAACGGTGGGAAATATTCCCAAATCAATCAGAGAAAAATCTCTTAAAATCGATTTAACAAATCATTTGGCCCTATATAAAGGACGGCTTCAAGTCTAAAACAGATAGAAAAGACAGAAAAAGAGAGGAAAAAAAACCCTCTGCAAAAAAGAGCAAGCTCTAAGGAAAAAGAAGATTTTTCTTCATCTTCAAGGTAAAGAGCTATGTTCTTTAACAACAGAGATGAAACCATCTCGTAAAAAAAAGAACCATTTTCTAAAAAGATCAGAGATCTAAAAAAAAGACCAAGGTCTTTAATAAAAAAGAAAAGATCAAAGATCTAATCATAAAATAATAAAAAGAAGTATTTTACTTCATTCACAGATCTTTTGATCTATAAAGGAAGAGCCTTTTATAAAAACAAGAACTTTTGTTCTCGGATCACGTGCAAGCACGTGACCCCCTGAATGGGCTCTTCTTCTTTGCTCTGTTCTTTGCCGTTGCTTTAACCATCACGTGCCAACACGTGACCACTGGTCACGTGTGAGCACGTGATGCCTCTTCTGAAGCTTTTTCCTGATTTTTTAATCAGGGAACAAATGCCCCCACAGCGTTGCTCTCATGTGTCTGCACGTGAGTGCAATGCTGTCGCTTTTGTGACCGTTGGATCTGCCTTGGGAGTAGGATAGATGAAACGTTTTTCCATCCCATCCTATAAATGCCAATGTCATTTTAGAAGAGCCTCCACTTTGCTCATCTTCATCCTTTGAGAACTTTCTTCTTTTGAGAATTTAATTCTCTTTTTCCAGAGCTTAGTTATATGTCTTGAAAAATTTTCAGAGTTTAACTCTGTTCAAGAAAGACTCTTTCTTTCAGGTAATGATGTTGAACGATCGAAGAACCTCCTTTTTAAAAAAAAACTCTCTGGATTTTAAATCCATATCAAGAGTTTCACCCTTTTAACACGGACCCATTTCTCTTCAAGTTCTTCAACAAAAACAGAAAACCATCTAACCTTCGAACTGTAGATTTCTTAGGGTTTCTCTGATCTTTAGGGAGATGATGATGTTGGTTGTTTTCCATGGAATTTAATTCCATCCCCAAGGAGCTCTGGCTCTAGAACAAAATTTTCTGGGAATTTAATTCCCTTTTTCAAAAAGGAATTTAATTCCAATGAAGAACCAAGTTATTCCTATAGGGACTTCTTGGGGTCTCCTTGCCCTGAGTTGTCTTCTTCACATCCAAGTAGTTTACACTAAACCCTCATGATCTTTATTTCAGGCATTATGGACGCCCATATGTATGATCTTGATGAAATCATTTCTTACGGGAACATTCGTGCAATGGGCCGTAGTCAGAACCAGGAGTTCACCAACGCTCAGTGTGCTGAGATCATGAGCCGTTTCGATGAGTACAACGGTCGGCTACTCCCCCGTCGCTCTTCTCTTCTGAGACTCATCGTGCTGGCGATCTGGGAGGTGCTTCCTCTCTTCTGCACCGGCGTACCGCTCAGGGCATTGGACGCTGCCGAGGATAAGATACATTCGGTGTATCTGATGAGCCTAATCTCGAAGAGAAGGCGCGACAACCTCATTGATCTCTTGCACCAGGCTTTTCAGTAGTCGGCTATTCTTGCTGCCTATCAGAGGGTGGAGGACATTCGTGAGGACCCTGACGCTTGTGACCGTGAGAGAAAACATACTAGGATGGTTCAAAATGCCTGGAAGATCTTGGACAAAGTTACGTTCGAGTTTCTCGATCAATGCCCCACGTCTGAGGTCTTGCCGTTGTAATTATTTCTTTTTATTTTGTATGAACGTTTAAAAAGCTGAGTGATAAGTTTTATCGTGCCCTTCTGTATTTGCATGCCCTTTTGTGGGATTTTGTCCTTTTTGTTATTGTTACTGCTGACGTGTTTGGTATGTAAGGCACCATTTTACTTTCCAGTGCACATCAAGTTTAGTGCTCACGTGCTCCGCATGTGGGGTCCCTTCGATGAGGCCGTTCAACTTTCGATGCCCTATTTTTGTGCATGGTATTAGATGTAGAAAAGGAGCCTTAGAAATAGTTCCCTTTCTTGATTTCCAATGCCTTCCCCTTTTTGGGCCTTAGAAATAGTTCCATCATGCCATGTTCTCCGCGCGTAGCATTTAATGCTCCTCTTTATAGTCCTGAGGCCATAGTCTATTTTTCCTTCACAGAGAAATCTATTCTCACTTTGGTGTGATTTGTCTTGAGAAACAACTGAGTGCCATGGCCTGCAACCGCCCTCATGCTCGTCGACAGCCATGGGAAGTGCCTATCGAGGAGATGATACCGCGCTTTGCCGCACGATTGGTGGATCCCCTCCTTACCGACGACGAATGCGACTCAGCGGTATATGAACTCTCGACCCGTAGGGGGTTCCCCCTCCCAATGGGCTCTCTCTGGCTCTGAATGATTCTTGCTGTCGTGCTTGCCGACGTCCCTCCTCATCCGGTGGAGATGACCCTGGCGATGCTTGACGCGGCTGAAGAAAAGCTCGAGGGTTTTCACGAGACGTGCCTGATTACTCAGACTTTGAAAGATCGCTCAGTTCACCTTTTGAGCCAAATAAGAGCTCGGCGGGCTGTTATGTCTGCTTTTGCGGACGAACATGGCGCCAATCGGTGGGGAGCGACTCCTCACAAGAACCGTCGCTTTGATGTGTTGGAGAAAGCAGAGAGAGAGATGGAGAATTTTGTTCTTTGTTTTGTTAACCCTTGTGCTACCGATCCTTTGTTTGGCGACCTTTTCCTGCTAGCGTAGTATATTCAAATTAGTTTTCGCATGCTTTATGTTGAACTTTCATGTATGCTGGGTACTCGTATGTATGTTTTTGCTTGCATAAATGAACTTTGTGTTCTTCCCGTGAGAACTTTCTTTAATTGCGAACACTATCATCATGTCGCATGTAGATCAGAGCTTCGGGTATTATTTCTTTTCGGATATTCATATAGTTGTGAATGCATGCTTGATAGGATATACATCGGAAATTTTTCTTGTTGCTTCCCATACCAGATGATGTGCGCGTGTTTTAGATCGACTATTGCTATCGACCGGGGGCTTGTTTGTACAGCCTTGAGCATACATGTCCTGTTTTAGAGGCTGCGGTCGTGAAAGCGGGCTTGCGTGGTCTGATAGAGCGATGTGTAGCGAACATGGTGTCGTGCGAGAAGAGGCTCGGTCGCAAATTCTCGGAGAGGGAGCCGGCCTCTAAGGCACTGAGCGAGCTCCAAACCAGCTTTACAGCCAAAGCCAATAAAGCGTATGAACTCTGGCGAGTACTTCAAGAGTCTATCAAAGAGGTGGTGGCCCTTGATAAAGCTGTCGTGTTCACTCGCGAAGGGTTGAGGCTCAAGGCTACCGAGAGAGAGCTCGAAGGCCGGCTTGCCTCGTATCAGGCCCAGCAGGCTCAGGCGGAGGCCCGTCTTCTGGCGATACTGAATCATGAAGCCGTGACCCAGCAAAAGAAGGATGAGCTAATGAAATTGCTAAATCGCCCGCCGGCCTGAAGACCTGTATCTTTTTCTTTCTTTTTGTACATACTCCTGAATGAGAGTATATTCTTTTTTGTTTTTTCATGAATTGTACTTTGTATCCATTTTGGTTCATGAATAAAAGACATATTTTCCTTCTCAATGGTGTGTTTCTTTTCATTGAATTTGTTCTGCGGACAGTTTATCTTGGTCTCTTTGTAGGGCAGCGACGACTTAGGATTCAGGGTTAAGATCTGCCTCCTAAGACTTTTGAGTTTTATGAGCCGTGAGGGTCTCATAAAGAGTTTTTCTCCCTACAGGTCGAGAGGATCCTGTAGGTGTAAGTTCTCCTTAAGAATCATGAGGATTCTTAAGCGGGTTTTCCCTTGGGAGTCGTAAGGATCTCACAAGAGAGTTTTCTTCCCTGCAGGTCGTGAGGACCCGCAAGTGCTGGGTGCGGTCGCCCTTGTCCGTATCTCATGGGGTCAGGGGTTGCTTTGGGATGTTTTCCAGGATACCGTAGTTTAAAAACATCGCGGTCGAGGTTAAGGACATCATAGTCCGTGGGTGTAAGGACTCCACAGTCCGATGTTAGTTTTAAGACATCACGGTCAAGCTTAAGGACATCATAGTCCGTGGATTTAAGGACTCCACTGTCCGATGTTAGTTTTAAGACATCACGGTCAAGGTTAAAGACGTCATAATCCGTGGATTTAAGGACTCCACAGTCCGATGTTAGTTTTAAGACATCACGGTCAAGGTTAAAGACATCATAGTCCGTGGATTTATGGACTCCACAGTCCAATGCTAGTTTTAAGACATCGCGATCAAGGTTAAGGACATCATAGTCCGTGGATTTAAGGACTCCACAATCCAATATTAGTTTTAAGACATCGCGGTCAAGGTTAAGGACATCATAGTCCGTGGATTTAAGGACTCCACAGTCCAATGTTAGTTTTAAGACATCACGGTCAAGGTTAAGGACATCATAGTCCGTGGATTTAAGGACTCCACAGTCCAATGCTAGTTTTAAGACATCGCGGTCAAGGTTAAGGACATCATAGTCCGTGGATTTAAGGACTCTACAGTCCAATGCTAGTTTTAAGACATCACGGTCAAGGTTAAGGACATCATAGTCCGTGGATTTAAGGACTCTACAGTCCAATGTTAGTTTTAAGACATCACGGTCAAGGTTAAGGACATCATAGTCCATGGATTTAAGGACTCCACAGTCCGATGTGTGGTTACTGGGACTCGTCACCTCTTTGAAGAAGTTGGGGAATTACAACGACAAATATCAAAGGAGTGAAGAGATGTACCCTTGAACCAACTTAAAATCAGTCTAGAATCATCATGGTTGATTGTTAGTTTTAAGACATTACGGTCGAGGTTAAAGACATCATAGTCCGTGGATTTTAAGGACTCCACAGTCCGATGTTTGCTCTGGATGCTTCACACGGGTTCGCTGCCGTGCTCTGCGAGGACCAGGCTCCGCTCTGGATGCTTCACATAGGTTCATTGCCGTGCTCTGCGAGGACCAGTATCCTCTCTGGACGTTTTCCACGGGGTCAAAGAGTGACGTTATCCGCGTTCCACGTGATCAAGAATTTTGCACTAGATTCTTCATACAGGTTCACTGCCGTATTTGACGAGGACTAGGCTCCGCTCTCGATGCTTCACACGGGTTCACTGTCGTGCTCTGCGAGGACCAGGATCCGCTCTGGACGTTTTCCACGGGGTCAAAGAGTGACGTTATCTGCGTTCCACGTGATCAGGAATTTTGCTCTAGATGCTTCACAGGGGTTCATTGCCGCGTTTGGCGAGGACCAGGCTCCGCTCTGGACGTTTTACACGGGGTCAAAGAGTGGCGTTATTCGTGTTCCACGTGACCAGGAATTTTGCTCTGGATGCTTCCCACGGGTTCACTGCCGTGTTTGGCGAGGACCAATCTACGCTCTGGACGTTTTCCACGGGGTCAAAGAGTGACGTTATCCGCGTTCCACGTGACCAGGAATTTTGTTGATTATATCCGAATTTCACGGAGTTGGGATTTGACTTTCGGTGATCTATACAGCGCCGAATCACGGAACTGGGAGTTGCCGCTGCTCCGCTTTGCTCGAGGTCGTATTTGCCGTAATGAGACGACTGTTGAGATGATCTCTAGGTTATTTGTGGCGCGTCGAGATTTGGCTTCTTCTTATGATGAAACCTGGGGGGAGGAGTATGATCCCTTCTTTGTTTGCGCCCCTGGATTGTATACAGGGATTGATGTAACATCACATGTAGGGCATAAATTTCGTTTTTTATTTTATTTCTTTTTCTGCGATACTCTATCATTTCAGCTTTTATATCGCGAGGGTCGCGATTGCCCCATCATTTCGGCTATTTTTCGCGGTGCCCAATCATTTCGGCTATTTATTTTATTTTTACTCGCTGCTTTTTTATTGCGAGTTACCCAATCATTTCGGCTATTTTTCATGCATACATTTTTACTTGCTGCTTTTTATTGCAAGTTGCCTCATCATTTCGGCTATTTCGTATGCATGTGTGGTTTGCCGGCTTTCCGCCACAAGCTTGGGATTAGACACCGATTTCGGCATCAGCACCGCTACAACTGGGATATTGCCAGGAGCGAATCATCATTTGCCTCTATCGATGTCGAACAAAGGGGGTTTAGTAGACAGGGTTAGGATCCTGTCGACTAAGGCTTTTGAATTCATGAGTCGTAAGGGTCTCACAAAGATATTTCTCCCTACAAGTCGTGAGGATCTCGTAGGTGTGTTTTCTCTTTAGGAATCGTAAGGATTCCTAAGTGCATGTTTCCTTGTAAGTCGTAAGGATCTTACAAGAGAGTTTTCCCCTTATAAGTCGAGAGGACTCACAAGGGTTGTTCATCGTGCGAACATATCCCTAGTCACGGATGGGACTTGTTAGGGAAATGTTTATTCGCGCCCGTGGATTGTATACAAGGGTCAGCATTGAGCCACTTGTAGGGCAGTATCGGAGGTTGTGGGGGTTGTTTAAGAACAGGTTCAGGTCTCTGTAATTTAAGACTTTCAAATCTTATGAGCCGTGAGGGTCTCATAAGAGAGTTCTCCTTGCGATTCGTGAGGATCTCGCAAGTGTAATTTCTCCTTAGGAATCGTGAGGACTCCTAAGTGTGTTGCTCCCTTGTAAGTCGTAAGGATCTCACGCGGGTGGTTTCTCCTCACAAGGTCGTGAGGACCCTGTAAGTGTCTTTTAACGAGATTGCGCCCTTTCGGATTTTCACAAACACTCGCCGGTAGTCCTGCTGTTTTTACTCACGGAGCCCTTTCGAGTTTTCATCCGTGCCCATTTTGCTTATGGACATACCGTCTTTATTTTATTTTATTTTTTATTTTTTATTTTTTTTATTCTCGTTTTTTAATCGGCTTTGAGATGCTACAGTCCACCGTAGTTTATCGACATCTCGGTCAACAGCTAGTTTTAGGACGTAGTGGTCCGTCGTTAGTTTAAGGACGTTTCGGTCTATTGTTGAAGAAGGCCAGCTACTGCTTATAGAGTTTGGGCTTAGGAAGATAGCGAGCGGACATAGTCGTCGTCATCTATCATTGACCTAGGCTGTGACTCATTAAGCGTAGTATTTCTTCAGGAAGCGACCGTTTATTGGCCTGAAAGGTCTTTCACTGTGCATATCCATGAGTAGATATGCTCCACCCCGGTAGACCTTGTCTATGATGTACGGGCCTTCATAGTTCGGCTCGAATTTTCCCCGCTTGGCGCGATTGGGAATCATAGGTCTTTTGACTACTAGCACGAGCTCGCCTTGGCGGAATGTCCTCGGCCTAGTCAATCTTTCATATGAGCGCGTCATCTTTGCTTTATAAGCCTCAAGATTTTGTTGCGCTATGAGCCGGGTTTCATCAAGGGCATCAAGCTCCTCAAGCCGTAGGTGAGCGTTTTCTTCGTCCGTCAGTTCGTAGTGGACTGCCACTCGTAGAGAGGGTAACTCTATCTTGAGGGAGAGTACTGCTTCTGTACCAAATACCAACGCGTATGGCGTTGTATTCGTGGCCATTTTGAACGTAGTTCGATACGCCCAGAGAGCTTCTTGCAGTCTCCTGTGCCAGTCCTTCTTATTTCGCGACACCGTCTTCCTCACGATCTTCGTCAGGGTCTTGTTGAAAGCCTCAGCTAGATCGTTAGCTCGGGGATTATAAACTGAGGAGTATCTCCAGTCTATGTTGTGTTGTCAAGCGAAACGGCTGATCTTGTGGCTTCTGTAGGCTGGCCCGTTATCGGAGATGATCCGTCGCGGAGTTCCAAATCGATAAATGACATGCGTTTTGAAGAAATGGAGGATATTCTATGTCTTCACTTCCCT